>CM070567.1:0-1200000 GCA_036346405.1 Phyllostachys edulis
TTAAATTTTAAATTTTAAACCCTTAAACCCCTAAACCCTAAACCCTAAACCCTAAACCCTAAACCCTAAACCCTAAAACCCTAAACCCTAAACCCTAAACCCTAAACCCTAAACCCTAAACCCTAAACCTAAACCCTAAACCCTAAACCCTAAACCCAAAACCCAAAAACCCCAAACCCTCAAACCCCTCAAACCCTAAACCCCAAACCCTAAACCCCAAACCCCAAACCCAAACCCTAAACCCCAAACCTCAAAACCCAAAACCCAAACCCTTAAACCCTCAAACCTCAAATTTTAAACCCTCAAACCCTTTAAATTTTAAATTTTAAATTTTAAATTTTAAATTTTAAATTTTAAATTTTAAATTTTAAATTTTAAATTTTAAATTTTAAATTTTAAATTTTAAATTTTAAATTTTAAATTTTAAATTTTAAATTTTAAATTTTAAATTTTAAATTTTAAATTTTAAATTTTTAAATTTTAAATTTTAAATTTTAAATTTTAAATTTTAAATTTTAAATTTTAAATTTTAAATTTAAATTTTAAATCTTAAATTTTAAATTTTAAACTTAAATTTAAATTTTAAATTTTAAATTTTAAATTTTAAATTTTAAATCAAACTCAAACTTTCAAACCCTAAACCTTAAACTCTAAACCTTAAACTTTAAACCCTAAACCCTAAACCTTAAACCCTAAACCCTAAACCCCAAACCCTAAACCCTAAACCCTAAACCCTAAACCCTAAACCCCCCCAAACCCTAAACCCTAAAACCCTTAAACCCTAAACCCCAAACCCTAAACCCTAAACCCCAAATTTTAAACCCTAAAACTTAAACCCTAAACCCCAAACCCTTAAACCCTTAAACCCCAAACCCCAAACCCTAAACCCTAAACCCTAAACCCTAAACCCTAAACCCAAACCCTAAACCCCAAACCCTAAAACCCTAAACCCTAAACCCTAAACCCCAAACCCCTAAAACCCTAAACCCTAAAACCCCTAAACCCTAAACCCTAAACCTAAACCCCAAACCCTAAACCCCAAACCCTAAACCCTAAACCCTAAACCCTTAAACCCTAAACCCCAAACCCTAAACCCTAAACCCTAAACCCTAAACCCCAAAAAACCCTAAACCCCAAACCCTAAAACCCTTAAACCCTAAAACCCCTAAAACCCCAAACCCTAAACCCTAAAAAACCCCAAACCCCTAAACCCCAAACCCCAAACCCTAAACCCTAAACCCCAAACCCCAAAACCCTCAAACCCCAAACCCCAAACCCCAAAACCCTCAAACCCCAAACCCAAAACCCTAAACCCCAAAAAATTTTAAATTCAAATTTTAAATTTTAAACCCCAAACCCAAATTTTAAATTTTAAATTTTAAACCCTAAAAATTTTAAACCCTAAACCCTAAATTTTAAATTTTAAATTTTAAATTTTAAATTTTAAATTTTAAATTTAAATTTCAAATTTAAACCCTAAACCCTAAACCCTAAACCCTAAACCCTTAAACCCTAAATTTTAAATTTTAAATTTTAAACCCTAAAATTTTAAACCCTAAATTTTAAACCCTAAATTTTAAACCCTAAACCCTAAACCCCAAACCCTAAACCCTAAACCTTAAACCAAACCCTAAACCCTCAAACCCTAAACCCTAAACCCCAAACCCCAAACCCCAAATTTTAAATTTTAAACCCTAAACCCTAAACCCCAAATTTTAAACCCTAAACCCTAAACCCTAAACCCTAAACTTAAACCCCAAACCCTAAACCCCAAACCCTAAACCCCAAACCCCAAACCCTAAACCCCCTAAACCCTCAAACCCCAAACCCCAAACCCCAAACCCCAAACCCCAAACCCCAAACCCCTCAAACCCCAAACCCCTAAACCCTAAAACCCTTAAACCCCAAACCCTAAACCCCAAAAACCCTAAAAAACCCCAAACCCCAAACCCTAAAAAACCCTAAACCCTAAACCCTAAACCCAAAAACCCTAAAACCCTAAAACCCAAACCCCAAACTTAAACCAAATTTTAAACCCTAAACCCTAAACCCCAAACCCTAAACCCTAAACCCCAAACCCTAAACTCAAACCCAAACCCTAAACCCCAAACCCCAAACCCCAAACCCCAAACCCTTAAACCCTAAACCCCAAACCCTAAACCCCCTAAACCCCAAACCCTAAAAACCCCAAACCCTAAACCCCAAACCCTAAACCTTAAACCCCAAACCCCAAACCCCAAACCCTAAACCCTAAACCCTAAATTTTAAACCCCAAATTTTAAACCCCAAACCCTAAACCCCAAACCCCAAACCCCAAATTTTAAAAACCCCAAACCCTCAAATTTTAAACCCTAAATTTAAAAAACCCTAAACCCTAAATTTTAAATTTTAAATTTTAAATTTTAAATTTTAAATTTTAAATTTTAAATTTTAAATTTTTAAATTTTAAATTTTAAATTTTAAATTTTAAATTTTAAATTTTAAATTTTAAATTTTAAACCCTAAATTTTAAACCCTAAATTTTTTAAACCCCAAATTTTAAATTTTAAACCTTAAACCCCAAACCCTCTAAACCTTTAAACCCTAAACCCTAAACCCAAACCCCAAACCCTTTAAACCTCAAACCCTAAACCCTCAAACCCAAACCCTAAAACCCTCAAACCCTAAACCCTTAAAAAAAAACCCTAAACCTCAAACCCAAACCCTTAAACCTCAAACCCTAAACCCTAAACCCTAAACCCCAAACCCCAAACCCCAAACCCTAAACCCCAAACCCCAAACCCTAAACCCTAAACCCTAAAACCCAAACCCCAAACCTAAACCCTAAACCCTAAACCCCAAACCCTAAACCCCAAACCCTAAACCCTAAACCCCAAACCCTTAAACCCCAAACCCCAAACCCTAAACCCTAAACCCTAAACCCAAACCCCAAACCCCAAACCCTAAACCCTCAAACCCCAAACCCCAAACCCTAAACCCCAAACCCTAAACCCCAAACCCCAAACCCCAAACCCCAAACCCCAAACCCTCAAACCCCAAACCCCAAACCCCTAAAACCCTAAACCCCAAACCCCAAACCCAAAACCCCAAACCCCAAACCCTAAAACCCAAACCCCAAACCCCAAACCCTAAACCCCAAACCCCTAAACCCCAAACCCCAAACCCTAAACCCCTAAACCCCAAACCCTAAACCCAA
This sequence comes from Phyllostachys edulis, assembly GCA_036346405.1. NCBI lineage: Eukaryota > Viridiplantae > Streptophyta > Magnoliopsida > Poales > Poaceae > Phyllostachys > Phyllostachys edulis. The sequence continues at coordinate 3,197 of CM070567.1, forward strand.
ACCCCCTAAACCCCAAACCCTAAACCCTAAAACCCTAAACCCTAAACCCCAAACCCTAAACCCTAAACCCTAAACCCTAAACCCTCAAACCCCAAATTTTAAACCCTAAAACCCCAAACCCTAAACCCTAAACCCTAAACCCTAAACCCCAAACCCTAAACCCTAAACCCTAAACCCTAAACCCTAAACAAACCCTAAACCCCAAACCCCAAACCCCAAACCCTAAACCCAAAACCCAAACCCTAAACCCCAAACTAAAACCCTAAACAAACCCAAACCCTAAACCTTCAAACCCTAAACCCCAAACCCCAAACCCCAAACCCCAAACCCAAACCCCAAACCCTAAACCCCAAACCCCAAACCCTAAACCCCAAACCCTAAACCCCAAACCCTCAAACCCCAAACCCTAAACCCTAAACCCCAAACCCTAAACCCTAAAAAACCCTAAACCCTAAACCCTAAACCCTAAACCCTAAACCCCAAACCCTAAACCCTAAACCCTAAACCCTAAACCCTAAACCCTAAACCCTAAACCCCAAACCCCAAACCCTAAACCCTAAACCCTAAAAACCCCAAACCCCAAACCCCAAACCCCAAACCCAAACCCTCAAACCCTAAACCCCAAAAACCCCAAACCCAAACCCCCCAAACCCCAAACCCCAAACCCCAAACCCCAAACCCTAAACCCCAAACCCTCAAACCCCTCAAACCCCAAACCCCAAACCCAAAACCCCAAACAAATTTTAAACCCCAAACCCCAAACCCTAAAAACCTCAAACCCCAAATTTTAAATTTTAAATTTTAAATTTAAATTTTAAATTTTAAATTTTAATTTTAAATTTTAAATTTTAAATTTTAAATTTTAAATTTTAAATTTTAAATTTAAATTTTAAACCCTAAACCCTAAATTTTAAAAAATTTCAAACCCCTAAACTTTAAATTTTAAAACCCTAAACCTCAAACCCTAAACCTTAAACCTCAAACCCTAAACCCCAAACCCTAAACCCTCAAACCCTCAAACCCCAAAACCCTAAACCTCAAACCCTAAACCCCAAACCCAAACCCTCAAACCCCAAACCCTCAAACCCTCAAACCCTCAAACCCCTAAACCCCAAACCCTAAACCCCAAACCCTAAACCCTAAACCCTAAACCCCAAACCCTAAAACCCTAAAACCCTAAACCCCAAACCCTAAAACCCTAAACCCTAAACCCTTAAACCCTAAACCCCTAAACCCTAAACCCCCTAAACCCTAAACCCTAAACCCTAAACCCTAAACCCTAAACCCTAAACCCCAAACCCCAAACCCCTAAACCCCAAACCCAAACCCTAAACCTTAAACCCTAAAACCCCAAAAACCCCAAACCCTAAACCCAAACCCCAAACCCCAAACCCCAAACCCCAAACCCCAAACCCTAAACCCTCAAACCCCAAACCCTAAACCCCAAACCCCAAACCCTCAAACCCAAACCCCAAACCCTAAACCCTAAAACCTTTCAAACCCTAAACCCTAAACCCTAAACCCTAAACCCTAAACCCTAAACCCTAAACCCCAAACCCTAAACCCAAACCCTAAAAACCCTAAACCCCAAACCCTAAACCCTAAACCCTAAACCCAAACCCTAAACCCTAAACCCCAAACCCTAAACCCCAAACCCCAAACCCCTAAACCCCAAAACCCCAAACCCCAAACCCCAAACCCCAAACCCCAAACCCCAAACCCCAAACCCCAAACCCCAAACCCCAAACCCTCAAACCCCAAACCCTCAAACCCCAAACCCTAAACCCTAAACCCCAAACCCCAAACCCCAAAAAAACCCCAAACAAACCCAAACCCCAAACCCTAAAAAACCCCCCAAACCCTAAACCCTCAAACCCTAAACCCTAAACCCTAAACCCTAAAACCCTAAATTTTAAAAAACCCAAATTTTAAATTTTAAACCCTAAACCCCAAAACCCTAAACCCCAAACCCTAAACCCCTAAACCCCAAACCCTAAATTTAAACCCCAAACCCCAAACCCCAAACCCTAAACCCTAAACCCCAAACCCTAAACCCCAAACCCCAAACCCCAAACCCCAAACCCCAAACCCTAAACCCCAAACCCTAAACCCCAAACCCCAAACCCCAAACCCCAAACCCCAAACCCCAAACCCCAAACCCCCCAAACCCTAAACCCCAAACCCCAAACCCCAAACCCTAAACCCTAAAACCCTAAAAACCCTCAAACCCTAAACCCTAAACCCTTAAATTTTAAATTTTAAATTTTAAATTTTAAATTTTAAATTTTAAATTTTAAATTTTAAAAACCCTAAATTTAAATTTTAAACCCTAAACCCTAAATTTTAAATTTTAAATTTTAAATTTTAAACCCTAAATTTTAAACCCTAAACCCTAAAACCCTAAAAACCCCAAACCCTAAACCCCAAACCCCAAACCCTCAAACCCTCAAACCCTAAACCCCAAACCCCAAACCCTAAACCCCCAAACCCCAAACCCCAAACCCCAAACCCTCAAACCCCAAACCCTAAACCCCAAACCTCAAAACCCAAACCCCAAACCCTAAACCCCTAAACCCAAACCCCAAACCCCAAACCCCAAACCCCAAACCCCAAACCCTAAACCCAAACCCCTAAACCCTAAACCCTAAACCCAAACCCTAAACCCTCAAAAAACCCTAAACCCTAAACCCCAAACCCTAAAACCCTAAACCCTAAACCCTAAAAACCCTAAACCCTAAACCCCAAACCCCAAACCCTAAACCCTCAAACCCCAAACCCCAAACCCTAAAACCCTAAACCCCAAACCCTAAACCCCAAACCCCAAACCCCAAACCCCAAACCCCAAACCCCAAACCCAAACCCCAAACCCCAAACCCCAAACCCCAAACCCCAAACCCAAACCCCAAACCCCAAACCCCAAACCCTAAACCCTCAAACCCCAAACCCTAAACCCTAAACCCAAACCCTCAAACCCTAAACCCTAAACCCCAAACCCTAAACCCTAAAACCCTAAACCCAAACCCTAAACCCTAAACCCTAAACCCTCAAACCCTAAACCCCAAACCCTAAAACCCCAAACCCTAAAAAACCCAAACCCCAAACCCTAAACCCCAAACCCCAAAACCCCCAAACCCCAAACCCTAAACCCTCAAACCCTAAAACCCCAAACCCCCAAACCCTAAACCCAAAAAACCCCAAACCCTAAACCCTAAACCCCAAACCCTAAACCCTAAACCCCAAACCCCAAACCCTAAACCCTAAAACCCCAAAATTTTAAACCCAAACCCCAAACCCTAAACCCCAAACCCCAAACCCTAAACCCCAAACCCTAAAACCTCAAACCCTAAACCCCAAAAACCCTAAACCCAAACCCTAAACCCCCAAAACCCAAACCCCAAACCCTCAAACCCCTAAACCCCAAACCCTAAACCCAAACCCCAAACCCTAAACCCTAAACCCCAAAAAAACCCAAACCCCAAACCCTAAACCCTAAACCCTTAAACCCTAAACCCCAAACCCTAAAACCCCAAACCCCTAAACCCCAAACCCTAAACCCTAAACCCTAAACCCCAAACCCTAAACCCCAAACCCCAAACCCTAAACCCTCAAACCCAAACCCCTAAACCCTAAACCCCAAACCCTAAACCCTAAACCCTAAACCCCAAACCCTAAACCCAAACCCCTAAACCCCAAAAACCCTAAACCCCAAACCCTAAACCCTAAACCCTAAACCCTAAACCCTAAACCCTCAAACCCCAAACCCTAAACCCTAAACCCTTAAACCCTAAACCCTAAACCCTAAACCCTAAACCCCCTAAACCCCAAACCCTAAACCCCAAACCCTAAACCCCAAACCCTAAACCCTAAACCCTAAACCCTAAACCCTAAACCCCAAACCCCCAAACCCTAAACCCTAAACCCCAAACCCCAAACCCCAAACCCTAAACCCCAAACCCTAAACCCTAAACCCCAAACCCCAAACCCCAAACCCTAAACCCCAAACCCCAAACCCTAAACCCTAAAACAAACCCAAACCCCAAACCCTAAACCCCAAACCCTAAACCCTAAACCCTAAAAACCCCAAACCCTTAAACCCCAAACCCAAACCCAAACCCCAAACCCTAAACCCTCAAAACCCTAAACCCCAAACCCTAAACCCCTAAACCCCAAACCCTAAACCCTAAACCCTAAACCCTAAACCCTAAACCCTAAACCCTAAACCCCAAACCCTAAACCCTAAACCCCAAACCCTAAAACCCCAAACCCTAAACCCCAAAACCCTAAACCCCAAACCCCAAACCCCAAACCCCAAACCTTTAAACCCTAAACCCTAAACCCCAAACCCCAAACCCAAAAACCCCAAACCCTAAACCCTAAACCCTAAACCCTAAACCCTAAACCCCAAACCCCAAACCCTAAACCCCAAACCCTAAACCCTAAACCCCAAACCCTAAACCCTAAACCCCAAACCCTAAACCCCAAACCCTAAACCCAAACCCCAAACCCTAAACCAAACCCTAAACCCTCAAACCCTAAACCCCCAAACCCCAAACCCAAACCTCAAACCCTAAATTTTAAACCCCAAACCCCCCAAACCTTAAATTTTAAATTTTAAATTTTAAATTTTAAATTTTAAATTTTAAATTTTAAATTTTAAATTTTAAATTTTAAATTTTAAATTTAAATTTTAAATTTTAAATTTTAAATTTTAAATTTTAAATTTTAAATTTTTTAAATTTTAAATTTTAAATTTTAAATTTTAAATTTTAAATTTTAAATTTAAATTTTAAATTTAAACTTAAATTTTAAATTTTAAATTTTAAACCCAAACCCTAAAAAATTTCAAACCTTTAAACTAAACCCTAAATTTTAAACTTTAAACTCTAAACCCTAAAACCCTAAACCCTAAACCCTAAAACCCTAAACCCTAAACCCCTAAACCCTAAAACCCCAAACCCTAAACCCTAAACCCTAAACCCTTTAAACCTTAAACCCAAACCCTAAACCCCAAACCTTTAAACCCTAAATTTTAAACCCTAAACCCAAACCCTAAACCCTAAACCCTAAACCCTAAACCCCAAACCCCAAATTTAAACCCAAACCCCTTAAACCCTAAACCCTAAACCCTAAACCCTAAACCCCAAACCCCAAACCCTAAACCTTTAAACCCTCAAACCCTAAACCCTTAAACCCAAACCCTAAACCCTAAACCCTAAAACCCCAAACCCTCAAACCCTAAACCCTAAACCCTAAACCCCAAACCCTAAACCCAAACCCCAAACCCTAAACCCCAAACCCTCAAACCTTAAACCCTAAACCCTAAACCCAAAACCCTAAACCCCAAACCCCAAACCCCAAACCCCAAACCCTAAACCCTAAACCCTTAAACCCTAAACCCTAAACCCTAAACCCTAAACCCTAAACCCTAAACCCTAAACCCTAAACCCTAAACCCTAAACCCTAAAACCCTAAACCCTAAACCCTAAACCCTAAACCCTAAACCCTAAACCCTAAACCCTAAACCCTAAACCCTAAACCCTAAACCCTAAACCCCAAACCCTAAAAAACCCTAAAACCCCAAACCCCAAAAACCCCAAACCCCCAAACCCCAAACCCCAAACCCCAAACCCCAAACCCTCAAACCCTAAAACCCCAAACCCCAAACCCCAAACCCTCAAACCCCAAACCCCAAACCCCAAACCCCAAACCCTAAACCCTCAAACCCTAAACCCTAAACCCTCAAACCCTAAACCCCAAACCCAAACCCTAAACCCTAAACCCCAAACCCTAAATTTTAAACCCTAAACCCTAAACCCTAAACCCAAACCCCTAAATTTTAAACCCTAAACCCTAAACCCTAAACCCTAAACCCCAAACCCTAAACCCCAAACCCTAAACCCTAAACCCCAAACCCCAAACCCAAACTCAAACCCTAAAACCCTAAACCCCAAACCCCAAACCCCAAACCCAAACCCTAAAAACCCCAAACCCCAAACCCTAAACCCTAAACCCTAAACCCTAAACCCCAAACCCCAAACCCTAAACCCAAACCCTAAACCCTAAACAAACCCTAAAAACCCTAAACCCTAAACCCTAAACCCTAAACCCCCAAACCCAAACCCTAAACCCTAAACCCAAACCCCAAAACCCTAAACCCCCAACCAAACCCCAAACCCTCAAACCCCAAAACCCTAAACCCCCCAAAACCCAAACCCTAAACCCTAAACCCCAAACCCCAAACCCTAAACCCCTAAACCTCAAACCCTAAACCCCAAACCCTAAACCCCAAACCCTCAAACCCTAAAAACCCTAAACCCAAAACCCCAAACCCTCAAACCACAAACCCACAAACCCTAAACCCCAAACCCCAAACCCTAAACAAAAACCTCAAACCCTAAACTAAACCCTAAACCCTAAAACCCTAAAACCCAAACCTAAAACCCTAAACCCTAAAAACCCCAAACCCCAAACCTAAACCCTAAACCTAAACCCCAAACCCAAAAAAAACCTAAACCCCAAAACCTAAAACCCTAAACCCTAAACCCTAAACCCTAAACCCTAACCCCAAAACCCTAAAACCCTAAACCCTAAACCCTAAACCCTAAACCCTAAACCCTAAACCCTAAACCCTAACCCTAAACCCTAACCCTAAACCCTAAACCCTACAGAAGTATTTTTCTTTCAATCCTAAAATCTTGAAATTATTCACATGATAACCTGATGGTGTGTAGTAATAAATATAATTTTTCTAGAATTTATTGAACTTGTTTTCTCAGATTTTAAATCAAACACTTTGCAGTGCTGTTCTGGCCAATTTGGAATCTGGTACTAATAGGTTGGCTTAAACTGCTAAGGCCCAATTTTCTAGTGTTAAATATCACCTCAGTAACCTGCCAGAATTTTCCTGGAATTTTTGAACTCAATTTCACTACTATTTGAACCATAGGCCTTATTTTCTTGTCTGAAATATTGTACCTACCAGAACCTGAGATTTATGTGTAGGGTAAATTTTTATAGCATCTTTAGTATCCCAGAAACATCCCAGAATTTTTATGGAAAATTGTCTAGCCAATTTAGTATTTTTCCCGAGCTCTAGTTGCTCACTAGTAGTCTTTAAACAAAAATCTATTGAACTAGATGCTAAGCTTAATGTATGAGTGAACTTTAAAGTGATAATACTAGTAGTAGACTTGTTTGAGTGTAAACTTTCTTGATGCTTGTGTAGAATTTGACATGATTTCACTAGCATGAGTAGGCCCTTTTTAGTGTTTATTTAAGTTGTTAAATTAGTTGTTTGATTGCTATAATAAGGACCAGGTCATGGTAGTGTGGATTCGTGATGTTTGTTGAATCTTTTGATCATCTAACAAAAAATGAATTTGGCTTGTCACATTTTGATAGGATCATGTAAGCATGCATGTGAGCATTTGCACTCTCACTAACCAAACCTAAATTTGTCATAAAATTGATTGCATATATGCACCCTTTCATGCATTCATCCGATCTAATCCTTTCCAAGTCGGACAAATAGAACTAGTGAAGCAAGGGTTAAGTGAGACTACCATAAACCTTGCTTTATCTTCTCTTCTCTGCACAGTATCCTAGTGTTGATGATAGATTACCATTTAACCAGTCCTTCCGTTCTATTGATCGATACCTCTTTTGGTCGACTGAATGGAGCCGTGTTTTTCATTCTACCGGAAAACAACGTGAAGCCTAATATGTTTGAAGTGCCTTCAAATCAAGAAAGGAAGGGTTAAACAAAGCAACGGAAAGAAAAATATGTCAGCAACGCCAAGATACTTCGTCAAGATCTTCCGGTACTATCTCTGAAGGAAATCAAGACAACAGATGGTGCATTTCATTTAGAGATGAAAGAGCCACCTAGAAACCACTTAACAGAAGGATTTTAGCAATCCTTCGACAAGGTTTCCCTCTTTAGTACCTAAACCTTAGGAAGAGCTTCACTTGTTTCGGATTTGAGTTCGATTTGCGACAAAGTCCGAGGTGTGACCCCGTGACCAAACCTACCTATGTTACCACAGTCTTTTGTTCAGACTTCTGAACTACCGGAATCTCGGGACGAGATTCTGTTTAAGGGGGGTAGGTTTTGTAACAGCCAAAATCCCTAAGTTGGATTAGCTAAGCATCTACTGTGCATTTGTGAAGTTTTGGACCTTTTTAAAACTTTTTGTTGCAAAGCAATTAGGTTACAACCTGGTTTTCCAAAACCTAGAATGAAATTTCTAAAACAAAATAAAAGTTTGGCAAGAATTCAAAAACTTAGTTTAGAGTAGGGTATAAAACCCTATGTAGAAAACCCTTTGATTTCGATGACTAGAATTGAAACCTAGTAATCCAATACTCCTTCTCCCATTCAAAAACCTAATTTGAAATTGAAGCAAAACTAAAAAGGTTTCAAACATGGGAATGTTTATTTTGGGATTCATATTATCAATAGTAAAACCTCATATGCTCCTAGAATGCTGAGGTATTTTCAAAAGAATTCTCAAATTCTAATTTACAAACATACTTTCTCTAACTTAGAACTACAAACTGATTTTCATTTTTGACAATATAGTAATACCCATAGCTGGGAATATGTTAGATGAATTCATGTTTCTCTGTTATGCTTGTTTGAAATTTTTTTGGAATTTTTAAAGGTTGTTTGGTTTCTATTTTAATTGCAGGTTCAAGTTGGTTTTGAAATTAAAGTACAAACAAATCTTTTGAACAGTGCCTGAAAATATTTTCCTAGGTTTTCGAATATTTTATCAACTCACCTATAAAATTTCATAATTCTTAGAATCAATTTGCTATTTTTAAACAACCAGTCAAAGTAGTAAATTAAAAGTCAAACATCAAGAACATACACTTAAAATAATTTTAAGGAAAAATTTACTTCAAGTAAAACCATAGAAAAATTACAGAATAAGCTTCTCTGTATTTTTCGCCTTCCCTAAAAATTTCATAATTTTTGGAGCCATTTTGCCCTATATAAAAATTCCCTAAAACCCTCAGCCTTTTTGGGAAATCAGAAAATGCACTGTTCATCCGACCCAACCCACCCATTCGGACCGACCGAGCCCGAATGTTCGAACCGACCGAACCCGCTCCTTTTTGGCTGAACTGAACCAGCTCGCCTCAACCCAACTTATCTGTTTCGCTCGCAGCCCTTCTTCTCCACGTGCTCCTCTCTCTCTCAAGGCGGCACAGACACCAAGACGCCAAGGTCGCCTCAGATTTGGAGCGTGCCCTAGTTTTTCGCTTGCAGCCACATCTCTCGCCGAGTGCCCCTCCACGCGTCTGCCCCGTCTTGTCATTTTTGTGCATGCTCACCACGCCACCCTCCGCCCATGTCGCCTCCACCTTGTGCGCTCTGCCCCGCTCACCTATATGGAGCCGCACTGAGCTGCCTTTGCCTTTCTGCTGGCCTCACGACCTCCATCTCTTTGAGTAGATCAAGTGTTCAAACTTGGGTTATGGGAAAGCGTTGTAGAGCGCAGCGAGTAATGTCTTATTATGCATGGTTGATTGATGCCTAGTATCATTCTTGGTTACCAGGTGGTGGTGAACCCCGGTGCTCGAGCGTTCCGCCTTTTGTCTTCTGTTTCACGGTTGAGGCAAGTGCAAGTAGTATTGCTGAGTGGTTATATTTCATACTTGTTGAATGCCTTAGTTGATTGATGATGATTGCTGCTTGGTAATGTTGATGAGCTATGAATGCTATAGTTTAATGATGATGTTTTTATGATGATGCTTATGTGATGAAGCTTATAAGGAAATGTTTACATGACAGCACATGCTAATGCTTATGTGATGACGCTTACATGGTAGTGTTTACACGAGGATGCTTACATGGTAATGTTTAAATGATGATGTTTAGATGGTAATGATTTCATGATTGATGACAAGAATGATGGGCCAAGGTGAGCAATGAGGCTACCTTGTTAATGATGACAATGATGACTCATGATAATGACATTGGGCAAGTGCAAGTAGTATTAATGTGTTGCTTTAATTTATAAACGATGGATGCCTTGGTTTAATGATGAAACTTTAAGTTTGATAATGTTGATGAGCATTACTCTTTCATGATGAGTTGGTATTATGCTTTAAATTTTGCATCATGTCATACATTTCTGAACCTTGGACTACGTGGTAGCCAAGAGTTGTTTCCTTGATGGTCCCCGTCAGGCATTGGATGGGCGTTAGGTCCCCATCATACATTGGACGGGCTTTGTTCCCCCACACTCGTGGAGTGTGGGCTTTTGTTCCCTGTGCCTAGAGGGCACATGCCTTGAGTAGGTATCGACGGATACCCTACTCGGTATTACCGGTAATTGCTAAGAAGTGAAGAGATGCATTCATGACATGTTCATTGTATTTCTGCATAAGAGATGGGATTGTGGTATATAATGCTATTGTTCATGGTGTGATTGTTTATTCCCTTCGAATGCTTATGATGATATCATAAGAGATGGATTTGTGGTATATAATGCTATTGTTCATGGTGTGATTGTTTATTCCCTTCGAATGCTTATGATGCTATCACAAGAGATGGATTTGTGGTATATAATGATGTTGTTCATGATGTGATTGTTTATTCCTTTTGACTACTTATGATGCTCTGTTTGATTTACTATTGCACTTTGCTGAGTCGTGGACTCACACTTGTTGTGTTGTGCTTGCTAGGTACCTCTCGAGGCAGCGACATGCATGGGAAGGGGTAGACATGGTGCACGTCACATAATCACAAACCATAATGAAATAACTAGTCCAATTATCTACAATTCTTATTCTTGATGATTACTTTAGATGCAATTTGCGACCACCCTTCGTGGTGGGTGATTTTGTCTGTGAGCAAGGACGATCCATCTAAGTTCTTAATTCTTCGCCATATAAGTTCACTTAAGTTCATCCGATGGATTAGACAGATTGATTTCGATTATTTTATCACCCTCGCTGCTTGATTGAAAATATTGATTGATGCTTTGGTAGAATGTTAGAACCTTGTTTAATCACCCATACAAAGGAGATCTTACCGAATTTTAGAGAAATGTCTTAGTTCTAATTGGTTAAAATATTATTGTTTGAAAAAATGGTTGAAATTATTCCGTATTGTTGTTGTATGTTAGTCTTTTAGGTAATATTTTGGCTTCCGTATAGCCAGGGTGTTACAATTTGGTTGAACCTCCTAAAATAAAAATTGTGTGTATTTGCAAGGACTAGCTCCATGATTTATCTCATATTTTTCAAAGCCTGTTCTCACACATTTTTAGATGTTTGAAAATTTTTTGTAGCTCAACATGATTTCAAATTTGTGAAAATGAGCATGGCATCTTCATGAAAAATGTTTCTTGAGAAGATTTCAAGAGGGAGATTATTTTAATGTGTTTCAAATATCATTTCATGTATTTAAACTCCAATATGGCCTCATTTCGAGTTATCTTGCTCTTTTCGGCCATAAAAGAGGAGTTTGTGACCTATTTTGGTTTTCCTCAAATATCTTGAAAACAAAACCTTTTTAGTTTAAAGGGGAGAATGTTATATGATCAAAATAAAATGAATTCAATTGCCAAGCTCTTTACTTTGCAAAAACTTTATGTTGGCTTCGATTTGTTTTGGATTTTTGGTGTTTAATGCCAAAAGGGGGAGAATTTTTATATGATCAATATATTTCTATTTGGATTCGCTCTTATGATTTCACCTTATTTCATGCATAGTACAAAAGGGGCAGAATTCATTAAGCTTTAAATTGGTTAGTAACATGCATGGTTTTAGTCAAATAGCTTAAATTCTCATCTTATGATGATTTGTATCCAAATGTTGTTATTGATAAAGGATTTGTCATCAATCACTAAAAAGGGGGAGATTGAAGAATCTAGACCCACCATTATGAGTTAATAGAGTATTTTGGTGATTAATGACAAATATGTTTGTGAGACTAACACTTTTTATTAATATACATATTGCTTAGTCTCAATTGGATAAAAAGGTGAAAAGCAAAGAGGTATGCATTCAATATCTTATTCATATACCTTGTTGCATTCCTCGGATCCAAAATATAGGTTGAACTCCACCATAAGTCTAACTTGAATATGTGCATATGTTTTTTATTACACATTTGTGTATGCACACATTTAGGGAAGTTCACTCTATGTTTTGTGGTTTCATTAGTATTGATCCATATTCTTTATCCACATATATTAAGGATCTTTACTTTGAAACATATTAAATGAGTATACAAAACTTGTGTAGTTCATATATACTTATATATCTTTACATTCAATTATTTGGAATTGTGATGATTGTCATTAATTACGAAAGAGGGAAAGATTGAAGTATCTTGTCCCACCATTATGAGTTAATGCTATGTTGTGGTAATTAATAACAATCACATTGTGGAACTAACATTTTCCATAAGTTGGATGAATAGGTTATGTTCCATGGTAATGAAGACTTTGGATGACATCATGAGTTGATCATCATCAAGTCAAGAGCTTGGAGTAAAGGATGCATCATGTGTTGATGCATATCAAGATCTCGAAGAGGAGATGATCATGAGTTGATCATCAAGTCAAGAGAAGACCTATCATGTGTTGATGGAGGTCAAGTGAAAGAGTGCATCATGAGTTGATGCATATTCAAGTCAAAAACTTGAAGTAAAGGAAATCATTATGTGTTGATGATTATCAAGTCAAGAACCCAAACTTAAAGTAAAGATGTGCGTCATCAAGCTTCAAGAGAATGCTCAAGACAAAGGTATGACTAGCTAGGACTAAGGATGTGTTCCTAGCATTTTACCGGTCTTAGTGTTTGGTTGGAAGACCGGATTGTTAGTATAGGTTGTCGTACTATTAAGAGGGGTCTTAACTAGTAGCTTGAGTTAGTCATGTGTTGATAGCTCATTGTGCCTGCTCTAGCTCTCATTAGCATGTTGCCAATATTTGCTAATGTGTTTTGTAAATAGTCGAGGCTCATGCATAATCCTTGTAGCATGTGACTTTAGTTTGCAAATATATTTTGCAAATGGTTTAAGTCCATGTACCTTATTCCTTATGGCTTTGATTCTAAAAGTTGGCAAATATGTTTTGCAACTTGTTGAGAATCTTGCCTTTAACCCTTGTTTACATCGCTCATCAATTAGCAAATGTGTTTTGCAATTGAGTTTGTTTTGGATGCCAACTGCTGCTTTTCTCAGGAAGATCAGTAGTACCGAAGTGTTGTTGGCGGTACTACCGCTCGGCAGTATGATGGGGTTCAGTGCGAGAACTACCGAACAGTCGGCCGGAAGAAGATAAGTTAGCGACGTCTTTTCCAGTAAGACACCTTGTTGAGCTCAGTTGATAACCCTGAGTGCGGTAGTACCGGAGCTTGGTGGTCGAACTACCACGTCGCAGTAGTACCGCGTTTGCTTGGTGGAACTACCACACCCTGGTATATCTGATTAGTAAGCGGTATGTTATTTCCAGTGAGTGCCAGTTTTGGACCTCGAGTGGAAGCGGTCGTACCGCCCTTGTGGATTGAAACTACTGGAGAGCGGAACTACCGCGTATGCGTTGGCGGTAGTACCATGCTGCATTTCCAACGGCTATTTCAGAGGCTTTGTTATAGCTGTTACTATGTGTCAGTGGAAGTGCGGTAGTACCGGTCGATGAACGGTGATACTACCACTCGTGCTGATTTTTCAGCAGCTTTTCCCCCCAACGGTTAGTTTTTGTGTGTGGGCTATAAATACTCACCTTGGCCGGTTGTGGGAGTAGAGCTAAGCCCCCATTCTATTCTCTTGAGCTAAGAGCAAGCCCTCTCCTCTCTTTTGTGCATATGTTGCACTTAGTGAGCATAGAGAGCAAACCCTAAGTGTATGTGTTGCATTAGGTAGTGGATTGAGTATCTACTTGAGTTTAGACACTTGATTCGTTCAAGTGAAAGTCTTCGACTTGTTTCTCTTGGTGTTTGCCAACACCTAGACGGCGTGGAGGCGTCATGGTTCAGTGATCTTCTCAAAGAAGGTTGTGAGAAGACCCGGGCGTTTGTGAGTGGTTTGGTGCTCGCCATCTTCGGAGTGGAGGAAGGGCAACCCCTAGTGGATCGAGGTGTTGGTTCGTGTTGGAACCGGTCTACGTGGTTGGACTTACCTCGGAGGTGTTGGCTTAATTCGTGGAGCCGGTCTAATTGGTTTGGGCTTACCTCAACGTGGATTAGGGGAGACCGGCAAGTCTCCGAACACCACGGTAAAATATCATCGTGTCATCTTGGTTTGCATTATTGTTTTTTACTCTATTGCAATTTATATTCCTAGAATAATAACCTTACTCCTGTGTGGATATATTGAGTATGCTGGTTTACAAAATCAAGAGAAAGACTCGAGTGAGATGTCTTGCGCTCCTCATCGCCCTTCTTCTTTTCCTGATGATCCCGCCTTTTATATAGTCTTCAAAGTGGGTTACTGTTTCTCTAGTCCAAAGGGCGCCTTAATACTTTAGATGATGGAGCCGTTACTGGAGATTATTGTGGGATTAGTAATGTTCCCACGTTGCCAGACAGTTATTACCAGGACAGAGAGTTAAATCGTGCCATTATCCTTGGGAGTAACAGTGTAATTAACTGCCCATATCCTTAGTTATGGTGCAGAAGATTCCCTGATCGACTAGACCCATATGTTTGTAAGCCTTATCGACTAAGGACTGGTCGTAAGAGAGCTTACGACCAGGTAGTGGTCGTAGTAAAGCTTACGACCACAGACTGATCGTAGAAGGACTTAGGACCATAGGATAGTCGTAGAAAGACTTACGACCATGGAATAGTCGTAAAAGGACTTACGACTATGGGGTGGTCGTAGAAGAACTTACGACCTCCAGCTTCTCCCTTATGAACATTAAGGGGTATACTCAAGAACCATATGACGGTATTATTATCCATAATATGAATTACAGATAAATAATTGAATGAGATTATTATATCCTCGTCACATACCAAACAGTGCCTTAGTCTCCGGTATGTGCTCCTTCATGCAACACCAGCTCCTCATCCCAAAGGGGTGTATGACTTGTGGAACAGTACGTTATGCATGTAAAAAAAAGGGAAATGCAGAAATAGTACATCATGTGTGTAAGCAAGATAGACATACCTAGTTGCTGCATCGCATCAGATGGATCCACGTTGTCCTGCCCCGGGTACATGTGGAACTGAGGACCTGTCAGAAGAAATTGGCATTAGTAAATAGTGGAGTTTGAAATAAACAAGCAGACATGAGTGTTTCAGGTGTACCTACGAACTGTGCTGGGGTACTCCTAGCACGGTGCCATGAGGACCCACCTGGCACATCCGAGTGAGGAGTTGTGGGGCATGACGCACTGTGGCTTACCCCCAGTCCACACACTAGTAGGTCCACCATGCCCCTCGGCCTCCGACACGATGTAAGCTCGATGCATTGCCTCGCCTTCACCATGATCTGGTCCATGGTGTCTCTGAAATAGTGTGCTATCATGTTGATGCACTCCCCGATCGTCATGCTTCGCAAGGAGCCCACCAACGTGTACACCTCCCTGTTAAGATCGTTCTAAACACATAAATAACAAGTTAGAAATCGAAAACATTAGTAGTAAATAAGAAATATGAACTGTTCAATACATACCATGCGATGGAATGCAGAGTCCAGCTGGGTCAGGTATGTGTCAGTCAACGCAGGCTTGTGTCGTGGTGGGTGGTCCACGATCCTGATGCAACAGAGCCTCGTCCAAGAGGAGTACCACTTGATGTACTCCTTGTACATCTCGTGGTCGTAGGGAGCATCCTCCTGGACTACGTCCTCCGAGGCGTGGAGCCGCCGCTCAACCCAAGGGACCAGTTTGTCAGCCCAAGAAGTCCTACCAGAAACTCCCTTCCTGGTGTACCTATGGAAGACAAAACAATATATTCATAACTACGCAAGGCAAAGGCTACAACATAAATAAAACATTAACTTACACATGGATGTTCGGCAGCAACCGCTCCCCCAAGGGCACTAGGACTTGTTGTCGTAGTCTAAACTGTCGCATCACCGATGCACGTAGTGCTCCTCCACAAAGACGTCGTGCACCAAGGTCCTCCGCGTGAGCCAATACCTAGAGTCTCACCTGCACAAGCTTGACAAGCCTCGAGGTGCACGCGCATACACTCTCTCGGGAGTATACGGTGTCCAAATGACGAGGTCATCCGTCAACTGATCAAACATTGCAACATAGTCCAGGTAGGACGTGTGCATAGTGATCAGAGTGAAGGTGGCATGTGGAATAGAACAACAAAACATGAGCACATGCAATTAAATTGCATTACAAAACAGACTAAAGATTCAAAAATCTTACCCATCGGTGACACCACATCGTACCCATGGTCGGGCGGTCCATGTCGTTGTCGGTGGCGTACATGGCGATGGTGTAGGATCCGTGGTCGAGCTGTGGTCGTCCGATCTAGAAACACTCGAAAGACCACAGTTGAAGAAGCAACAGACATCCAGAGTGGATGGAGCTATCCCAAACTCGGTGGCACATGTCGCACAAGGCACAATACATCGTGCACAGCACTGTCAGGCCCCAGGTGTACAGCTGGATCTCATGGACCTCCATGTTCGCTAGCTCCCTGCATAGAAGATCATGTGCTTATCGACGTTGTCGCTGTGGGACCTGCAGAATATGACCCACTCAAACAGCCACAACAAGTAGGCCCGATGTGTCTCCTCATTGTGTGCTCAGGTGCGTCTTGTGCCATACACTGCGACTACAAGAAGATAAAGACTCATTACTAAGTTGAACAAAGTAATTGAAGTGGAAACACAAGAGTTATAAATATTATGTAAAACAAGCAGATCCACTTTAGCGTTGGCCTGTGCGTACTACTGAACTCCCTGTAGCTGGCGTTAGGCAGTAGCACCCCCTGAACCTCACGAGGAGGTCCGTGCACCACGTGTCCAGGACGTCGTACGCCACCAGGGGGAGTTCTGCCCACGGCAACTCGGTTAGGAAGCCCACGTATTGAAACGTCGGCACCATCTCCTCACACAGAAGATGGAGCATGTGCGTCTCGACGTACTCAAACTGCCCTCGACGCCCTGGTCGTCCTCCCACGTCGCCTCCACCATCCTCGCTAGTGGAAGCAGGCTTGCTGCTCTCAACCTGCGTCGAAAGGATTAACAACATATGTGAGTCCATCCACACAAGTCAAACTGAAATTGAGTAGACGAAGGTCACAACTACACGTACCTCAGAACCTAACGTGGGTCGACCCTCCATACCCTCATGGGAGTGCGCAACCACAACGCGCCAAGCTCAATGGGTGTCTCGCCCTACTGGGGGAGGATGGTACTGAGGCAGCTACGGTGACCTGTGTCAACTGCTGGGTCAAGCAACTCGTATGGCCACTGTGCAGCATCTCCTGAGGCTGCCATACCTGAAAATCAATGCTTACATTATAAATATTATGAAACATACACAAGAAATAATGAGAAGCATACCACAAACTAACTTTGCAATTAGCGGCAACACAAAATAGATTAACGACATATCTGAAAGTAAACAATACATCTACAACTATGTAATTAATTCAATTATTGCACAAAAAAGATTCTGCATGATTAACGGCATGTCTAGAACTGAACTACACACAACTAAAATGATGTAATGCACGGCACTACAACACATAGCAATACATTCCATCTACAACTATGTAATCAATTCAATTATTGCACCAAAAAAATTCTACACGATTGACGACATGTCTAGAACTGAACTACGCACAACTAAAATGATGCACTACACGATACTACACCACATAGCAATACGTACATCTAAAACTATCTAATTTATTCAATAATTGCACCCAAAAAATTCTACATGATTAATGACATGTCCAGAACTGAACTATGCACAACTAAAAAGTTCTACACGATTATTTTAATAGAGAATTACAAAAAAAATATCCGATTGTTTTTACAAAATGAGCTGTTGTTGCCATTCCAACCTCCAAGATTTAATGGCAAAGACCGTAGCCTTTTTTTAAAAAATCAACTATTTATTTTTGTAATTCTCTATTAAAATAATATTTTTTGAAAACAAAATAATTCTCAATTATTACACAAAACGAAATTCTACACGATTAACGACATATCGAAAACTAAATTGCAAGATAATACACTACGTAACGATGTATGAATATCTATATGATAAACTAAACTATACACATCTAAAATGATGTACTACAACAAACTACACTACATATCAATACATCTAAAATTGTCTAATCCATTAAATTCTATGTCGCTAGTTTTATTTGCTAACCTACCAGGGTTTCGAATTTATATACAAAGTTGCAAGAACATTTACCAACAAGGTGGACGACCAGATCTACTCCTCACTCTCTCCCATCCTCCACTACGAACTGGCAACGATTCACTCGGTCACTTTCCCCTCTCCTCCTCTCCTTTCTCCCCCTCTTTTCTTTTTCTCCAAATAAAACTAACTTTTCGGCTGATTTTTTGGGCATTTTATAGTTTCTCCTGTTGCTATTTGGAATGGCCACAGGGAGGCACGGGTTCATGTCGCCATTCTAAATGGCGATTGGCACACAATTGAGCGAGCCAATGGTATCATTATGCAGGGGATCAAACACCAAGTATTCGACTAGTTGATCAAACGGTCAGGAGTTTGGGTTCAAGAACTTCTGTCTGTAGTTCGAACCACGACTAGTTATGCGACCGGTGAAACACCATTCTTCTTGGTTTATGGTGCTGAAGCCATGCTTCCTCCTGAACTAAAAATCGGCTCTACTCGAACTCATTGTTTCAACGAAAACGATCAAAATGAACGACGACTTGACGACATCAATTTCCTTGAAGAACGACGAAACCAAGCCCTGGTACGATCAACCGTCTATCAACAAGCCATGCGAAGGTACCATAGTCGTAAGGTGCAACCTCATGACCTCATTTGAGGTGATCTGGTTCTCAGAAAAATTCAGAACCAATCAAATCGCAACAAGCTTTCTCCTAAGTGGGACGGTCCTTACACTATGGTCGAAGTCACCCGACCAAGTTCAGTACGATTAGCTATGTCTGATGGGTAAGTTTTGTTTAATTCTTGGAACATTGATCAAGTGCGTAAGTTCTACGTTTAATTACTTTTTACATTCTTTCCATTCTTTTCATTTAAATAGAGATTAGTACTTTCCTATATTTCTTTTCGACGAGTGATATGATTTATATATCTATACCTATATTCTGGTCACCTACTATTTTTTGTTTGAGATGGTCGAAGAAGACAATTTTTCTCTCCGGTATCCTGTATAAGGATCCCTATTACTCTTTGGCAACGGCATCTGTGTCATACGCTTTATAGGTCCTAGTCGTGATCATTCCATAAATGATTTCCACGTGCGATCATACGAGTAAACAGAGCATAATACAAATGATTTCATATAGTGCCTTATACTATTAAGATTATGAAGACTATATTTCTTCATTTCAAAATTTTGTTCTACTCTCATTTGGCTACTGGTCGGGACACGAAAAGCCTCCTAGTCGAAGTCTCTCCTTTTTCAAGACGTGATCACCTTAATGGAAGGAGCTTCCTAGTGACGGTTCTTTTCTTACGATCCTCGCTGCCAGTCGGACTTGAGCCTGAGCACGTTTTGCAAAATGTTTTTCTATATCTTCTTTTCTTAGCAGTTTTTCCACTAGTTTTGGGTCATATATATAAATACGATCACTTATTGTTTTTTGCATACATTCTTGCATTTCTACTTTTGTCAACACAAGAAAATCTTTTTTCCAACCATATACAGTTTTGTTTGGTATTTTGATTATGACAAACAAAGTTCTATAACTAGTCGAAATCATACACTGGTTCCGACCAAAATTATTTCCTAGTATTTTTACGATCAGTTTTGTCTTATGATTAGTACATACCTTCAAAACAATGGTTTCGACTTTCATTCTCTTTCTTGGCTAACTGCTTTTCTAGTAAGACTATTCTACTACAAAGCAGTCAGGGGCTAGAGAGTATACGAGAATTTTAAAAAAAAATCAACGAGATAAACAAAAGAATTATTGATGACATAAAGGTAAGTTTTATATATAATTCTTATATTACAATGTCCTACTTCAGAATGTCTCTAGACTAATTACTGCTTGATGGAGATCCGACTTCCATCTCCTCTACAACTTTTTCTCCAAGCGGCCTTAGTTCGTTCATAAACTCGGTCGTCTCATCGGGCAGGCAGTTGAAGTCGTCTTCAACGGCTTGGAGATTAATGGAGGGGTCGGAAGCCTTCAGTTTTGCCAGCGCAAAACTAACTCCATTGGAAACGCCTTCTTTCATAGTCTGTGCATAATTCTCTCGAGTAGTCTTGAGCAGACCACTGAGATCTTTTAGAAGTTGGCTCAAGTAGTTCATTTTCTCTATTGGATCTCTTAAGTCAGGCACACTTGATCCTAATCCCATATCAAAGATCATCTTGTTTAAAGCATGAATCTTTTCATCAAGATTTTGCACAAGAGCCACCTCCTTACCCTGCTCAAATTCCAGAGCCTTCTTTGCTCTATTCAACGCTTGAGTTTGCTCTATAAGAGTAAAACAAGCAGTAAGTACAACATGATTAGAGGAGGATAATAAGTCAAGTCTACGACCTATTACCTTCAATTTTCTTGTTAAGAGTATCATTTCTGGTCGTTGCCTCTGCAATCGACCGGTCCTTGGCCTGATTCTCTTCCTCAAGCTGGGTTATTTTGGCCTTATCAGCCACGACCTCTTCTTTTATTTTCTCTAAATCTATCAAATATGATAAGGGAGAATAATTAGAGAAGAACAAAGTATTGAAGAAGGAAAAGGGTTAAGAGGAAAGTTCTTACTTTCCAATTCGGAGTGTTTTCGCTCCAAGTCCTTAATTCCCTGGGTCAGACCTCCGACCACAACAAAATTCTCGACCATGTGCTACACAAATAGCATTTCCTTTTTAAGTTTCCTGTAAACTTTTTAAAGAGAAACTATGAAACTGGTCGTAGATACTTACCTGGATTGCCACGTCATTATAATCGGCAAAAATAATATCAGGACCTATCTTGATTTGACGGTCCGATATTCTTCCCCATGCCTCGCCAAGCTCCTTATCCTCGATAAATCGGGGACAAAAAGGGAACTTGTTAGGATGAGAGGGATTACCAACAGTGGTCGGAACCTGTTGAGGGCGTTTAGGGGCATCTACCTCCACAGAAGGAGTTAGAACCACCACTGGATCCAACTCAACCATTGGCATTGACACCTGCTCGAGGGCTTCTTTGACCACTTTATCTTCAGGAACTCTGTCCTGGGAAGTGCTTTGGATGAGGACTTCCACAGGTGCCTGGTCCTCAGAAATATTCTGGTCGGAAACGACTGGAATGCCAGAGGACCTATATAAAACGAAGAAGGGAAGCTCAAAACTCCAAATCAAACTATTAAAGGTATGCACTCATACGACCTTTTTATTTGTACATACCTAGTTGATTTTTTGGTTTTGATTTTAAAAAGCGGTAGAGTAAATTCTGTACCGCTAGCCTTCCTTTCCTTTTCAACCAATTTCGCCAGTTCCGAACCAGCAGGGTTGGTTAAACCCCTCACATCCTCCAACATCAGGTCGAAAGCAATATCCTCGACCAACTGATCGAGGGTAGCATTCCTCACCATTGGGTCGGAGGGGGTGGTTTCATCAACTTCCAGATCAGTTGTTTCAGTAATAACTGTTAGGTCGTGAACGACCAATCTGGAGTCTACGACTTTTGCAGCTCTGTTCTGCATGCCTTCAGTCTTTTCCACCTAAATCAGAAAACAAGTCTGGTTAGGTGATGAAATTTTCTATCTAAAGAATATATATTCTTCTTTTAAATGCTCTATTACCTCGGGAGAATCATCTTCTTCCAGTGTTTCTGGGCACGATTCGGTCGGAACCACGGTAAGATTATGATCCTCACTGGATTATATGACTCTCAGTCTGGCGCAGATCATCCTGATCCGCTCTCTGATTTCCTTAGGAGAAAGGGCTTTAAAAAAGAGGGAGATAGAGCGGATTTTAAGGTTTTACGATAATCAAATAATAAGTCATACTGGTCGGAGCTTCTTCGAAGACATACCATCTCGTGAGTCTATGATAACTTCATCACGACCAATGGACCAGAGTAGGGATTGAGTCCGGAGCCTCAGAGGACTAATTTGGCGTTTGGTGAAATCTCTCACCACATGCTAGGAAGTCAAGCCCTTGATCCTCAGATCTTGGATGGCATCCACCTATCTTCCGACCACCCCTGCCTTCCCCACGGTTTTTCTCTATTTGGAATTCTCGTTCGCCCTAAGTCCAGCGAAGTAGAGGCCATCATCCCTCGTAACCATCATGTAAAACCAGTTCTTTTTTCATGATGACCACGAGGACTTCGAGTACATTTGGATGTACTCATCGGCCTTCCCGTCGTGAAGGCGCAGTGTGCATTCTCCAGGAGCCGCCGTGGATCTTCCCGACATCGCCATCCGATAGAAATACCTGAAGAGCTTCAAGTTTGGACGCACTCCTAGGTACACCTCACATAGGTAGATAAAAATACTAATGTTGGTGATGGAATTAGGGGTCAAATTCACCAACTCCACCTCGTAGTATTCTAGAACGCGGAGGAGGAATTTGTGCGCCGGCAGCCTCAGCCCACATTCGATGTAGGTGAGGAAAACGGGGATTTCTGTTGGAACTAAACCAGGAACTACTCACGCTTTCCGTGGACACAGCTAACACGAAAAATACATACACGCATGAGAGCTAGGCAGAGTATACGGAGAGAAACACACACTTGTATTTGTCTTATACTACTCGGCTCAAAGAAGATGAATCAGAAACACTACTTGGAGCGCGCCTAACACGACTTGCGTCGTTTCTTTGTTTCTATTCAACTTGCTTAAACCGATTACATGTCTTGATATTTGTAACACGCACAAGACACAAGCTCATCACCGTTCCACAACTGCGCCACTAGCCGCAAGAACAGACAACCATGACTAGCTTAGTGCCTAAACTAATGCATCTGCATGCAACTACCCATAACAACTCACGGTCCATGACTAATGCATGCATGCAAAGTCGACCGCTTCCTACTCGGGGCGTGCACAAGACTCGCGAGCACCGCGTAGCACGTCTCCCTCTACATGCATACTCATAAACTTAAACATGTGACTCACCTAATACATGCGACACTCTCGTACGTGAACATACTGACGAGTAAATTATTGAATAAGCAACGAGATTAACTAACAATCACCCCTTAATCTTGTTGCTTAGAGCGGCGTGGGTTAAATCATCGGCATCGCCTCGATGAGATCGTCCGCTCCTCCTTCTTCTTGCAAAGATTGGAAGCAAAATGCCCATAGTCGTTGCGGTTGTAGCATCTCACTTTAGCTTTGTCGAATTTGCGATTCCCGCGGCTTCGGCCACCATTGCCGTCGGAACCGCCGCCTTCACGCTTCGACGATCGGGCCTCCCATTCGGCCCGTGTGAGGAGAAGGTGTTCGTCGTTTCCTTTCGCACCACGCCCATGATAGCGTTCTTCATGGGCCTTCAGGGATCCGATCACCTCTTCCATCGTCTTCGTCTTCAAGTCGCTAAATTCCTCAATGGTAGAGGCGATTTGGACGAACCGAGAGGCGATCGCGATATCTTCTTGACGATGTACTCTTCTTCTATTCCTTCACCGAGGTCACAGCGTTTGTTGTTGGCGAAATCGACTTTAGCAAACAAAGTCATCAACGGCCTCATCATCTTCCATCATAAGCCATCAAATTCCCATCTCGAGATTGGGCTTTCACCTCCTTGACTCGTGCAGCACCAAGATACATGGTTCTGAGTGTGTTCCATGCGTCTTTTGCTGTCTTCTTTGCTCCCAACTGCAGCAGTGTAGCTTCGGTGATACCTTGATAGATGGCAGCCAAGGCCATCTTATCCTGGCGCGTCTCCGCTGGCTCCTCCGACACGACCGCATCCCACACGCCCTGCGCCTCCATGTAGACCTCCATCTTGATTGCCCATGCCGAGTAATTGTGCTTGTTCAGCATCGGGTACTGGAGAGATATGCTGCTCTCCTTGGCTGGTACACGCGACACCGAACCGCTTCGCTCGCCGGAGGTGCCATCGGAAACACGGCTCCCCGGCGACTCGGACATAGCTCTGATACCAATTGTTGGAACTAAACCAGGAACTACTCACGCTTTCCCGTGGACACAGCTAACACGAAAAATACATACACGTACAGGAGCTAGACAGGAGTATACGGAGAGAAACACACACTTGTATTTGTCTTATACTACTCAGCTCAAAGAAGATGAATACAGGAAACACTACTTGAGACGCCTAACACGACTTGCGTCGTTTCTTTGTTTCTATTCAACTTGCTTAAACCGATTACATGTCCGATATTTGTAACACGCAAGACACAAGCTCATCGGCCGTTCCACAACTGCGCCACTAGCCGCAAGAACAGACAACCATGACTAGCTTAGTGCCTAAACTAATGCATCCGCATGCAACTACCCATAACAACTCACGGTCCATGACTAATGCATGCATGCAAAGTGGACCGCTTCCTACTCGGGGCGTGCACAAGACTCGCGAGCACCGCGTAGCACGTCTCCTCTACATGCATACTCATAAACTTAAACATGTGACTCACCTAATACATGCGACACTCTCAGATGCGTGAACATCTTGTGAGTAAATTATTGAATAAGCAACGAGATTAACTAACAATTTCTCCATCTTCGCGGCTCGGAAAGTGTTCTCCGGCTGCTAACCTCCACTTGATCAGATTCTTGTCCGGGAGCATCCCGATCTTCTCCAGCGCCTCAAGCTTCTCCTCACTTAGCTCCAAAACCATCCACTTTGTGATTTGATCCGGCATGGTGGAAATTCTCAAAGGGATGAGTAGTGGTCGGAGGAGGCTTTGTGGTCGGAAGAACAATAAGAGGTCGGGAAGATTTTTTGGCAAGAAACTAAAAGGGATTGAGAGAAGATCTGAAAGCGTAAAAGCTCTAGAGCCCAACAATGGGATTTTATAGCTTCAGATCTTTAACTGCAAACGGGAGTTATCTAAAAAGTCCAACGGACAAAAGCCTTTTTTGTCCAACGGACAGAAAAACTCTTAGGTTCCCAAGGCAAGTTCTTAACTTTAAAGTGAACACAGACCACTTCGTATGTCACGACATTAAATAGGGTCTGCCCAATACGACTTCGTTAGAAAAAAGTGTTCACATGACCTGTTCATTTAAAGTTCGGGGGCTAGCTGACGAGGATTAAAATCTCTAGGTATTACTTTAATACCTAACAAAAGACCATACGTCTTCATGGTCGTAACTCCTAAGGCTAACGACCTCACTGGTCGTGAGAATTCCAGAGGTTACATAATGGGTACCCTGGTCGGAAAAGGTCATGTGCCTAGTCTCCGACCAGGTAGCTGCTCGGAAAGGTTATGGACTGATATCTAATATAATTCCAGGTATATTCTTTACCGCATGATGAATGAAACATGTGCTATGTACTCCATGCCACGCGATGCTATATAATCCTAAGACACTGGCAGTAACTAATTTGCGGTTGAGTGTCTCACAAACACTTAACCGCAGAGCAGTTGACACTTTATCAACTGACGCCTCGCTCCGACCGGTCACAACGCTTCACAAGGGACGTCTTCTCCAGAAGTAACTGCCACCTCTTCAGTAGTTATTTAAAGATGGAACGCAGAAGACCAAAGGGCGAACAGATCTGAGACAAGCAAAACAACAACATCAGATCAAGAGCAACACAATCAGCCTTAGACTTGTTCTTTAAGTTTGATTGATTAGCAAGCATTCTTAGTGTAATTAGGATTAGTTCATAGCATGGTCGTAGACACCCATGTAAATCCAGTTCATATCAATAAAGAGCGGCCCCATTCTCTCCCAGGAAATATCGCGTTATTTTCCTCTTTTATTTCATAAGATCGTCGACAGATAGCTAAAAGCAAGAGGCACAAGTGGGAGAGCCACCCCCATGTCAACTTGCATGATATCATTACAAGCTGCCTCCTCATCTGATTCCACCCCTTTTTGGTTTTTAATTTTGTACTTAGTATTGTCACCCCCACTTTTCTGCTCACCAAGTTGATTTAAATCACCTCCATTTCCCACTCTGTCTTATGATTACTTCCACTAGATTCCTCTTCTTCCTCATCTTCATCCTCCTCATGTCTGCCATCTTTGGGGTTGTGTCTAGGACCCTTAAACTGTTCACACTTCTTGAAAGTCACACCCCCCTCTGACTCAAATTTTATTTCATAACTCACTGAATTTATGAAAATCTCCACAAAACAATTTATCCTAGAAGGATCACGGCTATAAACCTTAATCCTAATTGGATCAACCCTCATCAAGCTTATTTCATCAATTTCAATTGGTTCCTCCACAGTACTAGCAATCTCTTTAACTATTTCGGTAGTTCTTCCTGGTAAATGAACCTCAGACATTTTAACCCAAACTGTCTTCAACACCGAAGATGTCTCAAGATCTAAAGTAGATTTGTCAATTTTAGCTTTTATAGAATGGAGAGCGAGTTCCACCCCTCTTGTTCTTGACCAAGTTTCTAGAATTTCTTTGAAAGCATGTTTTTTATTTGATATTTTCCTTACCATCCAATCCTAAATAGCCTGTATAAAATGCTTCAGTTCGGTCCCAATCCTCCGAACATTAACCACCTCTCTCCGAAATTCCGACCGCCTGACAGCGGTCGCCCTTGCCGTGGAGGCTAGCGAAGAATTTTTCTTTTCCCTTTGCCCTTCCTTGCCTCCCAGGCCACGCCAGCTCCAGATGCCACCATATCCATACTGACTGATACTACTCCCCTCTTCTTCAGAGTTCGGACACCCCACCCCACCCCACCCCACCCCGGAGGTCAGAGGAGGTGGAAGGGCATGCCGCGGCGGCCGCACACCGGCGGCGAGACCTCTGCGTTGGCTGCGCCCCCCGCGCGGAAGGTCCCCCTGCGCAAGCTACTTCGGGCAGCGTCGGTGGCGTGCGGCGTGCAGTTCGGGTGGGCGCTGCAGCTCTCCCTCCTCACGCCCTACGTGCAGGAGCTCGGCATCCCGCACGCCTTCGCCAGCCTCGTCTGGCTCTGCGGGCCCCTCTCCGGCCTCCTCGTGCAGCCCCTCGTCGGCCACCTCTCCGACCGCATCGCCCCCGCCGCTTCCCCCCTTGGCCGCCGCCGCCCCTTCATCGCCGCCGGGGCTGCATCCATCTCCGCGGCCGTCCTCACCGTCGGCTTCTCCTCCGACCTCGGCCGCCTCTTCGGCGACCCCGTCGAACCCGGCTCCACCCGCCTCGGCGCCATCATCGTCTACCTCATCGGCTTCTGGCTCCTAGACGTCGGAAACAACGCCACACAGGGGCCCTGCAGGGCCTTCCTCGCCGACCTCACCGGTAATTAACTTGTCTTCCTTCCCTCCGAGCCTTGAGCCTTCGTCTTCTTCTTCTCCTCTCTAGACTAGTGTAGCCCACCAGTCGCGAGTCAACATATGCGTTGCGAGGTCTTGTTGCAATTCAGCGCAAATTCAGGCTCTTGCCTGCTTGCTTGCTTTCTTGTCTCGCAAAGACAGATTAGTCTCGCTTCCGTCGCAAGCGATCATCGCTTATCGTTTCGATTTTAGCGAATTCCAAGCGCTTCTTAATGTTTCTTGGCGAGAGATTTGGGATTGGTAATTTGGCGAGACGATGAGGGGTAAACCGCAAAACGTTCTTTGTGTGTGTGTGTGTGTGTGAAGAGAAGAGAAGAGAAGAGCCGGGTCGTCCTGCCCATCGCTTTCCACTTTAGGTTGAGATTCTTGCTCCGATGCCAAGTTGGTCTGCGTAACTCCTTATGTATTGGCGCGCTTTTCTTTTTACCTTGCCAGCTGGCCTATTATTAGCATCAAGGTTAGGAGAGCTGGACAAGACGAACCAACTAACGACATGGCAATCCTAATGGGGTTCACCACTCCATACACAATGCAATCTTTGAATAATTAGGGTTGGTACAAATTTCACCACCAATTGTTGTTTTCCCCATCCTCTATACGCTATTTCGTTATTTTGTCTTGTATATGTGGGATCAATGATTAGTGTGGGGAGGTCAAGGGATCGCTTTCGGATTGAGCTAGGCGTATATAGAGGGAGATATTTAAGTGATACAGTACTATTGCAAGTTTAGAATCATAGGAGGGCATCTTTTGTTAACAACCAGGTATTCTCTGAGGGACCCTGATTAATGATTGCAAGGCTGCCAGTGGTTTGTGGATGTGGTCTTGCTATAGGCTTGTACGCTACGAGGCAAGATCTGATGTGACACTACACTGAGATGGCATGATCTGGGTGTGCTTGTGGCCATGGAGATTGTTAAGAATCTTGTACATATTAGTAGTCTCTCTCTTGCCCATGTAGCCTATGACGCCCAACTAATCATGTCTATATATATCTCCTCAATAATGAATTAGTAGTCTCTCTCCCGGCCCATGTGGCCCATGTAGCCTATGAGGCCTAACTAATCATGTCTATATATCTCTCCTCAATAATGAATAAGCTGCACAGTTGGGAATAGCAAGATCCTCCTCCCAAAATCTAGTATGGTATCAGAGCATCTCCACGCAAACCCTAACTCTATTTCCTCCTACTGCCGTTGTCACGACAGGCCTGTCTCCACCTCGGATCCGGCCAATGCAACACCGTTGTGGCCACGCCGACCTCCTCAACGCCAGATCCGTGCCGCCACCTCGTCTCCACCTCGTATCGGTTGAGTTTGTCTTCCTGTGTTATTGTCCTGAGCATAAGGGCTATTGTTGTTATGATCCTTCTGCACGTCGCATTCGCATCTATCGTGATGTGACCTTTGATGAGGATCGACCCTTCTTTATCGTCCTTCTATTCATCCCACTCCTTCCACAAATTCCACCTCCTTTTGTGTCTATCTCCTATTCCTTCATCAAACTTGCCTTCTTCAAATACACTTTTTCCACCAGTTTCACCTTCAAGTGTGTCTCCACCAGCTCCACCAGTTTCTGACACTTCCACTTTTCCCTTTTACTAATGTCGCCGATAGAGAGTTCCTTCTAATCCTCAGTCCTCCTCTCCACTTGACCCTCCGACGAGTACCACGGACTTTGACGATCCTTCTACTACATCACTGTATGCCCTACATGATCGTTCTTCTATTCAGACACTAGAGAGATGGGGTTTTTCTCGTACAGGTGCAGTATCTGAGCCGAGTATCTATCAGGAGACAGCCAGTATACCTGAGTGGCAGTTGGCTATGACTGACGAGCTTACAACATTAGTGTGTACAAGCACTTGGGATCTTGTTCCGTTACCATCTGGAGTTGTTCCTATAACTTGCAAGTGGGTGTACAAAGTAAAGACCAAGTCAGATGGTTTAGTGGAGCGATACAAGACTTGTCTTGTTGCAAGAGGTTTTTAGTAGGCTTATGGTTGAGATTATGATGAGACTTTTGCTCCAGTTGCTCATACGACTATAGTCCGTACTCTCATTGCAGTTGCAGCGGTACGCTCATGGACTATATCTTAGATGGTTGTCAAGTATATCTTTCTTCATAGTGATCTACATGAGAAGGTTTATATGCCGTCATCCCCAGGTGTTGAGGCTCCTACAGGCTATGTTTGTTATCTTAGGCGTGCTCTATATGGTCTGAAACAGGCTCCTCGTGCTTGGTTCGAGCGTTTCTGTTTTGTGATTTGAGCTACTGGTTTCACTCCAAGTGAACATGACCTTGCCTTGTTTATTCACACTTCTTAGCGGGGTCGTACTTTGCTTCTGCTATATGTAGATGATAGCATCAGTACGTTAAGGATTTGTTTGCTCACTCTAGTATGTTTGATACTCGTAATGCTGTCACACCCATAGAGCTCCACCGGCAGCTTCGTCCGACGGACGGTATACCACTGACAGATCTTTCCCGCTATCGTCAGCTCGTTGGGAGCCTTGTTTATCTCACTGTCATCAAGCCAGACATTGCTCATATTGTTCATGTGCTTAGTCAGTTTGTTAGTGCTCCTACCTCAGTTCACTATGGGCATATTCTTCGTGTGCTGAGATACTTGAGGGGGACTATGTCCAGACGTCTGTTCTATTCTAGTTCGAGTCAGCTTCAGCTCCACGCTTACTCTAACTTCACTTGGGCGAGTGATCCTGTTGATCGCTGATTTATGACTGGCTACTATATCTCTCTTAGTACTTCGCTCATTGCCTGGAAGTCCAAAAAGTGTGAGGGGGTGGGTCGTCTCGCCTCGCCTTACCGCCTTAATAACCATGTGCGCCTGCCTGAAATTTTCTTAGTTATCTGCTATAGTGGTAGGTTCAACTTAGATCCATTTGTCCAGATTAATATGTTCAACTGTAACCAGCATTGAGATAGGGTTGTGCCAGCCATGCTATATGTTAAGACCTCATAAATGACTCATTTCTAATGCTTTCTATTGCAGAGAATGACCCAAGGAGGACCCGGATAGCTAATGCTTACTTTTCACTCTTCATGGCCCTGGGAAACATACTCGGATATGCCACTGGAGCATACAGTGGCTGGTACAGGATATTTCCTTTCACTGTTACTCCATCCTGCAGCATCGATTGTGCCAACCTCAAGTCTGCCTTTCTTCTCGATATTATCATTTTGGTGGTTACTACATACATTACTGTAGCATCGGTGCAAGAGCCTCAATCTTTTGGAAGTGATGAAGCAGAACATCCAAGCAATGAACAGGAAGCCTTCCTCTGGGAACTTTTTGGATCGTTTAGATACTTTACATTACCAGTTTGGATGGTTTTGATTGTTACTGCCCTTACATGGATTGGATGGTTTCCTTTTATCCTCTTTGACACCGATTGGATGGGTCGAGAGATCTACAGGGGAAGCCCAGACAACCCCTGGGAGACTCAAAGCTATCATGATGGTGTGAGAATGGGTTCTTTTGGTCTAATGTTGAACTCGGTCCTTCTTGGATTCACCTCAGTTGTACTAGAAAAGTTATGTAGGAAGTGGGGAGCTGGACTTGTATGGGGTGTCTCCAATATCGTAATGGCTTTGTGCTTCGTGGCAATGCTTGTAATAACATATGTGGCAAAGAATATGGATTATCTACCCAGTGGAGCACCTCCAACTGGCATTGTCATTGCTTCCCTGATAGTTTTTACAATTCTAGGAGCACCCCTGGCGGTGAGTAACAGAATTGTTTTTTCACCAGTGTAATTTTCTTCCAGTTCTCTCCTATGTTATACGTTTGGGTATTGATTCGTTTTTATTATTGCAGATCACATACAGTATACCATATGCAATGGCTGCTAGTCGTGTTGAAAATCTGGGGCTTGGCCAAGGTATTTTCCTTTTGAGTCAACTGTATGACTGTATCATCTTGTATTTCTGTTCTTACAAAGTACTTTTTCCCCTTGCAGGTCTAGCAATGGGCATTCTCAATTTAGCTATTGTCATACCACAGGTATTTACCTCTTCTTTTTATGTTTACTTTTGGGTTTGGTTCATTCCTATGCATATTTGGAACCCACTGCAATTGTGAGCAGTAACAGAAAAATTGCCTCCTAAACTAACGAGCAGATAATGGATGAAAACTTACCCGACTTCATGTGCTCTAACATGACTGAGTTCTGGAGCCCAATTTAAGAAATGGTTTAAATGCCTAATTTATTGCAAGCTAGCATGAGGAAGAGTTGGGGTTAGAGCATGCACCTTCAGGAAAAAGAAATATTTGAACGTCTTGAGATCAACTTCAGATAATGAAAATTAATCCCATATAGCCAGTCATTTTAACCCTGGTCAAGCTAGGAAAACCTGCTTTTGTACCGTTTATAGTGAGGTGTAAGTTCAGACTTGATTATTTATTAGAATACTTGATTTAAACTCAACACAACAAATCAGGGGAAAAACCTATCTGAATGTAAACTGATAGGTATTTGTGAGCTACAGGGTGCCAAATCAGCTCTCTCACAAGTTACAAGTTCATAATCAATTGAATATATATCAAATTGGTGAGTACCATCATGCTAGACTAGACTAAAAAGACCCACTTTTGAGTCTATAGAAGGCCTGATTCTGAGTTAGAACATGATAAATGAACCTGAAAGATTAGAAGTTCACGATTGCTTAAATTTGCCCTGATCTATGAACTATTATATAACATGTTAAGGGTATTTGTGGTATTTCCCTATTATTCTAGGGTTTAGTCTTGTGTCCCTTTATACTCTATGTATTGCCCATTGAGCTATTGCAATACATACATAATATTCATAACATGGTATCAGCCTCCAACTCGCTTCCGCTGCCCCGGGGGTAGCCACCCTGTTAATCGTAACACAGATCGAAGCCCAAGATTAGATAATTTAGTTGGGTGTCATTCCAAAGTTGTTGCTTCTATGATTTGCAACTCCAATGATTTACCTCTACTCGTTGCCACTCCAAAAGTATTTGCATATATCAGGTTAAGAACTCATTGGATCGTAATACACTAACACCGTGGACTGTAGCATACTAAATATTATGATTCTTAGATCATAGGGATAAATATCACCGGGAGGATAACCAGGTGACGTCGGCTGCTAGGGGAGAGGAAGGACTTAGATTGGGGGGACGAAGGGAATTGAGACTTAGACTATTGTATTCTCATTGCTTCCTTTGAATGGTGCGGCTTCTCTCTTTATATAGATGAGGTTAGCCCCTAACAACATGGAAACTATTATATCTAATGCAACCAATCAACTAAGGATAAGATCCATACTTTCTCAATATGAAGATATGAATCTAATCATTCCTAATATGAAGATATGCGTCTAACTATTCCTAATATAAAGATAATCTCAATCCCTAATCTCTAGGAGATAACTTGCTAGCAAAGGAAACAACTAATCTAATCTGTTTGGCATGGGTCTCCTTGCATAGTCGTAGCTCCCATGGGGCCCATGCCATGAGTCCAACGATTCAAAAACCGGTTACAGAAAAAATACTGGACCCTTGCCGGTACTGGTTACCGTCTGGTTAGGTGGTAATTGGTAACCAGTTTTTTACCGAACAGTTTCAATTATCAAATTAAAATTCAAAATTTGAATTTGGCCTGTTACCGCCCAAAATTACTATTCATAAATTCAAATTTAAATATTAAATTTGAAACTTTTCGGACCGATATTTGTTTACCCGTCCAGACCGGTATGGCCGCCGGTTACCACCGATATTTTTATCCTTTATCTCAGCTGGTTTGCTATCGAAATTCGAACACATTTTTTAAAATTGATATCATTTCCTGGTCTGGGATCACAAAGACATTGCATACCTCACACATGTAAAGCAAGCATTGCATAGATTTAGAACAAAGCAGATGATGGTTTGAATTGTTAGGTTTGTGCTATAAGTAGAAGCGCGTAACTTTCGAAATTGAAGCTATGCATTAGATAAGAATACCGTTTCCAAATTTCTCATGTTTGATACTAAATATGCAGTCATGTTACAACTAGAGATGATCTAATCACTCTATACATTCAAAATTCAAACTTAAGTTTTTTCTGGTCATTCCGCTGGTTTCCACCAAGAAATTGAACCCTGGCTATAGTAGGATAAATCAGGGAGAAACTTGATAGTTCAGAAAACCCAAACCCTTGAGCTTTTGCATTGGAAATTAGCTGGAGAGCATTATATTATTATTATAGTAGGTTGGCACGTTTGGGCTATAGCATGGAATTTAAGTCAAATGCACAGTTTAGGATCTACTTATGACCAAATTTCCGGGCTACAGCATTTGCCACTTTCAACCAGCCTTGAAAAGTCATCTAAATTTATGAGTTTGTACTTAATTTTTCCAAAAATTATGAGCTGCATTAGCACAATTGAACCCTGAAAACTTTTGCGCAGAAAAATAATTGGAAGTGAATGTGTGGTTGCAGAGTTTAGCATCAACATAAATCGGTAAATGATAGCATGACAAATAACACTTCCATGTTATTTCCAAAAGAATGAAAAATGAGGATATGGTGAGAAAAAAAAAGAAAGGCATGTTTAGTTTGATGGCTGAACTAGCTCACAAGAAACGAGCGCATACCACCTTCATCTGCATGCTTCTAAGCATGCAGACTTATTAATTGAAACTGCTACTTTGAGGATAGTGTTTTTAGTGACAATGGTACGTACCTGCAGGTTATCGTGTCACTGGGAAGTGGGCCGTGGGACCAACTCTTTGGTGGTGGAAATGCACCGGCCTTTGCGGTGGCCGCTGCTGCATCTTTCATCGGCGGGCTGGTAGCCATTCTGGGCCTTCCACGAGCTCGCATTGCGTCAAGGAGGAGAGGCCACGGATAAGTATGTTGTTACAGGTTGTATATTGTGAAGTTGCAACCATTCTTTGCAGTTCGACACATCAAGACACTCGGAGCGCTACTACACATGGGGAAACTGTATATTCTAGATTTTTTTTTTGCCTTGTTTCCTCCATGATCTACCTTTGCCTTTTCGCGTCTCCATCTGAAAAATCGCCATATGTTGTTGTATATTGGATGTTGGTCATTTCGAGAGAGATTAAGCAATAAAAGTTGCAAGAGTTTAGCTGAGCGTTCTAGGCAGCCACCCTTTGTTAGCACTGGCGGCCTCCTTGATTATGACACCCGATGGCATGTGGTTATGAAGCCGTTGGAAAGTATGTTATGAGCCTGTTTGGCATTGTTGCGGTCTGTCGGAAAAATAGTTTCCGGTTATTTTGTAGGGCTCAACGGCTGAACTGTAGTTGTATTCTGGTGCGCCGCCGAGACGCCATGGACCATCCACACCGGTGAATCCTGGTGCGCAGCGGGGGCCGGCGCGGCCACCATCCTGGTTGTCCCCGATGGCCGGAGCATGTCGTATGCGGCGCGCCTAGATTTTCCTACGACCAACAATGCTTCGGAGTACGAGGCCCAGCTAAGGGCCTCCGCAAAGCAAAGGATTTGGGCACCAAGCGCGTTATAGTCAAGAGTGACTCACGTCTCATGGCGGGGCACTTCGACAAAAGTTTCGTGACCAGAGACCGCGAGATGGCGCGGTACTTGGCAGCAGTACGGACCATCGCAAAAGCATTCCTCGGTATCACCATGCAAGCCATCCCAAGGGGCGACAACGAGGCGGCGGATAAGCTCGCGAAAGCGGCAAGCTCCGTGGCAAGCAGTAGCGGACATTTTCTCGGTACTCCATGCCCCCCGGTCCTTATTTGGAGGACCAAGGGTTCTGCCAAGCACAAGGGTGGGCGAGATTAGCGACAAGCATGACCAAAGACAAGGCCGCCGCCCCATCTTGCTCATTCGGAGCAGATTAGGGAACCGATCACCAGCTACCTCGCAGGCGAAGAACCCAAAGATCCAACCGAGGCAAGGAGGCTCCGGCATCGCTCACGAAACTACCACATCGTCAACGGCGAACTGTACAAAGGAGGCGTGTGCACCCCTTTCCTCCGGTGTATATCCCGCCAGGAAGGCCGGGACCTGCTCAGGGAAATCCACGAAGGCAACTGTGGGGCGCACCAGGCCCCACGGAGCATCGTCGCAAGAGCTTTCCGCCAAGGCCTATTATAATACCCCGAATGTTTCTAAGGAACGAGAGTAAACAAAAAAAAGGGTTTTTCTATAATACTCCAACTTAGTCTAATGAAGGAAGCAGTGAAAAGAGAAATTAGACTTTAGAGGAGGAGAAATCTGCAATTCTTTGGCAACCTGAGCTTCGGGCTTTGGCCTAGGAGGCCCATGAGGGGCCGGCCACTATTAAAAGGAGGGAGAAACCCTAGCCCACCATTGTAGCACGATTGCTCTGATGCTCCCACGCTTGCTTCACTTCTGCTGCTATAGATGCAGCCCTCCTCCTTGCTCTCCATTGCCCCCTCTTGGTGGTGCTCTCCCATTGCTGTCGGTCAAGGAGAAAGGTGGAGGGAGAGAGGAGAAGAAGAGGAGAGGAGCATCTAGCGGGGGAAATCAGTGGGCACGCGTGTCTCCAAGGGTAACGAATGTCGTTTTCATTGTTTGATTAGTTGTAGATGTGAATTCGATTAGAATTGATTGGATCGAACTCTGTCTGTTAAAGATTCAATTCTGTCCAGTTGGTTGCGTGGGCAGTTTCGAGTTCTTAGAGGCCGAATTGGAGGTTTCCATATCCTAGAGATATTTAGATAATATTCTTAGCTTTTCGTGGCCGCCAAGAACACCTGATTCCGACGTATGGATCAAAAGTTATGATAGTTTTAGTTTCTACTGTCCAGAATTCTAACTCGATTGATCTGTCAAGTTGTCTCCTAAAATATGATTATGATAATGGAATATTCAGGGTTTTCACCCAACTATGTTATTGTAGCAATTTTTATAACCTTTCCAGAATGTTAAAGAACGCCCTAATCGGAGTTGTAGATCAAAAGTTGTGATCTGTTCTTTACCGCTGTCCAGAATCTTAGCTACGTTTCAGCAGTCATTTTAATTAGTAGATTGATTATTGTTAAGGTGCGAATCAGGACCTCTCCATATTATGAAATTTGTAGGCCTTGGTCTTATCTTTCTAGATCATTAAAGAACATCCAATTTGGATCTGTAGAACGAAAGATATGAATTTTTAAAGTTCTTATTGTAATCTGTCTCTCTGTTGTGGACAGTAGAGAAAGATTAACTTGTTAGCGACTTTTCTTGCACCTTGGGAATTATTGAAATAATTTTATTCAGGAAGCTAGTTCCTTGTAGTTTCTAGAAAGGTTTAGGTCATTGATTTTGCTTGTACCAAATGGAAGTTATGAATTTCACAAGTTGAAAGTACCGAAGATGACAGAACGGTCTTTGGGGTTAAAATCAAGGGCTTAGATGGCGTAATTTGTTCTGTCAATCACCTGGGAAGTTGTAGCTAAGCTCGTGTAAAGTCCGGGAAACTTAGATTCATAACTTTTGGTGCTGGGACTCAAAAGTTATGGATTTTTCTTTGAGAACCGACAAATTGGACAGATTAGAGTCAGGGGTGAAATTGCTAGTTTTTGTGTTGCGTTCAGGAGCGATCGCTCTCGTTATGTTCTACCGCTTTGTTGAGCACTCTTGTTTAGTATACTTAGTATACTTTACGGTTGCCAGTGTTGGTGAGCACCGGGGTTGAAAGTCAGTCTTGTCGTCATCTTTTTCGTCTCACAGTTAATGCAAGTACTTTGATGTTCCTATGTTTGGTGAATGATGCATGCTTGATGTTTGTATTGTGTTTTCCTAAAATCCATGAGAATATTCAAGTTTATGTCCCTTTCTTATGTGTTATACCATGGGTATACATATGATGTCTTTCATAATTCATACTTCAGTTCATGCATCATGTTTCATGTGCCTTCCACGGGAGTGGATTATAAGACCCATCAATTCCAGTATGGGTACGTAAGACCCACCATTCCAATGTGGGCAGATTTGGACACCCGTATGAAACGTTCTTCATACGAGACTTGGATCCCCGCATTTTGTTAAATGCGGGCTTAGGTGAACACCGATGGGTGTGTCACTAGCTATACCGGTATAAGCATGTGTGCAGTTCATTATTTTCATTAATTCCATGCATTCATGTATTCATTCAGTGTACGTTCAAATTCTTTAATGAAGTTGTCTTTTTCATATTTGTGGTATGTCCAGCTATCCATGTACTTGCTGAGTCTCAAACTCACTCTTGCTTTGTTTATTTATTTTTAGGTGATCGTTGGTGATGATTCTCTTGGGAGGGAGTAGACACGCACTACTCATTCATTTCACGTTACACCAGTTTCAATAATAGAACTTGATTCTGTCTTTCATTCGTTAAGTGATGGACTGTAATATAATGAAGTTTGATGTTGGTTGATATCTTTCTCTACGTTAAGGTTGTTTAATTAACTGCTTATATTCCATGATCATTCGTTTGGTATGATTATCTTAGTGGATTCGGTAGACGTAAATAATTGGAATTTGTGAACTGTTGTTGGATTCAGTTTTAATTCTTGCTTAGGTTTTAAAAGATGTTGATCCTTATATGTTAGTTGATGAGTTATTGTTAAAGTTCTTCCGCAGTATTGTTGTATGTTAGTCCTTTATGTAGCATTTTGGCTTCCGAATAGCCAGGGTGTTACAGTTGGTATCAGAGCGGGCTTTAGGTCCATGGTGAATAAGTTAGCAACTTAAGTAACCCGCTATGCTAAAATTTGTTAATGGTTAATTAACCTAAAACTTGACACACTGGTGCACAGTAGGATGGGATGGTTCAAGCAATGTGTTTCCATTTTCGTGATGTTGCCTTGTTACTCTATGATATGATTTTCTATACCTATGAATTTGTTCTGTGATTGTTATGAGATGATATTCTATATTCATAATTAATTATTGGCTACGGGTGATGTTGAGAGGTTGAGGTCGTGGTGGTGGCCCTGGGTTTTGTCAGGTTACACCACCGTTCGTGGTAAAAGAATAGAGTAGTAACTACCCCGAATACCATAGTTGAGTGTTGAGGGTGAGTTTTATTATTCTCTTCCTTGATCCTGAATGTGGTCAGTTTTGGTAATAGTTGCGGTTGATGAAGTTTTCTTGAGTTAGTGTTCTACATTTCTTCTGATGAGTTTTCGTTGGACTTTCTTGGTTCCTTAAATCGACTACTTGTTCTCCATTCTTTGGTCTAATGATGTTTCTTGGGAACGTTGGTTATCGGCAAAATTTATCTTTTCTTGGGAGTTCTGCCCTTCTTATTGGAAAATGTGAATCATTTATTCTTGATACTGAAAGTTTTCTGTTGCAAGTTCTTTAACATGTGAAAGCTTTGGCTTTATGTATTTCTTTTGGATTATTTCGAGTGTTGAAATTTAATACCTCTTTTTCTGAGAGATTGTGTTAAAATCCTTAAGTGATGTCTTGTCATGCTTAAGTAAGAGGTGTTAATTAAATGAACTAATTGTTGTGGTAAGAGCTATCAGATTGGGTTATTAGCTTTGTGCAAGCGGTTTATTCTTAACTAGTATCCATGGAAGTGAAATTGATTAATGTGAAATGTCGTTGTGTTGGGTACATGATGAAAATTTAGATAAGAGTTTGTCCGTATCTGTTCAAGAACCTATTGTTGTTAAGAAGTGTGGAAATGTTGTTGAACCGGTTTGATCTTTACGATCAAGTAATCTACTAAATTTGTTAGATGAATTGGAATCTAGGTCCTCTTTCGGTTATTCTAACCGCTAGTGAGGGTTAAGATAATGAGGTGTTGAATGTTGCCTTGATAAATATTAATTTGGAATCATCTCCTATTTTGGATCTTGATGATCTTATTGAATGATGACTTTACCCAATTCTTGCCATGCTAAAAAAATATTGAAACATGTTTAAATGACTAGATGAACGATGATGTATCGCCTTGTGAAACCTTGTCTTATGTATCCTATATTATTGAAGTTAAAGACCTTTCATTCTAATTACTGAACATAAGGTAGAATGTTGAATATATCCTCTTAACTGTTGTGGAGTTTGCAAATAGAGGTAGGATCATGATTGTACCCATGTGTGGCTATAGAGCTTTTAGTGTGTACTATTTTGGCGTTGAGCGTCAGTAAGAGTTAAATAGATGAAATCTAATAAGAAATTCATATTGGTGTACTTTTATGAGATGGTCATGTTCTAGTAAGATCTTGTTAATAGAGTTTTGTTTCAGCATTGTGGCTTGAGCACTAGGTTTGTTTTTCTAGAGCAAGTGATTATTGCAATCCTATTGTGATGATGGAAATAGTATGTCACGATTGTTGTGTTTCTTTTGAAAAAAATTTTGTTGGGATATTAAGGTATGTTAATAAAATAGTCAGGAATGTGAGGGTGATATTGATCCTTTTATAGAGAGTGAAATGTGACCGCCTTTCGTGATGTCTCTTAAATGAAGATAATTCAAGTTTTTGTATTCGTAATCTTTTGGAGTTCAAGAGTTTTGTGGTAGTTGAAATTTGTTGAGTAAAGCGACGTATTGTAGAGTTCTATTGGTTCTTAGTTTATTCAAGAGATTTGATTTTAAAGACTCGTTTGTTTGAGTTGGCAAGTAAGGTTGTATTCAAAGAA
The DNA here is from genome assembly GCA_036346405.1 of Phyllostachys edulis. NCBI lineage: Eukaryota > Viridiplantae > Streptophyta > Magnoliopsida > Poales > Poaceae > Phyllostachys > Phyllostachys edulis. Next base: position 43,331 of record CM070567.1, read on the forward strand.
AGTTGTTTCTTTCCTAATTGAAAGAGTGTAGTAGAAGTATTTGAGGGTGAATTCAAATTTTGTAACTCGCAGTTTATCTGAAGCGTGCTTAACCTTGTTGTTTGGCCGCATAAGAGTTACTCCAGTTTCAGAAAGCAAGGTTCTGTTCTTATTGGTTGAGGTTTGGAATTCTATTCTTGTGGGACTTATGCCCTCAACTGTTGACTTTCCCTTATGTTTTCCGAGTTCTTTGCCTAAGTGACTTTTTCCCTTGGTCCTGTGTTTACTTCGAGCGGTAACTATCTTCATTTGCCTTTTATTTTGAGGAAGGATCCACCGATTCATCTCACAGGGGTCTTTCGAAGTGGTTATTAATTGTTGTTGCGAGACCTTGGGTTGTAAGTTATTCGAGGAGCATTGGAGGATGAACTGATTTCGGGTATAATTCTTGAAGAGAATTATATTTATCTGTAATATTTGTCTTTGAGGCTAAACTGTTTGCATTGTTTCAACCATTAGAACCTATAGAGATTTGTGATCCAAGATCTTTTGTTCACTTCGGGTGGAACATTAGAATTTTCGAAAGGATGGAGAATCTTGATCGATGTATTAGAGTGTCGCGATTGGGTACCTTGCACGGTTGTGCAGATGAATTATGATGGTGTTGTAATGAGAGTAAGATTAGCGAAGTAATCTGATCGTTAAAGCGATTAATGAGATAGCCAAAATTGTTGGATTATTGTCAGGAATTACTTGGACTTAGTAAATAAATCTCTAAGAGTTAGACTCCTTATAAAGATAATTGGGTCGAGAAAATATTTCCATGTTGATGTTAATGCGCGAGTATGTTTGGATTGTGATAATTTTAGGATTTAATCGAGGTTTTCCTATCTTCTATATGAGAAGTTTGTTGTAGGGTCTTGGAGGTTAAAATTGGGCTTTGCATTTTTTTTATGCTAGAACTTTGGTCGTTCAATGATTTTATGTAGAGGAAGTAGAATAAGGGTGGATTCCGAATAATGGGATGATCATTGATAGAACCCTTTGATGAAGTATATGAATGTGTGTGCTGAGGATTCCGAGTTGTTTATTCTTAAAAAGATTGAGGTGATGTGATTGCATGTGAGATCTATTTTGGGATACATTGGGAGTCATCTATCAAATTAATTCCGTCGGTAGAGGAGTTGTCGAAAAAATGTTTCTGTGGAGTCGTTAGAGCCTCTATACAGAGGTGTGGATGATGTATTTCGGCTTGAGTATAGTGTTGAGAATGCCAAGTTAAGAGAGATGAGTTAGTGTGGTATGCGATAAATTGGAATTCCAAAGTTTGAGAGAAATTTTATTCCTAAAAGAAAAACTGAGAAATTGATGCTTCCTCGAGTAGTGACACGTTTTCTTGATTCTTATTTGAGCTATGTGCTTATGACGGATATCTTTCGCAAGTTGAGCTTGACTTTATGTTAGCATGTGTGGTTCTTATCAGTTCAGAAAGAATAAAAGAAATTTCTGATTTGGGCATTCAAGTGATTTCTCCTTTGGCTTTCGTGACGTTTATTCGCAAGCTGCCACTTGGAAAGTGGAAAGGTTTTCATGATGAATTTCCGATTTTGGATTTGACTCTTTTAGTATCGAGCTGGTAACACATGGTTGCGATGTGAATCCTTCATTTTCATATGGGTTTTGTCGGTAAAAGAGTTTGTTTAAAGATAGTTCTGTTGTGTGTCCCTGGTTAAAGGAGGTGATCCTTGTTACGGTGAAGAGTTTGATTGAGAGGTGGAACAAGAGTTCTGTGTACTATGTGCATGTTGTGTGGTTCGATACCAATAGGGAGGTTAGCCCAAGGTACATTGGGTTGTTTTCGCTTGTTGGCGTATCGCTAGGACCGTTTCGGGTCCCTACGCGGTGAACGCAACTTTTGATATGTTATGGTGCCGAGTGAGTACCTGAGAGATCCAGAGTTTGAATATTTGTTAACGTTGTGGACCATCGAGTAGGATCTTACCTTCGATTCTCTTCCGATGAGTGTACTTGGAAATGTCGGGACGAGTGTTAGGACAGACATCGTTCTACGTCTTTGTGTTGTGGTCTCATCAGTCCGAGAGAGAGGTCACTTGGAAGCTAGAGTCTCGCATGCGCGAGCAATACCCGGATTTGTTCATGTCTGGTACGTGTTAATCGTTGTTAATTTTCAGACGCCATTTTCTTTTGGGTAGATCGGTGAGTAGATTCGGGGTCGAATCCTGTTAAGGGGGGTAGAATATAATACCCCGAATGTTTCTAAGGAAGGAGAGTAAACAATAAAAGGGTTTTTCTATAATACTCCAACTTAGTCTAATGAAGGAAGCAGTGAAAAGAGAAATTAGACTTTAGAGGAGGATATCTGCAATTCTTTGGCAACTTTGGGCCGGGCTTTGGCCTCAGAGGCCCATGAGGGCCGCCACTATTAAAAGGAGGAGAAACCCTAGCCCACCACTGTACCACACTGCCATAAAGGTGCTCGATCCGCTTCTGATCTTTGCTGCAGTGCATGCCCTCCTCCTTGGACTCCGTTGCCCCCTCTTGGTGGTGCTCTCCCATTGTTGTCGGCCAAGGAGAAAGGTGGAGGGAGAGAGGAGAAGAAGAGGAGAGAAGCATCTAGCGGGGGAAATCAGTGGGCACGCGTGTCTCCAAGGGTAACGAATGTCGTTCGTTGTTTGATTAGTTGTAGATGTGAATTCGATTAGAATTGATTGGATCGAACTCTGTCTGTTAAAGATTCAATTCTGTCCAGTAGGTTGCGTGGGCAGTTTTGAGTTCTTAGAGGCCGAATTGGAGGTTTCCATCTCCTAGAGATATTTAGATAATATTCTTAGCTTTTCGTGGCCACCAAGAACACCTGATTCCGACGTACGGATCAAAAGTTATGATAGTTTTAGTTTCTACTGTCCAGAATTCTGACGCGATTGATCTGTCAAGTTGTCTCCTAAAATATGATTATGATAATGGAAAATTCAGGGTTTTCACCCAACTATGTTATTGTAGAAAATTTTATAACCTTTCCAGAATATTAAAGAACGCCCTAATCGGAGTTGTAGATCAAAAGTTGTGATCTGTTCTTTACCGCTGTCCAAAATCTTAGCTACGTTTCAGCAGTCATTTTAATTAGAAGATTGATTATTGTTAAGGTCCGAATCAGGACTTCTCCATCTTATGACATTTGTAGGCCTTGGTCTTATCTTTCCAGATCATTAAAGAACATCCAATTTGGATCTGTAGAACGAAAGATATGAATTTTTGAAGTTCTTATTGTAATCTGTCTCTCTGTTGTGGACAATAGAGAAAGATTAACTTGTTAGCGACTTTTCTTGCACCTTGGGAATTATTGAAATAATTTTATTCAAGAAGCTAGTTCCTTGTAGTTTCCAGAAAGGTTTAGTTCATTGATTTTGGTTGTACCAAATGGAAGTTATGAATTTCACAAGTTGAAAGTACCGAAGATGACAGAACGGTCTTCGGGGTTAAAATCAAGGGCTTAGATGGGGTAATTTGTTCTGTCGATCACCTGGGAAGTTGTAGCTAAGCTCGTGTAAAGTCCGGGAAACTTGGATTCATAACTTTTGGGGCTAGGACTCAAAAGTTATGGATTTTTCTTTGAGAACCGACAAATTGGACCGATTAGAGTCAGGGGTGAAATTGCTAGTTTTTGTGTTGCGTTCAGGAGCGATCGCTCTCGTTATGTTCTATTGCTTTGTTGAGCACTCTTGTTTAGTATACTTAGTATACTTTACGGTTGCCAGTGTTGGTGAGCACCGGGGTTGAAAAGCTATCTTGTCGTCATCTTTTCGTCTCACGATTAAGGTAAGTACTTTGATGTTCCTATGTTTGGTGAATGATGCATGCTTGATGTTTGTATTGTGTTTTCCTAAGATCCATGAGAATATTCAAGTTTATGTCCCTTTCTTATGTGTTATACCATGGGTATACATATGATGTCTTTCATAATTCATACTTGAGTTCATGCATCATGTTTCATGTGCCTTCCACGGAGTGGATTATAAGACCCATCAATTCCAGTATGGGCACGTAAGACCCACCATTCTAATGTAGGCGATTTGGACACCGTATGAACGTTCTTCATACGGGGCTTGGATCCCCGTATTTTGTTAAATGCGGGCTTAGGTGAACACCGACGGTGTGTCACTAGCTATACCCAGTATAAGCATGTGTGCGATTCATTATTTTCATTAATTCCATGCATTCATGTATTCATTCAAGATTATGCGTTCAAATTCTTTAATGAAGTTGTCTTTTTCATATTTGTGGTATGTCCAGCTATCCATGTACTTGCTGAGTCTCATACTCACTCTTGCTTTGTTTATTTATTTTTAAGTGATCGTTGGTGATGATTCTCTTGGAAGGGAATAGACACGCACTACTCATTCATTTCACGTTACACCAGTTTCAATAATAGAACTTGATTATGTCTTTCATTCGTTAAGTGATGGACTGTAATATAATGGAGTTTGATGTTGGTTGATATCTTTCTCTACGTTAAGGTTGTTTAATTAACTTCTTATGTTCCATGATCATTCGTTTGGTATGATTATCTTAGTGGATTCGGTAGACGTAAATAATTAGAATTTGTGAACTGTTGTTGGATTCAGTTTTAATTCCTACTTAGGTTTGAAAAGATGTTGATCCTTATATGTTAGTTGATGAGTTATTGTTAAAGTTTGTAGGACCAGAAAGGCGACTAGAGGGGGGGTGAATAGACGCTTTCTCTATTTTTCACCTCAATCGAACTCAACACTACTTTCACTCCAATAGCTATAAAAGCTATGAAGATCTGTATACAGGCACAGCGGATGACCTATGTTGAATTCGATCAAACCCCGAAGCACAAGACTAAAAACACCTCACAACGGCATACACAAAAACTATCAAGCAATTTTCTTCGGGCGACACAATACACAACCGCCACTAATGACAATCCTTTCACCAGCATGAGGCAAAAACGGTAATCAAGGATTTTCTGCCTTAAGCGCACGGCTCGTGCTCTGGGAGTCAAAACCAAATCAACACTCGAATATAGATGGCAGCTCACAAGCAATCACAAGAACCAGCAGCCCAAGGCAAATAAATAATCCAAAAGGCCAATTGAAGGGAGATTAAACTAACACCTCATCGCATAAAAAAATGGCAGCCAACATTGAAGGGCGCCGCCACACTCGGGCACTCAGGCACTCCACAGGTCGCCGCCACAATTCCTGATATTTCAGAGCAGAACAGGACGCCATCAAAGCTCACATTTTTTGCACAGGAGAGTAGCCGAGGCGATAAACAAAAATTGATTCATTGCAAAACTGGACCAACGCACTGTGGTGGCCTAGGCTCCTAATTCTGCGGTCCGAGACGCCGTCACCAGGTAGAGGCAAAAGGACGACGCAAGCTCCGATCAAAAATTGCCGCAGCCGATCAATTCAGGGAAATAGGCCACCAATCAAATGCATCAAAAATGGCGATCAAAATCAATTGCATCCAAACTTTTCTATGCAGCCTACGGCCCTTTTTCTGTCTGCCGAGCCAACAGTCCAAGAAAAACTGATACAAACAGCAAAGATCAATGATGGGTAGACAAACTAAACTGAATAGATAATAAGGACCGCTGGCAATAAAAAACAGGACGCCACCAAGAGCTACTCCATGAACTGGCCGAATAAGAAAAACGAGATCGAACGGATTTTTCTCCAGAGGGCAGCCCGCCACTCACTTCCGATTTTTGCAGGCTGCTCCAGGCTCTGGATTTCCACGGACGCTGCAGTGCAGCCGCACAAATCGATGACAACCAGAAGCAGCAGCCGCACCCAGAGCTTGTCAATTGAGAACTCTACAGGGCGCTCAGATTTGTGGACACAGCACAGCTCCAAGAATAAAATAACTTGAATCGGTCACAGGGTAATCAAATCAAACAGTGAATCACTGGATCTTGGATTGACTCAAGGCAACAACTGAGATTCACAAACAGGCTCTAGATTTCCCATCAAAATACAGAAGAAAATTTTGCGGGAGACCACAGATCTCTACACGAGTACAGCCAAGATCAATAAAATATAATCTCAACAGGAATGATTGACAGGCAATAAACAAAACAGCAGATCTTGATTTTTGTCACCACAAGAGCCTACAGGCTGCCGCCCTGCTCCGGTTTCTGCGGAGCACACCACAGGGCGCCGCCAAGCATTGGGTTTTCTCAAGAAACACAGCGCCGATTTTTTCTCTTGGCGCGCCGCCACAAGTGGACTTTCCGGGGATCAGGCGCACAAAAACGCCCAAAACCTAAAGCCTCTACATTTCTTTGTAGGGCAGAGCCCACCTGAATATTCTATCTCAGCTTCTTTTATAGGGTAACCTCTAACCCTAAAAACTTTAGAGAAGATTTACCCTAATAGGCTTCCGTTTAGGCCCAACATCAACGGAACACACGCACGCATCTCAAAGCGTCGTCTTCATCGTCGATTGATCTAAACTGCTTCACCATGCGCCGACCCGCGCCGCGGCTTAGTCAAAAGGTCACCAAGATGGTATTTGGTAAAATTACCAAAATACCCCTTCTCGATCATTTCCAAAAGACCGAGTCCACAGATCATGAAGCAATCGCCTGCTTCGCCACGTGTAGGTTGATCAACGGCTCCATGTCGTCAAGTCTCTCCCGTCCGGATCCCACCGGCACCACTGAGCACTTGCTACGACTCCCGCGCCGCTTGATCCAACCAGTCGCACCGAACCGCCCGTTCGGTCATCCTCGTCCATTCTGCGCCATGCTTGAGTCACCTGACCTCACCCGGCATCCATAATCGTTCTGGACCTCAGCTCTCCAAGCTTAGTCCCGATCCTCCTTGCCGTTGACCGTCATTGACCTCCAAGCCACCTGCACAGCAATAGACAAGCAAACACGAATCCGGGAACAAGTTCTTCACAACTTGACCCACGTTAGTGAAAACATGCAATATGCAACACATATGCATTAACAAATATGGATATGACCTATCCCAAAATCAATTCACCACTTATATCAACATTCAGCACAAAAGCCGGTCAGACCGCCGCTGACATGACAGATCTGAAACTTTGTCGAAAACACGTGAAACTTCAAACCAAAAGCCACATTGCCAATTGTTTCATCATCCTAAGATCATGGGCATATTCCCATGATATCCATAATCTCCCCCTTGATGAACACATTGGCAATCTCTCAGAAAATGTAAGTATGTGTTTGAAAAGAAAAGAACTCGTAATTTTCGCACAAAGGCACAACTTGGTCCAAATGCAAGAAAAAGCAAAGGAAATGACCAAGCTGGCTTCAGAATAGCACAAGCAAGTGAGATAAGGCAAAAAGAAGCAAGAAAGCTTCAAATTCCAGAGAATCGACAAAAAATCTCACTTCAGGTCCATATGAAAGAAAGAAAGAACAATTGTTCTATTTGACCTTAGATCATTGTGAGGCTTTAAGATTTGCAATTCAAGTTCAGAAAAGGCAATAAGACCAAAAGAATGCAATATGAATGCTCCCCCTCACTATGATCATCTTTTTCAATTTCTCCATTTCTCCCCCTTACAAAACTACTCCCCCATAACCAAAAAGCTCTTTAATAACATTACATTTTCGCTATATCTTCTCCCCCTTTGACAATAGATTCATCAAGGAATCACCCCTTCCTCTCATCCAGAGATGACAAATGCACAAGAAAGGAAGAAGCAAAAGAAAGAGCATGCATGAAATGCAATGGGGTGGCTTCATTTTTGTTTTGATTTTTCAGTTTTTAGGTAAAAGAAGCTTTGGAGATTACTCAATTGAACAGGCTAGCATTTCTACCATTACTCAAGATACAACAAGCCTGACAAAGCTAGCAAGATCATGTTAAGACATATATAGCAAAGCTAGGCTAATGAGCTCAATATATCACATGTTGTTGGGTAAAATTAAGCAATACTTCAAAATTAGCAAGTTCAACAACAGTTATCCTAAAGTGATAATGGCCATATCAGAATGTCATTGTGAGATCCAGAAGCTAGCAAAGACCATCTAGGAGACAAAAAGTCCTGAATTGAATCATTTAGCTCAATTTTTGTCAAAAGCCCAAATTTTAACTATTTTTCATTTGCAATGAATATTCAAGTTGATAAAAGGTCTATCTTAGTAAAGAAGGTCCTGGACTAGGAGCCATCCACAACCTCTTCCTAAGCTTCAACCAATTTTGACAATTTGCATTTTAGCCATGTGCTAGATCTCAAGCCTCACTACGACCATCCCAAGCAACAAAAGCTTAAAAGAATGGTCTAGGTCAACCAAAACTCCCCCTGAGTTCATGCCTAGTACAATGGCAAGCCGTCTCATGAGAAAGAATTGGTGAGATCAGTTTTTTTGCACAAAAGATATCATTTTTCATTTTGCACAAGAGTGTATAAATGAAGCCACCGCGCATGGCCTTCGGCCCTGGTGCGCACCGATGCCCTCCGCAGGCACGACCGTATGAGGGAAGCCGCTGCGCAAAATGTGGGGGATGGCGCGAGGCTTCGCCTCCCCCTTAACAAAAAAAAGTAGGGCTCCCCGGAGCCCCATCTAAAAAAATATGGGAGACAGCGACGAGGCTTCGCCTCCCCCTCAAAAAAGTAGGGCTCCGCCGGAGCCCCATTTAAAAAATATGGGGGATGGCGCGAGGCTTCGTCTCCCCCTCAACAAAAAAGTAGGGCTCCATCGGAGCCCCATCTAAAATATATGGGGGACGGTGCGAGGCTTCGCCTCCCCCTCAACAAAAAAAGTAGGGCTCCCTGGAGCCCCATCTAAAAAATATGGGGGACAACGCGAAGCTTCGCCTCCCCCTCAAAAAAGTAGGGCTCCACCGGAGCCCCACCTAAAAAATATAGGGGACGGCGTGAGGCTTCGTCTCCCCCTTAACAAAAAGTAGGGCTCCACCGGAGCCCCATCTAAAAAATATGGGGGACGGCGTGAGGCTTCGCCTCCCCCTCAACAAAAAAGTAGGGCTCCACCTAAGCCCCATCTAAAAAATATGGGGGACAGTGCGAGGCTTCGCCTCCCCCTCAACAAAAAGTAGGGCTCCACGGAGCCCCATCTAAAAAATATGGGGGACGGCACGAGGCTTCGCCTCCCCCTCAACAAAAAAGTAAAGCAGGATGTTCGCAACACAATCACAACATTTTTTTATTAAACTCAGCACAACATACACGTCTCACAACGCTTCGGCCTGAACAACAAATGCGAAAGCAATAGCATATTTTACATACAAATTACAGGTCGCTCACGGCGCATTGCGTCAGCCACCGCGCGCTCACAGAGCGAAGTCCCACTCCTCCTTGCGTGTCGCCCACTCCAGCAGTTCCTCGTCGGACGCCCCAGCAGCCAGTAACTCCTCATATTCCCTCCGTGCGACCACATCCTCGGGCGTGTCGGACGAGCTCGTCGAGGCTTCCAGGGATGTGGCGGGTGGCGCGTCCCCAGACGCAGCAACCCCAAAGCGCTCCCGAAGACCGCATCTCCTCCGCGCCCAGCGGCGCGCCTTGCCTGAACCACGGAAGAACGTTTTCATAGAGCCAGTTGGGATGGCTAACTTCCACCAGCGCCATTTCGCGCCATGGCACAGGACCCTATGGTAATAAATCCTCGTGACCACCTCGTGAGAACCTTACGCTCTTCCTTGGCGCCGTGTTTACCTTGATAGCCTTGGTTACCGCCCATGAGCGGCGAGACTCTCCATGGCGCATTTCAATAAGCGTCGTTCACCCTGTATAGACCATGAAGCACGGCCTTAAATAACGATCGAAGCTAGCCGCAGCGCCCGGCCAAATCAAAAGCATTTCATTTAAACAGGAGGACATGACACAAAAAAAAGGTTTTTCCTCCCTGGGACCCCAACAGGATAGCAAAGTATAGAGTGAGGCCTTATGCTACGCTATGCTACGAGTTTAAGCCGCTTTTGGCAAGTGGAGGGTCACACCTTGCCTTCGTGAGTGGACCCCCGCTTGGCCCCTTCTAAGCCTTCGTCAGAGCGATTCGCGCACCTTCCCTTAACTGCCGTACAGGCTCAAGGCCAAAGCAGCAGCGGTCGCATCCTCGTGGCGCGCCCGCTCAAGTAGTCCTCGGCGAGACCACCGCTAGCGGTGTATTCGACGCTCCGCGCTCGCCGACTCTTCGGCGGTGGCCACGACGACCGCGCGGGTGGCGAGAACGTCAATATGCGCGCACCCCGCCTTGTCAAGTGAGGCCAAGGCCGTGCACCAGGCCACCATCGCACAATGGTCTCCGTATGAGCGCGCCGCTAGCACGCACACCCTCCCAACGTTCTTAAGGCGTTTGAGGGTGATATCCGTCTCCGCGGGACGATGAATCCACAGGGGGGCACCGCGCCGAGCTGCGTCACGGCATCCTCAAGGGTCTCCAAAGCCTCAAAAGCAGCAAGCCCCATGCTGTTGGATAGCTCGCGCTCCGCCTCAACCTCCTCTTTAAGAAGCGCGCGCTTGGCGCCTGGCTGCGCACTCATCCCGAAGGGCCGACACTTGCTCCTCCAGCATTTTCACCTTCACCGCAAGGGAATCGCGCTCACCGCTGAGGGTCTTATTCTTGGTGTGCTCCCTGTCCAGCTCGCTCTGAATCTTCCCGAAGCAGCGGGAGATATCGTCATCCAACACCCACGAAAGCATCATAGTCTGCACGCGACACCTTAGTAATGGCCGAATAAGGCAAAGGAAGGTGCCTAGAGGAACTTACGAACCTTCATGGCGTTCGCCTCCACGCTTCGGAGCATGTCCTTTACGGCCATTTTCTTGAAGAAATGCTTGAGGTGGAGCGAGTGCACGAAGTCTCCAACCACCTCGCACACTTCGGCGGCACCGGGGCTCACCATGAAGTCCTTGTTACACATGGGGAGCACGTCAACGGGGCCCGCAGCCGCTGTGCCAGGCCTCGCGGGGCGCGGGACCCTCGACCCTGCCGAGCCAGTCGCGACATCCTCGCCCGCGCCGTCCCCATTACGCCCGGGCTCCGCGTCATCCACCCTTCGCACGTCATTGCTCGCATCTGCATCAGCAAGCAAGTATCAGACGCGCGCAATCACGCACAAGGGCCAAAATTCATTACCTTGGGGCGACAGTGGAGCGGTAGGATCGTCGGCAACGACATCAGCGCGCCCCAGAGCAGGTGGGGTGTCCAACAAAATCTCGACATCCGCGCCATAAACACACGACGGAGTGTCTTCACTCGAGGACTCGGCGATAACAACGTCCGTCGGCCGTCGAGCTTGTTGTTCAGCCACCTCGCGCATGGCGCCTGTCAGCATCCCCGAGCGCCTTCATCAGCCGAATCGATGTGCTCACTGGACGAGGAGCCGCTCGAGGCGGAGGACTCGACCTGTTCCACGGCCCCTGCTAACTTCTTGGCAGGCCAGTTCGCGTCCTCCGCCACCTCCACAGGGTTACTCGCATCGCGAGGAGCGGCAGCACGCAGTGGCACTGTCGCAATCGGCTCCGACCCACCGGCCTCGGCGGCGCGAGCGCATTTCCTTTTTTCGGCTTCAGAGTCCGGACGCTCGGAGAGGCTGATTGACGGAGCATACGCCCGGTTAAGTCGGCTCTCTCACACCACTGTGATGCGCTTCGAGTGTTCCTCGCCTATGTAAGGGCCCAAAAGCACCTCCGCCGCACGAGCGGCTTCGATAATAGGCAAGACTGCAAAGCCATTACCAACGCAATCGTGAGAACGAGCAACACGCAGAAATAGAGAAAAGAAAAGCTATCGAGATCCATACCCTCCCGTCCCTTCATAGTAAGGATCGGGCGTCCGGTCTTCGAACCCCCGATCTCAACACTCCAGTCCTGGGCCAGGGGCCAGATCCCGAAGGCGCAGAACTCCTCCACCAGGTCACGGGTGGAGAAGCGCTTCGTCACATCCAATAAAAGCTGAAGGAGGGCCTCCTCCCTCGCGCTGAGATCAACCTCGGGGCTAGCGATGAGTCGTATCAGCTCGCCCCGAGTTTGCAAACCATCCTCCGGCGGTGACTTGTGGTAGAACCACCGCCGAGTCTAGTCAGTGTCCCAGCGGTTGCGCACTGCCGGAGTAGGAAGATACATCTGGCACCGGGTCCTCGGCTGGAAGTTTACGCTGTCGAAGTTTAGCGTCTCGCCGGTGGTCTTCCTCTTCTTCGGTTGGCACCGCCCGTCGTGAAGATGGGCAAACAAACGCCCTTCGCCGCTAGCCCCGGCCGCCTGAAGCATCCATTCGAACACCCCCAACTTCACGATGGAGTTCGGCGTCAGTTGGGCCAACTCCACCCCGTACAGTCGGAGCACATCCTTAACCAACGCGACGCACGGCAAGCGGAGGACAGCATCAAAGAAGGCAACAAAGACCACTGCCTCGTCCGGGCAGGGCGCCGACGTGGTCTCCTTGCCTAGAGCGCGGACCTTTTCAAAGCCCTCCAACTTGCCCTCGTCAACAAGGGTGACGAGGACAAGATCGGTCACGGTGGACCTCCCCAACTCACTCATGTACATCGCCTTCCCCGCACTCTCCTTCGCGCGCTTCGACATGCGCGAAGCAGTAGGATGGACCCTCGCCAGCAAAACCAAGCACCACAGCAGGAACGAAGCACAAAGCAGTAGGCCAGGAAATTGGAAATGAGTACCAGCAGGTAGGAGTGCGGTGCGTATATATAGGCGGCCGGAACCTGCAAGGTGGGAAACGAGGCGTCGCGTGCCAATCCGCGCGCGCCACGTGCGCAAACCCTGCAGCACACCCTCCACTCATTAAATCGACACAAAGCCCAAAGAACGACGCGTGGAATCCCAAGAGGTAGCAGCGCCATTTAATGGCCCAGAACAAACCAGCCCACGCACCATCCGGTAGCGGGAACCGAGGCAAGAACGCCACCAGCAACCCCTCTTCGCTGGCTCTTCCAAGGATACGCCGCTAGGCGAAGGGCGGTGTGCGGACCCTCCGGAGAAGCAGCGGTTCTGCCATGGCGAAGCAGGACCTCGACCACGAGGGCTTGTCGAGGGGCGCCCACCGCCCCAGGCACAGCGAAGGCGACAAAGGGTCCCCGAGGACCCGGCGAAGCTCAGGGGCTCGGCGCCCGAGCCGCCTCCCGAAGGCCTCGAAATGCCGGAGGCACTCCAAGGCCCGAGGCAGATCAGAGGCGACCTCCGGAGAGGCCCCAAGGGCTCCTGATGTACTCCCGAAGCCTCCGGAGGGTTCCCGAGGACCCCCAAGACCAGCTAGAAGGATACCCTCGTGAGGGGGCCCCGCGGGCATCCCGAAGGAAGGCCCCGGAGGGGCCTCGAAACCTCTAGCAGGATGCAACAAGGGTGGACCAGGCTCACCATCCCGGTGGACCAAGACCAGAGGGTCTACCATGCGCCAAAGCCTACCCTTAGGCTAGGAAAAGCCCCCGCTACCCCTAGGGTAGTTGTACTTTCATAGGGGTATGTATGTAACTTCTTGTACCAAGCAGAGGAGGCTATAAATAGCCCCCTCCCCCTATCATCAGGGGGGAGAAAGTTTTTCCTGAATAAAACGCAAGTGTCACTCCAGCTGAAATCCCACTATTGGGACCCTCTGCCCCCCTGCTCGGAAGCCTAGGGCCCCCCTCATTCTACTGTCTGGTCTTTCTTCCACGACAGTTGGTATTTATCAGTCTGGCTTTTAGGTAGGTTGGCTGGAACTTCTAAGTTAAAAAATGTCTAAAATGTTTCTGAGGCAAATGATGACTTGTTTGATGTCGTTTAACGATCATTAACAGTAATTAACGACAACTAATGACAATTGACGGCGCTTTATGACAACTACCGTGATTAACGATAATTCGCACACAAGTTAATCTTAACGACAATTGAGAGCACTTTACTGTTTTTTTCTTCTAAAAACTGTAGTAGAGGCTCCTACAGTGTAGATATATTAAATAATAGAGAGATAATTACAAGCAGAAAGAAAATCAGAATGTACTAGAGGAAAGCACTTAAAAGGATCGTCTCTAGCCAACCAAACAAAAGATGTTTGTGCTCTTCTTTCACTCTATACACTTGAAGAGTGAGTTCATTCTTAAATAGCCTCAGCCAAGTCATTCTGTTTGGAGTAATGTTTTCAAAGATGAGTCCATTTGTCTGCTTCCAAATATGCCATGCAGCCACAATGAAAATCTCCATGAAGAGGGGGTGATTGAAGGATGCTCTAGCACTAGCAATATGATCAAAGATGTTGGCATTACTAGGCCAAGCCAAACCTATATTTTGCCAACAGTCCTTACTGAAGCCACAATGAAAGAAAAGATGCATCAAAGTTTCTTCAGTGTCACTTGCACAAAGGACACAATTATCAGAGCCTCCCACATTATAATGCCTTCGTCTAAGCATACTCCTTGTGTTCAATCGATCACTGAGAAGAAGCCAAGCAAAAAACCTTTAATTTTGTGATACATTTGCTTTTCCAAATCCATTTAAAAGGGGCCGGTGGGTTGAGTCTGCTGAAATAGAAATTACAGAATCTACTAGAAGCATAAAAAGATGATTGCCGGATGTAATGCCAAGTATCTTGTGTTGCATTACACAGATGGACAGAGGTGATGCCATTCAATAGATTTGCGATAATTAAAATTCTTTAAATCCGAAACAAAGTGTAATTTCAGAGTAGTTATCAAACGCATAATCGTTACAACCTTGAAAGCGTTACATCAATCCAATTGCAAAACAGAAGTAATATATTACAAACCCAATTCTTGTTACCAAATTAATTTTACAACCAATTGTAATGTTTATGACAACAATTAATAAAATCATAATCCACTTCTTGCATTCATGTAGCAGCAGCCATCTTGCCACCTTGTCCCTTGAGCGCCAGTCCATAGAACCATCTCGCGATTCATTTCCATCGCTTGTTAGGAAAATCAGAAAGCAGTTAGCAAGCTAAGTTGAAAGCAGTATATGTAAGTATTAGAGTATAGGAAGTGGCCGTCAGAATTCCCCGAAGTCCAATAGGATTCCCATATCAACCTAAGTCAGCCGATCCCTCGATCACAAAGGTACCCTAACCAACCAGAGTTAGTCGGCCCCTTGGTAATTAAGATATCTAGACCAACCTGGGTCAATAGGAACGTTTGACTTCCGTGGGTCTCATCACACTGCGTCATTAAAGCCCAACACTCACTATTTGCAATTGCAGCAACCGCAATATAATCCCACAATGCACAGCCCATTAAACCCCATCCTCAGCCAAAGCATCACAGGGTGTATCGAAACCAGCACCATCAGCACCTTTGCAGCCCAAGCCAACACCGGGCAGCATAGCAAGCAGCCCAAGCCAACACAGGCAACACAGCCCCCCTTGCAAAATTGCCTTTTCCCTTGTTCCTCATGCCACATCACAAGGGCAGCAACACATTCATCCCCCCATCAAAAATATCAAGCACGAGCCATAGATAAGGCAGAGTCCAAGCCAAACAAGGGAGAGAGAGAGAGAGCATTTCATCCCCAACCAGCCACCAACACTCCTCTCAACCGAAGGCAACCACAAGAGAGGCAAGGAGTCCAGAGGAAGGGAGCCAGGAAGCCAAGGAGCCAGGAAGAGGGGCGAAGACTGGGGAGCAAGGTGACACCAAGACCAGCAGGAGGGCGACCAACCGAACACCACACCAACCGACGGGACAGGAAGGACCACAAGAGCAAGAGGAGAGCACCAGCACGGCTGGCACTGCCACCCTCAACCCAAAAATCGATAAAGCCCAAACAGAGGTAACCCCCTTTCATGCCCTCTTTCTTTTCTCTGCCCAAGCCACACCCACCACACCAACCATAGCCCTCAGTAGCCATCACAGAGCAAGGAAGGGAAAAAGGGTAGAGAGGAAGGGAGAGGATACCTCCTTGCACGGCATCGGCAGTACCACAACCACTAGTAGCAACCCACAGTTAGCACCCTCACCATGCATCAACCATCTAACATCAAAAGGGAATTCAACACCATCAGTAAAGCAGAAGCACAACAATCAGTAAAATAGAGAAGGGGAAATGAGAGGGAGGTGAGGCTTGGCCGACAGAGAGAGGCATGGCCGTGAGGGAGTAGCTGGGTACGGGCGTAGGCAGCGTCGGGTGAGCCAAGGGCGAGCGGCGCCGAGTGAGCTGGGCCGAGCCGCATAGGCCGAGGCAGCGCTGGCCACCAGGCCGCGCCGAGAGGAGGTCGGGCAGGTGGAGGCGAGAGGTGGCGCAGGCCTGTGTGATGTGTACCGAAAGCGAGGAGGAAGAAGACCGGCCGAGGTGGCCAGGAGAGGAGGCGGTGGCGGCGCGCAAGCGGCGCCTGGAGGAGCTCTAACCGAAGCTGAGGGCCGAGCGAGGTGACCACCGGCCGGATCGAGCTAGGGCGGCTTTGGGTGGCCAAGCAGAGAGAGGCGCTAGACCGGGCCTGATGAGGGCATCCCTGTGACACCTTCTTCTCCTCCACCTAAGGATCATGATATACGCCTCGAGTTGCCTACAGGACCAATAACAAGAGCACGTGCTAAGAAACTACAATCTCAGGTGAACTCACTCCTTAATGAAGATGTCATTGATTTTAATGAGAATTTTATACTACCTAAAAACAGTGTTTTGCTTGTGCTTAGGTTTGAAGATTTAGCGATGGACAGAGATCAAGGATATGCGACCGTCATCCAAGGAAGGCCATCAAATGAGGAGGTCAAGGCGCTGCCCTACAACCCATTCGGCCAAGCAAGGGATCAAGGCTCAAGCGGTCAAGCACAAAGCCCATGTGGAGGAACTAGGAAGGAAGCACAAGCCCACGGCATGAATAGTAACTGGCCCATGAATAGTGCCACGCATGAACAGTAATGGGCCATGGACGATGAAGTGCTCTGATAAAGGGCAGCCTTCTGATACATCATGGCGTGAATAGTACTATATGGAAAATTAGTACTGAATAGTCATAGGCCGAGACTATATATTGAGGGGTAGACCCCCATTGTAAATCAGACCACGTTTATGCAAAAGAATAGAACACAAGTTATTGCTTGTTCTTTCATAACAAAGTTCATGCGAGGACTTCTGAGAGAGAATTAGGTGATCAATTGTTCGTTCTGCATTTTTAAGGTCAAGTTTGCTGTTCCGCTGGGAATTGAGGGCTTGACGATCTCCGCTCGTGGTCTAGCGGCGATCATCCCGGTGCGTGTTGTCGAATATCCATAGAGCACGCAAGTCCGTAATCGAGCGTGGTGTCTGGTGGCGGTGTTAAATCGTCAGCGCTATTTATCTACGGTTCTACTCGAGAAGATCGGGCCACCCCGTATCATCGTGGTATCAGATTCCAGGCCACTCGGTAGAATCTATTTTTCCCCATATTTTAGAAGATTATTTTTTCTATCCTATACACCGAAAAAGCCACAAAAAAATATCGTCTTTCGCCGTAGTTTAATTCATTATTTTTAGTGTGTTTTGTTAGGTCTTAATCCACTCGTTCATCATGTTTAGTTGCTGGTCGTGTTCCGTTCACGTCACTTTTTGTTTTCCCCTTGTTACGTGCAATTTTGCTTCATATATATCAACTCGATTGCGCGATAGTTGTTGGTTAGCGAGCTCCACATCTTTGCGATATCCTTTTTCCCCTATTGAGACTAGCTTGTTGTTGTGTTCGAGGGACTGCTCCTAGGAATTTTTGGGACACCAAGTTTTTCGTGTGTAGTGCACTGTTCACGTGACCGCGCACTGTTCACGTCCAAATTCTTTTCAGGTTCGGTACATGCACTTGCCGTGACTTTCCGTGTTTGTCCGTGAGACGAACTTGTAGTCGGCCGTGAGATTAAAAAAAACAGCAGCCGAAGCTACTAATCAGCCCTGTTGCCTAGTAGTGTTGGTCGTGATTAGTAGTAGTTGGTCAAAAAGAAAAAAGAAAAAAAAAGCCTACTGATTTGGCCGTGAAAGAAAAGACAAAAAAAAGTGTCGAAAAAGAAAGAAAAAAAACAGAGAAACAAAGAGAAAAAAAAAGAAGGCACACGTCGGCCATAGTTTTCAATTTTTCTGTTGGAGCCTTTGTTATATTTTTTGTATCTGCTACTGTTCGCGTACCATAATTTTGAGCAATCTTGTACCCTCATATACAACTTTGAGCACTAGCTAGCGTCTCTCCTTGAACTCAAGGTAATCTGACGTTAGCATCCATATAAAATTGTTCTTGTTATCGCGCATTCCTTTGATTGCAATGGTCCCATTATCATTGTGCGTGTGTTGCTGTCTACTCCTCACTTATATTTATCGATCAGCAATTAGGCTTTGTGAGTCTCGTTTGGATTACTACCTAGCTAGACAATCTTTAAATTCTGAATTGTTAGGATTCCTCACCTAGCTCCACCTAAAACATCTGTGTCAAGTATTGGTTTGTCGTTCTTGGTATTCGCCTCGCTGTCTGGGTTGGTCATTCGTTGCAATGAGCGTAAGTTTTTGCTACTCTTAATTTACTTCGGAACGGTGCAACTTGCTTTGTTTCAGAACAGTAGTTGAAAGATTTCCACTTAATTTCCACATATATTGTCACTTGGTATTTTTGCTACTGTAACCATGTCAGGAAGTGAGCAGGACAAGGATCTGGACGGTAACCTTACTGATCCGATCACAAAGATGCACTACCATACACTTTGTGCCACGCTCCAAGACGAGTTCCGGGCTGAGGTCGACCAGGTGCGCGGCGACCTTGGGCATGTCCAAAACAACTTGGACGATGGCATCCATGATGGCGCCTATGGAGACGCGCATGACGGCGCCTTTGGGGGTGCCTACTATGGTGCCCATGGTGGAGGCTGTGGCAACCGCCACAATGACGATGACGGCGACGAGTCCGTGTTCGACAACTATTTGCCGCGCCATCAACATAATCAGTATGCTCGCAATCGTCGGCGCGATGAGGACGCCGATGATCTGGTTGCAAAGCCCAAGTTTACGATGCCGTCCTTTGAGGGTACTACAGAGGTAGAGGTTTATCTTGCATGGGGCGAAAGTTGATAAGTCATTTCGCATGAAGCGCTATTACGATCGGCGCAAGTTGGATCTTCTTTATTCTTCGCTTTAGACGAATATCTTTGCTACATGGTGGGGAGCGTATGTGCAACAAACAGTATGGAATGACATGAGCCACGTGTTGTTTCATGGGATGAGCTGAAGCGACAGATGCGCGCGTGTTTTGTACCTACACATTACAAGCGTTCGCTACATGAGAAGCTGATTGGATTGCGACAGGGGTTGAAATCAGTTGATGAGTATTATAAAGAGATGGAGCAGATTATCATACATGCTGATGTACGTGAGAATGAGGAACAAGCGATGGCTCGCTTTCTTGCTGGGATGAATTATGCTATTCGGCGGATCGTTAATCATCATCAATACAACAACATGGTTGAGTTGACGCATCAAGCACGTGAGGCTGAAAAGCAGGTAATTGAAGATGCTAAATATGCTGCACGGCAACGTTATTCAGCAAGCACGACACCTCCGTACAGCACGGGACAGCCAGGCAAGCCCGCGCCATCTGGGGACAATTTAGTGTCACGCAATTCAGCACAAAGAAAGACAGATAGTACGCCGCCACCGGTGCCCGCTGCTAGTGCGGCATCCTCGATGGGTTCTATAGGCCGTTCACGTGATCTGACATGCTACAAGTGCAAGGGAGTTGGTCATTTTCAGAAAGATTGCCCAAATAATAAAGTTATAATACTTACTGATGATGGGTATATTTCAGCTAGTGATGAGGGCGATACTACTCCGCTTTGCGATTTTGCGAAGATCCCACAGAGGATGAGAGAATGGATCAGAGGTCGGGTCGCCAGATGGAGAGCATATGCGAGTGTGCACACCTCGTGTACTTAGCGTGTCACAGAGTCAGTCTACAGCACAACGGTGCAATTTGTTTTAATCATGGGCGACAGTGGGTGGTAAAGTGTGCAAAGTTATAATTGATGGAGGAAGTTGTCATAATCTGGCCAGCAAGGGGATGTGCACAAAATTGAGCTTAAAATATTTACCGCATCCTCATCTTTATTATGTGCAGTGGTTGAGCGATGTGGGAGAGGTGAAAGTTAGTCATATGGTGAAGGTGCACTTCAAGATTAGCAAGTATGAGGATACCATTGTTTGCGATGTGGTGCCCATGTCAGTTTGTCACTTGCTGTTGGGGCGCCTATGGCAGTTTGATCGGCATGTTTATCATGATGGGCATGCAAACTGCTACAAGTTTAAGTGGAGCGGCAAAGATGTGATTTTGTATCCACTTACACCGACAGAGATAGTCGATGCTGATAAGAAGAAAGTTGAGAGTACACCAAACATAGTGATTCCACCTTCGGTGAGTGAGAGCCACAAGCCAAAATTGAGCGGTAAAAAGAAAAGTGAGGGAGAGAAAAGTTTAGTAATGTTAGCCACCAAATCAGAGAAGAGAGCTTTTTGTGAGAATCCCAATTTGGTGCACTTTGTACTTTTGTACAAAGATGCATTGCTTTCGACTGACGACTTGACGTCTCTTCCTAGTTGTGTCTCTCATGTTTTGCAGGACATTAGCGATGTCTTTCCGGAGGAAGTGGCCGATGGTTTGCCACCAATCCGCGGGATAAAGCATCACATTGATTTTATTTCGGGAGCGATGTTGCCAACCCGACCACACTTTTCGGATCGAGGCAAATTGAAATTGCTACCACAAGGAGATGGACCTTTCAAAGTGCTTCAGCGGATTAACAATAATGCATACAAAATCAAGCTTCCAGGCGATGACTATGGCGTGAGCTCGACATTCAACGTTGTTGATTTATCGCCGTTCTTCGGTGCTGATGATCTAGCGTCGAGGACGACGCCTTTTCAATAGGGGGAGGATGATGAGGGCATCCCTACGACACCTTCTTCTCCTCCACCTAAGGATCATGATATACGCCTCGAGTTACCGACAGGACCAATAACAAGAGCACGTGCTAAGAAACTACAATCTCAGGTGAACTTGCTCCTTAATGAAGATGTCATTGATTTTAATGAGAATTTTATACTACCTAAAAACAGTGTTTTGCTTGTGCTCAGGTTTGAAGATTTAGCGATGGACAGAGATCAAGGATATGCGACCGTCATCCAAGGAAGGCCATCAGATGAGGAGGTCAAGGCTCTGCCCTACAACCCATTCGGCCAAGCAAGGGATCAAGGCTCAAGCGGTCAAGCACAAAGCCCGTGTGGAGGAACCAGGAAGGAAGCACAAGCCCACGGCATGAATAGTAACCAACCCATGAATAGTGCCACGCATGAACAGTAATGGCCCGTGGACAGTAACCGTGCTACAGTACCGCGCGTGAACAGTAACCTGCGCGTGAATAGTACCACATGGAAAATTAGTACTGAATAGTCATAGGCCGAGACTATATATTGAGGGGTAGACCCCCATTGTAAATCAGACCACGTTTATGCAAAAGAATAGAACACAAGTTATTGCTTGTTCTTTCATAACAGAGTTCATGCGAGGACTTCTGAGAGAGAATTTGGCGATCAATTGTTCGTTCTGCATTTTTAAGGTTAAGTTTGCTTTTCTGCTGGGAATTGAGGGCTTGACGATCTCCGCTCGTGGTCTAGCGGCGATCATCTCGGTGCATGTTGGCGAATATCCATAGAGCTGCAAGTCCATGCACTAGCGCGTGGTGTACAGCTGAGCGGTGTTCGTCGTCAAGCGCTATTTATCTACGGTTCGACTCGAGAAGATCGGGCCACCCCGTATCAGGGCCGGCGGCACCAGGAAGGAGCCGAGTCGGTGGTAGGAGGAGGCAGCACCATGGGGGAAATAGAGAAGAATGGGGAATGGGAGAGGAAGGAAAGGAATGAGAGGGGCTGAGGGGGTGAGTCGGCTAGGGTAGGGGGTTAGGGAGGATAGTAATTAGGGGATTAGAGGGATTAGGGTTAGGAAATTAGGTTTAAGAAATTTAAGTATAGGGAAATTTTAGGAAAATTGTATAATTTCTAATAAATGGTGATAATTGAGGCTGTAACAATAGAAATTAGCCATAAAATAAATAAATGTTAGCACTGCGTAATTATACGATCGAGCGAATTCATTTAGGTCATATCGGGCTAAACCGTCTTAAAATCAATCTGTTGAGTGATTATTAAATTAATATAAATATCATTAATTGTGTTAATTAAAAAGTAAAAGTGTGTGCGTAGTAAACCTATGCATCGTTGGCAAATAGTCGGGCAGGTTGAACATTTTAATCATGCTAATTTAATTAATTTGAAGCGATCCCGAGTTTTTGTAGAAAATTAAATAAGCACGTGTTGATTTAAGTAAAATTAATTAGGAGTTTTGCCGAGTAAAATTTAATAGATTTAATGAAATGTTAGTGCGAGTAGTATTTCATCTCTCGTTAGTCTAAACGTGAGCTTAGGCATTTTCGACCTAGAGCGAGTAATCAGTAGAACGACCTTACTTGGGGAATGCTAACTTGGCGAAGGACCCAAAAAAGTTAATAAATTAAAACATGCTAACAAAATAGAATCCACTAACTTATGTATGCATAATATCACTCAAAATCAACTAAGTATTTATTTATATATTATTTGTGCTACCGTCTTACTACAGAGGATGAACTAGCACCGACAGGAGAAACTGATCAGAGACTCGTCGACGCCAACCTTTCCTGCAATTATGAAGGCAAGCGATTCTCTTGAACATAAACATAGTAATCTTAAATGTAAACTGTATTTTGTTGTATTATATGGTTATTGCATCAAAACTGCTTCTCAAAATCAAATCAAATAAATGAAAGTGGGAAGATAAGGAAATGAGAATGAGTTGAGAAAGAAATGAGAATTACTAGGTTGGTAAAAGGGGACCCGGGCAGGGGAACGTGACGACGACGACAATGATGAGGTAAGAGGTAAGAGGTGGGCCCCTTTTTACATATGGTTAAAATATAAGAATCAACAAAACTCTTACTCGGCCAGAGGCCGTAAATTTAGTACCAACCATTTTCCCGTTTTGGCGGACAGAAAATGCTACCTTGTTACGTAATTAAGTTCTCCACAATGGGTCACGTTGGAGTGTTGGGCACGGAAGAGAGCCGCCCCAAGGTGGAGTGTTGGGCACAGACGAGAGCCGCCTCAACCAATATTACTGGAACTCGGTGGATGGCGAGGTCAGCAACGTGACTAAATTAGCACCGACGGAAAGTAATGGGTGGAGACTTGATCACGTAACCTTGAAAATATTCTGTATTCTGAACTCAAACCCGCATCAAAGGAAATGCAGGGGACTTGGCTCATTTAGAGCTCAGAATAACTGTGGGTAAAGTGGTACAAGCCTGCGTAGTGCTATACAAAATCATGAATTCATGCCAGTCTCCTGGATTGGAGTCTACGGGAACTGCCAGGGGTCTTTCTTCTCTCCGAGTGACAAGTAGTGTTTTCAGTATTAAAATTTGCCACCTAATATTTTAATAAATTATTTTATGAAAAGAGATGATATAGAAAATATGATAACAAACAGGGATAGTCATCCAGTGTATTTTTGCTATTAATGCTTGCTGAGTACACTTGTGTACTCAACCTTGTTAGTATTCTCCTTTGTAGATCCTAGTCCGGTCGGGAACTATCCCGAGTAGGACGAAGGACATGCAGGTATCGAAGCAATCGCAGGAGGAGAAGGCATCGACTACAAGGACCAGGGCGAGATGGGCGCCATATTTGACGCGTGGGACGAATAGGCGGCCGTTCCTTCAGGGCTAGCGAGATAAGCGGAGAAGTTTCCTTTTGTAAATGTATAATACTTGTATTAAGAACTATAGCCTTGCGTGGCTATTACTGAAATAAAGATTATGTCTTATTGTTCTACTGCGTAACTCTGATAAAGGCTTACTATTCGTTGGAGCAGTATTCTACTAAGCAAATGAATAGTAATCTGTATGCCTAAGTGTGATTACCCTTGGGGTAATGACACGGGACGCCACATAAATGATCATGAACTTCCTGTGTACTAAAGAAATCCTGTACTGCACAATCTTGTTTTTTAACAAACGAGAAAAGTCTCGGGTATTTTTGACAGGAGAGATTTCCATCCCATAAATCCTTCCAAAATAAAGTTGTTTGTCCATTGCCAATTTTACATGCTACAATCCCCCTGTGTGCTGTGATGGAGCGCATGATATCCCTCCACCAAAAAGATCCACATGCCTTCTCTGCATGTGGCACTAAATTTGAGCTTGAGTAGTGGCGAGAAATCCTGGACAGTTGGCCTGGTTGTACCCAGGGGAAGGCCAAGATATGTAAACGGCATTGATCCAACTTGGCAACCAAAACCTCCAGCAAGAAGGGGAACGTTTTCTTCAAGAATGATAGAAGATTTATGATAATTCTCTTTTAATCCAGTAGACAAGGAAAATGTGTGTAAAAGACCTTTCAGACAATGCAATTGTCTTGAACAAGCCCGTAAGACTATGAGAGTGTCATTCGCATATTGCACAATTAGATAGTTATCCGCAAAATCCATAGGCAATGGCAAGTGAAGCAACTTCCTCCTATGTGTCACATTGATTATAGACTGCAAGAGGTCCATACTCAAGATGTCGACGATCTAGTATCGATCCTACGAATGATTATTTGGGGAACTTCCTTTGAAATAGAACCACGCAGAAAAAGACATAAGGATTTAGACAGGTTCGGGTCTTCTCCGAGGAGAATAATAACCCTACTCATGTATTCTTGTATTCAGTATGCTTGTTACAATCGGGAAGAAGTCACTCAAATTAAGACTCAATGACCGCTTGTGGCTAACCCCGATTGCCTCTCTCCTCTGTCCACTGACTTTAGCTCTTATATAGCGTGTGAAGGAGTGGCAGTTACTCCATGCCAAGAGGGGCCTCAACGCAAGATGAAATGCATATATTGATGGTAGTTATTGTCAGAGAAATTGAACCCCACGTCGCCTTGCAGTTACGTCAAGGACAGAGGCGTAATATGCGCAATTATTTCAGAGAATAACTTCGTATACTAACTACTATGTGTATTGAATAGAGCGTATAAGAGTCCCTAGTCGATCGGGTCCACATATCTGTAGGCTTTATCGATTACAGGGTGGTCATAGTTGAAGGCTTTATGACCACAAGGTGGTCGTAGAAAAGCTTACGACTACTCAGTTAAGCTTTTCCCTTATGAATAATAAGGGGTATACTTATGAATAATATGAAGATATTGTTATATATAATAGCAATTATAGATAAACAATTAATTAAGGATTATTATATCCTCGTCATCTAGCCCCCCCAACTTCAAGTGAAAATAACTTACTTGGAAATGAGGTCGTAGAATAGTGGTCGGAAGCAAACTCTTTCTGACTGGTATTTTATTTGACCAAAAATTAACTTGGTCAAGAAGGTAATTTTACTTTAGCTGAAAAGACAGAATCGCTTTTCTCGAACGGACAGATATGAACAGACTCTCACAAATCTCTCCGTTGGAGCGGTTCCCGAAGGGGTGGCAATTGTTGAGTTCCCACGATCTTTAACCCAGACTCGCAGCTATAAATTTTTACCTCGGACGTGACTTAGGGTTTTTACTTTTTCCATTTACCTCAACTGCTCCTGAGAGTTCTCTCCACCGCCAACTAAGTTGTAATCCTTCTCCAAACTCTTCTAAAAATCAAACTCACTCGAAAAGGATGGTTGGGATCGTTTCCAAGTGGGAGAAATCTGATATGGATACGGAGAAGATGACGGCACTGGTCATAGCCGAGAAGATTTCTAAGCGAGCTTATGTGAAGTGGACCAACGCTGAAGGACAGCATTGGCCCTTAGGTGAAGAGAGCATCATTCCAGTATTCCAGGCATACTGTGAACGTGGCTTTCGATTGTCCATTCACCCCTTCCTCATGCATGTACTCCAGCAATTTGGGGTGGAATTGGTGAACTTAGTTCCCAACTCCATCATAATGCTGAGTGTATTCGTCTACTTGTGCGAAGCCTATCTGGGAATCCTTCCAGATTTGGATCTCTTTTGGTACTACTACAGGATGAGCAAGCACAGCAGAATCACAAGTAGCTACGGTCTGAAACTCCACGACGGGAAGTCGAGGGAGTATATTCAGATGTTCACCCGGTCGTCCTGTTCGAGTTGGAAGAAGAGGTAGCTCTACTGGAGGGTGTCCAAGGAAGACAACCTCTTCTTCACGGGGAATCCCGCAAAGAAGAGTGCATCCTAGCACTCGACTCCGAACAACCTTGACTGGATCATCCCTATATCCAAGCCATCAAGAACTTGAAGGAAGAGGGGTTAACTAGATGGCATGTGGTAAAGGACTTTATCACGCGTCGCCTTAGTCCTCTTAAGGATCGAATACATCCTATGTGGATGTATTCGGGGACTAATGACCCAACTAGGGATTATGAAGGAGGTAACAAAATAATCAACTTAATCCTCTTTATGAATTTTGAGTATTATTGTTGATTATATCCTTGTACTCGTAGATCTCTCATAAAAGGAATTTAATGCTCTGGTCAAACCCATTTGTGAGAAGGCTCCCGCGCCTATGCTAGGAGTTCCTCAAATTTTGGCGGTCTTAGGCGAAGAAGAGAGAAGTGAACGCCTAAAGGTAATGAAAAATTGATTTTATCTTTAGGGTTCAGTCGTCATAGGATTCGACCATCAAGTAATATTCATTTTCTGACTTTTGCAGAAAGTAGGCATGGCAAACCGTCAAGACGACCAAGAGGTCGAATTGAGGGCTGTCAAAGAGGAGTCAGAGGAGGACATAATTCCTCTGGCTAAAAGGCATCGACTAGTGAAGGCTGTTGATAAGAAGGGTGAGGGCTCAAGCTTCGCTCCTCATTCGACCACTCACATCAGGCAATTCTTTGCAGGCGTGATCGATGTAGAGAAAAGGGAGTGGTCGAAGAACTAAAGCACAAAGCCCCTAAGACCAAGATACCTTTCTACTATGACAACAAGACATTTTCAGTTTCTGCTTCTCATGGCTTTGTTAAGCAACTAGAAAAAGAGAATTAGAAAAAAAAATTATGTCTTTTGTGAAGGATACCTTTACAACAGCAGAGCCTATGGTCGAGGGGAGTTCTGTCTCTCAAATGGTTGAAACAAGTTCCAACCATCTTGAGGGGCGGGAAGCTCAGGGAGCAGTGGTTCTCGATCAAGACCTACGACCAGACATGGTCGTAGAGATCCCAACTCTTCAACAAGACTTTCGACTAGACGTAGTCGAAGAAGTCTCGGCCTCTCAGACTCGTGGCACTGAAAGCCTTCCAGAGGCTGAAAGTGTCACGGGAACTGAGGTGGCCAAAGAGAAGAAGAAAAAGAAATCTTCCATGGGGAATGTTTCTTCTAGATTCAAGATTGTATCCAAAAAGCCAAGGTATGTAAAACTAAAAGCGTAAAAATATTGTTTACCTTTTATTTCTACAATTTGACATGTTTCTTTTTCTCCTTGTGGTTTTAGTTCTGCTTCTCCGGCCCCCGGGGATGCTTCTGTTGAGAGGCCTGCAATTGCCTCACCAACAACCGTAGGAGTAATGGCTCCTCCTGCGGTCGTAGAGATGGCAACGAAGGTGGTCGCAGAATCGACCCCTGTCCCTATAGTGGCAATGGAGGAGGTTGTTGCTGCTGAAGCAGCCACGATCACTGAGGTGGTCGTAGAAACAGAGGCGAAGATGGCAGAAGATGCAGTTGCTATGGTGATCGAGTTGATTATTGAGGATATCAATAATCAGACAAGAGACTAGGTTCTACGATCACCACAAGCATCCACTCAGAATTGAAAACAAAGTCAGAGAGAGGTCATCTTTAAAATATTTTTTAAAAATAGATTTAAAAATTAAAAAAAACTCTTGTTTTTAGAGAGAACAATATGCTATGCAATTGAATAGTGACCTATAGCAAGTGAGAGAGGCCCAGGACAAAGATCTAGCCCATCCCAACGCACCAAGCCCGCGTTCTTCTTCTAATCAATCACTTCTTGTCAATGTCTTGTAGACGAATTCTCACTGTAATCTGTATTCCCCTCCCTCTTCGCCTCTCTCTCTCTCTCTCTCTCTCTCTCTCTCTCTCTGCGCTACGAACTGGAATTGGATCATCCTGGCCTTGATCTCAGTCTCCCCCCTCGTTGATAGATTCTTAAAATTGAAGGAATCATCAATCAAGAAATCGCCTCAGCTTCAGGCCGGAGCCAAATCGTTTGGTGACCAATTTGGATTCGGATTCCCAACAAATCAAATCAAACCAGAATAATATTCTCTGCTCCCGTTTCCGATCTAGATTCTCAGCACTGCATTGTTGCAATTAATAAGCTGCAACTTTTTGCGAAAAAGGAGGAGGAGGAAGAATTGGATCGGTCGATTGGCGATGGCGAAGAGGGGCGTCGAGTGGCCGCAGAGAGCCGCCAAGAAGCCCCGCTGCGATCCCAACTCCGGCTGTTCTTCCAACAACTCCAAACAAGAAGAAACCAGCAGCAGCAGAATACTGGAGCTCTCCTCCTCCCTCCTCTCCTCGTTGCCTCCCCACCTCCTCGCGAAGCGCCACCACCCTCCCGGCCACGACCACCACAACCACAAGCGCCCGCGCTACGGATCCGACGCCCTCGAGGCCCGCATGCGAGGTAACCAAAATCGCACTCCAAGACCACCCCCTAGGCTAGGCTGATTCTGATTCAGTTTAATTTATCGGGGTGTCGCAATACGCAGATTGAAGCTTTACTTGTTTATTATATTGCCTCGTTTTATTTATCCTTGCATTGCATTGTGTAGTGCAGCAATTTGTAATCGAATAGTAGATGGAGCAAACAAACTTATACTACTAGACTGCAGTGGCAGTAGTTGTATCAATCGATCGACGAGCAAAACCATGTCGTGTGCGATTCTTGTAACTTACCATTCACATTTAGGATTAAGTCGCACAAATGACTATGTACCTTGCAGGATTGCTGATTTGTTGCGAAACTGACAAGGACGATATGAGGACCACCGAAGATAGCAGCCACCCTTGTTGGTCGAGCTTTTTACCGGAACTGCTCCGGTTGATATGCTGCCGGCTCTGGCTAGCTGATGTTCCTCGGTTTGGGGCTGTTTGCAAGCACTGGAACTCGTGCGCATTCCCTGTCTACCCCGCTGATGCCACCCCCATCCTTATCAGCAGCACTCTCACGGACACTGGCTTGATCCGCTGCTACAGCCCCTGCTTCAACAAGATGTTTGTCCTCACTACTACCATAAGAGCTCCAGAAAGCAGGATCTTCTCAGCAGCTGCTGATGGATGGGTTATCCTCAGGAGGCCAAACAAGACCATCTTGTTCGGTAATCTCCTGGATGGCTCCATGTTCGAGACTCCCGAGTACCAACATGACGAGGTGTACCTGTGCACACCCCGCGACAGTGGGCATGAACATCCCAAGGACTGCGGAATCTTTGGCGTTTATGCTTCTATGGGCACCGTGAAAATTCAGAGCTGGGATGGGGGAAGCTGGGAGAACTTTGAGGAGCAGCATGGTGGCGACGACGATATGGAGGGGGATGACCACAGAAGGCTATTCACAATGTCCTTTTGCTGCAACCCGGTGCTGCACAAGGGGCTGTTGTACTGCTTGGGGGAAGGAGGGAGCTTAGGGGTGTACGATCCCATGGAAATCAAGTGGAGCGTTCTCCATAAGCCCAGTAGCTTTGGGTCTGATTTCCAGTACAAGAATTGCTACCTGGTTGAGTCACAGGGGGAGCTGCTTGTAGTTTTGACGGGCAAGAACGGGACGCCCATCCATGTGCTGAGGCTCAATGACACAGAGATGGTGTGGGAGAGGATGGAGTCCTTAGGAGGCCGGGCACTCTTTACAGGAACAGTGGCGTCACTGTCGGTGGCCAAGCCGCCTGAAACCATGGCAAACAAGGTCTATCTTCCCCGGTTCTACGGGCGTCCGGAGGTAATCCAAGCAGAGCTCACCAAGTCGGGAGATCGCCTCTTCTTCGTGCCAAAGCCAAAGCAGGGGTCTGACGAGTCAGGCGACGCGAGCAGGGCAAAGCATGGCGCCGGCGGTGATAAGAATGGCGCCTGGTGCTACGACCTGGAGGAGTTGGGCTCAGGGGTCGACAAGCAATTTGCCGGCTCCAAGAATCTGCTGCAGTACGTCTGGGTTCATCTTGGCCCTGCTTCACCGACGGATAGAATGAGTGTAGGTACATGAATCATCTTGGGCGTTTTGTATGCATCCGTCATGTGAAGATTGTGTTGACATGTATATATATGCTAGACATTGCAAACTGGGCCTATGCTCTATAGAATTGATGCTATCGCACCATGCATCAGTACAAGCTAGCTATGCTATTGCTATGTATATCCCCTGTTCTGTTTTTTGATGCTCTATGTAGCAGCAGACGCTTGAGCTTCCGATTCCAAGTCCAGTTGTAGTGGCACGCCGGGCGTCGGCTCCAGCACCTGAGCGTGGGGAAGCGCCTCCGCCAGCAGAGCCTTGAAGGATTGTGTGGTGCCCTGGGTTGAAAGGATGGCGGCGAGGAGGCCCTTGGCGTCAAAGTCTCCGTTGCTCATGGGGACAACGTACCTGGCCCCGAGCAGCCTGGCGAGCTCGACGGCGTCCTCCTGGCCGGAGACGAGGGTGAAGTTGGCCGGGAGGAGCTGCTTGACGACGGGCGTGATCACCACGTCGGCGCGCAGCCCCTTGCTCTGCAGGAACGACCTGTCGTAGACGCAGTGAGGCTCGTAGTAGAGGCTCACAGCCCGTTGTTGCTGGTCCTGATCGTCATCATCGGCAGCGGTGACGATGTAGCCGTTCTCGGGGCGCTGCCACGGGGGCCCTAGCACGGGGCCGGCGGTGGCCAGTATGTTGACCCGCCGGTTGATGGTCGTGGACTGGCCGGGCTCCAGGTAGGTGACGTCGCGGAACGGGAGCGCGCCGATGATGGGCTGCGCGTTGGGGGTGGTGACGACGGGCAGGTGCGGCGCCCTGGCGGACAGCTGCTTGAGCGTCCGCACATGGCAGTGGTCGTCCAGGCTCTGCGTGATGAGCAGCAGGTCGACCGCCCCAAGGAAGTCGTCGACGCCGTCTCTGAGGCGCTTCTTGGCGGCGTCGAAGAGCCACGGGGCGCCGAAGTCGAGGTTGCCGACGAGGATGGGGTCCACCAGGATGCGGAACCCTCCGGCCACCTCCCACACCCAGCTATTTATCTCCAGGTAAGTCAGCTTCAAAATCTTGTTGCTGCTGCTGGTGGTGGAAGAAGAAGACGAGGAGCTGCTGCTGCTGCTGCTGTGGATTATTGATTGATGAGGGGAAGGGGATGATGAATATCTTGTCGAGAAGATGGGCGCCTGCGGGAGGAATGCTTTACTTGTTATTGCCTGGCTCCTCCAGCTCCAGCTCCACCTCCATGCGGAGGAGGAGGAGGAGGAGGAGGAGGTGAGCAGATGAGGAGGCGTGGCTGGGGTGCTGATGAGTTGGAGGAGGCCGGCCATGCTGGAAGCTTGTGCAACTATCTCAGCTCTCCGATTCTCTCCTTACCAGGGCAGGCTAATCTCCTCTCCTCTCCTCTCCTCTGCTCACTCGGGCAGGGGCGGCTAGGAGGATGTGAACTAGCAGCGGTTGAGCCGTTGAGTGGTGGTGGTGTGATGTGATGTGATGGAGTGGAGAGAGTTGCTGGCCCTGATTGAACGGACCCAACCAACTAATGAGACCACAAGCCCATCCCATCCCATCCCTGCATGCGTCTCTCTGTCATTTGCTTCTCAATACAACAATATTAATTAACTAGGAATAGAATCACAATCGTTTGCCACGATATTGTTCAACTTTGAAAAGACTTATTGTGGCCACCACACACACATTGAGCCAGGCTAAACTCACTCACGCGGACAGCCAACCATCGCTCGCCACCCTTCAGGTTCTCTCGTGCATACTTTTCTCCTGACACGATAAAAATTTCCGCAAAAATCTGGCTAAGAACTCATCGGAGTAAAACAAACTAGAACAATTTGATCTAAGAAAAAAAAAGAAAAAACTAAATAAAAGATTAATTTTAAAAATCAATGGGTCCCACACCCACTCAACACCAGCGTTTGCCGGAGAAGAGGGGAGAGGGACGGTCGTTACTCTCCCTGGTGGCTAGGTTTCGCAACGCGGACTCGAGAAAAGAGATGGATCTAACGAGGGACTACTATATATATATATATATATATGTGTGATACCAGCAAGAGGTTTGCTCTGAGCGTATTATAAAAAAGCTATTTAAATAGAAAGTAAGTACTATTCAAATATAAATGCGATAATTAAGTACTATTCAAATAGAAATGCAATAATATAAAATTAAAATATTAAAACAAGAAAGTGATATAAAATATTGTTATTCGAATGATATAGTTATTCTAATGATATATATTTAAGAATATATGCGATATTTGCTCGAGATATGCACTCGAGCTTGTAATATATTCAAGAACTTATATATTCAGATATATTTAATATATTGAGTACCTTCAAATATATTCAATATATGTATTTAGAGTACCTTCAATATATATTCGGAGTACCTTCAAATATATTCGAGGATATATATTTAGCACCAAGATTGTTCTTGATATTCAGGAGCTTATGATTAATTCAGATAATATGAGATTAATTCTTAATGGTATTATTAAGGGTATGGTGGATACTCCACTACGGTATAGTGGGTACAGTATTATGAATAGTATTCGTGAATAGTGAACAGTATTTTGAATAGTATTCGTGAATACTATGCATGAATAGTCATTCGTTAATTAAATTTTGAATAGTAATTTTTTCAGGATCTTTGTAGGTTGGCGAAACCGATTATTCAGCCGGTTTGTGCAGCAATAGTTGTGTTGTCCTACTCAGTACTCACCATATATTTCATTAATTTGCTTCAGAAGTAGCTAACTTTCCCCTAGACAAACTTAGTAAGGTCATATAAGGCAATTTTTATCATTACTCCAGGTAGTTCCACCCGAAGGGAACACTTCTCTCAGCATACCCACCACCCTATGACGGCAATCACATATGCCTAAAACGGGAGGAATTTACAGATGATGCAGAGGTTTCTCCTATAGAGTACTTAGCATAAACCTTGCTTCATATGAACACACTAAGAACTAATCTGAGATATATGAAAGGAAACTACATCATTTCCACAAATTAATTTACATATGGCTTTCCCTTTCGGGAACCCCGACTATTACACAAGGATAGAGATTACCTTAAGCTATGGTAATTAAACACGTGATGATTATATATTACACTGGAGGTGGTTTGTTTACAAAGGAAGTGCTACTACTATTTAGGCTAGTGGAGTAGTGGATGGCTTTTATCTACATGGGAAGTGGTTATGCAGGGGTTTGGTGTGTTTTGGTGTTGGTGTTGTGGATGTGGTTGTGCGATATGTGTGTTATGGTTCTAGGTGCTTGTGTTTCGATGATGGTCTTCGGTTGTGGTTGTCTCCTTCGCCTCGTTCGCCTCCCCTTTTATAGTTGAGGGAGTAAGCTGGAGAGTGATCTTGAACTTTCGGGAGTCTTCGCCTTTCTAGGGTGGATAACGCCTGAGTACTGCCATGGATGAGTATGCAGGTTGATGCCGATTATTGGTGCCCTTGCTTTGTAAGATAGGCATGGATACTGGGCTTCAGGATAATCATCGTTGTTTTCTTTTCTGAGGGATCAAACTGCAGCAACGTGAAGCTTGTATGCCATTGTCTTCTTCTGACTGCTTCGAAGTCTTCTAGTGCATATATTTACTCTCTCTCTCTCTCTCTCTCTCTCTCTCTCTTTATACAGACAAACATATTTTGCTATTCACTGTCATCGTCTTCAATGGCTGGCCAAGAAGCTGTGCTCTCCTCTTCATCTGGTAGTTCTATTGAATACCATATCATTATTTGCCGATATTCTTTTCTAATTAGTGTATCTTCTCCGTAATCTGGTTGTAATATGCGTCCAATACCTTTATATAAGAAACCATTTATTCCACCACACCAAATATTCATAATTTTATTCTGGAAAACCATATGGTAATTGGAGTCTTGATAGATGTTTTCTTCAATCTCTAGGGCTTCTTTAAACCATCTCCAATTGTCATGGTTTGTGGTTTGAGAAAAGAGCTCCTTTTGATCTTCTGTAAGACTACCAATTCCTCTTCTAGAGTTTCTGAAGTTATTTTTGAGAATATAAACATCATGTATTGCTGATCTTACTGGAGGAGTGAATCTTGGAGGTGTAGAGTGTAAAAGATAATTTTGTATTTTCCTCTAAATGGCGATAATCTTTTACACACTTCTTTGATTGCAATTCCAAGATCAGATTGGAGAACTTGATCTAGTGTGCCATAGATGACATGAACTAGACCTTGATCTATAATGACTTGAAGAGATATGTATTTATGGGCTTGGTAATGTAAATTTGTGAAGTATTTGAGGTCTATCTCAGCTCTCAATATTATGAAGAGGCAGAGAATTTAAAATCCCCAGTATCTTCATCCCTGCCACACACGTAAAATCCCCAGTACTACATGATAAAAGAGTATACCACTAAAACATGTGCCTACGTGTGGTTGGTTCTAATGCTAGAAATCAGTATACTTCTTGTCGTTCATAAATAATGATACAACATCATGGATACATAAATCCCTCTCTGCAGACAACATAACCTACTTCATACAATAGAGAAATTCTGCTCAGAAAGCAACAACATAAACATCAGTTTTTCACGAGAAAAATCACCGAAAACGCACACATCGAAAATTGATTGGGAACTTACAAGAGGTGTGCCTCCTCCCGTACACGCCGACGAACCTGGCCGCGAGGCCATGCCAGAGTTGGCCGCCAATGTCTTGGTCCTGCGGCATAAGGACCATCTACGAGTCAATAAAGTCAAGAAGAGATACCCTGCTCCAGATCACGAACTATCTCTGCAGGGATCCTACTCCACCCACTTCACCTCCACCTCCACCTCCACCTCAGTATGCGGTGAACATTAAACTCTGAATGTCAGGATGCAGTGGGGACTGACTGGTTTCAGTACATCATGTTGTAAATAATGCTGTTTTAGCGAACATTCAAAGTTAATTCCAGCATAATAAACAGCAATTAAAGTATAATTCCAGCAGCTTTCAAATGGCATAATTTACATATACACATAAAAATTCTTCAAGTCATTTAAACAGAATATTATGTTCAATTAAAATCAACATAAAGCTGAGATTTAGAACAATATATATTGCTGTCAGAAAACTAGTCGCACAAGATTTAATCTTGGCAATCACATCACTTTAGTCTATACTCTTCACAAATTGAATAAGATAACTAGAAATCAGACTTTGAGCTCTAATAATGCTTTACTAATCTGAAAAAATTAATCTCATACACAAAAGTTCTAAACTTATACTTTCTATCAACAAAAAATCATCAAAGGATCATAGAAATCACTACTCCAGTCTATAAGGCAACAGACCAATAGGCAACTCAAAAGAAATCACAAATTTTTGCACCAAGCCATTCGGCTAACAGAAGAACTAGCGGTATTACTATCCAGAATGATCAGACTGAGCACCACAGAAAGTAACAGAACCAACAGAGACAATATGACAGTAGCAAGCAGTCCTTTTAGAGCTCAAAACTGAACTATATATCCTATCAATTTCAGTACAAGACTATTATCATCACAGAGCAATTCAACAGAGCCCACAATAACCACTTTGCTATATCTCCCGGTTCTAGTCACAAACAAATCACACAGATTGAATATATCCAATAGCACAGCACATAAGCAAAGTAGTATGAAAAATGTAATGCTTCAATACTCACAAAGTTGATGGTACTCGAAACCATCAAGAAGAAACGGCAAGGCATGTCAACTGACGCTATCTTAGAAAACCTAATGCCTCACTATGCCGTGCAAAATAGACGAGGTTGACGGAGATACAGTGCCGATCTTCACACTTTGGGACACACCGAAGAACGAAGCTGAAGTACAGGAGTATGCCACACAAGACCACCGCAAAGCACCAGCCAAAGTGCACCTGAGAACACCCACCACCAGAAACCGAATGAGCGTTCGTCTTCCTCCCTCAAGATCAAACTCACAGCCGGCAAACCGAATCTCCAAAGCACACAGATTCCGATTCCTAATCACAACATCAACCGGAAAGAGAAGGTACCAGAATGGAATCGGCGAAAAACACACAAAGGAAGGTCCAGATCTCCTCACAGATGATGCGGATACACGCACGGTTGCATAGGAGAGCCAATTGCCCAAAGCCAAATCCAAATCGGGAAATCAAGAACACACCAAAGTTTGGGGAAAAGATTCAGCTCACAGATTTTTTCACCCTCTGGAAGAAGAAGAAGAAAGTCACTACTTAAAGAGGAGATTCCATGCGGAGGGTCGCGGCTACCACCAACAAACTAGCTTCAAGAGTCGAGACACGGGCGCCCAAAGGTTCTCGCCAGGAGTTCCTCCCACGCTACACCATAACAGCCACAAAGCGATAGGGCTGGAGACTAGGTCTCTAGCCTTATCACTTCCCTCACTCCCACCGACAGGTGGGTCCCACGGCTTTGGTTTTTTTTTTCTTTTTCTTTTCTGTTGATCTTTTTCTCAAAGTGAGAAATTACCAGAGTGCCCCCAAAACTCCAATAGTCCCCACCAATTTATCAATTTGATAAAAGATGTTCAAAGTCTTGTTTAATATACAGCTGTTCGATGATGGGCGCCTTGCGGGTTTGAACCCAAAGCCTAGCAACAAGGACTACGACTCTACACAGACAAAGGAGGACTTCGCCTTGATCCAATGCCTTGGTATGAGAATTTTCTCCCAAGTTACATTCTGTACTGGGCGGCTTGCCCTTTTCCCTCTCGAGTTGGGACGTCACGGTCATGTCCCCGTATCTAGCTCATGAGTACTTCAGAAAGTATACCATTTTCTTCCTTTGATCGCGACCTCACGATCATACTCAAGTGGGTGAATTCTTCAGGGAATCCTGTAGGACAATTCCTGATACCATTTAGGTCTCGAATTCATTAAGAGTTATTGCTCAACCTCCCATATAGTAAGAGCACTCCAGCTAATGGGACCCTTTAGATGTGCTCTATAATTCCACACAGTTTGTTGTCCTAGAACCTAGTTCACGGGATCTTCAATCTACTAGGATAGGTTACTACCAATGTGAGCGTTTACATAGGTATGAGCCTCATTCCCTTTGATGATGCAAGGATGGCCTTCCGCGTCAATCCTTTGGTGAAAGGATCTACCAAGTTTCTTTTAGACTGGATGTATTCTACAGAAATAACACATGTTTCTCTAGCATGCCTTACCGACTTAAGTTGCCTTTTAATATGTTTTAAGGACTTCATATTGTCCTTCCTACTCTTCGCCTTAACCAGAATAGTTTAGTTATCGCGGTAGGTTAATATAGCTAGAATTGGTTTTTCTAGCATAGGTAGGTCAGAAAGGAGTTCTCTAATCCATTCTGCCTCTATAGCTGCTGAGTCTAGAGCTACCAGCTCAACCTCCATGGTAAACCGTGTAAGGATGGTCTGTTTAGAAGACTTTCAGAAAACAGCCCCACCTGCTAGAGTGAATACATAATCACCCATAGCCTTCATGTCATCCAAGTCACTAATCCAGTTAGAATCACTGAATCCTTCCAAGACTGCTGGATGGCCAAAATAATGTATTCCCAAGTTTGAGGTCCCCTTCAGGTACCTAAGTACCCTCTCTAGTGCTATC
Organism: Phyllostachys edulis; assembly: GCA_036346405.1. Classification (NCBI taxonomy): domain Eukaryota; kingdom Viridiplantae; phylum Streptophyta; class Magnoliopsida; order Poales; family Poaceae; genus Phyllostachys; species Phyllostachys edulis. Next base: position 81,072 of record CM070567.1, read on the forward strand.
CAATGATCATCTCCTGGATTGGATGTATAACGACTCAATCTGCTTACAGCATATGAGATGCCAGGTCTCGTTGCACTAGTTAGATACATTAAGGATCCAATTATTTGAGAATATTTAAGTTGGTCTCTTCCAAGTCCAGTGTTTTTATGTAGCTTAACATTTGGATCATAGGGTGTGGTTGTTGGCTTATTGTCCATGAGTCCAAACCTGGTTAGGACTTTGTCCACATAATGGGATTGTGAAAGAATAATCACATTCTCACCCTCTATAAGCTTGACGTTTAAGATAACATCAGCTTCACCCAGATCTTTCATATCAAAATTCTAGGAGTGAAAAGACTTCGTTCTATTGATTGCATCCATGTTGGTCCTAAAAAGCAATATGTCATCCACTTAAAAATATAGAATGACACCTTGGCCCCTACTAAACCGATAGTAGACACATTTATCGGCTTCGTTTACACAAAAGCCGACCGAGGTCAATGTATTATCAAAATTTTTGTGCCATTGTTTGAGAGCTTGCTTTAGACCATACAAGGATTTAATTAATCGACATACTTTCTTCTCTTGCCCTTCAACCACAAAACCTTCAGGCTGTTGCATATAAATCTTCTCATCCAACTCTCCGTTTAGGAAAGTGATCTTCACATCCATTTGATGTATTTGGAGTTTATATGCAACAGCTAGTGCTAAAAGCACTCGAATTATGGGTAAACGAGCCACAGGAGAGTATGTATCAAAATAGTCTTCACCCGCTTTATTCTTGTACATACATTTAATAGGGATATGCCATCTTTATTCTTGTACATAATTAATGATTATACAGATGCGTCATCCTTTATTCTTGTACATACATTTAATAGGGATATGCCATCTTTTCGATCGCGAACAAAATACAGGTGGCACGGAGGTATTGGTACAAGAAGAAAGAAGAAATATGTATTGGTACAGTCAGAGCCAGGCAGCAATCATGAGCAGGAAGGACGGCTTTGCAATGCGGCGCACCCGTCGGTTACTTGCCCTGCGGTGAATCAGCCGCGCCGGACGACTGACAGAAAGACAGCATGCTGGGAGAGTCGACTCTGACAATGACCTCATCTTCCCCTGCGGACTCATCGCTCGAGCTGTCATCTTCTTCAATCGCCTTCCGTCGCCGCCGCCGGCCTGCTGCTGCCGCGGTAACAGGCACCGGCGGAGCAGGAGCAACTCTTCTGCCCACCATGTTGGAACCCTCGGACTTCACGCACGGCAGAGTCCGTGCGTTGGACGGCCTCGAAGGCACTCCTGGATAGGACGAGCTGTGCTTCTGGTTTGCTCGCCTCTGCGGCCTCTGACTCTGAGTAGAGTACATGTCGTTGATCTGCGGAATGATTGATTCCACAAATGTCAAACAATTGGTGAGTTGAGTTGCTCCAATTTGCAAGCGTCCACCAAGTAAATTAAATACTGGAGTAACTAGCTATGAGTATGAGATCAACAACATACCATGCTGCCGTACATGCTCAGCTGCAATGCTCTAGCGGAGAAGCTAGCCGGTTGGTTTATGATTTCAGTTAAGCTGGCATTCTGAGGCCCTCTGGATTTCCGGAAGCTTTCTGGCCAGCTGAGCAAACCGCTATGCTCTTTGCTCAGTGTTCGTGGCGCTTCAAGGGGTTGAGGCAGCAATGATGCACTTCTTGGCAGATCGGCCTCTGTCTCTGGCCTCCCTATTTCGAAGAAGATAACCCTAGCTCTAGCCTCCACCTGATAGCTGGGTGCCGTATAGCAGTAGTCTATATGGTTCATAGCTGCAAACAAGAGAGCACTTTGAGTCATCAGCCAGCTTACAAACGTATGGTATGACTACTTGACTAGGCCTTTAGGTTAACAAAAGAATCACTGCTCAATCGAATAAAATCTACAGAACATTTTACATTTTTCGGAAGTCCTGCTCATTCGTAAGAAACACAAAACTCATTCAGCGCATTGAGACATAAATTGCACGATGCTCCCCAGGCATCTCATTGTCTAGAGATAAGAACGGTGTACCCTAAACAATTTGGGCAAATGTTGCAGGCCTTCATGGATATTAATATACTGGATTTGAGGACAGCTTAATAACCTGACGACTGCAGACCAAATGAGTTCAAATCGGTGTTTGACGGCAGTAGCACTCCTGGAGGTGCGATCAAATTTTGGTTCTTGGTCTTCAAAAATCCTTCCAGTAAGATGCCAATGCAATTCTGCTCGAGTTCAATGTCTTCTCCCTTAATGTAGATGTTCATAGTAGATCTTTCAGCAATGAGAATCCTGATCTCATGCATTGCCATTTTCTCAAATATCTGGGGAAGCAAAAGACTGGCAGCCACTAGAGCGCTTTCCTGTAATTTCCATGTATGAATCGTTAAAGTATTATCAGATATAAATTCCATGACACAAGGTAACACTGTAATACCGGACCCAATTGGAGGTGGGCCATGTGGCCCAAGTGGAGCACTTGTGGTGGGTTTGTCCCACATTGTGAGTTTAAAGTCATTAGTATTAGCATATAATGCTCGAGGGCTCAAACATAGTAACTCCGGATTATTCATTTTGAGTGAAGCAAGGACAAAAGCCCGAGAGAGTTGCTATATGTGCGTAGGCTTGTCCCACAAGGGGGCTGTGTTTTAACCAAATTTTGGGCACCAGAGTGTTACAACAATACACAAATTAGTTGACACAAGGGCCTACGAGGCAGCTTGGGAACTCTTTTTTCCTTTGCTGTAATAATCAAGGAAAACTAGGGGGAAAAATCAGAGTATTATGTTATGATATAGTAGTAGAATTGTGCAAATATGGGCCTTCAGTTAGTTGTTGTACCTGTCCTATTCCCCTTATTTCCCCCCTAAATTCAATGGACGAAGAAGAAACAGCACTTTGAGAAATTGGGAATGAACACAAAAGCTACCAGGAAGGCATACAGAATGAAACATCCTCCTTTGCTTGCATACTCGAACAAGTCGCCTCTAGTTTCTGCTAAACTAACGTTGCAGACAAATCTTAGATACAAAATGTGGCCAAAGATTTAGGGCCTCCAGAAATTTAAATATGTACTGTGGTAGTCAAACCATTGTAGCGGACTCTCTTGTTAATAAAAATTAAAATATTTCTGTCTGTGTGGATGCCAACACATGGTGGCAGACTGACAATGTTAAATCGCCACTTCATAACTAGACAATTGTTGATAACTTGATATATCACTCTGAATATTTTGTAGGTATTGCCTGTAGTGTTCTTTGCCTCTATGGTGATATTAAGTGAGAACCACAAAAAACATATGCTTCACTCCCCTCAAAGAATTGAGGAGGAAACCACCACATACAAACTATGCAGTTGAAGGAAATGTACACGAGTCAATGAATTTAATAAGCACACAAGTAGGAAGCATTATGAAAATATACCTGCCACAGAAAAGCCTCAACAGAAGGATCTGACTGACACAGCTGCTCTATCTTTTCAGTTTCGATGAAGAAACAATGTACCACAGAATCTGTGATCATGTCACAAATATAAGGCTTTCCAATTAGCACCTCATATAGACCCAAGGTGCTTCCATGTGATAAGATTGGATCCAATGAATGCCTGCTGCTTAATCTCTGGCTTGTCCACTGTCGAAAAAAGGGGGCAAGGGGAGGTACATGCTCATTATAGAACCAACTAGAACAGTAAAGTACATACTCCAAACAAAATGTAATAAAGTGGTCCTGAGGCATAGAGAGACCTTCACTACTCCAATGGAAACAAGCCATATACCAGTTGGCCTTGAGCCTTCCCTATAAAGGATTGTGCCATGTCCTTTTACTGTTTCTTTTGTATTACTTAATAAAGGATCACGCACAGCAGCAGGCAGCGCGCCAACTAAAGGATGAGTGTTTAAAAGATCACTGACTCTTGGCATTTTCACCAGTGGTGGATTCCTCTTAAGCTTCTTCAAGTCTGTCTGCCAAGTGAAGTGGGTTAACTTTCCAGAATTAGCATATTTGTTGTGATTTGTGAAATGAAACCCCAAAGTCAGTCAATTCTTTTTTCACTTGGGGACAACAGATGACTAGTAAAAAAATTCCAGCTACCTGCAAAGCATCATCTAGATGGACCGTTTCCTTTTCTTCCAGCAGCCCGGTCTTCCGGAGGTTTTGAATATACTCACTCAAGTGTGTCAATACCGAATATGTTACTTGTCGAGTCTTTAGCACGTGAAGCACCTGAAAAATGTGGAAACGGTTTCGAAATCTAGATAACAATGAACTCCCAGGATCATGGACGGTATGATTTTTTAACCAACAGGAGATTACATAGTACAGTTTATTGATGTAGTGAGGTTTTTCTTCATTACTATAAAATTATTGCCTGGAATATGAAGTTGTTAGATTTTAGATGCTTTTATTGTACAGGGTTTTCTTTACATATTTACCTACACATGTAATATATATATATTAGCATTTGATTCATTGAAATCATCGAATGATTCATTCCAACATGGTATCACCCTAAACTCCAATCCTTCCTCCCACGTGACCGCCGCCGCAGTCCCCGCATCAAAGCTCCTCCCGCGCCTCTACTTCGTCCCCACGACCCTCTGCTTTGGCTTCCTCTGCTTCGCCCACGCGCCGCCGTCTCTCCGAGCTGACCTGAGCTCCTCCCGTGCGCCGCTGCCGGATCTTGCCGGTCCAACCGTCGGATCCCGTCGCCTGAGCCCCTCCCACGAGCCACTCCCGAGCTCCAAGTCCGGGCCCCAGCCGCCGGATCCCGCGCGCCCGAGCTCCTCCCGAACCACCGCCGCACCGAGGCCTGTACTCCTCCCCTGACCTCACCTCGAGGCCTTTGCTCCGCCCTCGACGCCGGATACCGCCGCCCAGCCGCCGGTCCTCCTGGAGCTCCGCCTCCCAGAGCTCCTCCCACTGGACCGGCTGCAGCTCCTCCCGGTGCTCCGCCTCCCGGACTCGTCGCCGCTCCTGCCTCGGACACCGCCCAGATCCGGTTGCCCCTGCTCCGTACGCTACCTCCCTGAGCTCCCACCAACTCATGGCGCCCCGAGCTCCTCCGCTCGGCTCCCCTCTGCTCCGGGCTGCTGCGCCACCTCGAGCTCGCGGTGTCTCGACGCCGTCTCCTCCGCCGCCTCCTCTGCCTTAGGCTCCTGACACCGTCTCCTCTGCCCAACTGCACAGCTTTGCCCCTCTGCTCCAGGTCTCCGCGCCCCTGTTCCTAGCTAGGGCCGCCGCCCCAGCCCCGAGCTCCTGCCTGGGACTCTATCCTGACACCGCACAATAGCTCTCTCCCCGCTTCATCAGCTTCTCTGTGTCGGCTCGTCTTCAGACTTCTCGGGATGTGCTTGTCTTGCTCTCACGCCTCTGCTACCTCCTTCATCTAGTATCTTGTTTCCGTGAATCTTGAACTCTGATGTTTCTTTTCACATGACACTAGATTCTACTCACCTCATCTCCGTGAGTCACACAACTCTTCTTCCACTGTTCAGACTACATATGATATCTCTCTTCCTGTTGTAGGCCGAGGTATCATTTCCACTTCTTTCTTTCGTGTTCCTGCAGTCTCTCGTATTCTCAAGTTTACTATGCAAGCTATGTTGACTGGTCAGATTATTGATCATGACTGTCGTGTCATTTTTGAGTCTGACTCTTATTGTGTCCAGGACCGCCGCACGGAGACTCTGTTTGGTACTGCCTCTCTGTTTTTGTTGCGTCCTCTACTGCTCTCTTTGCTCAGTGGCACCATCGTTTGGATCATTTCTGTGGATCATGACTATCGTCTCTCGTTGGTTGTGATCTTCTTGAGTCTGTTTCTGTTGACACCTCTTTATCTTGTATGGGTTGCAAGGTTAGCAAGAAGTTGCAGCTCTCCTATCCCTCTAGTGATTTTGTTTCTGCTCGTCCTTTTAATCTTGTTCAATCTGATGTTTGGGGTCCGGCTCCCTTCGTTTCGAAAGGGGTCATCGATACTATGTGATCTTTATTTATAATTATTCTCGTTATACTTAGATGTCCTCTCACAGTTATGTTCTCTATATTTTATCAGATGTTCGCTACTATGGTTCGTACTCAGTTTGATTCGGCCATTCGTGTGTTTCATGCTGACTCTGTTGGGGAATACCTATCTGCTACTTTTCGTCGCTTTCTCATTGAGCAGGATACTCTCCCCAGTACTCTTGACTTGGTACTCATGCTCAGAACGGTGTCTTTGAGTGTAAGCATCGTCACTTGCTTGAGATAGTTTGCGCTCTCATGCTTGCCTCTTTTGTTCCACCTCACTTTTGGGTTGATGTTGTCTCCATTGTTGCTTTCCTTATCAACATGCAGCCTTCCACTGCTCTTCAGGACTCTACTCATGTCGAGCATACCTACGGTCGGGCTCCAGAGTAAAGTCACCTTCGTTGTTTCAGTTGTGTCTGCTTCGTCCTTCTTTCACCTCGCGAGCGCACTAAGCTAACTGCTCAGTCAGTTGAGTGTGTTTTTCTTAGCTACAGTTTTGAGCATAAGGGTTATCGCTGCTATGACCCTGTTGCTCGACGGGTGAGGATCTCTCGGGACGTCACCTTCGATGAGTCCCGACCTTACTACCCTCGTACCCCTATTGTCAGCTCAGATTCTCTTATTGAGTTGATCTCCTTTCTGACTTTTTCCGGCCCTCGGCTTTCCACTTCTGTTTTGCTTCCCTCTCCTCCGATTCCACATGTTCCCTCTCCTCCAGAGTTTCCTTCCAGCTATTTTGTAGAGATTCCCCCTTTCCACTGCACTACTCGTCGTCCTCAGCCTACTCCTCCAGTTGAGCCTCCATCTTTTCTAGGCCCTGTTCCCAGCTCTCCTCCGAAGGTTCTTTCTAGCTCTTTTGTTGAGATCCCCTCTTTCCCCTGCACTACTCTCGTCGTTCTCAGCCTACTCCTCTAGTAAAGCCTCCATCTTTGATGGGCCTTGTTCCCAGCTCTCCTTCTCCGTCCTCGCTGGGTCCTGCTCCACCTTCTCCTCCCAGATAAGATCTTCGTGATCATTGTACTGTCAGGCCTCCTAAGCGACGGCTTTGCCGTCCCTGCTCTTTCTGAGCCTACGACCTACCGTGAGGCTACTGCTTACCCTGAGTGGCAGCTTGCGATGTCTGAGAAGATTGTTGCTTTGGAGCGTACTGGCCATTGTTGTCAAGACATAGCCTAATCGGCGATTAATCGTCCAGTCGGCCAGGGATCACAACTAGGACCAACGACTCACCTAGTTTGTCTAGTCGCGCGACTGGTCGACTAAACATCGACTAGCTACGATTGGACGTCGGCTTGAGTGTCCATGTCGGGCGACTTGTCGAGCTGAGGCCCACTATCAGGAGGAATGGAGGGTATAGAGTAGCAGGGACAGTCACGGGGCAGCAATGGAAATAGAGAGGGCGACGGAAGAACCCTATCCAGCTAGCCCGCGGATCCACGACCGTTGGCACCTCGTCCTCCTCCCGACATGCCTCCCGACGCCAATCGCCGCCTCCCCCTGCTCCTCCCGACGCGCCACTCGTCATCCTCCCCCCGACACGCCGCCGGTCCTCCTCTGCCCCCTGCTCTCCCGATCGTCGCCGCCTTCTCTGCCGGTCGCTACCGGTCCTTGTCCTCCTCCCGATTGCTAGTACACCACCTAGTAAGTAGCACTTCCCCCTCCCTCCCCTCATCATCTCCTATTCTCCTTTGGTAAATCTAGCAAGTAGAAGAGTAGTTGTGCTCGCTTGCTCTATTTCTTCACCTCCTCTATTTCGGCAGTGGTGGTAGAAGAGTAGTTGCTTACTTGCGTATTCAGGTTACATTGCACTTAGTGGTGGTTTATTTTGTTCGTTGAAGCACGATAGTCCTATGCAATTTCATAGGGCATATAAAATTTATACACATTTTAGTCTTCAGATGTATGTTTTGTTAGCTTAAGACCAAGATACTAAGGCCATGTACAATGTAGCGGGTGCTAGATTATTCACTTCACTGCCACGTCACATATGTACTAGATTTGTTTTTCTCCTACAATGTTTACCACCTCCTCTCTCCCTCCCTATTTTCACTTACAACTAGACCAATTATTTTCCCCATGAGCTAGCACCGGTGTATGTACATGCAGTGGTTACAGAAAAATGCAAGCTAGCACCGATTGTTGTAGTGGTTAGCACCAGTACCAAGATCCAAAAGAGAGAAGCTGGCACCGGTTTTCAACCACACTGTGGATGGCCTAACAGAACCATGGAAATTGGATCTATGTAAATCATTGTTGAATTGAAAGCAGTTCAATGTATTTATCTCACTTGCACATTTCTATTTGCAGGTGGCACACCGACAACCATACCACCAATCCACCGTGGCAAACCAATCTCAAGCCACGGAGGGTGGCAATAACATTCAACGATCCTAGCCGCAAGGCTAAGCCCAAAGACCCAGAATGGAAATATGGGTTTTGGCCAGAGAAAGACAAGAAAGATCTCATGCAATGTGTGCTTTGCGGCAAGCGAGTCCAAAGACCTGGGCATTCTGTCCCTGATGGTATGGTTTGTCGTCTTCGTCGCTCTCTATAGGCTCAAGCAAACCCCTCGTGCTTGGTTTGACCGCTTCTCCTCTGTTGTCACTGTTGCCGGCTTCTCCACTAGTGATCACGACCCTGCCCTCTTTGTACACCTCTCCTCGGGGTCGTACCTCCTCTATGTGGATGATATGATCATTACTAGGAATAACTCTCAGTACATTGATTTTATGGAGTGTCTCAGTGAACAGTTCTTGATGTCTGATTTGGACCCTCTTCGTTACTTTCTTGGGATTGAGGTCACTTCTACGCCAGAGGGCTACTACCTCTCCTAGGAGAAGTACATTCAGGATATCCTTGCTCGTGCTTGTCTCACTGATCAGCACATGGTGGACACTCCTATGGAGCTTAGTGTTCACCTTCGGCCCCACTAATGGGGAACCTCTTGAGGATCCCACTCGCTATAGCCACCTTGTCGAGAACCTCTTTTACCTTGGGATCACTCGACCTGACATTTCTCACATAGTTCACATTCTGAGTCAGTTTGTTTCTTCTCCCACTCAGCTCTACTACAATCACCTTCTTCATTTTCTACGATATCTTCGCAGGACTATCAGTCGTCGTCTTTTCTTTCCTCGCTCCAGCTTTCTGCAACTTTAGGCGTACTATGATGCGACCTGGGCTAGCGATCCTTCTGATCGCCGGTCTCTTTCTACCTATTGTGTTTTTCTTAGTACCTCTCTGATTGCCTGGAAGACCAAGAAGTAGACTGTCGTTTCTTGTTCGAGTGCTAAGGCTGAGTTGCGAGCCATGGCGACGTTGACAGCTGAGATCACTTGACTTCAGTGGCTACTTGAATATTTCGGTGTTTCAGCTTCTACACTACTCCTCTCTTATTAGACAGTACTGGCACGATCAGCATTGCTTGAGATCCAGTGAAGCACGAGCTCACCAAGCACATTAGAGTAGATGCTTCGTACATGAGATTGCAGGTGCAGAACAAGTTATTACTCTTCAGTATGTGTCTTCGGAGGTTTAGTTAGCAGATTTCTTCACCAAAGTACAGACTAGAGCTCAGCACAACTTCTACCTCTCTAAACTTGGTGTTGTTGATCCACCATGAGTTTGAGGAAGATTTTAGATGTTAGATATGTTTATTGTATATGGTGTTCTTTGCATATTTACTACACATGTAACATATATATTTTGGCCTTTGGTCCATAGAATAGATCAAGGGGTTCATTCTCCATTGGAATAGATCAAGGGGTTCATTCCAATAGAAATAAAGTATTCTGAAGTCTTTTAAACCTAGGTCCTGTTTGGAATGTTGGTGTGTCGCAAGAATTTCACATGAGTTTTGCAGGAAACAGTACAGTTCTTCCAAAATTCCTACCAAATCCCTCCATTCCTAGAATCCAACCATTTCCCAGCTACTCAGCCTTTCGATGCCATGCAAGTACATGTAAAGAGTCTCAAAGACCAAACTAGTCCCATTTTAGTTCAGCTCACCAGCTTCTGGAAGTTGAGTCAAATGATAGAAGAACAATGTAACCACAAACCTGAGGGAATGTAACACGAACTTTTTCCAAAAAATTTCTAGCTTCCTCCCGCTCAGCATTGCTTTCATCAATAACAATTCTTGCAATTTCACTATCACCTGAAGAAAGAGGAACAAAACATTTCATAAAGAAAGGACACTAGTGAAGTAGATTAGGATCATATATGCAAATTAAACTCCATGTATCTACAAAACAGTGTGAAAGGAGAAAATAGAAGGATATAAAGTAAACTTCCTCAGGTTCGACCTTAATAAGCTAAAATCGATTGGACCATCCACGACTTGCTATACAAAGTTGTTTTGCAGTGAAGTAAGGCTATATCACCCCATAAGGACCTGGGTTGTTTGAGCACTAAATGCCATAACTGCGATTCTACAGGAAAAAAACCTGCTTAAAGTAAATGGGGGAATTCATTATTTGCCCTCACGTTAGATCTGTATTCAGAATCTACCCTCATTCCCAACGTAATACATTTTTGGCCGTCACGTTAGTCTATTTCTTCATATATTTTTTTGCCCTCTTTGCATTATTTTAATCATTTCTGTCCGTTTTCCTGTTACAAGGCACGTGAAAAAACATTTTTACCCCTTCTCTTCCCCTTCCTCCACCTTCCTCCTCCACTGTCTCCACCTTCCTCCTCCACTATCACGAGTCCAACTCCCTCGCCGACTCCTCCTTCCAAGGCCTCTTCCACACCCCGCCTCCCCACAACCCCACCTTCCAGATCCACATGGGCGCCTCCTCCCCCAGACGCTCCTTATGGCCTCCGCTAAGCGCCCTCCCCAGAAGCCCCCGTCACGTCCCCCGGCCCCCCACCTCCTTCGCGACTGTGGCGGCCTCGGACGCCGCATACAAGGCTGCCATGACAGCCGCCAACTCCAGCGGTGTCAACTTCACTCCCGCCGTGCAACGCAACAAGAAGCGCAAGTTCTCGGGAGAAGCAGCCTCGGCCGCGTTAGAAGGCCGCTTGCCCGAGTCTGCGCTTACACGCACTGCCGAAGTTCGAGGCCAGCGTCAGCAGCGCGCGCCACGCGAAGAAGGTGGACATCCGGAAGTGCTCAAGACATCGCCCTCGCTCCGGCAAGACGCCCGCATCTATGTCTTCAACACTTCGCCAACCAGCGCGCAAGACCATCTCGTCATCCAAGAACGCGAGCCGCCCACCGTCCTCAAGATCATCGGCCCACGTGCTCGAGGATCGGTGCGGAGTCGACCTACCGGCGTCGTGTCAAGCACAACCCGTGTATCCAAATTCTCCTCGTTCTTCAAGAGGGTGACGATTATACTGGACCCATCTCAAGATCTCGAGAATCCACGATCATTTGGGTTGAGGTCGCGTTCCTCCTCAGCCCGCCTCCAGGTGGTCCGAGACGCCGCTCCGCTAGACTGTTCATGGGCGGCCTAGCTCACGATCCGCCCGAGCTCGACACTGTGTCAAGGGGCGGGGGCTTGGGATCTGCAAAACCGCCCGATAGAAGCCCAAACTACCGAATCCCGATAAAATCAATTTTAAAAAGGAAAATCTATTTATTTAATACTGAAAATGAATTAAATATTAGTTTTTTATTCTGAAAAATGATTAAATTAGTACTTTTAATCGGAAAAAGCGGTTTTTGAGCCGGGCTCTGCCCACCGATTTTTAATAGGACTTTTCAAGCTTGGTCCCGGCCCGGCCCCTAAGATTTGAACAGTTCGCTCACGTACAAGGGTACGGTGGGTTGGGGAATGGAACGAGGAGGCGAAAGGGAAGGTCAAGGGCAAAGTTGTATTTTCGCATAGTCAAAAAGGGGGAAACGGTTGGATATTAATAAAATAATACAAAGAGGGTATTTAATGAAGAAAGACAGTAAGTGGGGGGTAAAAAATGTATTACGTCGGGTATGAGGGTAGATTTTGAATACAGATCTAACGGGAGGGTAAATAATGAATTCCCTCAATGTAAATACCACTATCTTCCCACTTATGAACTACAACAATGCACGCCTACACCAAGAATATGTTGTCGCACAACATTTCTCATATGCACCAAGTATTGAGACATACATTTCTATGCCTTTTTCTGGAATTTGCATCCCAAAGAAATGATGGATAACTAGCAAAGAATAACATTTATATAGTTCGTACAAGATTTTACCAAGAAAATTATGTAGTTGCCTCCTCGCAATTCTATGAGCACGAAGAAATGCAGCACAGATGTAGCATCCTGACTCCAATCTTTCTACTGTAAAGTATGTGATAAGCCTTCGTGGCAACCTGCTCATCTGAAGGAACCTGCAGTAATTTGGGAAATGAACATTGGATCGCAAACCCTTCCAATCGCATAATGGTTGGCTGGAAACAAGATCCATAGCTTCATCAACTGATCTCATTAAAATATTTGCCGTAACTTGAGTTATCCGTCCCTCTTCAAGCATTCCCCAGTAAGCGGCTTGCACACCTGACCAAAATTAATAAATAATCTTCTTCGTTAACTAATTGCACTTAGTATGAAACTCCACATTTTCAGAAGCATATCTGGAGAAGATAGAATCATGGACAAAATATTAAGTAAATAGTTTAAGAGAAAAAACAGCAATGCAAAGAAGATGATGTCAAAAACGAAAAGATAGGCAAAACCAACAGAAACCCTAACATAACAAAATGATAGATGTTTCTCAGAAAAGAAAACTGACGTAATGGCGGCGGATCACCTCCAATTCATGTAGAAAACTAATAAATAAATACCAAAAGTATTATCTAGCCAGAAAATTTAAAGGGCCTAAGGTTCAGGTACGGACATGTATAGAGAAAATTTGCCTGCTCGCATTCTGGGGGAGAAGGTACAGCGAAGAAAATCAAAGAGCAGTTAACCAAACATCAACTTCCATCAGCACATTATCATGTAACTAGATTACATACCATTCAAAAGCCGCACTCGGATATCCCTTAAGTTCATGGAATGTATGTGATCATCTTTGTCAGAAACATCATAAGGATGCGCAGGTTCATCTTCCAAGTTATTCAAGCATGTAATATATTTCTTTACAGTAACCCAATCAGCAGGTCCAAGTTCCTCATCTTCCCTAAGATCACCAAAAGCCTCTAATGCCTTGTTTAGCATTTCATATCTTGTATAATTCAATATGCGAAGCTGCAGCGACAATCAGATTAGAATCTTCATCTGGCGCATGAAGAGAACATAACTATACTACTTCATATTTATCAATCACATATTCACATATGAAACCAAAACTAATGTTGTTTCCGGAAGCAACAAGGTAACAATCAAAGCAAACCTACCCACCTTGGAGTTGATGAAAAAAGAGGCTTAATTAACAGTAGTAACCAAGGCTCTGTGAACAACTTTTGAAGTTACTGTTAGACTATGAATTCTTTTGTATTTCTTTATATGCCTTTTGTATTTCCTTATCTGTATATGGTATATTCTCCTTGTATTCCCTATATATATTGCCCATTGGGCCTCATTAATATACACACAATATTCATAACAGTTACAAGGGTTTCAACTTCAACCAAAGGAGAAAATATTTATCTGTTTTTCCCATAGTTATTGTTCATCTTGTTTGGAAGGATGTACAGTTCACAAATGGAACCAAGATTTCGGGTGTTGGTGGTCTCCAGATCAACAGGTCAATGATTAGATATACCGTCAGCAGGGAAAAAAAGAGAGAAGCGAAGAGAGAACCACTACCCTAGATCTGGGATGTCATGGTTATGTCAGATGACTCGATTCATCACCATTAACCTTGAACTCATTGGCACTAGACTAAAATATTGGTAGCACATAACAACTTATATTCTGCCAATTTACAAATTAATCTAAGGGAAATGATAGACGGGTATGAGTTGCTCTTTGTTAGGATCGCTCGTGGTGTCGCCTCGGTCTTCGGTGTCGTTCACACTTTCGCTGCAGTTGTGTCGTCTTGCTCCATAACATTACACCCCTCGCAGCGAGGTAGCTCGTCCTCGAGCTGCGGTGGTGGCCACGGTTAAAGTCCTTGGTAGCCCTATGTTGACAAGAGTATCCGGTAACGACGTCGATTCGCTTGAGAGCAGATCAGTGATGCTTCGACGTATGACGCCAAAGGAAAAAATGCCTTAGCATGTTGTGGCGTTGAGGAAGACGTCACGGCATAAGCAACCGACATGGGGCAACAGTTACGCCTTTACTGCCTAGAACGTGACGGTGGCGAGAAGGACGCGACGGCGGCGCTGGCCCCTCAGTTGCTTCGCTCTGCTTTGCCTATGACATAACATCGGTCGGTCGTGTGGAAAAGGTCACCGCTGGACAGCGGCATCCTTCCTCCAACGGCGCCGCACCGGGGGTGCAACGATGCCCACTAGGGTGGCGTTGGTGGCGCCATTGATGAAGGTGATGGTAGCGCCACCATTGCAATGGCATGCGACGCCTCCTCCTGCTCCTTCAACTTGACCATCAATGTCCACGTTTTTTGGAGGATGGCCATTATGTTGTCAATTGAGGCCATCATCTTTTCGTTGTCAGCCTTCAACATGGCGAAGGGAGATAGTTTGACACCGGAAGCCATGGTGGGTGGCTCTAATACCAAATGTTGTGGTCAAGGATCAAAATCTCGGAACCGGAGAAAAAACCGCCCGACGGCTGGTAACCGGAAAAACCGAAAAAAAAACCTATCAAAATTCGAAAATGGAAACTTGAATTGGCGAAGTTTTAAAACCGGTAACCGGACAAAACCAGAAGAACCGCTTCAAAAAACCGGAAAAAAAACAGAGAAAACTGGTTATGGATAATTAGCAATTGGAATCATATAAATATTAATTAGAAAGTGTTTAATTAAGTAACAATCCTGCTACATAAGGAACTTGATGTCTATTTAAAAATTTGAAAGTGTTTAATTAAGTAACAATCCTGCTACATAAGGAACTTGATGTCTAGTTAAAAATTTGTAAGGAGCCTGATATTGTACATAAAAAGTTCTCCTTGCTAGCTTGACTATCTAGGGAAGCCCTCTCCTCCAAGTGTTCTAAAGCATCTAAAATAATAAAAACATAAGTTAATGGTAATGAATGATAACTTGACTAGCATACTAAAAATAATAATGTTGGGACTCGCTCATACAATAATTCAAGCATATTTAATTCATACAATAGATAATCTAGCACAAAAAGGCCTAAACCAACCTAGGAAGTGCATTATGCAGTTATAAATTTAAATTTGAATTTGAAAATTTTCAGGCGGTTCTTTTCCTCCCGGTTCCCACTGGTTTTTTTGGTTACCGGTGGTTTTTTTTCCTTGGTTGTGGTAACTGCTGGGGTACGAGTCCGGCACCGAAAGCCATAGTGGGTGGCTCTGATACCAAATGTTGTGATCGTTAGTTGGATACAGGTCCGAGGGTAGGACACTCGTCCTCATCTAACTATCGGCAAGGCTCTTCCCTGCCGAGGTAACGAGGCTCTGAAGCTTAGTTGAACTTTTGATTTCTCATTGCTTTGATTGATAATGGATGATATCCCTTTTATAGGGACAACCTGACTTGACACTTAAGAAACAATCTATAAGGAAACCTATCAATCTAATCTAATTTTTGAACTATTAAAAATAACCTTTCTAATAAATAAGATCATATTCCTAACAATAACTAGATAGATAAGAAATCCCAAAATAATCTACCTAACCAAATATTCTTTATACTAGGAAACTCATACGCCACACACGGGAAATAATGCGCCACAGTACCGTCAGGGTACCGTTCAACCGCTGCTACAGTAGCTCAACACTGTTCGCGTGTCGCTACAGTGCCCTAGGTGCCATTCACACACCTGCTGCGGTGCGTCGCGTCTTCGCGTCTTGCTCCATAACATTTTGGGACTAATCATAGACCAACTGTTTTCAATCAATTCTTCAGTTGGGTTCAGAACTTCTTACCTAATCATCCCACTTTTCATGTTGGTTTGGCGACTACAGTGTGCGCAATTTGGAAAAAAAAAAAGGAACAGAGTGTGTTTTGAGCACAAAACACTTAAATTTCCTGTCGAAGTTGTTACGCTTGCACCTTTATACAATATTGGGCAGCTTTACAGAAGAACTTGAAAGAGATGCTGATGGAAGGGGCTGAACAACTCCAGGCGATGATTCTGCGACAAGTACAAGCAATGGAGCAGCGTCAGGGGCGTGCAGATCTGCTACGACTGCAGGATGCTGTACCACCGGCGCCTGAAGAAGATTAACCGCTCTCTAGTTTGCTACTGTTGTTTTAGTTTGTTTAGTCTCTGTATGAGTTGTCTTCCTGTTTGTTGAATTTGGTTTGGCAAAACTGGATGTAATTTGTAGTGGTAGTAAGGGGTAAGACAATTGTCACTTGGTACCTATTTTTGCGCTGGTTGTTTGGTACAATTCAGCTCAAAAAGGGGGGGAAAAAGGTACTAGAGTTTCCGTAGTAGTGGTACGGTATCCCAGGCAAAAACTTGTAAACTGTGTTGTTTCCGTTTATCTCTAATGGATATCGGGGTATCCCCGCTTGGCAAGCAAAACCTTTAATCCCAAGGTTAAAAAAACCACAGATGACAATTTGTAAAGCTAACCTTCGTTGCTGACAGCTTGTCCATTCCAAGCAGGTGCAACAAAAATTGTGTGGTAGAACCATTCAAAATCAATGTCAGAAACACAATGCCACCAGTGAAGAACACAAACTGCAGAAGATACAACATTAGCAAAGCTCAAATTAAACATTTCAGACTTTGACAGAAAAATATAAGAGCATACCATTGTTCCGACTTCCGGTTTAAGATAAGGTTGAACTGCATCACTAGCACGCTAGTAAAAGTATCTCAGTAAATACCTCAGAAAAATATATAATAGATTACATTAAAAAAAAGTAGACTAATATGCTCATATTGATAACAAGAGACAAATGAAAGGGTGGGTGCAAGAAAACTAACTTACTTTAACAGACAACGATAGTGATAGAGCAACAGCCCCTCGCAGCCCTGACCAAACAAGAATTGTGGCTTCTTTGAAGTCCAAACCATACCCAAAGTAACGCAACAATGGATACAAAACACCGACGACTGCAACCCGCGATATTTGCACAAAGACATAGAGCAGAAGAAGGAAGCCCCATGAAGTGCCTAAAAGAGCAATAGATAAAAGGAATTTACATAGTACACAAAGATGGATTAGAATAAAGCTCATAATACAGAAAAGCAGCACATCAACAGTTGCAAAATATTATCAAATAGCAACTCTACAGAGTAATATAGTTCTTTCTTCGGAGGACAAGAAAAGAAAAATGCAATAAAACCAAAGACCGATTGTGCTGCCCGATGATGTGTAGCTCAAAACGAGACATCTTAGCAGATCTTTTGACAAAATAAGATGTCAAGTGTTTATCTACTTGATTGGATTGTTGCATTTGCAGACTAACTTCTGTGACGTAACGTAACACATAACTCAGCAGAAGAACCCAACGGCAGTAAAATCCATCAGCAGGACGAAGGAGTATGCTAAGAGGGGATTTAGTCCAATGATTATGTTTACAACTCGTTACCATGGTGCATCAAAATTCACGCTTTTGTAGTCCAATGCAGCAGCTCAGCAAAGTCCACATGTTTTGAAAGCCCAAATACATGTGCTTTTGTAGCTTTTTGCAATGACATGGGCAAAGGTGAAATGAGTTCACACATGACAGTGGGCAGGCCGCAAGGAATATAGAGGTTGTGAAAGTCCAAGTATAAATTCTTTGTAGCTTTGTTGCTTGAAAATATAAAGAGTAGACTTCAACAGATACATGAAGATCAATACCATGCCTCTCAAAATGGTCATTATTTTGTAGTACACCATCTGCAATAACAACCCCACTGAGGGGAATTCACATGTAAGAAACATTACAACAGTGTACCTATATAAAGCATAAAATCATATCAAACAAAAGCAAACACAGTCTAGTTTGGCCCGGGAAAAACATAAAGATAAGAAAATATTTTTTGCCATGAGTATAGAAAAAGTCGTTGGTACCTCAGTATGAAAATTAGCGTGTTCGCAATGTAAGCAACCATTTCCCTGAACACAAGTAAAACAGTAATAAAATATGAAGTTCACACCAGAAATATATACATGTCTCCAAAAAAAATTGAAAAAGAAAAAATAACTTCCTTGCACAATACATTGAAAACAAACTCATGTGTAGATAATTTTATCAACTTAATACGGAACAAGAGCAAGAAAATCCATTATCTGATAGGTTAATGACAATTCATAATTATAACTAATTTAGTGTTAACTGAAGAGATAGCAATGTACTTTTGGTAACCCAAGAATAACAACATTATTCCTAAGAAAAGGAAAAATAAGAATAGCAACGACACTTTACGAATGGTACCAGTCTACCAGAAGCATTCTGCACCCAAATGATCAAGTCTTGCTATTGATGCTTGAGGGTGACTTTTTACTTTTTAATTTTTTTTCGCCAGTTACATACTCCAATACAACGCTGCTACGGCCACTTCAGGGTATTGATGATGAAATTCCATGGCTATTAACAGAAAATTATTAAAACAGGTGATAACAACAAAGAGGTGGACAAATAACCGGTTGTTGGACGCCAACAAACTTGCCAACTGGTATCTTTACGAGAGCACCTAGGTTTAAATGCAAATCTACTGAAGTCCAAGTAATGTTCATAGAAAGGGTGGTGAATAGCATTATGGAACTGATGGAATACATGAACAATAATGAACAAATTAGCATACAAGACTGAGAATACTAAGGTTAATCATCTGTTGAGAATCTTGATCTTTACTAGCAATGGAAAGTGACATATATTGCTAGAACATACCAGAAATGATGCAAACTTTGCTGACTGTCGCCCTTAAAAGCAGTTTTTGCAAAAGCTGCATAAAACCTGCCAACATGACAAAAATAATCGGAGGAATGATATGAATGGATATGCAAATCAGATTGTGAATACAGATTTTACTAACATTCCCAAGGTCATAACGGTCAAAACACCAGAGACCTCCAGTGCATCTTGCGCCTGATATGAACAATATTAGCAAAAGAAAATGGCCTCCAAAAAACTAGAGGACTAAGCACTTCTTAAATGGCTAAGTTTACATCCAGTTTCATGGCTGAAATTTGCCTTGCAGAAGCATGAGAGAAACGGTTCATGCTGCACAAGCCACTCAATAACAAGCTAACAATCATGAATACTGATATCTGTTTTGTCAAGAGTAGTCTCTCTCCTTGTATAGCCCACGAGACCCATAGCCTATTAGGCCTTGTAGTATAACTCTAACTCTCTCTCTCCATTGTATATCCCGTCGTCCTGACGCCCGGCTCCGGGTCACCTACCTCCGCCGCCGCTTCGCTCCACCCGGGAGTTGCCTCGCCTGCTGCTCCTTGCCCTGCCTCCGCCGCCGCTTCGCCCGCTGCTTCCCCGCCGTGAGCTTCCCCTGCTCCTTGCCCCTGCCTTCGCCTGGCTCCGGCTAGTCCGGGAGCTATTGTGCTGCTCCTCGGTGCTTCCCGCTGTGAGCTTCCCCCGCTCCTTGCCCCTGCCTCCGCCCGGCTCCGGCTAGTCCGGGGGCTATTGTGCTGCTCCTCGGTGTAACAAGGGGCTTGGCTTCCGCCTTCTTCGCCGAGAGGAGCTTGGCCCCTGCCGGCTTCCCCTTCCGCCATCGTCTTCTCTGCTGTGGTGGCCTTCTTTGTCGTTCTCTACTGCTATGGCAAAAGATAGCTCCCTTTTGGCCACTGACATCAAGCTAGATGGCTTCAACTACAGCGAGTGGGCTCTCTTGGCCATAATAGTTGTGAGGGCAGTCGGTCTTGAGGATCACCTGAACGATGATCCTCCCGATTCAAAGACTGATGATGCCACCAAGAAGGCTTGGAAAAAGGCTGATGCTAAGGTGACGGGAGCTCTAGTTCTGAATGTTGTTCCTTCACTACGGAAGAGCCTTGAGCATCACCACTCTGCCAAAGAGATATAAAAATATCTTGAGCAACGATATCTTCAGCCTAGTGGAGCACTTCGTTTCTCCTTGTTGCAAATCTTGCACAATCTT
The DNA here is from genome assembly GCA_036346405.1 of Phyllostachys edulis. NCBI lineage: Eukaryota > Viridiplantae > Streptophyta > Magnoliopsida > Poales > Poaceae > Phyllostachys > Phyllostachys edulis. The sequence continues at coordinate 101,169 of CM070567.1, forward strand.
CAGCAACAGAACATGTTCATAGATGAGTACTATGGAGCCTTCACTCGCATCACCAGTCAGCTTGTCTCTATGACTCCAAAGAGACACTCTAGATGTGAGTCTTGTATGGCTAAAGAAAAGCATGAGCAACAGGCCTTCATGTTTCAGTTTGTGATGGGCCTTAGGCAAGAGTTTGAGTACAGTCGTACCTAGTTACTTGGCTGCCCAACTCTTCCTACCTTGGATGATGCACTTGCTCGTCTGATTGCTGAGGAGACACGTCTTCGTTCCCTTGTCACACCTACTGCATTGATGACTCACACCAGTGTTCTTGCCTCTAAGCACCGAGGTTCTTCCTCAGGAGATGTAGTCTGTTCCTATTGCAAGAAGTCTGGACATACATCTGATTGCTGCTTTGCCTTCACCCTGAGATGTTGGCTAAGTACCGTAAGAGGTTTCCTTTGCAGCAGCGTCGTGGATCTACTAGGAGGTCCTCCACCACTGCAGTCCTTGAGTCAGGGCCTTCAGTGAAGAGTGCCTCGCCACCGCCTCCTAGTTCCGCCTTAGGTGGTTGTTCACCTTGGGTACTTGATTCAGGGGCTTCTTTTCATGTGACCTCTAATTGCTCTCAGCTTGTGTCCTGCCAGCCAGTGAAAGACAGTCTATCTGTTCAAATAGCTGATGGTACACCTTGTTCTGTTACACATCAGGGCTCTCTTTCCACATCTAAGTTTTCTGTTCCTGCTATTTCTTTTGTTCCACAGCTGTCCATGAATCTTATGTCTGTTGGTAAGCTGGCTGATATGAATTATTTCATTGGTTTTGATGACATCTCTTGTTATGTGCAGGATCATCAGAGCAAAATGGTAATTGGTACTGGCTGTCGCCGTAGAGGATTTACGAGCCTCTACGTTCTTGACACCTTACACCTTTCAGCTTTCGTGTCATCTGTCACTTCCGCTGCTTCCACTTCAGTGTCTTCTTTTGCCCAGTGGCATCATCGCTTAGGCCATCTATGTGGTTCTCGTTTGTCCACTTTAGCTCAGTGGGGTGTTTTGGGTGGTGTAACTGTAGATGCTGGTTTTCATTGTAAAGGTTGCAAGCTAGGCAAACAAATACAGCTTCCATACCTTTCCGACACTACTTGTTCTAGTCATCCTTTTGATTTAGTGCACTCTGATGTATGGGGTCCTTCTCCTTTTGTTTCGAAGGGTGGTCACAAACACTATGTTATATTTGTTGATGATTACTCTCGATATACTTGGGTCTATTTCATGAAGCATTGTTCTCAATTGATCTCTATATATCAGGCTCTTGTTTGCTTGGTTCATAAACAGTTTTCTAGTGCTATTTGTGTTTTCCGTTGACTCAGGAGGGAAGTATCTATCCACAGCCTTTCGTGAGTTTCTCTCTTCTGAAGGTGCTCTTCCTCAACTTTTGCTCATGCTCAAAATGGTGTTGCTAAGCGTAAGCATCGTCATATTATGAGACAACCCGTACTCTCATGATTTCCTCTTTTGTTCCTGCTCATTTCTGGGGTGAAGCTGTTTCAACAGCAGTCTATCTCATTAATCTCCAGCCTTCCTCTCGTCTTCAGGGCAAGTGCTCTGGTGAGATTTTGTTTAGTTCTCCTCCCAAGTATGACCATCTTCGTGTTTTTGGTTGTACCTGCTATATTCTCTTAGCACCTCGTGAGTGTACCAAATTGACTGCCCAGTATGTTGAATGTGTTTTTTAGGTACAGTCTTGAGCACAAGGGTTATCATTGCTATGATCCTTCTGCTCGTCGCATTCAGTTTTCTCGAGATGACACCTTTGTTGAGGGTCGATCTTTCTTCTTCCACTCAATCACTATCCTCAACTTCCTTAGAGTCTACCTCATTTCTTTCTCTTCCACCTATCTTCTTTCCAGATGAATCAGTTTCTAACCTACCATCATCATCTCTGTCACCAGAGTCACCTTCACAGGATCTGCCATCATCATCTCTGTCACCAAAGCCACCTTCACAGGTTCCTTCCTCTCCCTCACAAGCTCTACCTTCAGATACACTTCCTTTCCATTATAGTCGTCGTCCCAGAGTTCCATCTGATTTTGAGCTTCCTATTCCTTCGACTTTTGCTCCTCCGGCAAGTACTAATGATCCCTGCACCGACGACTCCTCTCAGACATCGAGATATGCTCTTCGTGACCGTTCTTCCATTAAGATTCCAGACAGATATGGTTTCTGTGCAAGAACAGCTCATGAGCCTAGTACTTATCAGGAGGCAGTTCTACTACCTGAGTGGCAGCTAGCTACATCTGATGAGCTTGCAGCTCTAGAGGGTACTGGTACATGGGATTTGGTGCCACTACCCCCTCAGTCAGTCCCTGTCACGTGCAAATGGGTGTACAAGGTAAAAACCAGGTTGGATGGTTCTGTGGAACGCTATAAGGCTCGACTTGTTGCTAGAGGTTTTCAGCAGGCTCATGGTCAACATTATGATGAGAGATTTGCTCCAGTTGCTCACATGACAACAGTTCGCACTTTGACTGTTGTAGCTGCTGTTCAGTCATGGAAAATTTCTCAAATGGATGTTAAGAATGACTTCCTTCATGGAGAGCTACATGATGAAGTCTACATGGAACCACCTCCGGGTGTTGAGATTCCATCTGGGCATGTATGTCGCCTTCGAAAGGCTCTCTATGGGCTCAAGCAAGCCCCTCGTGCCTGGTTTGAACGGTTTAGCTATGTGGTTCGAGCTGCTGGTTTCTCTCCTAGTGAACATGACCCTGCACTCTTCCTTCACACCTCTAAGCGTGGGCGTACATTGCTTCTACTCTATGTGGATGACATGTTGATTACTGGAGATGATTCAGAATACATTATCTTTGTTAAGCAAAAATTGAGTGAGCAGTTCAAGATGTCAGATCTGGGGTCCCTCAGTTACTTTATGGAATTTGAGGTTGATCATACTGATGATGGCTACTATATCTCTCAGCATCGGTACACTCAGGATTTGATCTCTCGCTCAGGTCTTACTGATACATACACTGCTGCTACACCTATAGAGCTTCGAGCCCTTGCTACTACCACCTCAGAGATTGTGTGGCTTCGGTGGCTTTTGGCTGATCTTGGTGTTCCGTGTGATGCACCAACATCCATTCTTTGTGACAGCATCGCTGCTATTCAAATTGCGAATGATCTTGTCAAGCATGAGCTAACCAAGCATATTGGTGTCGATGCTTCATTCACACGTTTTCATTGCCAACAATCAACTATTTGTCTCCAATATATTCCTTCGTAGCTTCAAGTAGCAGACTTCTTCACAAATGCTCAAACTAGAGAATAACATAGACTTCATGTTCTCAAACCCAATGTGTCAGATCCACCTTGAGTTTGAGGAGGGTGTTAAAAGTAGTCTCTCTCCTTGTATAGCCCATGAGGCCCATAGCCCATTAGGCCTTGTAGTATCTCTGTCTCTCCGGTGAACATCTATATATCTATACACAAAAACTGAGTATCTCAGTTAGTTCTTCTCTATCTTTGTTACATGTTTATCCTCAGGAAAAGAAATATTTGACAGCTGATATGGAATTGAGGGATGGTAATCATCAGTTTAAGGGTACACAGACAGTCAATAGCACCGAAAGCTGGAAAGAAAGCAAATTGATTGGACTAGGTTAAAAATGGCAATCGATCCATTTCTCAGGATATCAAAATCTAGAGTTATGTCCCTCGAGATTTTTCCAGGAATAGGATATGTTCTTTTTTCACGACATGTACTCAATTAGTTCTACCTACATTGCTTAACCTGTCTAAATTTCATCCCCCGAGTTATTTGAAGTATAAATTGGAAATTCCAACAGTAATAGTATTTTGATTGCAAATATGAGTCCTCTGATAAACCTTTAAAACTGAGATGTTTGTTTAAACTACACGTCACTCCATAATTCATATCTGAGGAAAGCCATGAAGCTCTGTCCAATTCTGCGACTTCAAAATCAAATAGGTAATTAAACTATGTGCATATATCTAGACTTTACCTCAGCTTACAGTAAAACAGCATCCCTAGCAATATTGCAAAAAGGGCTACTACGAAATAAAATACTAGGATTGGAACTACGAATTATTCCATTTGCTGTGCACTATTTCTTTTTATGAAACGGACGGCAGGAGCTCTGCCCATTCATTTCAGAGAGGAGCTTTGCTGTGAGCTATTTCAAGAAACTGAACCAATAACGCCCTTCAAAACAAAAGGCAGGAATATTAGAGCTTGGACACATTCATTATCTTACAGTGAAGAAAGCAATATAGCTGACAGCAAGAGTAAGCACGATCTCTATGATTGTATCGTTGAAAATAAAGCCCAGCCACAGTACTGATGCAATTCCAAACGCAAGGCCCAGAGCAACACTGGTCAAAGAAGATACTGATTAGCATTAGAACCACGGTAGCCATGTTGTTTAGTTTGGAATTAAAAGACTATTCCACATACGCTCCAAGTGCAACTTCTGACAAGAACTTTATTATTGATCCTGCATCGAAGCTTCTTCCGAGCACCATCCTATAGAATAACTGGTAGACAACAATAGCAGTCCTGTAGAATGCATGGTCATTTAGAGTGAATTGATGCTCTAAAAATTCTTATAACCTTACATAGTGCAATTTTACAAAATCCAAAAGTTTTCTAATTAGTTTTCAAAAGACCTTAATTATTCCAATACTTAGCTGATGCATACAATAACTAATGTCAGTCCCATAGTACATCAATCAGAGTGCCTTATATGTGCAGATATAGATGTCAGGTCATAGTTAACTAAATCCTGATTTTAAGTTTCATCGACAAAATAGCCAAATTACATTTGCAGTACAGCCATAAAAAGCTCTAGATTTTTGTTATGCTTCTAATCTAGGTCCTCAATGTAAAGTCAGGTTATACAGGTTTATGTTTTTTTTTATAAAAAAAGCCTTGAATTTTATATTGCTATTTGATGGAATCTCCCCTCATTGAAGGATGCACAAATTAAGTTGTAAGCTATAGGTTCTCCAGAGCCTTTGAAAACGAATATTCAACCTCTGAAGCGACGTTCAACACATGTGGGATAAATCTCACAAACAACTGCACTACTACAGAGAATACATTAAATTTTAGTTTTAAGCATAAATTCTTTTTGAAACAATTTAAGCATAAATTCTAATGAGCGTTTTCCACCATTGACTAGACAAGTCGAACTTTAGAGTTTATACATACTCGTGTTTCATATATTTGAGTTACTGATTGTCTTTTGGTTCTCATAAACGGAATTGCTCCCAAAAATCAGACAGAGACAGACAGGAAAAAAAAAACATGTCTTCTAAGAATCAAAGGATGAACAAGTAGAGGGGCACAGTAGCATACCCATCGTTCATTAAGGATTCTCCCTCAATTATTGTACTGAGCTTTTTACTTGCTCCAAGTTCTTTTAGCATTGCAACGACAGCAACAGGATCGGTTGCACTAAGCAGTCCACCGAGCAACAATGATGTTTTCCAGTTCCAATCGTATGGAAAAGTAAGCTGTGGCACATCAACTAGATAGTATGAAAATATAAAAAATAATGGGCTACGTCCATTTTAAATGTAAGTACATACCTTTACAGCAGTGCCAAGGAAAAATGTTGATATGACCACACCTGGTCCAGCAAGTAACACCATTTGTGTCATGCATTTCTGCAAAATAAACACTTTTTTAGGACGCGCAAAAGAGTTGCACGTCATTCTATTAAGCAGAGGTTAAAACACACAATTACAACAGATCCACACAAAAAAACCGAAAACGAGAAGGGGACCAGGAAACTAAGAAGAGAGGAGAAACAACCTCGAGAGACAACCTAATTATAACGAGACTACTCCGGGAAAGGAAGCACCTCCAAACACCGAGCTCCCACCGTGCGCCAGAGGCGGAACTTGTCGAAGATCCTCTCTAGAAGCAGCCCCAAAGAAGATGCCACCTTGTTGAACACTCGATTGTTCCTCTCCTACCAGAGCATCCAGGAAATGAGGATGATGCAGGAATCAAGACCTCGACGGCGGCTCAACGAAACCGACTGGCAAGTCGAAAGCCAATAGTTCTCCAAGGACGGTTGACCGGCTGGCGTACATCGGTGTAGGCCAAAGCGTGGAAGGAAGTGTGCCCAAATTTGGGTAGTGATCGCACAACCGACTAGGAGGTGATCAATCGTTTCCCTGGTAGAACGACAGAAAACACAGCCTCGTTGTTTTGTTCTGCTGCAGCCTTGTGAACGCACAAAACTATCAACCCAGTCAGCTGAGTGCGTATTTCTTGGTTATAGTTCTGAGCATAAGGGTTATCGTTGCTGGGATCCTTCTGCTCGACGGATCAGGATTTCACGAGACGTTGTCTTTGACGAATCTCGACCTTTCTTCTATCGAGATTCGGCCCCTCCTGTTTCAACCGTTGAGTCGATTCATAGTTGTCTCTTTCTAACTCTTCACCAATTTCTTCACTATCACAGTCTTCCCTTGGTCTATCTCTAGTGGTTCCTTCTATACCTCCGCCTCCGGTGTTGCCTCCTGCAGCACCGCCTCTTGTTCCTGCAGCACCACCGTCTCGTTTCTCTGGTATTCACTACTCCAGGCGTTCTTGTTCTTCACTAGTCTCCTCTCCTGGTATCTTGCCGACACCCACGTCTGATCCTTCTGATGATGCTCCTCATTACGTCCTTCGTGACCGGACATCCTTTCGACCTCCTAATCGTCTTGGATTTGCTCCGATCGCTCATGCTCTCTCTGTCACTGAGCCTAGTTCTTATCGTGAGGCTGCTCCTCATTCTGACTGGCAGCTCGCTATGGCAGAGGAGCTTGATGCTCTTCGACATACGGAGACTTGGGATATTGTACCGACACCTGTGCATGCTCGTCCAATCACGCGCAAGTGGGTGTACAAGATTAAGACCCGGTCTGATGGTACTATCGAGCGCTACAAGGCTTGTCTTGTGGCTCGTGGCTTTCAGCGGGAGTACGGCTGTGACTACGATGAGACTTTTGCCCCTGTTGCCCATATGACCACTGTTCGCACTGTTGATGCGGTTGCTTCTATTCGCCGGTGGTCTATCTCTTAGCTTGATGTTAAGAATGCATTTCTTAATGGTGTTTTGCACGAGGAGGTCTACATGCAGCCACCACCTAGGTATTCTGTTTCCGATGGGCACGTCTGTCGTCTTCATCGTTCTCTTTATGGCCTCAAACAAGCTCCTCATGCCTGGTTTGCGCGTTTTACCTCAGTGATTACTGTTGTTGATTTCACTATCAGTTCCCATGATCGTGCTCCTTTTGTCCATGTCTCATCTCGGGGTAGGACACTGCTTTCTTCTGTATGTTGATGATATGCTCATCAGTGGTGATGATTCCTCATTCATCACGTGTGTGAAGAAGCATCTCAGTGAGCAGTTTTTGATGACTGATCTTGGTTCTCTTACGTACTTCCTTGGGATTGAGGTCTCTTCCATACCTGAGGGCTACTACTTCTCCCAGCAGAAGTATGTCCAGGATCTTCTTAATCGGTCTGGTCTGACCGACACTCGCATTGCTGAGACTCCCATGGAGCTATCCCTACAGCTTCATGCCACTGATGGTGATCTTCTTGAGGATTCTACTCGGTATCGCCATCTTGTTGGGAGTTTGGTGTATCTTGTGAGCACTCGTCCTGATATTGCTTATGTTGTTCATATCTTGAGTCAGTTCATGGCTCGTCCTACCCATCTTCACTATAGTTGTCTTCTTCGTGTTCTTCACTACTTGCGTGGGACTATCTCTCGTCGTTTGTTTTTTCCTAGCTCTACCTCACTCAGCTTCAGGCGTACTCTGATACGACCTGAGCTAGTGATCCTTCTAATCGTCGTTCTCTTTCTGCTTACTGTGTTTGTCTTGGCTCCTCCCTGATTACCTGAAAGACTAAGAAGCAGACTGCAGTTTCCCGTTCGAGTGCAGAGGCTGAGTTGAGAGCTATAGCAGCAGTGACAACAGAGGTTACTTGTTGAGGTGGCTGCTTGTAGATTTTAGAGTGCTTGTGATGAGACCTGCGACTCTTTTGTCTGACAGTACAAGTGCTATCAGTATTAACCAAGATCCAGTGAAGCATGAGCTTACCAAGCACATTGGTGTGGATGCTTCATACACTCGCTCACAGGTGCAGGAGAGAGTACTTGCTTTTACGCTTTGTGCCATCGAGTTCTGAGTTGTCGACTTCTTCACGAAGCCACAGACTAGGGCACAACATTTGTATTTTCTCTCCAAACTCAGTGTGTGTGATCCACCATGAGTTTGAGGGTATTTCCTTATTTATACATGACAACCCCCTTGTACTCCCTATATATATTGCCCATTGGGCCCTCTTGAATATACACACAATATTCATAACAGACTCCATGGAATCAAGGCTGGAGAGGGAGGATTCACACCAGCGCCACTCTTTCTTGGACCGCTTGCTGAGGACGGCTGCACGGAAGTCTAGCTCCGAGCCTCCGACGACGCCAAGTCCATCAGGACATTGAGGGGGTGTGTGACCGTGGACGAGGGGAGGACAGAGGTGTCAGGTTCAGAAAAACCTGATACTAAATTCAAAAACCTTCGATAGAGAAAGAAATACATGAAGGGCTGAGATCTTGCGATACCGTTTCATCAAGCACATCAAAGGGTAGATAGTACTGGACGTCTCCTAATGAAGATCCTAAGGCTGACGTTCACCCATACCCCTCAAGCCTGATCGTGTGGCTAGCATCCACTGCAGTAATCACTGTTACTCATAATCCCTGTTTTGTCTTGCCGCTAAGATTCAGAATGATTTCATCCTTAGGTGTACACAGCTGCAACTCCATATAAGCAGTTTTGGTGTCTTGCTTGGGATTATTATGAAAACCCTAGTTATCATATGTTCTGTAATACACATTTCTCTAGTTATTCCTATTACAATTACTTCCTTGCTTCTGTGATTTCCAATCAATTACATATAGCATATTGTCTGGATCTTGAGTCAGTTCGGGTAGTCCTGACCAGGGTTCACAATTTCGTTTGGCAGCGAAATGGGCGAAATTTCGGTAATTTTCGGCCAAAAGGTTTGATCAAATTTGAATTTTAAAATTTGAAAAATTCAAAAAAAAAAGAATCCAGCGCGTGACCTGGGATTCAAACCCGGGTCACCGCCGCTGCAAGCCGCTTGCATGGCCGCTGTGCTAGCTTCATGTTTGTTGTTTATTAACCTCTTTTACTCACTTTAACCCTTCAATTTCAAACCAAACAAAAAATTTTGAACGAACTAAATATCTTTCGGAGGGTAACGAAAGCACCGAAATTTCGCCAAAATTGTAAACCCTGGTCCTGACAAGAGGTGCGAGAGGCCGTATTTATAGCCGTCGCCGCCGGAGTGGCAGGCGGTGCTAGCGCTGGGGCGAGAGCTAGCAGGTGGCGCTGGGACCAAAAATAACATTTTAGTATACACTGAATAAAGATATATGCAACTGTAGTGCTATATGACAACAGAAAATTGGCAGGGGAAGATATCAACATATAGCACTATTAAAAGCAGCAATATTAGAGAAACCAAATATGATGTACACATAGCCATTTTAGCAGATCACATGAGGAAATGCAACATGTATTAGCGGATTATGATTCTCAAAGATGGTCTGTGTTGAGGGTTGTATTCAAACATCAACTTATGTCACTAACTGGATCAAACAGAAGATTGATGAATAGTGACTGATATCAAGAGTGGATCTGAGCGCAAAATCAGAATGGCCTAGGGCAGACTAATTGCAGTAATGCCGCAGATTTGGAAGGAGTAAAACAAAAGAATTTTTTATGGCAAAGGTTGAACTACACCAAGGAGCAAGAGAAATCATTTGCTCTAACTGTGCACTGCAGCTTCAAAAGGAGTTGTAAGCTATAGGATGGGTGCTTTATATGTGAAGTTTTTGCTTGCAACACATAAGTAAAATCTCAATTCTGTGGGCTCTGTAGCCCCAGTTTTTCATGCTTCTAATCCTCAGCATAACTGAGGAATAACATCAGAACAAACTGCAAAGAGCCAGGCGACTAGGCCAGAAAGAACTAAGTATTGCTACTGACAAGAATAAAACATCCATCCAGGATGAAGAGTGATATTGTACGAGATAAAAAAAAAACTATTGAAATGATTAAACAAGAAAAAAATTGTGGGTGAGTGCAAGCATAGTTCCTCATTGCAACTCAGCCTTTAATGAGGCCACTCAGCTTTCATCATAGATCGACAAACTTGCAAAGATACCTTTATTTGGTGTACTTCCATCGCAAAGGAGCTTTCAAACAGAAGGGCAGGAAGAAAAACAGCCAAAAGAAGATCAGGATTTATGTTAGCCCCTGCAATTTTGGAAGCATAATTAACAAGAGGCAAATCAAATAGAAAACTAACTCCTAAGTACTTGTTGCATGAGTTCAAATCTTAAAATATATATATCCAGGGCGAACTTACAGATACGAATGCCAGCTCCAAGTTTGCCAAGGCCATCTTTTGTTCCGTATTCTGAATGTTGAAGAAAATAATTCACAAACTGGTTTTGTGTTTGTCCATCAAATATTACTTAATATAATATTCAAAGAGTATGAGTTTGTCTACCTCACAAAGGAACCAGAAACATATTTTTTAGGGTAAAAGGAACCAGAAACTTATTATTCTCATTCAAAGTCTTTGCTGACTGCAATATTTGCAGTCAATGGAGGAGTGATGTTGCGAGTACTTAAAATGGAAAAGTATGCTTAACTTGGCGCTTTCGCAAAGAGGGGCATGGTACACCATACTAATGTCAGCACCTTGAATACAAGAGAGTTTTTTTCACTATTCCAAAGCAGGAGAAGCGTGTTCGAGCAATACGAAAAGGACTTTCTTATCAACCTTTTCCATATCCGTGTAATGATGACTGCTACAGGTAACTAAGGATGCCAGTTTGGATGGTTTCTTCATATCGATCACCTGGTTCGTTGTCAGTCAATCTACCTCTCATCAACAAAAAGAATCAGCTGTGGCGCCACTGCTAATTGCCAAGAAGAGAACCTTGTTCGAGGATATCGCAAGCAACGACGTAATGATAAGAGACTAGCAGGTTGTAGTACAGCTCGAGTGACATAACGGTAGGAGTAGGATGGTAACAAGGCACCCAAATAGTGAGAGAAAAAAATCCCTTATTCTAGATTTCTAGCCTAGGTGTCGGTTCTCTGTAACAGAAAAAGATGATTGGAAATAAGAAAGGAATGGCAGCCACTGTTGTGAAGAGTTGATACTGGGGGTGGATACACGATCGATACATGGCTAAAAAGCATCGAGCAAGTAAGCAAACAGAGGGTGGGTGGGTCTGGGTGGTTCATGGCTAAATAGATAGCTAGCTAGATGGGGGAAAGGAAACTCCCTCGGCTGGAGTAAGTAACCAACTAATCATATTTATAGGTGAGTGCTATTAGACTAGTATATGTATATGGATTAATGGCGCATCTAATAACAAGTCAGAAAGAAACATGTAGCAATCAATCGAAGTAGTACTGAGGATTAGTCGTGGTGTAAGGTAGAGCGCGATCGAGAAACTGACCGAGCGATCCTAGGGCGACGCCGAGGACGAGGAGGGCGACGGTGTAGGGGACGCGGGTGCCGCGGAGAAGGTGGCGGGAGGCGATGCCCAGCACGAGGGACACCCCGACGAAGAGCACGGCGTCGTCAGGCTCGGGCTCCATCGAGCCGAAACGAATTGCAATTGAGGTGGAAGAAGAGGAGGAGGAATTGCAACTGCAGTTAGTGGCAGTGCTCAAAGTATCCCGTCCGTTCCGTTGACTTTAATTTCTTTGGGATGGGATGGGATGGAAATGGAATCTGTCTCGTGCGTACGCTACAAAGTGACGAATCGAATCGTACGCCCACGCAGAGCTTCACTCGCACACGCAGTCCACAGAGCCTTCTCCACCACTCGTTCTTGTACACCTATCTCCTTCACCTTTCTTTCTCACACACACCGACACACGTTCACTCTATGCACATTGCTCACTTTTTCACTCTGACTTCTCAGCCTTTTCAATATACTACTGCGACACGGGCATTTCTATATGCACACATAAGATCTAAGCCATCCGTTCCAGATCCGACAGCCAGAGGCAGCCCGCCGTTTTAGCGCACCTCCCACTGGATTCTTTCGCAAAGAAGCCCCCCACGCAGACCTCATTCTCCCTTCGGGCCCCCGCGTCGCCGCCACCTCCCCTCCATTCTCCTCCACGACATAGCGTCGCCTCAAGATCGAGCGATCAGCGCTCTGCGTCTCAAGACCGAGCGACGACGCCACTGAGCCCCCTGACCGCCGCCGAATCGCATCCTCTAATCCCAGAGCTAGGGTTGTAGTGGTCCGCGCCGCTGCTCGAGCCTCGCTGCCTCCGCCTCGAACCTCCCGCCGAGCCTCCGACGCCTCAAGATCGAACGCTCTACACTTGGACCCTACATACTGCCGAGGGTAATTGATTTTCATATTTGGCATGTTTGCAAGTTGAAGTGATAATTGATTTTTGTTTTTTTCGGTTGCAGAACTTGGCTGGAATGGGATGAAATGGAAGAATTCCACGCCGGCCCCTTCTCCACACGCCCTGCTCAGCGTCGGCCCCTACTCAGGAGAAGCCGGAGGATCCTGTGCACAAGCCGAATTTTATTTTTGCCGCTAGCTGAAGGTGACACTCTGCACAAGCACATATTAGGAGATTTCAGTGCATGGATTGCATGGGTGCAGATGGTCAAGCATTAGGAGAAGCCGAAAGATTCATGAATGTCTTTTTTTTATTGTATGACTTGTGTGTATAGATTGCATGGACTGATTGGTTGTAGCTTGTAGCATGTTGTCGTCGAAGGGGCCTTGGATGGGTTTTGTCTAGCCTCTGTTTCTATAAATAGACCTTTACATCCTGATCTAATTAATATAAATGGCAATCCAGGTGAAATGAGGTGTTGATTGAATGAGATGGACAATTAAGTGTTTGAATACACTGAGCACAATGTTCATGGCAGTGTTCATGTATCACTTGTTTGTGGATTGACTGTCTTTCTGGCATTGAAAAATAATGTATGATTTCTGTTGTGTATGCCCTGAATGTTTGGTCAATGCTCAATGGAATCCTGGGCATTCAGATATAGTTCTTCAGGCTAACTTTAGTCTAAGCTCCCTAGAAAGATTGCTTATGGTGTTTACCTTATGAAGCTTAAAATTTGGCAATACTTTTGCACATGAATAAATTGTAGCTTCATGAGAAAGTGTATGCTGCATACAGTGATGCGATTCAATGCGAAATTGGTTTGTAGAGAATTACTTTTTAGTAGATGAGCTGAATTTATGATATTAAACTTATTTCTTAAGTAAAATTGTGGTTAATACTTATCACTCAACATGTTGCCTCAATAAGTCCTTGATTTTCTTCTTTCAAATGAAAAGGAAAAAAATGTTAACACTTTCATATTTTTAGTTTAATTCTTTCTCCTTATTATGCTCAAGAGGGTTCACAGGGTTACCAAAAGTGCTTAGATTGTTGGATTGGTTTATTCAAGAGTCAAGAGTGCACTCCTTATGGATTTCAAGAATCCATTTGATTTTCTGTTGATGAACTCTACTATTGAGAAAAAAATAAGTAACAAAAAGGAAGTAGCAAGCTTTTCTGTACCGATAAGTTGGTTCAGGTTGTATGCATGATTGTATAACTCTATATGGTCTAACATATAGCAGGTAAGGAGCTCATTCGTGGACAATATGCAACAAGTTACAAACTACAACCAAACAATCAATGCCATCTATAAATCACATTCATGGATCATTCATAGAGCATGCTAGCAAATGTTTGCAGAGAGCTGAGTTTCTCTAAGTTAGCAAGAGATGTCAGAACTTTATGTATTAATTACAGGCCAAAGAACAATAATTCATAGAGGAAAAAAGTGTCCTATGCAAGGATAAAGCATAGAAGAAAAAGACAGATGTCACGAAACTCAAAACAAGAGAAGCTATAAGAAGCAACAAGATCTAGTGTGGCAGTTTGTATAGTAAGTTAGTAACTCTTACATAATCAAATTCCGCAAGCTTTTGCATAAATCAGAAAATTTGAATCAATGTGCCATTTCTCTTACTGATGTAGCACTAACATCAATGCAGCTTTTACCTGAGTCTGAGGCGGCTGTGCTTGTTTTTCTTTGGAATCCATTATCCATTCCATACTCTTGAAAGAAGTTTGATGATTTTGGCGGTGCTACATGGCCAGTCACGTGAGCTCCTCCAGTTCTTGAATCAGTTGATGGTTCATTCTCTACCAATTCTAAGCTTACTCATACAAATTCTGATTACAATGCAGTTCAATGTATGCCTTCACAGTACTCTGGGCAAGGAGCACAGAGCACTCAAGTGTACCTTTCATTTTTCTGATTGCATACATTCAAAATTACATCAGGACTGCAGTGTACCTTTCATTTTTCTGATTGCATACATCAAAATGATTATCACCAATTACATCAACAATGATTATCATCAGAACTAAAAATTGACTGCAGTGTACTAACTGAAACAACGGAAAGATAATCTTCAAAGTGCAAAGTATGTTTCCTAATACCTCATTTCACATAGTTACAACCTGAATGTAAATGAGAAAATAGCAACACACTCATCCATTTATGATTCAGAGTTGCCAAATCTTGACCATGCAAAGGATGCAACTTGTGATTCAGATTTCCTATTACCTCATTTCACATAGACATAGTTACAACCTAAATGTAAATGAGAAAATAGCAACACACTCATCTTTTTTTAACATAAAAGCAATGAATTGCCATTTATTTAATCAGATCAGGATACATAGAGAATTTGATTCTTGAAATCTGGAATCTGGACATTCTTGAAACAATTAGATAGCAATTAGGGATGATTTTTTTCTTGAAACAAACTGGACATTCACAAGTTCTTGAAACAATCGGACATCATTCACAAAGTCTGTTGAAAGTGACAAGATTTCAGCAAATGTTTCAAGGATTTTTTACTGCATTGCAAATTACAACACACTGAAATTACAAAACTTCAAGATTATCAACAAAATACAGAACTCCCACTATGATTCAAATATCTTGGGACACGGTGGCGATGGAGGACCTAGCGAGAGGCGGGGGCTTGGAATGCATGATTGTGTGCATAGCAGGCCAATCTTCAAGAACCGGCATGCCTCCTCAACATCCAGGTCATTGCCTATATCAGCGTCTATGATCTCATAGATACTGCAGTACTTCCAATGGTTCCAATCGTCTTTTGCATTCACATCCAGGACTGATACTGCAGTACTTCCAATGGTTCCAATCATGAGTGCATCAAACAAAATGTAATGGACTTCTGGAGCAAAACAACCTGATACTGTACAATGTCCAGGATTCCAATCATGAGTGCATCAAACACAATGTCCAAGATTTAATATCGCAACCAAAAGTCAGCTTTGCAATGTTAGTTCAGAGCAAGGGGACTCGGTGCAAGGGAAGGGCCGGGGCGGCGGTTGCTTAACTCACACAGGCCTCGCCATGGCGCAAGTGGGCGATGGCGGGAGGGGCTAGGGTGATCTTGGCCACTGGGTGGAGCCGTCGCGTGGAGACTTCGGTGGGGCGGCGACGCGCTGTGAAACCCTAGCTCCACTCTTGTCCTGCGAATGGGGCGGAGCAGAACTCAGGCCGGCGGCCTTGAGGAGGAGGAAGCGGATCTAGAGCGTGGCGCCAAACCCTAGCTTCGCCCTTCATCTCTTCGCAAGAACCTAGCGGCGCGGGGAGGGACGAGAAATGAGAAGAAATGGTTTGGGCGGAAGGGGGGGGTCGCAAAATCGGCATGCTCACGATCGCCCTCTCGTTTCAGGATGGACCGCCAGGATTACTCATGTGCATTTGTGCATGGAATCAGCCATGTTCACCAGATATGCCTCGTGCGGTGCGGCTCACGCTCTTGTGATGGAATGGAATCTCCGTGCCAACTCAACTGCCCTCTCTTCGCTGGCACTGTCATTCTTATCTGGGGAATTCTTACATTTGTAGTTGATGATGCCTATACTGGAAGCACCTGCTGTTGAATTAGTGTTGTGTAGTGGTATCATTGTTAAGGAGTTTCTTTTGAGATATCCTAATATGACATTTGTTATCTCAATTTAAGAAATCCTACTACGAAGGGTGTTACGGCCTGGATAGAGCGTACCAAATTTACACGGTTATTGCAGTGTTAAGTTGAACGGTTTTGCTAGTCCACAATCGCCCCTGAAAATCAAGGAAGTTTCACCGCAGAGGAGGAGGAAGCGGCAGCGGGAACTGGAGAGGCGGGGCGGAGGAGGAGAGCGGCAGGGGAGGTGCTCGTCGGCGTAGGTGCGGGAGTGAGGTAGATGAGGGTTAGGTTAATTTGCACGAATCTCGGAGCCGTTGAAAAGTGATCGTAAAAAATCAGCCGACTGTGCTACAGCGCCCGCCCCGAGTTGAATTACCCAAACTTTTATTAGTTGATGACATCGCTTTCGTTTCACACGAAGCTAATGTTCTACCTGTTGCTCTGAATTCCTAGACTGGTATAGGAAATTAGGAATGCTGTCAGACAGACAGGAGGGGGAGCGATTCCTGGAGCTACCGGAGGCAGTGTGGTTTGACGTGGGTAATGAAACTCATTTTATTGGACTAGTAGTATCATGTTATGGCCGATCAGAAGCTACACTATTCTGCATCCCTGGCCTGCCTTCATCAAGATAAGAGACCAAGCATAGAATTAGCAGATACATACATACACATCAGAATTCACCACAAGTTCCAGTGGTGTCTGTCATCAATGGAACAGGCCCAGTAGGTAGCAGTGGCTGGGATAACAAGGGTGGATAGCACCGCTCCGCTAGCATGTTACGCCACAGTTCGCCCGTAGCAAATCCCAGCAAGGTAAAGATTCTTGGCCCACTTGTCCTGCACATAAGAGAAAAACTAAAGAACCGGAACGGCACAACTTTCATAACTTCTGGATTGGGGTTCTCGTGTTTTACCTTGACATGAGCGCTCGGAAACTGCGAAGTACGCAGGGTCTCCTGCGTCTCGTCTCTTGGTCGACGCCTTGGCATGCTTAATATCAGCGCAGACTGGTCCATTGTGGCAGCCATTGCAGTGATACGGTAGCCATTGTCCCAGCGTCTATGGATGCCCTCACTCGGGTACAGAAAGTCCAATTCCACCACCTGTTTAAAGAGTTGCAATGTTACAAGCCAACCGTGAGCCCACTCTTGGGTTCTGGCTCAGTAGCACAGTATTCAAGGCTACCAAATACCAGACCTAACTACCTGAGCAACATCTTTGCTTTCAGACCAACTAGGGAAACCACGATTTCAAAAGACCTTTGCAAACAGTGTAGTGTGAAAGAAAATATTAAGTGAAATCATACACAACGCATGTTCTGCTCTCCTCCATTTCATTTAAAAGCTTCAGAATGAAATGAAAATCATGCGCACTTTCTTCTGTTTACCAAGTTTAGCATTGGTGGGAACATCTGACCTGTTCAGTAAATCCAGCATTGCGGGACATGACTATGGCCCATCGACTGCCTGATGTTGCCATTGATGTGACGTAAAAACCTTCCTTCCACTTCTTGTTTATCCATTTAAATGGGAAAGAATCACTGACTTTGTAAGACTGTTGGGTGTATGGTGTGCCTGGCAATCATCAAATACTATATTAGAGGACCAGCTAAGCAACAATATGTACAAAAGCCACAGAGAATTGTGATTGGGATCCCATTTGGAAAAATTGAAACCACACAAAAATACAGTGTCTAATGTCATTGGCAAATCGGGTAACAGAGAGAAGATGGCAGATGCCTATTCAGGCTATGCAGATGGCAGGCGCCTATTCAGAGTATTTCAGCAGATACTCGTAACTACTGATTATGTTTTGGAGTACCAGTTAGATTGGAACAGAACTTTTTGCTGTCCAGGTTTACTTTTCAGGCTCATTTATGTGGTAACATTTTGAAACTCACCCAACAAACATGCTCACAAGTTATACTGCAACATATATAAAAGGTAGCAAAAACAGAAAAGAAAGAAAGTAAAGAATATGTCATAAAAATATACACAAGTAAGGAATATGTCATAAAAATATACATACCTTTGGACATCACAACAAGAGAGCTTCCGTTGTTGGAGCCAGCAACAGAACTGATGTAGAAATTTTTCTCCCACTGTTCCATAATCCATTCCTGCTTTTTATGGTGAAAATGAGGGCAAGTAAACAGAATGAACTACGTCGATTTGTCAAGTCATACAAAAAAGAGTGAGCTAAGTTTAATTGCAATCAATTAGAAGAATAAATAACAATTACTGCATTTCTTAACTGCTTTTCTCTCTTTCTAGTTCGCTTCTTTTTTATTTAGACCTTTGTATCTAGTTTTATCTACCTATCTAGTTTATCCACCGGCTCGAACTTGAATTTGATCGTCTTCCATACTTCACAAGCTGCGGCTAGTTCAGGACTCCATTTGCAAGCTACTTGGATAATTTCATTACCTTCACAAGCAAGATCGCACCCTTAGTTACGACCAGGGATAAAAGAATCGGAGGCATGCACTTTCCCGGTTGCCGGCCGGGAACAGTAACCGGCCGGTTACCGGTTTTCCCAGGAAAAATCCAGATGAAATTCGCTTGAATTTGATTAAAAACCAGTCAAAATTTGAAATTTAGAATTTTGACTTGCAAAACCCGGGAAAGCCGGCCAGGATTTTGAATTAGGAAGTATTTAATGAAGTGCATATTTAGCTCGTGCAATACGTAATCTAGCATATTTAGCTCATACAATACGTAATCTAACATATTTAGCTCATATGAAGTGCAAACCGACCAAAAACAATAATCCAAGCATATTTAGCTCATACAATACGTCATCTAGCACAAAATAGGCCTAAACCAACCTAGGAAGTGATGAGAGAAGTTAAATATTCAATTTTGAAATTCAAATTTTCCGGCCGGTTACTGTTCACCCGGTCGGCACCAGGAAATCCGGTTACCGCCAGTAACCGGCCAGGATTTTTTTCCCTGCTCCCTACAACTCATGAATGAAGAATTCTCACAACGATAGGGTCTACTTGATATGGATTAGTTGTAAATGAAACCTTTGCAAAAATATTTTTAAACAAAAAGGGTACTCAATTAGTATCAACTAATTAAGTTAATGAATATGTTTCATTCATATATAATGCGTACACCCTATGTATGTTCTATCCTATAGGAATTCGATAGGAATTGAGTTATTGTTATGGTAAGTTAACATGGTTCGTTATTAAACCATGGATTTGATTCACCAAATCCGTCATTATTGTATACTCCTTTGATAGATACAGCACAACCCAAATCAACCCCTAATCCTTATTTTACAAGTTCTTAATAAGCCCCTTTCTTATTTTCAATGTAAATACCTAAATACTAAGAAAATTCTCTATTGACAGCAATCTATGCTTCACAGTAGTATATATTTTGTGTATCGAAGTCCTAGATAGGACAGTAGATTAGGGGCACAGATCCTCCACAAAAGGCTAAATATGGAAAAAAAATTGAACATTTCAACAGACTCATTCCACGAGTAAACGATTGAATGGGATTCGCTTGGGCAACGGAATCAAGTCCTAGTCCCCTTTTCTCTCTTATTGAATTAACATTCATTTCGTTTTTGACTTTTGGATTTTTGGCTATTTTTTGGATTTGATTTGGCATTAGTCACCAAGAAAAAAATCGACAAATTCCTTTTTTAATTATGTGATAATTATGAGAACCAATCCTACTACATCTCGTCCCAGGGTTTCCACAATTGAAGAAAAAAGCACAGGGGGTATCGATCAAATTATTGGACCATTGCTGGATATCCTTTTCCCACAGGCAAGTGCCTTATATTTATAACGCTTTGGTAGTCAAGAGTACCTTATATTTATACTGCCGGTAAGCAAATTGTTGACACTTGTGAGGTACAGCAATTATTAGGAAATAATCAAGTTAGAGTTGTAGGCTTGTAGCTATGCGTGCTACAGACAGGTTGATGAGAGGAATGGAAGTGATTGACACGGGAGCTCCTCTCAGTGTTCCAGCCGGCAGAGCTACTCTCGGACGAATTTTCAACGTTTTTGGGGAACCTATTGACAATTTGGGTCCCGTAGATACTAGTGCAACATTCCCTGTTCATAGATCCACGCATGCCTTTATCGAGTTAGATACGAAATTATTCATCTTTGAAACCAAACAGGAATTAAGGTGGTTGATCTTTTAGCTCCTTATCGAGTGGAGGAAAAACAGTACTCATCATGGAATTAATCAACAACATTGCTAAAGCTCATGGAGGTGTATCCGTATTTGGCGGAGTAAGGGAACGGGCTCGTGAAGGAAATGATCTTTAGATGGAAATGAAGTTATCCGAAGTAATTAATGAAACAAAATATTGAGGAATCAAAGGTAGCTCTAGTCTATGGTCAAATGAATGAACCAACGGGAGCTCGTATGAGAATTTGTTTAATTGCCCTAACTATGGCAGAATATTTCTGAGATGTTAATAAGTAAGACGTGCTTCTATTCATCGATAATATCTTTCGTTTTGTTCAAGCAAGATCGGAGGTATCCACCTTATTAGGAAGAATGCCCTCCGCAGTGGGTTATCACCTACTCTTGGTACAGAAATGGGTTCATTGCAAGAAAGAATTCCTTCTACAAAAAAGGGGATCTATAGCTTCGATCCAAACAGTTTGTGTACCTTTACCAAAAAAAGGGATCTATAACTTCAATCCAAGCAGTTTATGTACATGCCGATTTGACCGACCCTACTCCTGCCACAACATTTGCACATTTGGATGCTACTACCGTACTTTCCAGAGGATTAGCTTCCAAGCAGTAGATCCTTTAGATTCGACCTCAACTATGTTACAGCCCCGGGTCGTTGGCAACTGTTAAGAGTCTTGTACATATTAGTAGTCTCTCTCTCTTGGCCCATGTAACCCATGAGGCCCAACTAATCATGTCTATTTATATCTCCTCAATAATGAATAAGCTGCACAATTGTAATAGCAAAATCCTACTCTCCAATTATTCTAACAGCAAAGAACATTATGAAACTGTGCAACGATTTAAGCAAACTTTACAACGTCACAAAGAACTTCATGACATTATCACAATTCTTGGGTTGGATGAATTATCGGAGGAGGATCGTTTAACTGTAGCAAGAGTACAAAAAATTGAACGTTTCTTATCACAGCCGTTCTTTGTGGCAGAAGTTTTTACTGGTTCTGCAGGAAAGTATGTTGGTCATGCAGAAACAATTAGAGGATTTTGACTCATCCTTTCCGGAGAATTAGATGGCCTACCTGAACAAGCTTTTTATTTGGTGGGTAACATCGATGAAGCTAGCACGAAAGTTACAAACTTAGAAGAGAACAAATTGAAGAAATGAAATCAAATCTTTATGTACCAACTCCTAAGCGAATTATTTGGGGTTGTGAAGTGAAAGAAATCATTTTATCTACTAATAGTGGCCAAATTGGCGTATTACCAAACCACACCCAT
This sequence comes from Phyllostachys edulis, assembly GCA_036346405.1. NCBI lineage: Eukaryota > Viridiplantae > Streptophyta > Magnoliopsida > Poales > Poaceae > Phyllostachys > Phyllostachys edulis. The sequence goes on from CM070567.1 coordinate 122,744, forward strand.
ATTAACACAACTGCAGATATGGGTCCTTTGAGAATACGCCTCAACGACCAATGGTTAAAAGCGGTTCTATGGAGCGGTTTTGTGAGAATAGTTAATAATGAGATCATCATTTTAGGAAATGATGTGGAACTGGGTAGTGACATTAATCTGGAAGAAGCTCAAGAGGCACTTGAAATAGCCGAAGCTAACTTGAGTAGAGCTGAGGGTACGAAATAGTTGGTTGAAGTGAAGCTAGCTCTCAGATGAGCTAGGATACGAGTCGAGGCTATCAATTGGATTCCCCCATCCAATTGAATACAATCCAATGGTTTAGTTGATACAAAGAAAAAGGGAAGAGGGGTAGAAAAAGTTATTAGATAGCGAAGCGAAGTAAGTCCAATGCTATCTAGTAATTTTTCTACCTACCTACTATTGGATTTGAACCAACGACTCCCGCCATATGAAAGCAATACTCTAACCACTGAGTTAAGTAGGCAATTTATCACCACAAAGGAATACCCATTACTTCAATCGATTATAGATCGAATCCTTTTTATAAGCAATACTGCTCCGTTATTGGTATGAGTAAACAGATCAAAGGGATATCCTCTGGCATTATTGAATATTCATCTTGACAAGAAATTAGTACAGCAGGGAAGTTTCTACCTTATGAAGGAAATGTGGAGACAGCTCATAGACTTGAGCCGTGAAGCCAGTTCCGGCATCCATAATGATTGCCCAAAGATCAACACATGATGATATTGAACTTATCAGCAGACCATCCTCATTTCCTTTCTCCACATGTTGTGCTAACCTTGTGTCGGCCACATTATAGTGGTACCTATCAAGGGGAAGACTTAATCAGCCTGTACACCAACAAAATCCATATAAAGGATGACAGTGCATCCATGAATGCAAACAATGAAAGAAAACATTATAGATGATTATGTCAACTGCATACTTCGGTTCCTAAGAAAGATTGCAAAGATTTTTCCATTTAAACTCGTGTATCATGTTAAATGCAACCTTGCCATCGGTAATATATGGGATGTAGCAAAAGAACTAAAAACAGTTTTTGCAATAGCAAAGGAGCTTTTTATTGGATCTGCATTCAACATGCTTACATAATGGAGAAACATAAATATTGTTGTGTATCAAACCACTTGTCCACAGGACCACAGCTAACAAGAATATGTGCAAACATATTTCATGATAGAACAGGAGCAACTCTAGAAATTTAGCTAAAGACCTTAACATATATTATTTATGTAACTTAACACGCAGTGTCTTGATGTTTAATCTAGGAATTATGAACAATCTGGAAGAACAGCATTTAGAGTTACATAAGGAATCAATAAAAATTGCAACCACATAGTCAAATTGGAAAAGAGATAAATATGGCAAAGATGATAGCACTGCCTGTTACAGCTTACAGCCAGCATAAGTCTAGGATCTAAATGTTAGATATATATATTGTGTAGGGTGTTATTTTCTATTGTTTCAACCTTGTACTTGTTATATATTGGCCTTTGGCCCATTGGAATACACAAGAGGCTTTATTCCAACATGGTATCAGAGCCATGGAAACCCTAGTTTTGAAAACCCTACCTCTTCCTCTTGACCAGCCGCCGCCACCGCCACTGTAACCACCGCCGCCGCCGCTGTCCCGCTGCTCCTCTCTCCCTCCAAATCCGCATCGTCGCCGGCACCACCATCCACGCCGCCTCTCCGCGCAACTTGTCGCCTCCGGCCCTTCATCACGGATCCCGCCGCCTCCCGCTCCGTGGCCTTGCCGCCATTGCACATCATGCTCACCTCTGCTCACGGCTCCTCTCGCCGCCTCCACGCCTCGCGTCCACGGATCCGGTCATCGCGGAGCCTCTCGCCGCCATTGCTTGTTTCGTGCTTTCGCCGTCGCCAGTATGCCCATGCTCGCCAATACGCCGCTTAGCACCGGTCGCCAGAGCTCATCGCCGCCGAGCTCGCCCACACGCCGCCCGGCCGACGCTCGGCCTTCGAACTCGCCGCCATCGCCCGCCGATGCTTTCTTGCCTTGCCTCCTTTGCGCCATCGCCGCCGCCGTCGGCCGTCGCCGCCGCCTGCGCGCGCTGGAGGAACCCTAAAGTTCCTCCACGTCGTCTTCGCTCATTTCTTTGGCTAAGTGGTACCACCGAAAGGATAAGCAAAAGAAAGGGAAAAAGAAAAGCCAAAAAAAAAAAGTCGATGACTTCTACCGGAGGCTCCTTCGACATCCCGCTCCCCCCAGTTCGTTTTGATGGGACGAACTTCCGGGAGTGGGCCGTTCACCTGAGGATCCACCTCAACAGCCAGCGTCTCTGGGGTCATCTCACATCTCATTTGGTGGCGACCATGTCGCCTCGCCCTACACCGCCAAGATCGCTTCTCTTCTTTTCGGTGCAGATAAAGCGGCTCAGAGGTCAACAATGTTTGCCTTTGAGGAGGCGCTAGAGCTCTACCGATCCGAGTGTGACGCTTACGAAGGCCGGCAGAGATCGAGGCTCGTGCTACCGCCATCCTAGTGGGTAGCATGCCCGTGACCATCTCCATGGATGTGGCGGCGCTGCCTACGACACAGCTTATGTGGGAGCACCTCCGAGCTCACTATCAGCCGACAAGCGATGCTTTGTATCTCTCAGTTGTGCACCAGGCACACTCTCTTCGGCAGCTCGATGCCACCGTTGATGACTTCTACCGGTCGCCGGGGAAGTCGCCGAGGTGTGGCGTCAACTTGACTCTCTGGAAATTTGGATGTCTCACGGACATGTCCTCTTGTGTGCGACTCGCTTCACCAGAGACTCACCGTCTCTCGACTTCTCGACGTCTCGGCCTAAGTTCGAGCACATGCACGCCAACTCTGACTCGCCACCGCGCCCGAAGCTTGGTGGAGGCCTCACTGGTGTCGCGTCTTGAGGAGACTCGTCACCATGGTGTGGCTCGGATCTGATCTGTCATGTCCGCCTTACTCCTACTCCTTCAAAGATCGATCGTGATCACTCACCTCCTCCGGTGGTTCTTTGCTTCTCATGGTCTCCACTGCACCTATTGTCAACGTGCCGGTCACAGGTATCAGGATTGTTACAAGCGGAAGAGAGACCAGGGTCGTCGAGGTGGACGTCCCCCGAAGGGCTATGGAGGTTCCTCTCACTCAGGAGATGGCCCCTCTCGCCAGAGCTCCTCTGGTGACACCACACAGCAGCTCCTCTCACTGCTTCAGCGCCTTGGTGTCGGCTCGTCCTCAGACTCGGGTTCTGCTCGTCTGGCTCTTGCTTCTCAGCAGTCTTCCTCGCCTCCGCCTCCTCCCTCGTCAGGTATCTTGTCTCCGTGGATCTTGGGCCCTGGTGCTTCATTTCACATGACACCAGATTCTACCCACCTTACTTCTGTACGGTCCACAGATTTTTCTTCCACTATTCAAACTGCAGATGGTATCTCTCTTCCTGTTACAGGCCAAGGCACCCTTTCCACTTCTTCTCATGTTCCTGCAGTCTCTCATGTTCCTCAGCTTACTATGCAGCTTATGTCGGTTGTTATTGAGTCTGACTCTTGTTGTGTTCAGGACCGCCGCACAGGGACTCTGCTTGGTACTAGCCCTCGGCGCCGTGATTCGCAGCGTCTTTGGGAGCTCGACTGGCTTCATCTTCCTTCCATTGTCTCCACTGACTAGTCACCGCTACCACTACTATCGCTCTTCTTTGCGTCCTCCACTACCTCTTTCGCTCGATGGCACCATCATCTCGGTCATCTCTGTGGCTCGCGTCTATCGTCTTTAGTCGGTCGTGGTGTTCTTGGGTCTGTTTCTGGGGACACCTCTTTACATTGTATGGGTTGCAAGCTTGACAAGCAGCTGCAGCTCCCCTATCCCACTAGTGATTCTATTTCTACTCGTCCTTTTGATCTTGTTCACTCTGATGTTTGGGATCCGGCTCCTTTCGTTTCGAAAGGGGGTCATCATTATTATGTGATATTTATTGATGATTATTCTCGTCACACTTGAATCTACTTCATGTCTGAGCGCAGTCAGGTTCTCTCTATTTATCAGATGTTCGCCACCATGGTTCGCACTCAGTTTGATTCGGCCATTCGTGTATTCAGTGCCGAATCTGCTGGTGAGTATCTCTCTACTGCTTTGTGTCACTTTCTCAATGAGCAGGGCACTCTTCCTCAGTACTCTTGTCCTGGTGCTCACGCTCAAAATAGTGTCTCTAAGCGTAAACATCGTCACTTGCTTGAGACCGCTCGCGCTCTCATTCTTGCCTCTTCTGTTCCCCTCACTGGCCGAGGTCGTTTCTCCGCCGCTTTTCTCATCAACATGCAGCCTTCTACTGCTCTTCAGGGTTCTACTCCTGTCGAGTCTCTTTGGTCGAGCTCCAGAGTAGTCATCTTCGCAATTTCGACTGTGTCTATTTCGTCCTTCTTCCATCTCGTGAGCGCACCAAGCTGACGGTTCAGTCAGTTGAGTGTGTTTTCCTTGACTACAGTCTTGAGCATAAGGGTTATCGTTGCTATGACCCTGTTGCTCGTAGGATGAGGATTTCTCGGGATGTCACTTTTGACAAGTCCCGCTCTTCCTACCTCGTTCCCCCACTGTCAGCCCAGATTCTCTTGCTGAGTCGATCTCCTTTCTGATTTTTCCTGACTCTCAGCTTTCCACCATTGTTTCGCCTTATCCTCCATCTACTCTGCCTCCGACTCCATCTGTTCCACCTCCACCGGATTTTCCTTCCCGCTCTTTTGCTGAGGCTCCACCTTTACCCTTGCACTACTCTCGCCGTCCTCGGCCTGCTTCTTCCTCTCTTGAGCCTCCGTCTCTGTTGGGCCCTGTTCCCAGTCCTCCCTCTCCATCCTTGCTGGGTCCAGCTCCGCTTTCTCCTCCCAGATATGATCTTCGTGATCGTCACACTGTCAGGCCACCTGAGAGCTACATCTTCGCAGCCGCTGCCTATGACCTACCGTGAGGCCGCTACTCACCCTGAGTGGCAGCTCGCGATGTCTGAAGAGATTGCTGCTTTGGAGCATACTAGCTCTTAGGATCTTGTGCCCTTGCCTGCGCGTGTTACTCCTATCACGTGTAAGTGGGTGTACAAGATCAAGACCTACTCAGATGGTTCCCTTGAGCGTTACAAGGCTCGTCTTGTAGCGCGTGGTTTTCAGTAGGAGCATAGTCGTGACTACAATAAGACTTTCGCCCCTATCGCTCACATGACCACTGTTCGTACTCTCCTTGATGTTCTCTGTTCGACGGTGGTTCATCTCTCAGTTGGATGTTAAGAATGCCTTTCTCAATGGCGAGTTGCGTGAGGTCTACATGCAGCCGCCCCTTGGGTATTCTGACCCTGATGGTATGGTTTGTCGCCTTCGTCGTTCTCTCTATGGGCTCAAACAAGCCCCTCGTGCTTGGTTTAACTGTTTCTCCTCTGTTGTCACTGATGCCGGCTTCTCTGCCAGTGATCACGACTCTGCTCTCTTTGTTCACACCTCTCCTCGGGGTCGGACGCTCCTCCTTCTATATGTGGATGACATGATCATTACTGGAGATGATTCTCAGTACATTGCCTTTGTGAAGAAGCGTCTCAGTAAGCAGTTTTTGATGTTTGATTTGGGTCCTCTTCGTTACTTCCTTGGGATTGAGATCACTTCTGCGCCCGAGGGCTACTATCTCTCCCAGGAAAAGTACATTCAGGATATCCTTACTCGCGCTTGTCTCACTGATCAGCGTGTGGTGGATACTCCTATGGAGCTAGGTGTTTACCTTCGGCCTACTGATGGTGAGCCTCTTGAGGATCCCACTCGCTATCGCCATATTGTCGGGAGCCTCGTCTACCTTGGCATTACTCGACCTGACATTTCTCACCCAGTTCACATCCTGAATCAGTTTGTCTCTGCTCCCACTCAGCTCCACTACAGTCACCTTCTTCGTGTTCTTCGATATCTTCGTGAAACCCTCACTCGACGGCTTTTCTTTCCTCGTTCGATTCTTTCTGACCAGAGCGTACTCGATGCGACTGGCTAGCGATCATTCCGATTGCGGTCTCTTTTCGCCTATTGTGTTTTCCTTGGTTCCTCCTTGATTGCATGGAAGACTAAGAAGCGATGCAGATTGCTCGTTCGGCCGAGGTGAGTTGAGAGCCATGGCACTGTTGACAGCTAAGATCACCTGGCTTCGGTGGCTTCTTGCGGATTTCGGTGTTTCTGTTTCTACACCGACTCCGCTTTTATCAAATAGTACTGGTGCGCTCAGCATTGCTCGAGATCCCGTGAAGCATGAGCTTACCAAGCACATTGGAGTGGATGCTTCGTACATGCGATCGTAGGTGCAAGACCAAGTTATTGATCTTCCGTATATGCCTTCGGAGCTTCAGTTAGCAAATTTCTTCACCAAGACACAGATCATGCTCAGCATAACTTCTACCTCTCCAAACTCAGCGTTGTTGATTCACCATGAGTTTGAGGGGGGGTGTTAGATATATATATTGTGTAGGGTGTTATTTGCTATTGTTCCAACCTTGTACATGTTATATATTGGCCTTTGGCCCATTGGAATACACAAGAGGCTTTATTCCAACACTAAACACAATCTATCCAAACAAGTTTATGGGATGAGTTACATGATTCCATCTAAATAAGCTTATGGGATGGTATGGATTGTAGTTATTGGGTTAAATTCCCAATAGGGATCAGATCAAATCTACCCAATACAAAGAAGCCCTGAAAGTTAACTTTTTTTCCAAAGCTGAACTTAAACCCAATAGATGTAACTGTGTAAAAAATCTTAAGATGGTTCTTTGGGTTCCATTAAAACAAAGTGAGAAACACATTTTGTGCACACTATGCAATAAAAAGCATAGAATACCATGAGCTTTTAACTTAGTTTATTTCACTTAATCAGTTATTTTAATTTTTTTAGTACTCCAGCCTAGTTATTAAAATAAAAATTATATTTAATCAAATGATTCAGGGCAGTACAGAGCACATCAATGTAATATAACTTGGTAGGCATTCTTGAAATATAAGGGATAGGATATAACATATTAAAATTGTGTAGAAGAAAGTTAAGCTTGAGAATCAGCACTGTACCTCTGTTTCATGGGTGATCTGGAATTGTATACTGAAATCCACTGTGTTGCCGGAACACCCAGGCGAACCTTCTTTTTTACATGACCATCATCATCATCATTGAGCAACCTGGCACGCTTCTGCCCTACCTGCAGGGAAAACTTGCCTATAGTAAAGAATATATAAACCGCATACAGCTAGATTTTCAGGTTCACTTCACGCTTAACTTGAGAACATGTGCAATGCGGCAATGCCTAACACGAACCTTTTGGGCTCCATCAGTATTGATTGGTCTGATGGAAGGATTTGGTCCAATTACACTATCAAACAAAGAAATCAACTTGGTGTAGTTTGGCTCCTCATCAAACTTCATGTTGACTACAGTCTCAAGAAACTGCCTGAAAGGTTGAGGACAGATGCCGCAAAGGCTCTCAGGTGAGGTGCTCATCTTTCTCTTGCACACCAGAAATGATTTATTATCACCCTGTAAACACACACAGAAAAAATATAAGAAAATACTCAAATAGGAATGGTAAACAAAAACTGTACTGAATGGACAAAAAAGCAGATTAGACAGTATGATACCTGGTATCCTTGCCATGGCAACCTGCCTCGATGAAGAAATACTAGTGTATAAGCCAGTGATTCCAAATCATCTCTCCTGCTTGCGGTTCTTCCTAAATGTGCATGGACACTAGCATATCTGACTGTTCCTCTAGATTATGAAGGCAAAATTTAGAAAATGCCAGATATAGGATTAATGTTGTTTTGAGGTTGAGCTGACAAATATGAAACATAAAAACAGACCTGAAGGCATCTGGACGCTGATCATAATCAACATGCTGTCCACTAGCAGTATCTCTCCACTTTGTTGCTGCCAAATGAAAAGTCTTAAATGATCTAAAGACAAAGCCATATAGAACAACACTAAAGCAGTTAAATATCAAGTTTGAAGACTCTAAACCACCAGTATTCTAGCAGAAACAAAGACACTTTCACCTCAACATGCAAATTACTAACAATTTGATTAAAGAAGTTTGTTTACCTAATCCAAGATCCACAAGAAAAAGTTTCTTTTCTTGAGGTGTTGAAGGCTGACCAAGAAGAAAGTTCTCAGGTTTGACGTCTCCATGAACATATCTGAAAAGAAAAATATAGAAGCATCAACGAGTGAAAATGGCTGATGCATTAAACACAGCCAACCTTCAGATGCCTGCTTACCCTTTAGAATGCATGCTTTCCAGGATAGAAATGGACTCCACAGCAATACAAGCCGCCATTTCTGATGACATGCTGAAAATTTTCAACACGAGTTAGAAACAGGAAGGAAATGCAGCAACCAGCAAGTACGGAAGTACCAAACTACAACGTGTATTCCTTGATTATACAACTCAATATAAACATAGCCTTGAAGTTACAGAAAAGATAAAAATACCAAATGTGAGCACAATTGTGCAAGAAAAAAAATCAATTACTAATATGATTGTGTGAAAGAAATAGATCATACTGGACCCTTCAACTACAACTGTACCCACGTAGATTCACATGGAATAAAAACCTATTTAGTCAGAGAAAAAAAGGAAATGGGTGCATGAAAAATGGTAATTTCTGCTTCAAACGTCTTAGCTACAGCAATATGTGTTGTTACATTTCCTAAAAGATATGATATATCAAGCAAGTAGATATCCGTGACACTGTGGTTATAAGTTTGGAAAGAATGGCTCCCAAGAAAAGCAGCTGCTAAATATTTTCTATGTTAACAACAAGAAAAAAGAAGTCAGCCTAAACAATTAGGAAGACAATTAGAATAGAGGGACTCACGATTGCCCTGACGAATTCCAAGAATCCCACAAGCTAGGCCCCAGCATATCCATAATCTGCAGTTTTACAAGAGGAATAAAATAGAATCTTGTGTTCCCACTAGGATAACATCATCCAGCAAGATTATCGGAGAGGACAAGAATTATACCATTACATAGTAGTCACCCTGGCGACCTTTATAATGCACCTTGGGCACACCATGAGTACCTCCTAGAGCACTGATATAGTAAAACCATGAACATGATTATGAGATAAAACAAAGCATGAACTATTAACATAGAATGGTCATGTTGTTTGTGCTGACAGAAAACATCACTTACACATAGACTTGCCACTCATATGGAGGACCGTAGTTACACCCCTTGCTGCTAGTGTGCTCAAATTTTATCGCAACCTACACAAGAAAATATTGTTAGCACCAAGAAAAAGAAAAATTATGTGACTCTCCAAACAGAAGGTTTATTCTGACAAAGAAGTGCAAAAGGAACAAATATTAGCACCTCTTGAGCACTTGATCCTGTTGAGCATCCACTGCCACCAGTTAAACGTCGGCCAACAAAAACATGACCAAATCCACCTTTGCCCAACTTCCTCTCAACCTTGTACTCAGGAGATCCTCCCACCTGGACCTGAGAAGGGCAAGGCAGTGTTAACTGGCATTCACATATCTGAAGTCTGTCAAGCCACGAAAAAGTTGTTTTAAAGTTTGCATCAATTCTAATGAAGAAAGCCTTATTGACAAGTCATAAAACCTAGCGAAACAAGGTAATATTTCATATTTGATTGCCTAGGAATAAGTCCTTCGATAGAATTGCAGTTAAGGCACTGTCCGTTGCAAAGTTTTGGATCCAACAGGTTCAGAAGTTTCAAGTTATACTCCTCATGTTTGGTCATTTATTACAGCATGAGTATGTAATGAGTTGTCGTCGTCACTTCCAATAGGTGCATATCATAATGTTACGTGACGAGCACCACGCGGTGCCAACAAAGCAGGGGACAAGGTGAAGGTGAGGAAGGAAAAGCCACAAGCAAATGACAAAGCCAAGGATATCAGAGGGTGGGTCTGGGACCACCAGCAGTGATTAGGCTAGCGCGTGAGCGTGTTTTGCTGTAATTGGAAAAATAAGAGAAATATGTCGAGCTGTGGATGGGTGTGAAGGCCCTGTGGGCCCAAAACCTCAGTGAGGACTGAGGAGATAGAGGTACTTAAAATGTAGTGGATCCACCAGGCACCAGCAATTGTTGAATCAAAACAACGGCTAAATTGGCATCAGCATCCCTTGCGTGTTGATTCTTGTTTCCCGATCTGATCAGAATTGGTCACTTCTTCATTTGAAGTTAGGTTTATTAGTTATGAACTGTGAGTTCAACTTGTGTAACAAGAGTGCCTGCAGACAAGGTAGTGCCTTGAAAGTTGGCCAGTATACGTGCTTGTTGCATCTAATATGTGAACAATGAGCAGCAACCAGGTGTGATACATATGATTGGTAGTAGATTGACTGAGCTAGTGTGTGAGTCCACTGCACTGCACTGCAGCAGAGAATGTATACTTGAGAATCAAATGGTAGGCTCAGTAAGAGCAAGGGAGAGAAAGGAAATGGCATGGCAACAAGTGAACCCCGGCACATAAGAATGGTTCGAATTACATCTACCCATGCAATGAGTAAACCCTGCTAGGCTAGGGTAGGTGTAGGCTAAGGAGGATCAAGCAAGAGCATGAGAGGAGTAAAAGTAGCTGGAAGGAAGGAAGGAAGCACGGACCGTATCTGGAAAAGGGGCGGTGTTGCCTTCCTCGTCGTCGTGGCCGGCGGCGGCGTTGTTGGCGCTGACTCCGCCACTGTCCGCCATCTTCTTGCTGCTCTTCTTGTTCCTGTTGGGTTGTTGGGGTAGGTGGTTGGGGGGGTTGGCCTCCTCAGGCTCTTGCTCGGCGGCGGCGGCGGCACGCGCGGCGGCCCTGGTCGTCACGCGAGGGGGAGGGTGGTTGATGAAGCGGCGGCGCTTGACGGTGGTGGTGGTGGTGACGCGGCGACGGCCCATGGTCCCATGCAGCCGCGGACCATCATCTACCTAGCTGGCTGGCTTCTCCTACCTTGAATCTGGTGGATGGATTCCTTGAGGTTAGCCCTCCCGAGCCATGGATTCCCTTGGAATTTGATTTGCTTTGCTTTGCTCTGGGGATTCGATCGATCGATTTGGTAGGTTTATGTTTAGGTCATGGATGAGGAGGAGGAGGAGGAGGACGACGACGACGACGACGAAGGGGATTTCAGGTTTAGGGTTAGGGGAGGAGGGATTCCAATCCAATCCCCTGCCTTCCTTGGTTGCGTGCTTTTGATTGATTTTAGGGAGGATGCAGTGCACTGGCTCTGGCTGGCACTCGTGAATAGTGACTCACTTCATTCTTCCCTCCCACCCATGGCTTAACTAGCTACTGTCCAGTATTTGATCAAGGTAGAATCTGAATCTTTCAGCAGCATTGCATTGTAATGTCAATGTTTGGTACTCATATAGAGGTCAGAATATGAGTGACACAGAATATATAAAATAGTTCAATTCAAGAGCACTAAGCTACCAAGATATTAAGCATGCAAAAATTAACACATTTGATCAATTAATTGAGTTGAGTCGACCAGAGCGTGCACAATGCAAAATGATACACAAAACAAACAAACATAATGCCACACTCAACGTTAACTGTGACTATGTGAGGCCTCGGACACCCTTCAGTGCCCCCGGGGGACTCATGTCTTCTGGGTTTGTGGTGCTCCGACCGTCTTTTGAGAGCCCTCGCACCAACCTCGGGGCTTCCCCAAGGATACGCCGGAGCCTCGGAGGCCCCTAAACACGCCCCTGATCACCCTAGGGGCCTTCGAGCAAAACCCGGGCCTCCTCCGAAGGTGCTTTTGGCGCACCTCAGGAGAGGGGCTCCGGGCTGCGCCTCTGGCCGCATGGCCTTCGGGGGTGGACCATGTAGTCTTCGTTGGGTCGCTGGGGCCGCCCCTACGACAAGCCACTCACGGTCGAGGTCCTGCTTCGTCGTGGCTAAAACCGCGCCCTTTTCCCGAAGGGTCCAGGCACACCATCCCCTTCAGCCTAGCGAAGCGTGCAGCTCTTTGGGCTCTTCCCCGACGCGTGGGTCGCCTCCACAGGTGTGAAGGCACTTTGGGCGCCGTGCGCCGTAACGCTGCCAGTTGGTATTGATGGCACCTCCTCGAGTTGCACGTGTGTTGGTTGGTCCATGTGCGCTATAACGGTGTTGGTTGGGTATCCTGTTTGAGTGGAATGTGTCACCTAATGGGTGGCCCGTAGCTCTTTGGCTCCCCCGTTCTGTTTCATTGTGGGCTTGACCGCTTGATGCATGTATAAATAGGGGCTCACCCCGTGCCTGGCCTTTACTCGCACCATTGCAAACCCTAGATTCCCTTATTCGTTCTCGTTTTCGGGTCTACGACGCTCTAGTCTTGTGTGCAAAGTGTTCTAGAAAGCTCCGGCTATGATGAAGCGAAGCAAGGATGGTGGGGGCGGTGTGTACACCAGTGATCTTGGGAAATCGACTGTGATGGAGTGGGTTCTCTGGACTCTCATGGACGAGGGTAAACTGGAGAGCCTCGCGAAGGTTCGCGCTCCTGGGGCGAAGATAGTGCTGACACCGCGGCCAGACGAGGTCATGCTCTTCGTTGCGTTCCTCGACGCCGACCTACGGATCCCCTGCCCTGAGCGGGTCTCATGGGTGCTCTGGCTTTGCAGGGTGGAGCTGGCGCAATTAAAGCTCAACTCCCTTGTGAAGATGGCTGTCTTCGAATGGAACCTTAGGTCCGCGGGATGGGCGGCAAGGAGCGCCTCTTTGCGTAACTCCATGATGGGCGCTGCCAACTTAAGAAGAAGAAAAGCACTAGCGAGACGTCGAACTTCGGCAGCGTCTACTTCCAACCAAAGGTGTGGTGCCAAATGTACGCGCGTGCTCCAGCCGCATATAATTGCTGGGACACGGATTGGACACGAAGGTGGTTCTACCACTCCTCCCCATCGGGTGACTGCGACGCCCCATGTCATTACCCCAAGGGTAATCACACTTAGGCACACGGATTACTATTTGTTTGTCCAGTAGAACACTGCTCCAACGAATAGTAAACCATTTACCAAAGTTACGCATCAGAACAATAAGATAGAAACTGTACATCTTTATTGTAGTAATAGCCACACAGGGCTATGGTTCTTAATACAAGTATTACATAATTACAAAAGAGAGCTTCTCGTCATCCCTCGCCTGCCCTGAGGTATAAGCCACCTATTCGCCCCTCGCGTCCACCTCACTCTGGTCCTCATGACCAATGCCCTCGTCGCCAGCGGCATCCTTGGTACCTGTAAACCTCTCATCCCACTCGGGATAGATCCCAGCCGGACAAGGATCTAAGCAAGGGGAGAGAAAGCAAGAGTGAGTACTATAGTGTACTCAGCAAGCATTAATAGCTAAAATGCATTTGATGACTCTAAATTTCATCCTTATCAAAATTACTACCTCTTCTCTTATTCTGAAAATAGTTTCCAAAAAGTTATGTTGCTCATTTTAATTCTTAAAAGACTACTTGTTACCCAGAGAGAAGATAGACCCCTGGTGGTTCCCGTAGACTCCAATCCAGGAGACTGGCATGAATTCATGATTTGTTATAGCACTACGCAGGCTTGTACCACTTTACCCATAGTAATTCTGAACCCTAAATGAGCTAGGTCCCCAGCATTTCCTTATATGCGGGTTCGAGTTCAGAATACATAACGTTTTCCAGTTACGTGATTAAGTCTCCACCCATTACTTTCCATCGATGCTGATTTAGTCACGGTGCTGACCTCGTCATCCACAGAGTTCCAGTAATGTTGGTTGGCCGGCCCTCCGGTCCCAACACTCCCTGTCTTGATAGTATATTCCTGGGTCCCCATGTTCAGGATCCTCCCATACTTACTTACCCGATGTGGAGAGTATAATTACGTAACAGGTAACATTTTCTGCCTGTCGAAACAGGAAAATGGTTGGTACTAAATTTACGGCCTCTGACCGAGTAAGAGTTTGTTGGTCCTTATATTATAACCCTATGTAAAGGGGTCCCACCTCTTACCTCAGCATCATTGTCGTGTTCCCCAGCCCGGGCCCCCCTTTACCAACCTATTTAGTCTCATTTCTTCTTTTCTTTCATATCATTTTTTTTATCTTCCCAATTTCCTCTTAATCCAATTTAGTTTTGAGAAAATAGTTTTGATGCGATACATATATAATAGAGCAATATACTGTTTACATTTAATATAGCTATGTTTATGATTAAGGGAGTAGCTTGCCTTCAGAACTATAGAAAAGATTGTCGCTGACGAAGGCTGTATCAACTATCGTGGCTTGCGTCGGCTCGTCTGCTGCAAATACGCGATGGAGCCAATAATTACTAATTTAAGCAAATACTTAGTGTCATTTTGGTGCTATTAAAGTACAGTAGTCAGTTGGTCATTCTTTTTAGCATATTAAATAACAACAATTTTTCGGGTTCTTTGCTGTGTTAGCACTCCCCGCTACGGTCGTTCTCGTACATCGGTGCTAGGGTTAGGATTGCCGATACTTACATTTTATCGTACGAGAAGAATATACTATATGTGATCACTTCTTATTAAGTCTATCAAATTTATTCGCGCAAAACTAAGTCTACCAAATTTTATTCGGGCAATTAAACGATCAACTTGATTTATGTTGGTGCTAAATAAATGAATCTAGTTGAATGAACTATCTCTAATGCTCCAAATTACCTATTTACCTAATTTGGGAGTTCTATCGGCGACTAACTCAGATCTGGAATCTTAAATTAATTTTTACGCATTTTCCGCCTCTATTTCCGACCGGTCGATTTACTGCTAAATATTCCAACGGGTATTAAACAACCTACCTCACTGGCGACTCCAACGAAACTCGCATTTATACTACTAATTCAATCTATCTATCTAATTTGAATTTTAAAACAATTTCTACAAAAAAAATTCCTCTATCTTTAATTTCTCACCTTCCTCTATTTTCTTTCTCCTATTTTCTTTTTTTTCTATCTTATCCTTACCCGACCGAATTCCCCATCTGGCTCCTCCTCACTCCACCTCCTTTCTTCCCCAAATCTCTTCTTCTCCCCACTAAGCCTCGACGCCACCGGGTGCTCGTACCCGCCCACCCACCGCCGTGGCCTCCTCCTCTTCTGCCGCCTCCTCCGGCTCCTACCCGACCGCCTCCTTCGACTCCTACCCAACACCTCCCTTCGGCCTGTATGGCGCCACCACCGCCGCCCTTCCTGGCACGGCCACTCCCGGTCCGGCCTCCTCCGGTGTCTCTTGCGCCCGTCGTGAGGTACCTCCCTTTCCTCCCTAACCCCTTGCTCTGTGATGTGATGTACTGAGAGCTCCATGTTGATGCTGCTGTGAGATGCTCTACTTGTGAATGATGAGTATGTGTTGTGCATACTGGGGTGTACTGGGGTTACCTCTGGGTGGGATTTGGAAAGAGGGTAGCAATGCCGACTTGTGTTGGTACTCCCTTCTTCTCCCTGCCGTGGGTGGCTTGCAAGCTATGATGGCGAGAAGGCTGAGCTTGCCTTGGGTCCCTTGCTGCCTTGATGCCTTGCTTCTCCTCCTGCTTGTGCTCTGGTGATGGCAATGAGATGGAAGTGTTGGGGAAGCCCTTGGCTCTGCTCCTCCTTCCTTTCGGCTGTGAAGTGTATGTGGCTTATGTGTGGGAGATAGGCATGCTAGTGGCCTTCGGCTGGCTTATCTCTTGCCTGTGGGGCTGGCTTATCTATTGCATGTGCACTGCCCTCTTTACCATTTTCTTGTTCATTTTTACCATGCTCTTATCTCTTGTACTGCTGCTGCCCTCATTGTAAGCTGTTGGATTATCAACTATGTGTCCAAAGGTGCTTTGGCTAATGAACTCTGGATTCTCAGCGGTTGATGAGATGTGGGTGTTAGATTCAAAATACCCTATGAAGCTTTGAGCTGAGGGTGGGGGATTAACGGGTGATGCACTGTAGGCTTCTAATACTGTTGAGAGCCGATTAACTTTAGTTAATCAGGGTACTTTGATGATCAAGGGACCGGCTGATCTAGTTTGGTATGGAGAATACTAATGGCCACTTCTTATATTCTAATACTCACACACACACACACACACACACACATATATATATACCGCTATCAGTTGTACTAATCGTTTCCTGTGCTTTCGGCCGTCTATGGAGGTGTGGATCGGGACGGATGAAAGATAATTGGATGAAAAGACAAGGAGGGCTTCAACAAGATGAATGCAAGCATTTAGATTGTATTTTATATTGTGATCTGTTGAAAATCATTCTTGTAATTAATTCAGAGATTGTATTATTATTATTCTTCTTTTTCTGCTTGTATGGATTCTTGTAAATAATACTGGGTTGTAATATTTTACTTTTGCTTGCAATGAAATCATATTGTGATGTATTTTTTAGATTGAAATAATAATGTATGTTCTTTGATAATGACCTCTTGCAAAAGATTCTGAGATTATATAGATGATTTACTCTTTTGTAACTTAAACAAAGTTCTAATTATATCGTATCTGTGGTAATGCATTCTTGTAATTAAATCTAGGCACGTATTTACTGTTTTACCTTCAGCTTTAAGAGATTATTGTAATTGACTTTGGATGACATAAGGATGATGTATGCTGATTTGGATGTATGTCAACCGCCACTCTAGAGATCGTGCTGACCTCGCAGGAGGAAGCCCTCCTTAGTCCGCTGCTGAGCGCGGCGAGCGCCAATGCTTCGGGGGTCTACGAGGGGGTCGCCAACTTTGCCGCCCCGCCCTGTGCGAGGGAACTCTTTCGGAACATGTCCCTTAAGGAAATGTTGTGGTCTGTCGAGGCAAATGCCGCGAAGGCTGGTCTTTGGTGCTCTCTCTTTTATTTTTGTTTTTTTACGCGTCGTTGTGCGTGCAGACCCTGATTCTATCGTGCGCGCTTGAGGACGACGTCTCGCGCGGCTTCGCCGAAATCCAGAAACGAGTTGACGTGAAGCATGCCTACAGCGGGGCACTGAGCGTGGAGCGCGATGCCCTTGCTGACAGCGTAAAGGCCCTGGAAGCCCGGGTGGTGAGGCTCGAGGAGGAGCATGCTAGCCTTCAGGGTGATGTGTGGACGCAGTGGGGTGTCCGCACGGAGCTTGAGGTGGAAATCCAAACCGAGCTATCATTGGACAGCCAATGGCAACTATCCGGGCGCAGCCAGCTTTTTTACACTTGACCCTAGGGATAGAATTTGTGGAGGCTTTTAGCATTCCACGTGTGGTCCAGTTGTTGTCCCTCCGGCGTCGCGATGTAGTAGGAACCCGCCCTTGTGTTGTGGGTGATGATGTACGACCCTTCTCACTTGGACTCTAGCTTGCCTATGGCCGTGGGATTTGTGGCTCGCTTGAGGACCATGTCGTCTGGCGCCAGGGGGCGGATCTTGACCTTCCTATTGTACGCCTGTGTGACTCCCTCGGTGTATTTTGCCATGGTTGTTATGGCTTGCACACGATGTTCTTCGAGGAGGTCGAGGGAGATCCCTGGCCTGTGGGTTCGCTGTCTTCTGTTGCTCGGAGGGATTTGGCCGCGATCTCCCCTGAGGTCATGGCTTTGTCACCAAAAAGGAGTTCGAACGGAGAGAAGATCGTTGCCCTGGTTGGTGATGTTCGGAGTGCCCATAGGGCTTTTTGAAGTTATTCGGGCTAGGGTACCTTCGGCATGCCCACGGGGCACTTTGTTAGGCCCGCTAGAAGATTGTTGTTAGCTCGCTCGACCGCTCCGTTGGACTTGAAATGTCCTACTGATGTGAAGCATATATTTGTTCCCAGGCGTTGGCAGAATGCTCTGAAAGATCCTGAGTCGAACTGGCTGCCATTGTCGGTGACGATGTCGCGTGGCACCACATATCTGGAAATAATGCTCCTCCATGTGAACCGTTGTGCTGCGGTGGCCATAATTTTGGCGACTAGCTCGGCCTCTATCCATATGGAAAAAATACTCGATGGCGACGAATGCGAAGCGGAGATTGCCCTTGGCTGCCGGGAAAGGGCCGATGATGTCGAGCCACCATTACACGAAGGGCCAGACCGGAGGTAGGGTTTGTAGTGGTACCGTTGGTGCCTTCGAATTGTGACCGGCCCACTGGCACCCCTAGCAGTGTTGGATGAGATCTTGTGCATCCCAGAGTGATGTTGGCCAATAAAAGCCTTGGCGGAAACCTCGTGCCACGAGGCCCCGGGGTGCTTGATGTACACTATAGGGCCCCTCATGGATGTCCCTTAGGAGGGATTGGTCCTCCTGCTAGGACACGCATCGCAGTAAGGAAGCACAGACGCCTCCTTTGTATAGCTGGCCGTTGATGATGCGGTAATTCTGGGCTCGGTGCCGGAGCCACTTTGCTTTAACAATATCTTTGGGCTCCTCGCCTACGAGGTATTTGGTGATGGTGTCCCTCTAGTCAGCCCCGTTAATAACGAGCACCAGGCTTGACCATTGGTAGCTTTTGCTTGGCCTTGAGCCCTTGTGCTTGGGTAGCGGCGAAGGACCGTAGTATCTCATAGAAGACTTCTGGCAGAGGGCACTCATTGGAGCTGGCCAACTTTGCGAGCATGTTAGCTTCTTTGTTGTTACTTCTTGAGATGGTTTGGACAGTGATGCCAAGGAAGTGCCTTGCTGCCGCCCACACCACAGTTGGATATCTGGTTATTTCGGGGTCTCTGGTGGTGAATGATTTGTCGAAGTGCCCCGTCATCAAACGAGAGTCATTTTTTTACTACTATGTGCTTCGCCCCCAATGCCTTTTGCCTTGCGGAGGCCCAACAGTAGGGTCTCATACTCTAAGACGTTGTTTGTTGTCGGGAAGTCGAAGCATGCAGCGTGCGACATGCTTTGCCTGTCTAGGGTGACTAAGATGGTCGCTGCGCTAGCCCCTGCGGCGCACCAAGATCCGCCGGTGTAGATTGTCCACGGGACCTCGATCCTACTTGGGGGCTATTCTTCGACATGGAGGTCCACTCGGCGATGAAGTCAGCAAGGGCCTGCAACTTGATGGCCGTGCGCGCCGCGAAGGTGAGGTCAAAAGATGCCAGTTCGGCCGCCCACTTGCCTATTCAGCCTGAGGCGTCCTTGTTCTGTAGCATCAATGCTAGTGGGTAGGACGTCGGGACCATGATGGTGTGTGCCAGGAATTAAAGTCAGAGCTTGCGCGAGGCCATGAGTAGGGTGTATGCCAGCTTTTCTAATTCCGTGCATCTAATATTGGCCCTTAGAAGGCCTCTGAAAAGTAATACACGGGTCGTTGCCCGTTATTTTCTTGGACGAGGACTGTGCTCACTGCTGACAAGGAGGCAGCGAGGTAAAGTAGGAGGTCTGCGTTGGGCTTCAGTCTGATTAAGCTCGGTAGCTGGGTAAGGTATTGCTTGAGCTCTTGGAATGCCCTCTGGCATTCTTCCGTCCACCGAAATGGCTCTGCTCCCCGGAGTGTCCTGAAAAATGGCAGGGCCCACTTTGCAGAATGGGACAGGAATCGATTGAGGGCTGCAAGGCGTCCTATCAGCCTTTGCACCTCCCAGGCACTGTGAGGGGGCTCCATCTCTTCGATGGCTTTAATTTTTTCGGGGTTGGCCTCGATACCTCTTTCAAATATGAGGAATCTCTGGAGCTCGCCTATCTTTATGCCGAAGGCGTATTTTTTAGGGTTGAGCTTGACCCCCTTCACCCGGAGACTAGCGAAGGTTTCCTACAGGTCCTCCGCATGGGCCCCCACAAGCCTGCTTTTGACCACTATGTCGTCGATGTACGCCTCGACGTTGCAACTGAGCTGGCCAGCTAGCACCTTCGTGATGAGTCGGGTGAAAGTTGCGCCCGCATTTTTCAAGCCGAAGGGCATGCGGGTGAAGCAATAGGTGCCGATTGGGGTGATGAAGGCGGTTTTTGGTTCGTCTTCCTTGGCCATAAATATCTGATGATGCCTGGAGTAGGTGTCCAAGAAGCTCATCAGTTCGCATCGCAAGATGGTGTCCACCAGTTGGTCGATGCGGGGTAGAGGGAAATCTGTTGGGCCACGGGTAGGCTACGATAGCTACAAATCAAAATTTCTACCACGCAAACCAGGAAGCCAAGCAAGTAGATGATCACAGATCGTTACCACCAGACGCGTAGAGCAACGGAAGAAGGGTTGGAGTAGCCTGGTCCAACGAAGAGCGCGTCGATGTAGTGGTCGTAGTCGATCGTCCAGCGTCCTTGCAAGTCGATCGTCTCCTCCAGCAACCTCTGCAGTTCCTTGTGAAGATCGCGAATCGTCCTCAAGCGCAACAGTCGCAGTAGTGCCTCTACGGTATCCACACGTCCAGGGAAGGAACAACCATGCGCAGGTGTGCTAGCATCAAGTCGCATGGTAGAGCTCTCAGGAAGATGGCGGCTAGGGTTTTGGTGGTGATTCACGCATACCTCCCAACAGCCTCGTGCATCTCCTTATATAGTGCTCGTGACGGATCCTATCCGAACACGTTTGTCGAATCGTATTCGTACTGGTTTGCTCCAACTCGTTAAGTGTGTGACCCTATAGGTTCATGCGTAATCGGTTGTAACTCGGAAACCCTTTCCAATCACGAGTCGTAGCGGCTCCTAGCAGAACATAACGATTCCTGAATACACACAAATTATATCGGACGAACCTTAATGCAATATGATCTACGACCATGTCCTCGTCACTTACGACTAGGTCCTATCTCTATACGACCAGTTCGTATTTGGTCACGACGATTCGTAATTCCTTACGACGATTCGACCACCACAGTGACTACGTTCGACCGATCTACGACGGCTCGTATCTCCATAACGACCGATCCGAAGCTATTCGAACTAAGCGACCTACTCGTGTATACTCCTTTGCCTCACGATGTCTGGTTGAACTCCAGGTGAGATGTTGTGTCATCCATGGACTGTTCAATACTTTCTCGATCGAGTGTCGGATTACTTCACGTGATTGAACACTTCGACTACTAGTGGCATGGCCATGCACTTTCTTTATCCGACCACAACGAGGGGCCCAGAGACATCCCGACCACAACGAGGGGCCCAGAGACATCTCTCCTGTTATGTTAGGAGGGGCAAATCTCATATGCGACCAGTCACATTCCTCTGCATGTTTCATAGCATACCCAAAAGTTACCTTTATAACTACCCAGTTACGGTGTAGCGTTTGGCAACCCCTAAGAGTGCTATTACATATGTAGGAAACTATGCTGATCTCAGGTCTAAGGATTATACATCAACATTGCTTGAGACCAACTAACGGCACATAGAATCATAACAATCTCAATAGTGTCTCAAGGTGGGTCTAATCCAACATCATGTTCTCTAACATGTGTCCATATTATTGGTTTGATATCTCCATATCCATGACCCATGAAACATAGTCATCAACCAATACATATGCTAGTCTATTCATATGTGTCCTCATATGTTTCCGACCAGGGATCGTATAAGAATAATTATCGTAGAAATATAGAGTTTCACAATCAAGTCACATACTTGATAATCAATATTAACAATATTATTCTTGGAACAAGATAACATTTTATCCAATATTATGAACATAAGGAAATATAATCATCTCTATGATTGCCTCTAGGGCATATTTCCAACAAAATCGTCCTTTGGAGATGCTTTGTTGAGGTCGGTGAAGTCGACGCACATGCACCATTTGTTCGTGTTTTTCTACACCAGGATGGGGTTAGCCAGCATTCAAAGTGCTTGATCTTGTGAATGAGTCCCACCTTAAGCAGCTTGGCTATATCTTTCTTGGCCGCTTCCAGCCGCTCCACCGACATGCGACGTAATTTTTGCTTCTTTGGGGATGCGTTGCTTTTGATGGCCAGGAGGTGTTCAATTGTCTCCTGCGCTACCCTGAGGATGTTCTCTGGGCCCCACATGAAGATATCAGTGTTCGTACAGAGTACTTCGAGGATGGCCTCGTGTGCTTCTGCCAGGAGCACCGCCCCCAGGGCCACCGTCTTTTTCGGGGATGCTTCTCTCAGGGGGACTCTTCAAAGTTGCCTCTCTGGTTTGGTCTTCGGTGCCCATTTTGTCAAGGGGGTGTCCGCCCGGGTGTTTGTGTCCACTTCGACTGCGGGGACATGGTGGGTTGGTGAGATTATCTCCAGCTCCGTCTGCCTTGTCAGGTCCTGGCCCCCTCATACCATGATTATACCCTCGGGCGTAGGAATCTTCATGTATAGGTAGTTGTGGTGTGCTATCGTGCTGAAGGTATTCAGCGTGGCCTGCCCAAGGATGGCGTTGTATTGTTAGGGCATCTGGACGACGTCGAATGTGATGACCTCGGTCCGAAATGTGAAGTCGTCACTGAACATGACGGCGAGGTCAATTTGGCCTAGGGCCGTCACGGGCCTCCCCCCGAAGCCTACCAGGGGTATGCCCAAGGGCGAGAGACGATCCTTGGGAATCATTATTGTGTCGAAAGTGTCGCGAGCGGGGAGGTTCGCGGCTTCCTCCGATCCACGTAGGCGTCGACCTCGAAATTAGCGTTGTTGGCGAAATAGCGAGAGTCGATGAGGAAATCAGGCCTCTGGCATCCTCGAGGCCAAAGGTGATCGGTATCTTGGCGTAACGAGGTGGGCTAGAGGCAGGGTATGTTGCGACGTAGTGGACCTATCGAGCATATGTGCACCGTTGCCTTTTTGACATTATGCCAAGCAAGGATCCTCCTCTGATCATGTTTATGATCCTGTGATGGTGCTCCCCGTGGCCTCCTTCTATGAGGGGCCTTGGTGGCTGAGTGGGCAACCAGTTGCCCGTTCCCCTCCTGTCTTCGTGCTCGGCCGGTTGTTGACCGCGGTTCATGTAGTCTTGCATGGCCGCGATGGTGCGACACTCCCTGGTCATGTGTGATCCTTCGCCATGGAGATCACAAAATAACGAAGGGCCTCTGGCACTTGCTCGGGTGTTTGGTTGCCTCCTGCCGTTACGCCTGCGGCCTCCTCGACCTCTTCGCTTCCCTCCCTCAGGGGGGTGGCCGCCGTCTACAAGCTAGACGTTCCGTCCCTTCTGGCGGTAGTCGTTGGCCCGCGACTTGGCAGCTGTCTCTGTCGTGGTGGCTGCGGGTCCCTCTCTCCCGAGCGGCCCACTCGGTGTTAGTGCTGGGGCCCAGGCCTCCGCCCTTCGGGTGATGTCTTCCTTCGCCTAGACGTATTCTTCCATTTTGTCGAAGAGCTTCACTACTGTGCGGATGGGCTTGAGAGCTAACCTCTTTGACAGGGGGCCTCTCTGGAGTCTGCATGTGGTTACGTTTATAATGGTGGTTTCGTTGACTCCCTTCACTTGCCACTTCACCTCCGCAAATTTTTTGAAAAAACTACGGAGGGACTCGTCCGGGGCTTGCTTTATTGTGAATAGGTGCCCCATGTCCTTTGGCTTAGCGCAGTTTCCCTGGAAGTTGTTGCGCACGAGATCCCGCAATTGTTCCCATGCATATATGGACCGGAGAGTGATGGTGAAGAACCATGTCAGCGCCACACCCTTGAGAGCGAGGGTGATGCTCTTTGCTTGTGTGGTGTCATCTCCTCTGGCTGCTTCGATGGCGGTTTTGTACACCCAAAGGAAATCCGAGGGGTTCGTGCACCCTTTGAAGGGCCTAACATCCGGCATTTTGAAGCACGGAGACCGGTAGACGTTTCGACCCGACTCAACCAGAGTAGGGGTCCCCGGGCAATGAGAGCCGGAGGCCGCAGTTCTGAGTCTTGAAGGGTGGCCTCCCCTCCATTGGTTTGCCCTGTGCGAGGGATGTGAGTCGAAGAGGGGCTGTGAGGGCCACCTCTGTCGGCTGTCGGAGACCCAGCATCTCCCAGCGGAGGTCCGCTAGCTCCCGCTGGAGGGCTTCGTAGGCCTACCGGGTCACGCTCGCCGCCCCCAGTGGAGGTGGGCTCGTCGGGTGGCTCCCGGGGAGAGATCCCTCGGTGGGCCGAATGTTGCTTCCAGCAATGTCTCCATGCGTGGAGTTGTTGGCTTTCTCCTCCGCGGCTGTGGCGGTGGCCGTTGCTGCCACAGAGGTCATGCTTCGCTTGGCCCTCGAGGTGCTCAGGGCCACGGCCGCGAGACCTTGGGTGTGACCTTCCGAGGAGCCATACTAATTCCTCGGGGCTATGCTTCGTGACTTTCCTGCCGAACCCTATGGACGGCGCCAACTGTCATAGCAAGAGAGACTAGATAGTAGAAAAAGGGGACCCCCGGTGTCTACACGAGGGATCGAGGGATCCTCGAGGAGGGGGTCGGTTGCCAGGAGTAAATGAGTAGATGTGTATTAATTGTCCTAAAAATCTGGTCTGATTTATTACATGGGAGGTGGCTATTTATAGCCTTCCGACAAGGTATATGAGATTACAGATCTACCCCTGAAAAGGTCCTATGTGCATAGGGGTTGTAGGGGCATTTCCTACCCCTACACGTAGCCTTCAGCTCACGGTGGACCTCCATGGTCCTGGTCCACCTGGCTGGTACTCTTGGAGTATCGACTCCTTCCGCCCTTCACCACGTGCGGGGTGTCCCCGGGCCGAGGGGCCCTGGACACCCTTCGGTGCCCCGAGGTGGCCCCAGGGGACTCCTGTCTTCTTAGTTCATGGCGCTCTAGCCGCCTTCGGAAGCCCTCGCACCAACCTCGGGGCTTCCCCGAGGATATGCCAGGGCCTCGGAAGCCCCTAAACACGCCCTGGTAACCCTGGGGGCCTTTGGGTAGATCTCGGGCCTCCTCCGAAGGTGCTCTTGGCTGTTGGCGCACCTCGGGAGAGGGGCCTCGAGCCGCACCTCTGGCCGCAGGGCCTTCGGTGGTGGGCCCTGTGGTCTTCGCTGGGTCGCCGGGGCCAGTAGGGCCGCCGCTACGACACTAGTGATTGGTCATTCCTCCATATCCTCCAACACATCCTCCTCCAAACCATACATATCTTCTTGCTCCCGCAACTGCAAGTTGTAATTCAATGAGTATCATGTATCAAGGTGGCATTACATTAAGCCATACTGCTAGCTAGTTAGGTAAAAAAACTGCAAACTGTTGCCACTTGTGAAGCATCACTCAATG
Organism: Phyllostachys edulis; assembly: GCA_036346405.1. Classification (NCBI taxonomy): domain Eukaryota; kingdom Viridiplantae; phylum Streptophyta; class Magnoliopsida; order Poales; family Poaceae; genus Phyllostachys; species Phyllostachys edulis. The sequence continues at coordinate 147,762 of CM070567.1, forward strand.
CCCTCTATGTCCATCTCAGTAAGGATAGATCCACCAATATCTCCACCTTCATGTTTTGCAAAAAGATTAATTATGCTTAAAGATTTCTGCACATACTATGCATAAAGCAATGAAACATGAGTGTAGAATTTAATATTACCTTTTCGAGATGCTGTAGTCCAATCTTTGGTACAAATTAAAGTTTGCACAACTTCATGATCAAGGCAACTACGAAAATGGAACAACAACACATCCGCCAGCACTAAAAGCTGACTCTGAAGCACCAGTCGACACTTGAATAGATAACACATCGCGTGCAAGTCAGGAGAGAATAGTGAGCTTAGGTTGCTTGAGCTTCCACCATGACAAAACATCAAATAAGATTTTGCCTTTTGTTTTCCATTCCACTAGTGGTTGTTCTATGTACACTTCTAACTCAGTTTTGGTACCTTGACATACAGCACTACTACCATGCAATAACCTTTCAAGATCTGCATTAAGATCATCATCACTCTCCTCATCCTCAACCTCTTGGTCTAACGGTTGAGAATCAACTATTTGCACATTTGTAGCTGTTGTCTTCTTTGAAGTTACAGGTGGACTGGACACATTAGCTTGGAACAGCTGGTTAATAATACTTATGAATTTATAACTTGTTCTGGAGCATTGTCATGGTAAATCTTATCTGCAAAATAGTGTATCGGCTTTGTCTTGTGATGAGGACATCACTCCTTCGGATACGTGCAACACTTCTCCTCCAGACATACAAGGACCAAATACAAGAGCACGTGCGTGACAATTAAACCATCAGGTGAACTTGTTACTCAATGTCCATACTTGCTTGGTAAAGGATGTGATGCTACTAAATTCTTGTGCTGGTCATCCCTCGTAGGTCAAATCTACTCGGATTCAAGATTGAGCTCAAGTCGGACTCCAAATTCGGTTCGGAGTCTCTAGACAACACGTCAACAAAATGGGCATAACTCTTGCATACGGAGTCCAATTGAGGCGTTCTTGGACTTGCTAGAAAGCTTATGACGAGCCCGTTTCAATGGATCTGGTCTCACACTTAGATTCATTGGGAGTTAGTCAAAGTCATTGAAATAATGTGCCACGTCACAATTTTGGGCCTAATAGGGCCTTGTAAGCGTGTCGAGGTCGGAGTCCAGGTTGTGTATGCCTCTCCCCACGGCCGCACAACCCTAGGTCAACCTCCTCACATACCCCTATATATATACAGCCGCCGTCAAAGTTTAGCTTGGGGTTTTTCTTAGATTATTCTGCCACTTTGTAGTTTCATCGATTGTTCGGTTTGAGGAACCCCACTTTGTGAACTTCATCCATATTCGCAATACAGTTCAGATTGCATCTTCCTTATTCTTGTGAGTTGCTTCGATTGCTTGCAGGAACAATAACCCTCATGGTAAGGTCAATCGCGTGCGAGCGTGGTCGATAACGACAGTCGTGTGGGTGTAGCGAATTGCGAGGTGACGATCTGCGGGTCGGAAGCCTCAAGACGTCAACGTCCTCACGACGAAATCAATCGAACCTATCGGAAGATCGGGCCGCTGTTCTCATCATCTTGTATCTAGGATCAAGAAAACATGTTGCCACTAGAGCCATGTTGGACTTTTCCTAATACTTATCATACTTAATTTGCATGGAATGTACCATAGTAGATATAATAGGATCAGGGTTGTCACAACAGTCTGCAATGGCAAGCTTAATCTTACAAAAAGTATTGAAAAATAGATTTGCTGTTGGATATTTAGTGACGGAGAAGATCTCAGTAGCACCATAAAATCTCTTCAAACATGTAGATATAGATTTTGCCACAGTCCAATTTTCGGTAGTTGGTGTACATTTCATATATTTGCTTTTGTCTCAAAGAAAAAGCATAAGGTTTACTTACCCTCCGCATAGTCCCTCGTCGGGTCTGATGAACCCGAGTACCTCCACATCTGGTGAGCCCTCTTCTTCAGAGGGCTGATGCGGCGCGTGATGAAATCCTTCACCATGTGCCATCCAGTAAGCCCCTCTTCCTTCAAGTCTGCGATGGCTTGGATGAAGGGGGAAATCCGGCGAAGGTTCTTAGGAATCGCATCCTATGAAGGAACCTTCTCTGCCGGCTTTCCAATGAAGGAGAGGCTATCCTCATTGGTGATCTCCCAATAGAACCACCTCTTCTTCCACCCCGGCCACGACGACCGGGTAAACATCTGAATATATTCCCTCGATTTCCCGTTGTGGAGCTTCATACTACTGACCATCGAGCAATTCCGCTTAACCGAAGTCATTCCAGAGTAGTATCTGGAACAACTCAGTCGTAGGGGTCCCAGTGAGGCCAGCAAAAGGCACACAAATACTCCCAACATAGTGATAGAATTGGAAACGAGGTTCACCAACTCTACTTGGAAGTATTCAAGTACCAATGTAAGAAAAGGATGAAGCGGTGTCGGAGCGCAGACTCACGAGAATGCTTGGAAGATGGGGATTTGCCCCATCTCCCGATATTAATCTTTGCTGGCGGCCGATCCGACTCACGAATTGACCTTGGGATCTTTTGGTCGACCAAAGCTTGAATCTTGGCGCGTCCATCTCCGATTCAACCCATTGGGAAGCGGCTCCGGCCATTTCTCCCAAAAGCTAAGAGATTGGATGTGGAAGGGTTGGAGAAGAAAGCTCGATTTGGTCGGCGGCGGAGAACTTCGGAAGTTTTGAGCAGCAAGAACAAATTGGGGAAGGTAAAGACCTTACCCTCACCATGATGAAACTTTGTATGTATACGCTTAGAAGATGAAAACACGTGGCTACCCAACGGTTGCTAGCAGCGAATCGGGAACTGCTCCAGCAGACAACGGCAAGGGAATCGATTGGGATTCTTAAAATTTGTGTGCTCGAGGAAGTCGGTCTGCTTTTACACCTCAGCGAAATTACCTTCTTAACCAAGTCTTTTTCGGTCAGTAGTAAACGGTTGGAAAGTTTCTACTTCCAACCACAGTACTGCGACCACTCGGGGACCGTTAGATCTTCTACGATCACCTTAACAGCCACAAGGTTATCCTACAACTTTCTTGACTAAGTAAATTTCTAGTCAAATGAAACACTAGTCGAAGAGTTTTTCCTTCGACCACCTTTTCCACGACCATCTACTGGTCGTAAGATCATCTACTACTCCTTTCTTAAGCAAGCTATGTTTCGCTTAAGCTGGGGGGCTAGATGACGAGGATATAACAATCCTTATTTAATGATTTATCCATAATTCATATTATGAGATAATAATGACGTCACATAACTCCTGAGTATACCCCTTAAATATTAATAAGGGAGAAGCTGGAGGTCGTAAGTTCTTCTACGACCACCTTGTAGTCGTGGGTCTTCCTACGACTACCCTATAGTCGTAAGTCTTTATACAACTATCTCATGATCGTAAGCTCTACTACGATCAGCATGCAGTCGTAAGCTTTCCTACGACCATCCCCCGGTCGTAAGACCTTCTACTACCAGGCCCTAGTCGACAAGGCTTACAGACATGTGGGCCTAGCCGATAAAGGAATCTTCCGCGCCGTATTCAAAATACGGGCAGTAAACTACGCCATTATTTCCTAAGATAATGACACGATTTTAACTCCCTTTTATGATGATAATTGCCTGGCGACGTGGGAACGTTTTAACTCCTGTAGTAACCTCCAGTAACGACGCCAAGATCCGGATGATTAAGTGACCTTTTATTAGAGGTCCAACGGCGTACGATGCAGGGGCGGTATAAAAGGCAAGGATCATCGAGCAATGGGGAGAGCACTGAATTACGAGAAGCACAATACTCTAGTTTTACGGCGATCTTGTAATCCGATATACTCAATACATACACATAGGAGTAGGGTTGTTATTCTTCCGGAGAAGGCTGAACACATATAAAATTCCGTGTCTCCATCTCTGTGTGATTTTGAGCCTAGAGAACCCCCGAATCAAACAATCTTTACATAAGTTCGGTCCTAAAACACCGACAGTTGGCGCCGACCGTGGGGATCTTCGAGTCATCAATTTTTCCCTCTGTCCTTCCAATTCTCATGCTCTCATGGCAGGAGAGTGGAAAAAGGGCGAGGAGGAAGAGCTTCCTGGCCAATTATAGCCTAAGCAGGCAAGGAAACACTGGAAACATCCGTGTCAAGGTATAGCAAGGTAGGTCAAGGGTAGATGATGGCCAAGGTAGGGTACGACCAAGCTTAGTAAAAGATAATAAAATAATGTTTGCTGTGAAGATAGGGAACAAGGGAAGAAATCAAGGTGCCACGCAATGTGATCATATTCAGTGTATGAGCCATGTATATGGCTGTATTTAATGCAACATAACATGCATTAAATGCACAAGTTACTTATGTGGCGTAGAAAATAAGAATAGGTAAGACTGGTAAGTGGGACCAGTCAAACTTGGGAATAGTTTGGTCAAGAAGGGAGTGGTCACGGCCAGAGGGAGGGTCATGGCCGAACAGAGGAGGTCGTGACCTATTGTAACATCCCTATTTTCTAGGCTTTTTGAAAGTTTTGAAAACTTTAAAAATTAACCACTTGGTTTTATTAATTCGCTAAAGCTTAATTTATAATTTAGAATTCTAAAAGCTGTTTAAATTGAATTAATTAAAACTTGAACTAATTGAAGTGGTTTAAGTTGAGTTTCGTTGGATCTTAAAGTTAGTTTTTCCTTTTGCCTTATGTTAAAAATAATTAATTGCAATAATTAAAAGCAATAGTTAAGCTGAAAATATTTTTATTAAGATCTAAATAATTCAAGGGATTTCTGTGAATTTTCCTAGAATTTTTGGACAGCTTAAGCTATTTTCTAAAAATACTTTTCCTTTTCTGGTATTTTCTAAAATCGAAAAACCTTAGAAAATCCTCCTTTGGCTCTTGGGCCGAATTCCTTGACCGCTCTCATTCCCTCATGGCGGCCAGCTCACAAGATGCTGTCTGGCCCATCGGACATCGTCCGATCGAAATCGGACGACTGCCATCGCTCGCGCCTTTCCCCGTTCCGTCTCTCTCTCTCGGTGACCTGCGGGCCCCGCTTGTCAGCCGCCTCGTCCCCGGGTCGTCGCCTACCTCCGGCCGCGCCCGCTCTGTATTAGCCTCGTCGCGTTTTTGCCACGCCGCGCGCTTCCTTGCCGAGCCCTACCGCCTATCCCGTCGTCGAATCGTCGTGCGCGCGCCGCCTCCGCCCGCGCCCGTCGCCCGCTTTTCCCTCTTCTCGCGGTCAGCGGACCCCCCCCACCGCCATTAAAGCAGTCCCGACACCACCACCTCCTCCTCCTCCTCCTATGGGCCTCCCGAGGTCTATTTAGCGAGCAAGGGAACTCTCTCTCTCTCTCTCTTTCCTCAACTCGCTCTTCCTCTCTCCTCCAGAGCTCGTGATTTGGATCTCAAGCACCCGCCGTGGAGCTTCGCCAGACCCACCGCCGCCGTCAAGCCCTCCGGCCATTGTCGACCTCACCTTTGACATCGCTAAGGCCAAGCGCCTGGTCAAGACTCCCTCTCATCGAGCCTCACGAACCCCGCCACGCTCGAAATGCCGCCGCCGTTCTTCCTCCTCATGGCGACCTTCGATGCCGCCGTGTTGTCAAGACCGTCGCGCACCCAAGATCGCCGTGAGCCCTCTTCTTGCCGGTGTCCTCGCCACGCCATCTCGACCATTAGCCGCGACCATAGTCCCCGTCTTGTGCATGCTTCGGGTGCGGCGTGGCAAGCCACGTGGTGGTCGCCAGTCCGCATACTGTCGTGACCCGTCACCCTTTTTCGGCGTGGCTGTCGATCGGCCGAGTTGAATTTTTGGGTTTTCTTTAGAAAATTAATTGAAAAAATCGAAATCTCCAAATTCATCATTTTATGTGTTTTAGATTTCCTTTGGCCATAACTTCTTCATTCGAACTCCGATTCGAGTGATTCAAATTTCTAAATTCCTCTAAATTCATTGTATTAATATTAGTATTTATTTGGTATTTATTTGAATTTTATTTGGAGTTGTTTTATTTATTTATCTTTGTTATGCGTATAGATTCCTGCGTTTGGACGATTTATGAACTTGAAGCGACCCAAGCACCTCTACTCTTCAACGAAGGCAAGTCGTAGACCTTTGATAATATTGAACCCATCTTTATAAAAGTATATTGTTTGATATAAACATGCATTGCTAATTTTATAATAAATAGTTTCGGGATTAGTTAATTACCTAATTGCCATTATACCGCCTTGATAAATTGTGAACGAGATGTATCCTTGAATGACATAAATCCTTGGACACCCTAGGATGGTTAATTATTAGTTGGACATGATGTTAATACCAACATGGGTATCGTGTTATGCTTAGCCAATGCTTTAGTTATACGATAGACTCATGATCTCATACTCAAGGAATGAATGAATTTGACTAAAGGAAATTATGGAACCGTGGCGGAGCCACTATTGCTAAAAGATGTTGTGCCATGACTAGGGTGGTCATTTGGCCGGGTTGAACAAAAATGATTTATGCTTGGACGAATGGGTGGTGGTAAAAGATGGGTGCCGTAACGCACACTTGGAATGTGGAAACGTCTCGTCTGAGCAACCAACTAAGGACTTAACATTGAACCATTGATCTGGGCCTTAACTGTACAACCACATGTCTAGACTGGGATAGACCTGGCTGACTAATTAGTAATGTTTTGGTTCGGTTCTGTCAAGGGTTGATAAGCGGCGCAAGAGGGGGCCCAGAATGGCGAAACCTCAGCGGGTAGATCCGAGTCAAAATAGAGCTTTGTAAAAGCCTTGTCACGTATTCTAGACTGCTTACCTAAGGTAGTGAGCGGTGGCATAGATATATGCCGAATAAACTAGAGAAATTTGTGTCTTGTGGGTCAAGCTGTACAACCTCTACAGAGTGTAAAACTATTCGAATAGCCGTTTCCCCGATTATGGACATGCCTGGTGATTTCACGCAAGGGGTAGAACTCTTATCGAAAATGTTGGAATGGGTTGGTCGAATCTTGTAGATGGTTGATGGTTGGGAAGTGAACAGGGTGTTCACTAGTTGTTTCAAAGAAAATTGATTATTTATGTATTAATCTTTTAAATTGTGCTTTGCAATCTACTTACTGCATTTACTGTCAAATATTGCTTTCTGCAAAATAGCCATAAAGCTATCCTTGTCAAACCTTGCATGAATATTACTTGCATACATTTCTCTGCGACTAGCTGAGTACATTCAAAGTACTCATGGCTTTGTGCTCTCTGGTTAATCAGTCGCTGAAGAAGAATCTGGAAGCAACGAGTTCTATGAAGAAGACTTCTTTGAAGACTATGCGAATTAGGTCACGTCCTTCACTCGATTGCCAGTGGGCATATTGGGTGACCTCCACTAGATGTTTTGTTCTCCGCTGCAAGTTTACTCTGTTATCTTTAGCCCTGCGTGGCAACCTTTGTAAGACTTGACCATAAGGTCTCTTTTGCTTAATATTATTAATTTGTCTGCTTCATCTATTGTTTGGTTGTGTGGTTATGATTACACCAATATTGCAACTGTGTGAGCTAGCTAGTGATCATGGGACTAGTTCAAAATACACAGAGGGTCCTGAGGTTGCATACTCGGGGTCCCGACACCTATTAGGGAGGTCTTATAAGGAGGTCCAAATGACTAAGAGGTCCAAGGGACAGGGGGGTCCTGACGGTAAGATTCTCAAAGGGAGGTCCTGACGGTCGGATCTCTCAAGGGGAGGTCCGGACCCTTAGATCTAACAAGGGGGAGGTCTGAACGGTTAAGATCTCCAAAGGGGAGGTTCTGATGAACGTGGGGGAGGTCCTAAAGGACACAGAGAGATCCTAAAGGACACGGGGAGGTCCAAATGAACGAGAGGGAGGTCCTAAAGGACACATTGAGGTTCAAAGGGCATGGGGGAGGTCCAAGCACCTGAGAGGTCTAGACCGAGAGGAGGTCTGGACCAGAGAGGACAAAACTAGCGCAGAAGGGGAGGAATAACCAAAGCTCCAACCAACCCAACAAGCCAAAAGAGAATTCTAGCTGAAATTTGATTTAGTCGCTCGAAGTCCCTTCTGAAATTCTCAAGTTAAGCTTTGAATTCTCATCAAAACAAAACGGTTCTTTTTATTTTGGAAAAATTTAAAAAGGCTCTAAAAAATCAGGGTGTTACAGCATACCATTTACATCTTTTCAGTTGGGCCTTGTTTCCCACCACATAGGGTGATGGGGTGTACCCCATCTTCGTCCACACCACCGAGTCTTTTGCTGATGCCGAGCCTAGGGAGATGCCCCATTACAACTTCATATCAGCCATCCTTAGCGCCACATAAAGAGGGTTGTGTGACACTTCACGGCGTGACACCGGTTTGAAACCGGTCCTTACCATCTGCTAGGTGATGCTGCAGTTGTGGAGTTGGAAGCACTTCCCTATTGTGTGGCCCACCTTTTGGAATGCAACGCACCCGTACGTCGAGTTCCATGACCCCATAGATAGGCCCACTATAGGCACCCGACGGACCGCTGCCAAGTTTCGCTGGGCCAGAGACAAACCGGTGAGGTGCTACCCCATGTTCCACAACGAGTTTGAGACATTGCATGATGACAACGCCGTATGGTCTCCATGGAGCCCACATTTTGTGAGCACGGTAGCGCTGCATGATCTATCCGTCCAATGCACGTAGGACGCCGGATTATGGGTGACGACCTGCCACCTTGTGTTTTCCCATATGGTGGAGCCTTACACGCCGTAGCGCGTAATGCGACAGTTCGATCTTTACCAAGTTGTACCCCCCCCTCGATGGGAGGATCCTCGAGTGAGCTGTCTACTTGTGTGTGCAACTACATCCGAGTAATGTTTTACATTTCATACCTATATCTGCTCTTCTCACATAAATCCTTCTCGAATGCAGGCAATCAAGGATGGGCCGACATTCTGAGGACTAGTAGGCAGTCCGGCATCAATGGACTACGGCTTGGATGGAGATGGCGCACGTTGAACTTTGTAAAGGCCTTGTGATAATCACTTAGTCGCACGCCTATAGAAGCGTGTCTTGGCCGACATATTAAGTTGATTATCTCTTATGGGTAAAGCTGCACAACCTCTACAAACTATTAAACTGTTCGAACAACCGTGTCCCTAGTTATGGACAATGCCCGGGGATTTCACATGGGTTATAGAGTTTTTCATAAAACTTTGGATAGTGGTTTGGTTGGGAAGTGAGCGGGGAGGTTCACTGGTTATTTCAAAACAATTGTCTATTTATTTACTATTCTTTTCAATTATATTTTTCAATCTATTTATTGTATTTACTGTTAATACTGCCTATGTGATCGGAGATCCCGTCAAATAGGCCTTGGAAAAAACAAACGGTTTGGGTAACAGAAGAGTACGTTCTTACTTTATATCTCACTCCGTTGGAGATGCAGTACTATAATTGGTATTTAACCTTAATCGGTCTCCACAAAAAAAATTAGTATATTAAACTTTGAAATTATAGGCAAATTTGAAGTGCTTTTGGGATCTGTTGGGGGGATTGTTGGAGTTTATGGGCTTGACCCATATAATATTCTAAATAAATCTTAGGAAAATCTCAAAGACTCACTCATGCATGATGGAATGTGGAAAGTTTAGTACCATATTGCTAGTCTTGGTAAGAAGAAACCAACTTATAAGATGGAGTTGGTCTCACCTAGTTGAAGCAAGCAAAAACAAGAACACTTGTGCGCTCGCTAGCTCGCCTTGTCACGCCATCCCCCGCCCGCGAGTGACGTGCGCGTGAATGGTCCGGCGATTTCATGTCAGGTTGGGTGTGAGGCTGCTGCTTCTTTTTGCCCCTCAAAACCATACATGGCATCTATACGTGTTTTGAGACTGTTTGAATTACACTGATTATGCGGGGCTTTTATGGCACGCGTTAATTGTAATTAATTACGTTTTCGAAAACATTTCTGCGGAATTAATTGCGGTGGTTTTTCCTTTTGCTGGTAATTCCATACGAGCCAGATCTCTTCTCTCCTCTCATCATAACAGAGAACAGAGAACTTTGCATCTGGTTTCTCGGCCGGTTCCTTGGTGTTGAGCTACTCGACTACTCCATTCCTTCCTCGGCGTGCACCGATGTGGAGAGAGCAGTGTCTACGAAACCGGCGTCCCTCGTGATCCTGCACGGATTGTGGCGAATAAGGTTTTTGAGAAGCATTCGCGCGACTGCTCACGACTTCCTTGGGCATCCGCTTCGCTTCGTGTTCTTCAGATCAGACTCTACCACGACCTTCACCTGAGCGATTCATGGTAAGCTGTTGATATGGCTAGGTCTTGCTCCCTAGAAAATAGTCATGTGATTACGGTAGATCCTACTTTTGTTAGTAGTGTTTTTGTTCTAAGATTTGCCATGTTTGCGTATATATATGAGATAGATATATTTGAGTCAATGATAATGCTATTGTTTATAGTTCCAAATATGCATAGTATATATGACGATATTGATTCAATTATTGTTTTAGAAATTATAATAATCACAAAGGTGCTCGTATAACTAACTATACCAATACCTGTGCATGATATGATCTTGGACTTGAACAGTCCCACAGCAACGATGCCTATGAGTTATGCTCGGCAGACTGCACGTAGGGCTAGCTGTTGCACCATCGTTAGGCTCACCATCTGTGACTCATTCGATCGCCATATTGTTTCCTTGTTACCTCCTTGGTTACCACAAGACAAGATGCATCTAGCTAGCCTTCCACTTCCACCACTGTAGAAGACACATCACTCAGTTTATAATTGCACAAATTACATAAACGCTTGCTCATCTGCCATTATACTATCATCATGTTATTCACAACAACTTCGCCAGCATAAAACATCAGAAAAATTGAGTAACTCTTCAGTAGATTACGAAAAACAGAGAGAAGAAAATGCAAGGGCTCACCAAACCTATACAACACAAGGCAACGACGACGATTGCAAAAATAAACACAACCAAATCTCATAAAAAGCACTTGCAGCAGCACAGCTCAGCACACCCTTCCACTAGCTTGACAGGTTAGACAGAGTGGTTGATCCCCACGAGATGTAGGCTCATCATTTCCCTCCCTTGCAATACCGTCTTCTCCGGACATCAATCAGCAGAGGGCCCCTTGTCACCATTCCTAATCAAAGATTCAAGTCTTTGAATGGGGATACAATTTCCCTCTTTGCATCACATATTGCGTGCCGAACCACTCCGAGGCAAAGTCCTGAGGCACATAATTTAGATAACATACTAAGGTGCATAAAGTGTATTTCAAAATTAACAATCTCAAGAAGTAAACTGCTGTCACTAAAGTACCTGCCAGGTGGCAGTTGTGAACTGTTCGCAGAACCACTTGAACTACTAAACCTCTTTGATTTGTTATCCTGCTCTTTCTCCAATCGCATAGCCGCCACCTCCTTTTCCATGGCAGCTACCTCCCGCCTCATTTTCTTAGCCTCTGATTCCATCGCCTTTGTCAAAGTATCTACTTTCTTTGCCAACATCTATATATCAAACCACTCATAAATAGGAAGCAGGCAAAAGGAATGTAAAAATGGCACATTAAGCAACTGAATCGAATGGTCCTAATCTCCAACTGAAGTTACCTCAGTTGCATCGTCCTTGTCTTTCAGGCTTTGATCCTTTTCATGGCATGCCTTCCTTAGAGCAATGACTTCCTTTTGCAGCATATCATACAGCACACCTGACACCGTATCCTCCGACTCAACAGATGAAAATTCATTAGGCTTCTCATCCGAGTTGTTTGATTCCTTATCTTCACTGGAGTCGGTAGATACGTTCATACCAATCCCATTTACAAGGCCCTTATAACGGTCAAGTGATCTACAGCCTCCATCAAAAGACTTTGATGCTCCTTTTGCATGGTTGACTAGAGTAGTTGTGGTGGTAGATACTGAGACTGAGGATCTCATCTGGAATGATGGCCGTTTTGATAGAAAGCCATTGGTCTTAGATAGACTCTCAGCACCACCTATAGACTGGCGGCGTGCGGCACTTACATTAGTTCGGGATGTAGACATTCTCAATCCTTCCTCAAGTACTTTAAACCGTAGCTGGAACTTATCCTGCGATATTCAATGCAGATTACAATGAAGAGACAGTGTAAAGACCTAACTGATAGGATGATGGAAGTAAATGACTTTATGAGAAACATGCAGAGCAAAAGCATACTTTCAGTTGAGCTTCTGATCTTGCAGCCCTTTCTGCTATAGTAAGTTTATCCCGGAGTTGCTGCATTTCTCCCTGTAAAAAGACAGTCCTCAACAAATTAACAAAAGGTGCCATAGTTTACTCCACTGAAAGGGGGCGAAAAGTGAAAAGCCTACAGTTCTGTTGAGAGACTTCCAGATATCCATCCAGAACAACTCACCAACAGTGTAAAATTAGAAGATAGGAAACCTTCATGACTTACTTGCAGAATCCTTCGTTCTTCAAGCCATTGTTTGACAGGCATTACTTTATCATTGCCATCTTTCCACTCATTTGCCACCACTACTGCAACCCTATTTGCTGAAACCTTTGCACGAGCTAGCTCACGATCAAGAGTTTTCATTTCCTCCTGAGATCAGCATACATGTAAATTGAGATTAATTCCTATGCTTTCAGGTACACTAAATATCATGAAATACACGAATGAGGGTCCAATTCATCATGCATTACATTCATCTCCTGGACTTTCCGCTGATAGTCTCTCACAGCATTTGCGGCTGCACCACCAGCAAGAACAGCTTCTTCTAGCTCTCTGACAGTCTGAGTAAGCTTTTCAACCTCAGCAACTTTTTGGCGGTGCATTCTATCCAAAATTTTGTTCTCTTCCTAGAGTGCCAAAGACAGAGCCTCACACAGTAGCTAATTGTGATACAAACTAGTAAATTGTTGTAAATGAATACTTTCATTGTCTTATACCTGACAGATCTCAATCTGTTTCATCAATTCTTGGTTTTTATTTTGCAAATCATCCACCAAGGAAGCTTTTGCTAATGCTATCTGAACTGTCCTTTCTGCTTCCAGGAGAGCTGCTTCCTTAGACTTTGTAAGACGGTCTAATGCCCTGTTGTCATCTTGTAATTTTGCAATCTGCACGAGAAAACCAACATCTTAGTGTTTCATCAGCAGCTTGCCATTCAATTGACATGGAATAGCAAGCAATTAATGGAAAAAATAGAAAACTCCACATAAATATCTACTCTTAGCAGGTTCTGGACTAAGATAGATTTTGCAAATCGGTGAAGTAGCAGCACATTAAATCACATCGGGAAACTAGAAGGTTGCATTATTAACAACTACCAAGAAAGAGATAGAAAATAAGTAGGCGGTGTTGGATAAAAGCTATTCACAAGCATTCGCCATTTGTAAAGCTGGAATACCTTCTGAGAACAAGAACTGTACAATTTGCTCAAAGGTCGATAGGACACCCACAACAAACATTTCACACAAATACAAACGCATGAAGCACACTGATCAATGATCAAGACAGGAAAGAAAAGGTACAATGCAACTATATGCTTTGGAACAAGTACCTCGTGACGAGCTAGTTTCAGCTCAGCTTCCAGTGGTGCGAGAATGGCCTCAATGGGAGGCATGTCATCATCCTTTTGAGCTGCATGAACCCTTCGTAGTGTAGCCTCTGCTGCAAATTGGGCAGCAAGTGCAGCTTTCTTTTCATCATTGATCTTCTTTGCTTCAAGGTTCTGCAATCTCGCAGATGAATATATGATTATTATCAATAGTTGTTCTCAAGATAAAACCGTGAGCTGCAAAAGATGAAAAAAGAAGGGCTACTCCGTTACCTTGCTTTCCAGGAGTGACTCTGTAAGCTTCAGCTTCTCATCCACCTTTGCCAATTCTTCCGTAAGCTTACATTGATGCAGAAGGCAAAGTCAGGATTGTCCCGAAAATACAAAAAAAGCTACCTTACAGCGTATGACTTAGTAAAATTTTGACAATGCGTGTGGGAGAACATTTGAGTATAATCACAACAGCGATGATATAGAATACTTCCTTCGTTTCTAATTCCGAACAATTATCCTTCCGAACAATTATCCCAAATAACTTAAGGCTGCCTGTTTTGGTTGAAACTGGATGCTGCATGATGGTATGATCAGAAGAACAGCCGATGCTCGACAAATACAGCACAAGCTAAACAGGTCATTTTGGGTCTCGCTGACAGTTTACAAAACTGCATTGTTTACTAGGACTGGGAATTATTCAAGAGTTTGAATGCTAAACCAAATCAGTAAGCGCAAACAGAAGCAACCATATATGTTTATACGCAAGGTACAGAACGTACTTGATGGAGCTTTCCTAAGTTGTAGTCAAAGATTTGAACAAAGACATGTCATTTTCCACCCAAAAAAGTCTAGCAAGTCACTGAACATACTGGAATCTAGGGAACATGGAGCGATCCATGAACTCTTGAAGGACAGCCACTCGGATCTATTTGGGAAAAATCTGATACGGTTACCAGTAGAATTTAGAGCAGAACAACGACCAAGTAGCTGCTACTAGTCTTAGTCTAGATGTAAAATGAAGCGAGAGAGAGAGAGCGGGAAATTGGTGTGTTTTTTACTGACATCCTCGACGGCCTTCTCGCGCGCTCGCTCGGAGAGCCGCAGGGCCTTGATCTCCGCCTGCGCCTCCCCCAGCTCCTTCTCCTTATCTGCAGGCAGAGCAGAGGAGATGAAAGATCCAATTTTGTTTCAACAGGAGATCGAGGACAAAGAGGAGCAGCTAGATCTAGTAGATCGGGGTCGGGCGTCATTTGATAATGGTAGATGGCTCACATTGGAGCTCGTTCTCGAGGCGGGTGAGCTCGACGCGGACGGGATCGGAGCCGTGGAGGAGGTTGATGAAGTCCTCGACCTCGAGGGCGGGCTTGAGCTTGGCGCGCTGCTGCTGCCTGAGCGCCTTGCCGTCGCCGTACGGATCGGCCATGGCGGCGGCGGCAATGCCGGCGGGAGGTCGTTCCCCTCAACCTGGGTTGGCTCGTTCGCTTGCTAACGCTATCTCACCTCTCACCAGCACCAGCCACCACACCAGGTGACCAGGGGGCAGAGAGAGAGGGGGGATGCCAGATGTGGTCAGGGCAGTGTATGAGAGAGAGAGAGAGAGTCACACGGTGTGGTTGTAGGCAGCAGGCTAGCCAGGTCAGTGAGTGAGTGAGTGAATGATAGGAGCGAGAAATCTCTCTCTTATACTACTGTCACTCTGAACAAACTTAGCTCCTAATTCCTTACGTTGATCCATCCGGATGGAGATACCCGCGTCGGAACACTAAGGGTGCTGTAATCTAATATTTGGTCTGTGTAACCTTATATTTCTCTTTAATCTAATATTTTTTATCAGTAATATAAGATTCTAACGTTTGGTTGATTCGAATGAAACTATATATTAGTCTTTATTATAATTTCAAACCATGAAGGTTAACATTTATAAATTTTGAATTTTACAATTTAAAGTTCCAACATTTAGAATTTCATTTTTTATGATTCAAAAGTTCAAATTTTCGATTTTGAAAATTTAAATTTTAAAATTTGAGTTTTGGAGTTTAAATTCTCAGTATTTGAAATTCTGAAACTCAAAATTGAAACTTTCAAAATTCGGCTTTATAAAATTTAGTTCTCGGAATTTGAATATCTGAAATCTAGAATTCGAAATTTGAAAGAAAGAAAAAAAGATTTTCGAAACCCAACCCTTAAATTTTGAATTTTCAGATTTAAATTTTCAGAATTTAAGATTCCAAAATTTAGGATTCAGATTTTTGATATTTTGGTTTCGAAATTCATATTTTGGAAAAAATGATTTTTAAATTCCATAATTCGGATATTCGAATGTTAAAATAAATCATAATTTGGATTTTGAATTATGAAAGTTCAAAATTTGACTGTGATGAATCAAAATCACATGATAAAAAACGCAATAACAAAGATTACTTTCCCTTGGTAATCTAAGATAGACACAATTTTCTACAGGAAAGAGATTCCTGGAATTGATGGTAATCTGTTTCCCAAGGTAATCTTAGATTCCTTATTCAGATTATTGGATGTTTTACCAAACAAGGTAATCTCATAGGATTACTAGAGGATTCCTAGTAATCCTCGAAGGATTCCGCCAACCAAACGCATCCTAAAGGTAGAGGATGAACGGTAATTTGCATTATGATCATTTCCTAACAAGCCGTATCGAAATCTAACGGCTCATGTTTAGTGCCACAACAGATTTTTTGTTCTGCGGTGTTTTGCTATAGTGCGGTGCGTTTTTACTATAGCAGCCTTATTTTACTATTCGCACAGCTCCTGTCTGCAGAGAATTCGGTTCCTCTCCATTCCATTCTCTTCCCTTCCTTTGGATTTCTTCTCCTTTTCCCCTGTCACCCCGGTCTCCAAACCGTAAATAGAATGTACTCTTAAGATAGTCCAACATCATATGTATAGGACTCAGAGATTTTTTTTTCCTAAATGGCACTGTTGCACGCATTTTTGACGGAAGTAACACTTCTCGCACCGTATTGCCAAAAATGGCAACCCAGACGTGCCTCACGTTGCCACATGTGCAATTTGATTGCTTACAGCCGAAATCAATGCCGTCCGCATGCCTCTGCTTGAATAGGCGGTGTCTTGGCTGCGATGTGTCGTCCATGCATCCCCACCCGGACAAAGCCGTGTCGAGGCGTCTGGACACTGCTTGTCCGGGTGGTGGGCGTCTTGACGACACAAGTGTCGATACCGCTGTCCGGCGGTGGGCGTCTGGCGACATTGATTAGGGCTAGAGCGGCAGAAATTACTGCGTGGCAGCGTGAGACACGTCCAGACTGCCATTTTTGGCAATACCACGTGAGGAGAGCCACATTTGCAAATATCGACCGGAATAGTGCCATTTAGGCAACAAAAAAAAACTCAGACTCAGATCATATATAATTATCTTCTACCAACGAGCATGCGCGTCGTGGTATCATACACAGGGTTCGCACTAAAGAAATGTTATTACTCAACTAACAGCTACCACTAGTAATCCACAGTAGTAAGGCGTAGTTTGGTATTGTAGCATTTTTTTAAAAAAAAATCACTTGTTGTTTTTCCTACTTTTGTATATAATTCAAGGGCGCAACTAAGCGCTCGGGCGTCTTGATCGGCGTCAGCATATCTGTTGCGTGAATAGGAACGTTGCAACAAACAGCTGACAACATTGCAACATTTTAAGCAACATCTACAACATCAAAAAAATTTGCAACATTTAAAACTAACTTATGAAATATTTTAATTTCATGTATGCAACAATCAACGACAATGGTTGCGACATTTCCTACAAACAAACTCTTGCTGCGTGAATAGGAACGTTGCAACAAACAACTAACAAAATTGCAATATTTTTAAGCAACATCAGCAACATCAAAAAAATTACAACATTTAAAACTAACTTATGAAACATTTTGATTTCATGTGTGCAACAATCGGCGACAATGGTTGCAACATTTCCTACAAAAACTATTGCGACGTGAATTTGAGATGAAACATTTTGATTTCATGTGTGCAACAATCGGCGACAATGGTTGCAACAAAAATCATTTTCCTACAAAAACTCTTGCTGCGTGAATTTGAGAAAGGAACGTTGCAATAAATGGGACGGCCCAGATCAGGAAGGGGCAAGGCTATCCCGATTCCCTCCTGACCACCGTCCGATATGACGTTCTTTCTTTGCGACCGTTGAAGAAGGAAAAGAAAGAGGAGCAGTATAACCTAGCTAATGGTGTTTGTGTAGCTCGGAGGCGACAGCTTGCACCGCGCAAGGCCACTAACGCTGTCATCATGGCTTCTCTCACTACGGCAGCAACCCATGAGCCGCTCTCTGTCGTTGACCCATCTACTCCACTTCCTCTTATCGCCCCACCATGGAGTTCGGGGGGCCCTCAACGCCATCACACTGGTTGGAGCTTCGATTGGTTCTTGCCATGTTGGAGTAATACATTTGTATTTGGCAGTTGATGAGCGCAAGCTAGAGACTTAGGTGCTTTAGGTGAGTAGAGAGAGAGGTGCCTGGGCAAAAGCTGGATAAGGAGGAGGCAGGCATGTGAAAGAGGGAAAATGACTGGATGAGACTTCGATTCTTTAGGTGAGTAGAGAGAGAGAGAGAGGTGCTTGGGCAAAAGCTAGATAAGGAGGAGGCACGCATGGGAAGCAGGGGAAAAAATGAGTGGATGAGGGCTAAGCGGATAAAGCGAATGTTTTTCTCTAGGTGTCAGTTTACGCAGAGCATATGAACGGAACGCTCAAAATCGTACGTCCTCACCGTATCATTGTCCATAATTCAAAGCAATTTTTAGATGTGGCAACAAATCTTATTAGAATTAGTAAAAGTTCTCGTCGCAACACAACATAGCAAATGCAAACTATAGCCCGAAAGCAGTGTTGACTTGTTCTGTTTAGGTGGCTAGATCATGTGACTGCACTAAGCCAAGCCTTTGATGGTTTTCTCTTGCATATTGGTCCTGGGCGGCTAAGAGGTGACCAATCTTCAAGTTCAAATTGCTGGGAGACAAATCAAATATAATGCCCACCAATTTATATAAACATGTGCGCTTACAAAATTAATTAAGCTTAATTAGGATGTTCCATATTTGCCCTCACTAATTAAGCTTAGTATTTTCATTCCTCCCATCAAGAGGCTTTCAGGTTCTTAATCTTGAAACTAACAGGATCATTGAGACATGCAATGTCATATTTAATGAGACTAATCCTGGAGCTACATCAGACATTTCAGGTGACTCTCAGGTGATCGAGAGCATCTTTGTGGAGGAAGATGGAGAAATGGATGATGATGGTCTCCCACCTGCCGGCATTGCTTATGTTATAGTTGAAGAACCTACTTCCACTACTTCACCGTTAGTTGAGGCTCCTGCCGCTTCTTCATCAACATCAGCAATACCTGCGAAGGTTGAAGATGTTATGTCTCCTCTTGGCGCTCCACTCCACATTCAGAGTAGACATCCACCGGATCAGATGATTGGGCTCTACATGAACGAGTTACTCACTCTAGGTATCATGATTCGAGTTTCTATTCTTATTTTGCATTTGTTGCTTCCTCTGAACCCTGTAATATATCACACGCATTATCTTATGCGAGTTGGGTCAATGTCATGCATAGGGAGTTAGATAACTTTGAGAAAAACAAGGTCTAAAACCTAATAGAGTCTCCTAGTGGTCATAATATAATAGGAACATGTTGAGTGTTCAAGAACAAATGGAGTGATGATGGCTCGGTGGTTAGAAACAATGCTAGGTTGGTAGCTCAGGGTTTTAACCAAGTTGAGGAGTTAGATTTCGATCAGACCTTCACTCTTGTAGCTAGATTAGAAGATATCTGCATCTTGCTTGCATTTGCTGCATCTAATGGTTTTATATTGTATCAAATGGGTGTCAAGAGTATTTTCCTTAATGACTATATAGAGGAGGAAATGTATGTTAGACAACCCCCGGGCTTTGAGGATCCTAAACACCATCATCGTGTCTTCAAGATATCCAAAGCCTTGTATGATCTTAAATAAGCCCCTAGAGCATGGTATGGTAGGCTTAAGACCTTCTTGCTTAAGAAAGATTATGAGATGGGCAAAGTAGATAAGTCTCTTTTCATTCTCAAGCATATCAATGACTTACTTTTTGCACAAATATATGTGGAAGATATTGTCTTCGGTGGTTCTTTTCATGCTCTTGTTTCAAGTTTTTCTGAGACTATGTCTAGGGAATTTGAGACGAGCATGATGAAAGAGCTCAATTACTTTCTGGGGCTCCAAATCAAGCAATACAAGGAAGGGATGTTCATCTATCAGACGAAGTACACCAAGGACCTATTGAAGCGATTCGACATGGGTGACTGCAAGTCGATCGCTACACCAATGGCAACTTCAACTACTCTGGATCCAGATGAGGAATGTGAAGCCATCATCAACATGAGTATCGCGGCACGATCGGCTCCCTCCTCTACCTGATGGCTTCGAGGCCGGACATCCACTTATTTGTGTGCCTCTACACAAGGTTTCAAGCGTCTCCAAGGTCTTCTCGTCATCAAGCTGTCAAGCGCATCTTTAGGTACCTCCAGTCGACTCTTCAATATGATATTTGGTATTCATGTTCATCTTCTCTGTTTATTCGAGGGGTTTTGGGATTCTGATTTTGTGGGTTATAGGCTTGATATGAAGAGCACTTCGGGCACTTAACACTTCTTAGTCACTTCTCTTGTCTCTTGGTCCTCTAAGAAGTAATATTCTGTTACACAATCCACTACCGAGACTGAGTATGTAGCTGTTCTAGTCAGATTTTTGCGGATGGTATCCATCTTAAGGACTATGGGTTATCCTTTGATGGTGTGTTACTCTTGTGTGACAACACTAGTGCCATCAACATTGCCAAAAACTCGGTGCAATATTCTAGGACCAAGCATACTGACATGAAATATCACTTCTTTATAGACCATATAGAGAAAGGTGATATTGTGTTAGAATTTGTGGAGTCTGAAGCTCAATTAGACGATGTCATCACCAAGACCTTAGACTCTACTAGGTTTTCCACCTTGAGGACTGGGTTAGGAGTCATTTATCACTATGGGTTGGTTTGAGGGAGAGTTGGTTCTATTCTGAGTTTTTTTATATCAAGGGGTGTCTTTTGATCTTTCTCTTGATCTTTTTAATCCTTCTTTAGCTTTAGATGTTTTTCTTACATCTTATTGTATCATGTTGCATTCATATGAAAAATAAATAAAAAATACATTGTAATATAAGCTTTATGTTTCTATCTTTTAAATTGATGAAGTTTTGCTTATTACCCTCTTATGTTGCAACACATCTATTTCTGCTCTTTGTCATGTCTCGTTCATTGACTGGCTAGAATTATCATGACTATTCATGTGTAGCTTAATTTTGCTAGATGAGCTGAAATCCTAAGACAACTTGAATTAAAAATTGTAACTTGTGGATATTTTGGCTAGTTGATACTCTAGTGATCCTTTTATGACTCTTGCCATGTCAAAATAGCTTTGTTCGATCTTGAATCTAGGTTGAACTTTAGTTGAGCTACTAGTTCTTTCTTGAGTCATTAGGTTACTCCTCCTAGTCATTTGTGGCTCAGGTCATGGATTGCTTACAGCCTCGGAGTAGCTTGTGCTCTTAAATCTTATGCAAATTGAAAAATTAAGAATAACAAGCTTTGTGATCCTCATATGTGCTAAAATATGTGACAAACTACTCCCTCAAGACTGTTTGTCAGTTTGACATGAACTTAAAGATTAGTTTGATGATTTAGACGATCTCATGGGGACTGCTTACCATATTCTGACATGAACCTCAAGATTTGTCGCTTTAGTTGAAGCTCAAGGGCCAGTTGTGGATGGCTCCTAGTCCATGACTTGCTCTACTAAGATAGACCCTTTAGCTGTGGAGATCATGTGGATATGATCCTAATCTTAGTGTATTGAACAATTGGCAATAACGTCGAGGTGTTTAAAGAAACCCTCGTTTTGCAAAAGTCCTCAATTTGTCGGGCTATAGGCGGTCAAGCCGTGGCAAAGCGATCGAGGCCGACTTTGTGTGGCGGTATGGCCGCCCCAACTTTGGGCAAGAGGTTGTGATCTGACCGGCCATAAAGGACTTTCGAGTTTGGAGCTGGGCCAAAAATAGAGGGTGTAGACAAGACAAGAGATTCTTCTACACTTGGTCTCATAATTTTTGGAGCTTCGAGTCAAAAGTTCTATTCATTTGAAAATTCCAGAGAGGTTTCGGATTTTCAGGGAGGAATTTTGGCTAAGTCCTTCTTTGGCGGTCGAGGCCAAGCGGTGTGATCGAAGGCGAGGCGGTCGAGGACCGCCAATGGGTGGTGATCTGTCGGTTTTGACTTGTTTACCGGCCATCTTGGCGGCGATGATTGTAAGTTAGGTCAAGTTCATGGGTTTCATTGCATAGATGTTGCATGATGCATATTTTGGCTAACATAGGTCAAGTTGTGAAGAACTTGTGCTCGGAAATGGTTGCTTGGTCTGTTGTTGTGCAGATGGCTTGGAGTCAACTATGGTCAACGATGAGGAGGACCGGGACTTGGTTAGGAGAACCAAGGTCCAGAACGGTCGTGATGTCGGGTGAGATGGTTGGACTCAAGCAAGGCGCAAGATGGACTAGAACCATAGAAGGCGAAGTTTGAGCAAAGGCCTTTGTGAAGGTATGTGCTCATGCCTCATCAATTATGTGAATTGATGATTGTGCGTATCATGCCGTGCTACGTAACAGTTTGCTTGTTTGTGATGGTTGTAGGAACCAGAGCTAGGTCATGGTGAGGCGGACTAGATCGGGACTAGATTAGGAGAACCGAGGTCCAGAACGATCGAGGTGATGCTGAAAGATGACTAAGGCTAGCGGAGTGCTTACAAGCCGAGAAGACAAGGAACCGGAGCGGAAGATACCAGTGATGAACATGACAGGCAGAGGCAAGGTTGACCGGGACTAGACTCAGGGAGGAGTTGAGGTCCGGACTAGGCTCTGGGAGGAGCTGAGGTCATGAACGGTCAAGGAAGCTGGGTGCAGTTATGGTGAGACATGTGGTGCGCCAAGTAACTTGGTCCCAGTTGCAATCAAGGACGGTTCGATGGGATCCGGACGCGTGAGAGGCTTGGCGAGAAGTCATTGGGGCCACATGGATGATGACGGAGCATGGGAGATACTTCAAGGCGAAGGAATCACCAAAGGTTGGTAGAGGGGCATTTTGAGAAATTACCCTATACCAAAAAAGTGGTAAGTGGTGATGTGCGAAACCACCTTCTTGGCCTTAGAGAAACCGCGGCGCAAGACGATGCAAGGAGAGTCGATCTAGGTGAAGAGAAGATGAAGACAGCGCTTTGAGAAGCATGCGTGAGTGAAACCAGCTTGTGTGTGGGCTTAACGGGTGCCTGTTTGGGATGTCTCTCTAAAGCTAGCCTCCACTATAAAAGAGGAGGGTGCTGGTTGTGCACCCCAACCCTTTGATTCTAGAAACCCTAATTTGTGATTTAGGGATAGGAGAGGAAAGTAAAGAGGCTATGGTTCACGAGAGATGGATTGATTGAGTACTCAAGTGTTGAGCTTTTGTCCTCCATGGTGGAGTGGCTGTAAACATACGATCTCTCAAATCAATCTATGCAAGATTTGCCCTAAGATGAGTTCTATCTTATTCTTGCTCTCTATTTGATGTCTTTGGGATTTTTGGTGTTCCTTAGGTTTTTATTTGGGATCTTGCTGTGATCTTACTTGCTGGGACGTGTGGGATATGATCTAAGGTCATCTTAATCATCATTCACCCACGAGCAAGCTTTTGGATCTAAGTTTTATTTTGCCCAGTTTGGTGAAAGAAAGGGTGATTTTAGGGGTTTTGCTCTTGAGGGCTTTTGGCTTGATTCTTTCTGTGATTGAGGGTGCTAGGACGTATAAGAGACCATCCTTAGCCATCTTGGATTGATTCCTCCCACGAAATCCTCTCAATTATTGTTTTCGTGTTTAGCCCAGTTTTGGGGCAACCTTCACTCAAACGGAAAAAGGTCAGAACTTTGGCAATGATCTTCACGATTGTTGATTGGAATAGGTTCCTGACATCCTAGAGAAGGTATGTCTCAAGTTTGGTGAAGTTTGGAGTTGTGATTTTGAGTTTGGGCTGGTTTATTGTTCATTAGGCTGGAGGTCAGACCGCCTACCATTGGCCGGTCAGACTGCCCATGGAGAGGTCAGACCGCTAGGTACATGGAGGTCTGACCGCCCAACTCATTTGAGTTTGAGTTTTTGTGATTTTGGTCTATTTGCTTCGGGGTTTTGATTGGATTCAATACAAGTCTTCCGCTATGCTTGTATATTGATCTTAATAGCTTTCATAGCTATTGGAGTGAAAATAGTATTGAATTCGGTCAAGGAGAAAAAGATATCGTGCTCCTATTCACCCCCCCTCTAGTCGCCTTTTTGGTCCAACATTAACAACTTCAACATGTGCTATCCAATTGCAAAATGATACATATGTTGTAGAAGTATAGGTGCTTGAGGTATTTTGAGCAAGATAATTCACTTTGGAACTTATAGCCTCTAGAATGATCAATTATAGCTTCTTGGTCTTACATTGACCTTTTGACATGGCTTGGCTCATTCTAGGATACCTTTAGATGAACTTGCTAATTACGAAGTTTTGCATAACTTGTAATAAATTTGATTGCTTCATCTTGTGCTATCTTGCTTAGCTTGTCTATACATGTCTAGATAAGACCTTGTTAGCTTTTCATACTTGATATGCCTTGTGCAATTTTAGAAATGCTAGTTTGTTCATGATTGGACAAACTCCAAAGCTTCTTGTTCTTAAAAATTGAAAATAAAAAATTGAAGCCACTCCGATCTATTGCATTTCATGTGTGCTCCTTCTTATGCTTCTTCTATGCATCTTAGAATTGTAATCCTTGGATGAGAGGAAGACGTGATTTCTTGATGATTCTATTGTCAAAAGGGGAGAAGATTTGTCAAAAATGAGAAAAGAGGGATAACTAATAATGGGGAATTTGGGGGAGAAAATTGAGAATGGGGCAGAAATTTGAAAATTCCAAAAAATTGGTAGATCTTAGTGAGGGGGAGCATCTCATATGCATTCTTGTGATCTTAATATCATTTCTTGACTTGAATTGCATCTCTTGATTCCTCACAATGATCAAAGATCAAAATGAACAATTGTTCTTTCATATGGACCTTGAGTGATTTTTTTGGCTCCTCTCTTGAATTGAAGACTTCATGCACTCTATTGCCTCATCTAAGTTGCTTCTGTATTCCTCAAGCCATCTTGGTCATTTTTATGCCTTTTTCTTGCTTATGGACCAAGTTGTGCATTTGCTCGAAAACAAGCAAGTAGTTTCCAAAACAACCTCCGATTTGCATTTTTGGGAAGTTGCCAATGTATTCATCAAGGGGGAGATTGTGGATGTCACGAGGATATGCTCCTAATCTCAGTGTGTTGACCAAATTGGCAATAACGTTGAGGCATTTGGAGAAACCCTCGTTTTCGGGGAATTTAGACTGCTGTCAGACCTCAAGTGGTCAAACCAGGCCTATCTTGTGGTGCTGCCAGGCCATATAGCGATAAGGCCGTGAGGGCTAGCAATCAGTTAGCCCACGGTGGCGGTCGATCGGCCAATTTGAAAAGTGGATTTTTTGGCAACCAGCCACGTCAATGTTTTAATATCGAACTTATCAAATGAATGCTAAAAGGGGGGGGGGGTATCCTTGCTCGAGACTACACATGGATAAGACACGGGGAATTTAGACAGGTTTGGGTCTTTTCCTGAGAGAATAACAACCCTAATCTTGTGTTCTTGTATTGATTGTGCTTACAATAGGATAGAAGTCACCGAAGGCTAAGACTAATGATTCATGTCTGTTCTGTTGCTTGTGTCGCTCTCTCTGGCTGTCCACCGGTTTTATCCTTTATATAGCGTCTGAAGGGGTGGCAGTTGTCTATGCCAGGAGGCGTCTCATCGGTTGAAGAATAGCGCACGTTGATACTAGTTATTGTCAGAGAGACAACACCTCACACTCGTCTTGCGATTATGCTAGAGACAGAGATTAATACGTGCAATTATATATGAGAATAACGGCACATATTAGCTATTGTGTGTAATTAGACATAGTGTATAGGACCCCTAGTCGATTGGGTCTACATGTCTATGGTTCTTATCAACCATAGAGTGGCAGTGAATGACCTGATCGTAGTAAGACTTACGACTATAAGGTGATCGTAGTAGAACTTACGATCAGTAGGTAGTCGTAAAAGAACTTACGACCATGAGATAGTAGTAGGATGACCTACGACTATACAAGGTGGTCGTAGAATGACTTATGACCACTAGGTACCTATAATTTTCCTCATTATTGATAATGAGGGGTACATTTGTATAAAGACCATATTATCTATAACAAATATTACAGATACATAGTTTAATTAATTGAGGATTATTAGATCCTCATCAGGCTAAAAATCACGTATGGCAGCAAGTGAGAGGATGCGTTTGCACTTGGTCTCACAATTTTTAGAGCTTCGAGCCAAAAGTAGATAGAGTTTGAAAATTCTAGAGATGATGTAGATTTCCGGGACTGTAAATTTGGCTAAGTCCCTAGACGGTCTGACTGGCTACTAGTTGGTGGTCGGGCCAGGTTAGAAATGGCGATAAGATCGGTTGGCTGGTTATCGTAGGCGGACCACATTACGACCTGACGAAGCATGTGATGGTTTCACGATAATTGGACTCGAACTTCGGAGAAGGGTCGGGAAGAGGTATTTGGTATCTTCGCTAAAATACCGGGTTGATAATCTTTGGAGAAGCCACGATGCAAGACGGCGCAAGGAGAGACAGTTTAGGTCAAGTGAAGATGGAAATCGCGAAGAGACGAATTCAGGAAGTCCGATTCATCATTTGTTTTTAGAAGTGTGTGTGAGTATAGATTCATTTGTGTGTGATTAATGATCAAAGTTGTGCTTTAAGGATTGCGTCAATGTTCAGAATGTGACGTGTATTTGTGACCAAACGGAGCATTACAGGTCATTCTCAACGTCCATCCACCTCAATTCTGGGATAGGATAGGAAGGAGACCTATCTCCATTGCACTGCACTGCACGAACCCTACCTGTCCGGCCCAGAAATTGGAAGGCCACCTTAAGTAAGCCCAACAAGGCCCACGCCACGCCACCAGAGAGAGACGAGAGAAGGTCGTCGCCGTCTACCTCTCCAGTCTCCACCTCCGGGAAGGGATTCGATTCGATTCGATTCGATGGCGCGCCTCCGGTGACGACGGACGCCTCCGCCCACAGGCGCTTCAGGTCCCCACTCATCATCCATCGGCATCTCGCTCTAGCATCTTGTCTTGCTCCCTCCCAACTCCCAACGCACCGCACGCCGCCTCCTAGGGCTCTCGGCAAGGGTGCAAGCAGTCGACTCCACAGCTCCACTCCCACCCTGAGCAGTCACCACTCTGTAAGCCAAGCCTGCTGCTGCTGCAACTCGGTACTCACTCCTCCTCCCTTACCTTCGACTCTTCCTTCCGCTGTAATCTGAATACTTTGATGAATGGCATCTGACTGTTTAGTCCCCTCCTTGTATCGTTGATGAAAGACCTGATAGTCTTGGACAAACCAAACCTTCGTTAGTTGGGTACTACCTTTCTACTATCGTTAAGCATGGTATCCACAGTAATACTCCATGCAAAAGTATATGCAAGCCCCCCAGTCCCCACTACGAACTATGTTCACTCAGACAATTCCTAACGGGAATATTCCACTCTGTGCAATTCAGGATTTGACACTCCATGTTGTCAATGGCAAATAATCAGATTTCCTTCCTAACGGCATGGAATCGATTCAATTTAATAGTATCCTCCTTACATTTCAATCACAAACAACTGTCACCCTAACTGTAATTCACTCAATTCTACGCTGTTCCGAATTTATTCCTCGCTAGTACTTTAAAAGTTCATCTTCTGCTGCGATCATTTATTAGTAGCACGCTAGTCATATCGTATGACCCACAAACAGGGTGGTACGGTGGTAAAATGACTAATCCACTAACATGACAATCCAACCGCTCGCTTAAATTGTTGTAATTTTCCCCTGTTTGTTCTATGTTTCGTGACCCTTTTCGTTCAATATCTGCTAGCTAGACTGCTACTCAAGTAATACAATGTATGCTCTACCTAGTCCTCTGTCTTCCTATCATCAATTGCCCCTGCCTCTTTTTTCCTGCTTCAGGGTTCTCTGGTGCCTGCTCATTCTGCATGTCGGACCTAACTGACATGGGCTGTTGTAGCTGTTTTGGATTTTTGAGAAAACCACGTAGGTCTCCGGTCCAGTTTCGAGGCTCCGATGGTTTCTTATCCGATGATTTGTTGATTCATCAAGACGGTGAGGACCCAGATAGAAGCTTCTACAATGGCGAAGATACGGATTTTCTTTATGAAAGTGATAATGAGCCACAACTATCTGTTAAGCGCTCTGAGGAGATTATACTGTCCAGAGCTCAAAGTGGCTTCGTATGTCGACAAGTTCCAGTCATCGAGACAAAGAAAGCAATTTGCTTTGAGGTACTATTTCTATAGACTTCAGCTCTTGCATTTGTAGCTCTTATACTTAAATGGCATCATATTAAATTCAGCAAGGATAAGTACGGTTTTTCTTTATTTTTTTATTGGTAAGCTATCACGTGCTTGGGGAATAGATCTAATCGGGTATAAGTGGGAGGTGGGAGGCTTCGCCCGGGCTTGCGTCCGGGAGCCGTGGTGGTGGAGAGGGGCGGCGCACCGAGAGAAGAACGGCGACGCGCGCGGAGGATGAGGCGTGGAGTGCGCCTGACGGCGAGGGAGGAGGCTAGGGGGAAGAGAGATTAGATAAACTAATCTTGCTTGCTCAATTCTTTCATCTTCTCCCCTTTAAATAGAGAGATTTACAAAAGAGATCGTAAAGATCTCTATCTAGTCTTTAAAGAGATCGGAAGGATCTCAATCTAATCTTTCTAAACAAATCTGATCTTAAGGATCGAATACAAACTATCCTAACTTACAATCTTACTGGTTAGATCGGACCCACGTGGCGCCTAAGCTATGGCCGATTGGATGGCCGGTTGAAATTTGAGCCCTTGTGGCGCCATTTGTAAACCCAACCCGCATGACATCACGACCAGCGGCTCGTCCTCGGTGAAATGATGGATAGCGGTTCTGAAAATTGGCGAGGTCCTCCCAAGAAGCTGCCGACGCCAGTTATCCTTGCCATTGAGTCATTACTTGACGAACACCACAGTAGAGACAGATACGAAGGGCCTTGTCTGGTGTCGGAAGCACCTTGCCATGAAGCAAAATGGGAAGGCCTGGCGGCTGATCTGATGGTTGTCCATGGTACGGTTTGAGAAGACCCACATGGAAGACATCATGAATATGGGCACTAGTAGGCAGCAAAAGACGATAAGCGACGGAGTCAATCTAGACGATGATACGGTATAGTTCGTAGTACTTGGGAGCAAGCTTGCCTTTAACAACAGCACAGAAAGAGGCGGCCGACCGATGATGGAGGCGTAGCCATACCCAGTCCCCAATGTCAAAGGCGAGGGGGCGATGCTTGCCGTCGTAGTAGTGCTTGTCATGTTGCTGAGCCTGGTGGAGACGTAACTGGACATCTGCGAGAGGAAGTCGTCATGTGCGCGGAGAGTGGCATCGACGGCTAGGGGTGGTAACGAGCCAGCTCGGCTCATTAAGGCTCGTTAAGAAAACGAGCTCGGCTCGTTAAGCTAAAGAGCAGAATACCTGGCTCGGCTCGGCTCGTTAAAAAGCTCGAACTCGGCTCGTTAAGCTCGTTAGGCTCGTTAAGAAAGTCAAGAGATCCCAGTTTGGGGCTCATTAGACTCGTTAGGCTCGCTAAAAAAAGGAAAATCCGCATAATAAATTTTTTAGAAAGTCAAGAGATCCTGACTTGGGACTTGGACCTCCATGGACCATCTAAGGGTTCTTTGGGTTGAAATTTGATGCAGTGCTCTTGCTCAAGCTGTCTTTGGTTTTTTTAACGAGCTTAACGAGTAACTTCATGAGCCGGCTCGAACTCGGCTCGTTAAGAAGCGAGCTAAATTGCCGGCTCGGCTCGGCTCGTTAAGGGGCCGAGTTGGCCGAGTTGAGCCAAGCCCTTAACGAGTCGGTGGCTCGCGAGTTCGACTTTTTCCACCCTTATCGGCGGCCACGTTGCGCGTGTCGCCATCTTCAAACGTGCAGATGGAAGGAGGAAAATGTCCATAGATCACATGAAACGGTGTATCCTTGAGCGCAGTATGGAATGAAGTGTTGTAGCAATATTCTGACCAGGGCAACCAAGGAACCCACTACCGTGGCCGATCACCTATCATGCAGTGTAAGTACATGGCGGTGACTTTGTTTACGACTTTCGATTGACCATCGGTCTGTGGGTGAAAAATGGAGCTCATGTGTAACTTGGAACTGGAGGCCTGAAATAGTTCTCGCCAAAATGCCGAAGTGAATACGGGATCCCGATCTGATACAATGGAAGCAGGTACGCCATGGAGGCGGACAATGTCGGAGAAGAACACTCGCACCACCGATTTTGCCGAGTATGGATGCACCAAAGGAATGAAATGGGCATACTTGGAGAAGCGGTCGACGACTGTCAGGATGACGGATTTGCCGCTTACACGAGGAAGACCCTAGATGAAGTCCATGGCGATATCTTCCCAAACCCGAGAGGGAATCGACAAGGATTGTAGGAGCCCGACGGGACGTAAGTGCTTTGTCTTGTTGCGTTGATAGGTGACACAAGCGCTAACATAGTCCTGAATTACCGACCGGGCCTGTGGCATGTGGAAATGACGGCGTAGTCTGTGCAACGTCTTCTGGACGCCCTCATAGGTGGCATCATGGGCGGTGGCAAGGATCTCCTCGAGAAGGGAAAATGCTGGTGGAATGTAGATGCGTTGGTTGAACATCACCAACCCGTCCACCATTGTCTAGGGGGCGCCGAGATCGCCCTGGTTGATCTGGTCGCGGAGGGTTGCCAAGGCCGGGTCAGAGGCGGCTGCCGAGCGGACGACGTCGAAGAGGTCAAAGCGCGACACCAAAATGGCATAGGAAGCAGCCACGTCGGCGTCACAGCGGGAAAGCGCGTCGGCGACGGTATTGAGCCGCTCGGGGTGATATTCGACGGAGAAATCAAACCCAAGTAGCTTTCTGACCCAATGATGCTGAGGGATGGTTGCAAGGCGTTGATCCAACAAAAACTTCAGACTGTAGTGATTCGTGCGAACAAGGAACGGGCGTCCCCAAAGATAAGGGTGCGATGGCGCTGCTGAACAAACCAATCGACTTAGCTCATAAGCGACCGGTAATGATATTTGGGAGCAAAGGTAAATTTGAAAAATGCAATTCTTGCATTGCCCACGGTGTAATCTGATCGAGTCCGAATCCGGCGTCGCGCTCACAATAAGCGGGTGGAGAAATCCGACAATTGGAGGATGGGCGCGGTTGTGAGAGCTGTCTTGAGGGCGTTGAAAGCGGTTTGCGTTGCTGGTGACCAGGCGAAACCGCTTTTCTTGAGAAGGTTTGTGAGGGGTGTCGTGATGGAGCTGAAGGTCTTGATAATTTTGAGATAGTACCCGACGAGACCAAGGAACCCACGCAACGCCCGACGTCGTGGAGGGTGTTGGCCAATCCATGACCGCCTGCTCCTTGTCGTCCATAGTGACTCCGGTAGCCAAGATAACATGTCCAAGATAGGACACGGTCAGCTCACCGAAGGAGCATTTGCTACGCTTGAGGAAGAGTTAGTGGTGGCGAAGAACGTCCATAACATCTCGAAGATGCCAAAGGTGTGCAGACCACAAAGCGTTGTAGATCAAAATATTGTCAAAGGAAACGAGCACAAATTGACAAAGGAAGGGTCGTAGGACGTCGTTCATCAAAACTTGAAATGTGGCCGGCGCATTGGTCAAACCAAAAGGCATGACGAGAAACTCGAACATGCCATCGTGAGTGCGGAACGCCGTCTTTTCAATGTCCGGGGGATGCATCCGAACTTGATGATAGCTCGAACGAAGATAAAGCTTGGTGAAATATTGAGCGCCGCGAAGTTCGTCGAGGAGCTCGTCCACCATAGGAATTGGGAACTTGTTTTTCACCGTCTTGTCATTAAGGGCGCGGTAGTCGATGTAGAAGCGCCAGGACTTGTCCTGTTTTCGCACCAACAGGACAGGTGAGGAAAAGGCAGACTTGTTGCGACGAATGAGGCCTTGACCCTCCATAAGCTTGCATTGACGCTCGATCTTGTCCTTCTGGGCTACAGGGTAGCGGTAGGGCCGAACGGCCACCGGCGTCGTCCCCGAGAGGATATGGATGCGGTGGTCACGTGTACGCGCGGGTGGCAGTCCTGACGGTTCGGCGAAGACGTTGTCAAATTCCCATATAAGCGCATGCGTGAGTTCGCGGCCGTTGCACGCATGCAACGTAAGGTTGGGTGTTTTCTGTCGGACCCCGCTCCATTGTACATGGTGGGCGTGTCGCCAAAACGCCATGGCGAGGAGCCCGAAATCCCAGAGGATGGGACCCAAAGTAGCGAGCCATTGTGTGCCGAGCACGACGTCGTACCAGCCCAAAGGAATTGCATACAAGTCAATGACGAAAGATTCGTCGGCGATGGTGATCATGGTGTTGTGGCAGACTCTGGCGCAGGCCACCCTCTCGCCATTGGCCACGGCGACACGAAGATCAGTGCGTGGCGCAAAGGAGTCACCGGCCTGGTCGGCGGCCTCGGCCGACACAAAATTGTGTCAACCCGAGTCGAGAAGGGCGATGAAGCTTGCGTTGCCGAGCCGGAGTTCAATCTGCATTGTCTTGCTGGTGCGCACCCTAGAGATGGCGAGTAAGGAAATTTGAGGCTCCGAATCCTTGGTCGCCTCGTCAGCATCGACGACGTAGTCAATCTCCAAGAGAAACAAGTTCTTGCATGCGCGGAAGCGGGAGAACTTCTCATCATAGTTGTAGCAGAGGCCCAAGTGTTTCCGTTCTTTCATCTCCAGAGCGGTGAGGTGGTGGATGAAGTGGCCGCCCATGGAGGTGACCTAACGTGGGGGTGCGCCGGTAGGACCGGCCCCTACCGGGGTTCGGAAGGCAGCGAGGCGGCTCATGGTGCGTGGCGCGATGGGGGCACACTGTTGGCGCAATTCGTAAGCTCGTGCCAAACTCATGGCCACCTCCAAGTTGTTGGGGCATTGCAGCTCAACGTCGATGCGCAACGGATCGCCAAGGCCCATGGTGAACAATTGAATCTGCTGCAGTTCGGAGAGGTCGCCGGCACGATTGAGCAATGTCAGGAACCGATCTTGATAGTCGGCGTGCTGTCGTCGGCATGGCCTTGACTCCCCAAAGGGTTGTTCTTGCGATGGTGGGCTAAAGCGGAGGTTGACGAGCTCGGTGAAGCGCCTCCAATTCGGTGTCCCGCCATCGCGTTCCAACCGATAGTACCATTGCTGGGCGCCGTCAATGAGGTGGTAGGCGGCGAGCCATACCTTTTCTTCCTCCAAGGTATGGTGCCTGCGAAAAAATTGCTCTCACCGGTTGACCCATGGGAGCGGATCGCTTTTGCCATCGAAGGTCAGGAAGTCCAGCTTGTAGTAGCGAGGAGGTGCGCGTTCGGCTGAAGCAGCTGGCGGCGGCTCCCGTGTTTCCCTGAGGTGGCCATCGGGTATGGTGGCGACCGTCTGACTGCTCTCGAGATGGGTGATGGCTTGCAGTTGTGAGTGTTGCGCCATCTCTAAGTTCTGTAGCTTGTCTTCAATGGTGTCTAGTTTCTTCATCTGCGCCAGGATCGCTGCAAGCTGTGCAAACACAGCATCGCTGTCACCCGCCATGGAGGAAGGGGCAACGCCTGAATCTAATACCAAGTTGTCATGTGCTTCGAGAACAAATCTAATTGGGTATGAGTGGGAGGTGGGAGGCTTTGGCAGGGCTTGCGCCAAAGTGGTGATGGAGAGGCGGCCTGAGGCGGGGAGAAGAGCCGACATGCGCCTGGCGAGGATGGGGGCGTGGAGTGCGCCGCTGGCGGCGGGAGGAGGCTAGGGGGGAAGAGAGATTGGATAAACTAATCTTGCTTGCTCTATTCCTTCATCTTCTCCCCTTTAAATAGAGAGATTTACAAAAGAGCTCGTAAAAATCTCTATCTAATCTTTAAAGAGATCGGAAGGATCTCAATCTAATCTTTAAAGAGATTGGAAGGATCGCAATCTAATCTTTCCAAACAAATCCGATCTTAAGGATCGAATACAAACTGTCCTAACTTGCAAGCAAGGAAAGGGTACCGGTTGGACTGGACCCACATGGCGGCTAAACTGCCACCGGTTGGGCCGGGCCGACAGCTGGTTGGACCGTCGGGCCAGGCCCTTGTGGCGCTGGCTGTAAACCCAACCCCACATGACATAAGCTTACATTTGTCACGGCACGGTAAACATTTTCCTTCCAAAAAGATGTGTCTTGCCCATCCCAATGTAATTGGAAATTACCTATAGCTCTGCTGTAGTACTTTTTTGGATCATAGGTTGGGCCATAGACTGCTCTTTTGGATACACTTAGTTTCCAACCGATCTTTTACCCCTGTAATCACCATCAGTGGCAGACCCCGTCTTTGCTTCATCCACTGGCATAAAAATATTCTGATAAAAACGTTACCTTTGTGCCACTTCATATTTATGTTTCATTTGTTATACTTTTGTGTTTCTATGTGTATGTTGCTTTAAGGAAACATCTTGGTTTTTTTTTTTTGACATGTTTAGGACGAGAATGGTAATAAGATGGTAAATGAATATGTCCACCAGCGCAAGATTGGGTCTGGAAGCTACGGCAAAGTGGTAAGATAGCTTAAATTTGCAGCAATGTAACTCATGCATGACCAAGCCATTTTTACTGTTGAACAGGTTCTATACCGGAACACGAAAGATGGGAAGCTGTATGCAGTAAAGGTAATGATTTGGATACCCTTTCGTTGAATGACTTGTATGCTGGCATGGCAAGCTATCTATTGATTACATTTGCTCATGGTATCTTAAAATACCTGATTTCATTCGTCATAATACTTTTACTTTGAGGACCAAATACTTGTACCTTTTTTTTAAAAAAAATACTTTTACTTGATGCCTTGCTAACATGTTATCCGCTTTTGCATACTTGTGCTGTTTTTATTACGAAGCTAGTTCTTGGAGTCGCATACATTAGAATTTGTTAATAGCTTAGGCTTGCTTCTATATGCACTGGGTGCATGACGCTGATTTCTGATTCATGGAATTGTAGCCTATCCCATTCTGTTACAGGTTTTGCATAAATCTTACATGAAGAAAGTACGCGTGGCACCTTCAGAGACTGCCATGAGTGATGTTCTTCGTGAGGTAAGTAATATTATTGCTTGATTCATCTGCGTAATACTTGCCATAATTGCAGTTTGTTATGCATGCATGACTTAGTTCTTCTGTGGAAAGGGGCTTTCATGCACATTTACACATATGTTTTATCAAAGGTAACCTATTACACTTGTGTTTTTTCTAAAACACATCTAGACCCCATAGTGTTATTTAACACACAAAATTGTCAAGCACCACTTGGGAATTTGGAGTTTATTGTCACTTGTCTACATCTGCGGCAGATTTCGGAGCTTTATTAAGCACTCATATCCATATAAAAGATGCACGAAATATTCATTTACCTGTAAAATGCCACAAATTGGCGTGACTTACGGCTGCACATCAATTTTGAACAGAAATTGATTACTTATGTATCTTTAGTTGCCAATTTGCAGAAGCATTTTGCTAAGTGCTAGTTTTCACTTGTCAATTTGCAGAAATCAGTAATTTTGCCCATCTATAGCATACTATGTCTTTTTATACAGTTACATGATAATTAGCTGATTTGTTATCATTCAAGTGATCTAGCAACTCTGTTGGTGACAGGTGTCCATCATGAAAATGTTGGATCATCCCAATATAGTAAATCTCATCGAGGTGATTGATGACCCAGAAATAGATAAATTCTACATGGGTATTTGTTTGCACTCTCTTCATCATAGTGTTTTACTTTGTTGTTCTCAGATGGCATGCTTATTGCTGGCTTATTTAGGTTAATACCTTAATATTTTCCTTTTGGGCTTGCGTTTCCAGTTTTAGAGTATGTTGAAGGAAAGTTGGTCTGTGACAATGGTCTAGGAGAAACTTCTTCCAGAAAATATTTGCGAGACATTATTTCTGGTCTCATGTACCTCCATTCTCATGTAAGACTTGGATTTTTAATTTTTCATTCTTCTAATTGTATCCATGTTGTGGTCTATGAGTCAGACTGAGTGATGATGAGTGACTCTTGTCTTCACTCAAAGATTTTTCTGGATGGAGTATTGAAGTCTTCTTTCATTATTGCAGAACATCATCCATGGTGATATTAAGCCAGACAATCTTCTGGTCACAAGTAATGGTAATGTGAAGATAGGGGATTTCAGTGTTAGCCAGGTCTTTGAGGTACTCTCTATGTTCCCGTTAATACCATGTTATTAAATCATCTCTGATAAGGTCATCGGTTTAATGACAATATCACACCATGGAATAAGTGCCGAGCCCTAGATTGATGGTTTTCCTTTGTTGCTAAATTGCCCCAGGTCTAGCATTTGGTTATTCTTTGTAAAAAAATGGCCTCTTTCTAAATGAAGGATTATAACTTAATTATAGAGTTTCTAAGGCCAGGTTTGCACCGATCGGGACTCTTGTAAAATGGGTCTTCCTTCCAGAGTATTTTGCAAACGGATTGAGTGGACAATCAAGTTTGGTGATTTCAAGCTTTCCCTTCTTAAGTATTGCCGACATGACTCAAAACAGTTTCATATCCTTCATTTTGTAAATAAACTACTTAGTTATTTTTAGTCTCTCTTGCTCTATGCTCAAGACATGCCCTAAGGATAGTCTAATCTTACTATAGTGTTTGGCACTTGCTAAGAAGTTCCATCTATATGGTTGTATTCCAGGATGATGATGATATGCTCCGGAGATCTCCGGGAACTCCGGTTTTCACTGCACCAGAGTGCTGTCAAGGTAAAAAAAGACTACCCGTGTTTTGGTGGTAAATACTGCTTGTACAACTGCCAGACTCTACCTTTAATTATGTGATACAAAATAGGGCACGAGTAATATGTAGTTCGGATGAAAGTATATATGATGTCCAAATTAAAAAAAAAGTCCAAAATATTTGATTTGGTCATCTCATCAATGATGGATATTGGATGATGTAAGACCACTTATCCTGCCATTGGCCCGTACTTTATAAAATCTGACCAACATTTTTAATGTCTACCACCCTACAGGTTTGACCTATCATGGTAGGGCAGCCGATACATGGGCTGTCGGTGTTACTCTGTACTGCATGATTTTGGGTCAGTATCCATTTCTAGGGGATACCTTGCAGGAAACTTATGACAAGGTGTGGATCTGCTATCCGTTGTAGTAATTTTTGTTCCTGAGGCATATATATATCCTAAATTTGCTATTTCTGTCAAATAGATAGTGAACAATCCCGTGGAAATTCCTGATGGCATTAACCCCCAGCTGGTGGATTTGCTGGAAAGACTTCTCTGCAAAGGTTGTCGTTATGCGATTTTTGTATTTGATTGTTGATGTCGCATGAGTTGTATATTAATAGAATTTGTTGCATGGTTGCATTGTAGATCCAGTAGACCGGGTCACCTTGCAGGCCGCGGCGCAGCATCCGTGGGTGGTTGGGGACGAGGGGCCAATCCCCGAGTACTTTTGTCGATGTGGTTTCGGGCGTAAGCAGGTGCAGAGAAGTGATTTCCAGGAAGATGCACAATAACAGGGGCCCAAAATGCTAGTGTAGATAAACTTATTGAGGCGCCGATGCATGCACTAGGTTCTTCTTTTCCTTTTAGCTTGGGGAATCTTGGTTGCCATTAGACCAGGTAGCATCGATTGTAACCAGCCGGATTTCTCGCGTGGCTAGATACTAAACATGTATTTATACATTTGTACTCTTAACATCTATCTATGATTAATTTGCACCGTTATAATCCGCCCCTATCAAAATAAGTGGCGTAGATCCTTCTCTTTTTCTATCGACCAATGTGTTGTCGCTAACAGATTTGTTTTGTTCCAACTTACCAGAAGCCACCGCTTGCTATTAAACTCGATTTGGGAAAACACATGATTCTGTTTCTTCCCTTCACTGTAATTGTCTTCTTCGCTCATGATTTTGGTTTATCTGTTTTACTTACTTACCTACGTCTACTTTAGATTGACACAGATTGTTGCTCTGCTAGGAGCTAACCCGGCGCGGATACGTGCGCAGAAACTCTGAAAGGTTTTTTCCCCCCTCTTCTTAGGCGTGTTGACTGGTCTGTAAAAGTTTTATAAAGATAATAGATGTATTGAATTTGGTTTTAGTGTGGGTTCTATACGCTTAGAGTTACTGAAGGAATTTAGCGTGCTGGCGTAGTTTGTAGCATGTGTTTAAGGTGATATGGAACGGGACTATAATTTTTTTACTGTTCTGGCCCCTGTAGCAACTTTTAATTTCAAAAATTCCTCATAATTCGCAAAATTGGTCTCTGAACAATGCGCGTCCGTGGGTGCGGGTGCGTGAGCGTCTGCCCCGACCCGGACCTGGTAGGTGCCTTAGCCCGACTTCTTGTATGCAGCCGCCTCGCTAAATCCTCAGCGCTTCGCTTTTATCTGCGAAAGTTGGTTGCATTTGCATTCGTTTTCGTTTTTTTCTCTCTTTAAATCGCGTCGCTGTCTTTCGTTGTTTCTTTCCTCTGCGTATATAAAGAACGCGCGCGGCTGAATCGTTCATAAGCCGCAGCGCATCGGAACTATTAGATTAGCTAAGTACGTATTTAATTTTTTTTCCTTATTGCAATTTTTAGCGTTAAGTACGTACTTAGATTTTGCTAGCGACGTATTTAATTTATTCTTATTGCAATTTTTAGTGTTAAGTACGTACTTAGATTTTGCTAACTGTTAGTTGTTCTCTATTTACAGCAATGGCACGTACTCTACCACCCCTACTTGAGGAGGCATGGGACGTCCAACATCGCTGTCACGCTTGCATTGGTGGCGATGGGCCGCCAACTCTTGTGACACGGGGACCGATGGAGACTTGGCCGTTGGACGAGCCGTATGTTTCGAGGTTTCGTCAATCTAGGCTGATTGCGTTCGCCCGCATGCTGAACATGGGGCAGAACCTCTTGATTGACACCTCCCTTCTTTCATACTGGTTGATTGTTGGCGGTCGAAGACCCACGTTCCACCGGTGAGAAATGGACCGTGTGTTGCAAGGCGTCGGCTTCATTCTGCCCTATTTGTTGCTTGGCCGTGCGATTGTTCCTCCGAGGTCGCCGGATTTGGAAAGCGCGTCTCAATCATCGCTTGGCGACCTATCCCGAGAGGTCTAAGGCGTTCCACGCTGGCTGCGATGATTCATGCATTGCTCAAATGGCCTTATGAGAGGTGGTTCAATGTCATCTAATTGCATATTTGTTGTTTATATTCGGGTGGAGTCACGTTCCCTAGCACGCGAGGGACATGGTGTGCGAAGTTATATTCACCTGCGGAGTCCATCGTGGGCGCCGACAGCGAGGAGCGTCTTAGTAATCTTGTTGTTCAACATTTGTCTTGTGCGCTTCGTACTGCATGACTTTGTCACGACGCTTAGCGGCGTCGCCGACGGAACATAGCCCGTGCTCTCGGGTTGCCTGCACGTTATTCTGGTGTGGTCGTGGTAGCACCAGCGGTCGGATGGTTGTACTTCCACTCCCGATCCCGATCCTTACCTTACAGCGCACACAGCATTTCTACGGTTGGGCGGACGGCGAGATCTGTGGAAGGCCCGACCATGGGATCCTATGGGTGTGTGATCTTGGGGTGGGCTAGGAGAAAGCGCGTCGCATATACCCCGAGTTCCTAGCGAATTCGAGGCCCTACGAGGATGACATAATATGGGCTCCTTGGACGAGATGCCTTTATGCGCGCCACGATGTCAAAGCGACTTGAGCTTGCTATGCCACCAAGATGCGGCGTCTTGGAGGACAACTTGTCATCTGGTGTTCTCCACATGGTTGAGCCCTACAACCCTAGCGGGTGATGAGGCGATTCAATTTGCACCGGAGATCCCCACTGCTCTAGGGTGACCGCTTGCGGCGTAGTCACTGTAAGTAGATTGCATTGCTTAATAATATTGTAGGTCCTTTAGTCATATGTTATGTCGATTACCATAATTTATTTATTTTGTTCCACCTTGAGCCCCGGCGAAGAAGGGCCACAAGAGCGATGGTAGCTTGAGCCGCGGCGGTAGTGGATAGATGCATGACAAGCGGCCCTCGATTCTATTTTGCGGGAGGCGCGGCCTTACAATGAAGGACTTCGACACGTGCTTGGGTGGTACGTCGGCACATGCGGATGAGATTGACAAAGCGCCCCGGCGACATGCAGATCCTAGCCACGCCAAGCGCTTGGACTTGAAATTTGGACCCTTGCCGCTGCGAAGACGCTGTGGCGACTCGGTGCGTTAAGCACGTAGTAGATTAACCACCCTTTGAAATAGGGTTAAGTAACAAAATTTTGTTTGTTCGGTAACCATGCAGGTGGACCGTTTGCAGAGCGTTGTGGACCGCATGACCACCGGAACTTCGGCGAGGGTACGAACAACCACAGTTGAACGCCTTTTAATGTCATGAAGGCGATTGTTGAAGATGTTAAGCGGTCGTTCAGTAGCATGAGTATGGAAGGCCCGCGATGTCGACTTGAGGCATCGGACGAACATCGTCGCGTACCCTCGCCCTCCATCTTCACTGCGGCGAGTCGACCCATCGGCCAAGGCGGCGGCATGGCGGCGGATCGTCATGCGATTGCCATGCGAGGACTCTGGCGATGTCATCGTTGTCACGGAGGGACTCCATCTTGATCCGTCGTCGTCACGGAGGGACCCTCTGGCCCGATCTTTGTCGTCGTCACGGAGGGACCCTACTGTTTGTGTGTCGTCGTAAATCACGCGGAGGCGAGAAGAGGCCATTCCGAGAAACGCAGACGTGCAACCGGAATCGCGGAGGTTATCGATTCTCCTCGGCCCCCTTTGTTAGACAATTTCAAATGGGCGTCTGGCGCCATGGTATCGATCGACTACACGCGTACCTGCGCGATTCACCTCGCAAGGTGAAGCCGTACCCCAGCGATTCGCTCAATTCATCCACAAGCCGAGCCGAGTTGGTGCCCTCACGGATCTCTTGCTTGGATCACCGACTTGTTCTCAACGCCACTCCATGGTGATGCCCCCCTGTCTGGCGACACGGTGGTTGAGAGCCCGCTATGACTGCGGCGAGAATCCACGGTCACTTGATAGGCTAACATTCTCGTGGGAGCAGATTTGTCGAAGACCTATGGCGAGAACCTGTTGCGGAAGGTCGATCTGAGGTCCTATGTCCGAAAGCAATGGCGGCGGCGTGGCGATAGTACCATTAGAAGTCTATTATATGTTGTAACTTGTACTTGATTCTTGATTTGTAATCAAGCGAGTGTGGTAATTGGACACTTGTGCCGTTATCTATCTCGGTAGAAACGGTTTCATTCTCATTCATCAAGGGCGTGACCCAAGCGAGGCGGATATCCGTGCTTATAGCGGTAATAACAACTTATTCTGGCGTGAAAGCGTATGAGTTACAACATAAATCACTACAACACTCACATCGCTCGACCAACATGACTCAATACACGGATAGCTTACAAATACTAAGTGGCTTGGGAGGAAGAAGGTCTATTCGAGGCGGTTCTGAATGAGTGCCCATGAGTCTTGCATAGCCTACACCTTATTGGTCTTGGCCGATCTCCACGTTGGCTCGCATCCATGTCGTTGCGGACGCCTCCCACGGCCTGGATGCCGTAGTGCTTCATTCGGTGACCACTTTCTTGCTCCCGTCATAGGTCCTGTAGTGGCCTTCCACGCCGTAGGAGTTGAACTCCCGTTCAAGTATCATACAAGTGTGGTATGTCGTAGTACTCCGACATGTACATGCTACAAGATTGGTGAAATCTGACACATGCGGCATATCACGTGGGAGCAAGGCTTGTCGGGAGTTGAGGCTTGTTGCAGTGCAAAGCGCCACATCGTCTAAGGTGCAAACATGCTTAGGTCACCTCTCATGTGGCATGAGCGTACTGTCCCTTGGCGGATCTCGAACTTCCTCCTCATGCCATCCATTGTGATAGCTACATGGGATC
This sequence comes from Phyllostachys edulis, assembly GCA_036346405.1. Classification (NCBI taxonomy): domain Eukaryota; kingdom Viridiplantae; phylum Streptophyta; class Magnoliopsida; order Poales; family Poaceae; genus Phyllostachys; species Phyllostachys edulis. The sequence goes on from CM070567.1 coordinate 189,600, forward strand.
GGACCTTGGTAATCTTCTTGTTCATGTAGGCAAGGGTAACCTCCGTCTTGCTTCTCTTCATCCAAATCTTTGCTTGGCCATCATTGCCCGATTGATGAAATGTAACCGGCCAAACGGTTCCATGTCTCAAATCAACAACTTGGCGGTGATGGGCGAGGCACGAACCCCTTTCAACACACTGTTGTAGACCTCGGACATGTTGGTTGTCATGATGTCATACCGAGCACCATAGATGTCGTGAAGAAGGGACCATTTCTCATAGTCGAGGGCATGCACGCTCATCCACTCAGCGAACTCACTTTGCGGTGCGCCTGGGCCAGAACCTCCACTTGCACGCTCGGTTTCGACCTCAAGCTCCCGCCACACGGCATCGAACTTTAAGCCACGGTTACTGCGGTGAGCTTCTTGAACTTCTTCATGAAGTCTTTGCTCCGGAAGCGCGTGTGGAAGTTGGCGGCTAGATGCCGCATGCACTAACGTGTGTGCATGTCGTTTCATTGGAACGGCGGGCTTGTACCGTACTGCATGGTGTGCAGCGCAGACAACAACCCGGCACGACGGTCCGTTATGATGCACACATTCGGCCGGTCCCTTAGAACATGTTGCTTTATGTTGGCTAGGAACCATAGCCAACTGTCAGTGTTCTCATTCTCCACAATTGCAAAGACAACTGGGAGCAACTAGTTGTTGCTATCAGCGGCAATAGCGGTGAGAATGGTGCCCTTGTACTTCCCGCAAAGGAAAGTACCGTCCATAGTCAGGACGGGACGGCAGTGGGAGAAACCCTGGACTGTCGGGCCAAATGCCCAAAAGACTCGATCAAGGATTAGGGAATGTGGGATGTTCGACAGGTCGGGCATGTCCACCCTGTTGACGCATGTCCCCGGATTAGCATCCGCAATTTGCTTGACGTGCAGGGACTAGGTAAATGCAGCTGAGGTACCGTACAACCCTTCGAGGACCTTCCGCTTCACGCCGGATCTTTACGTAGCTAACGGCATACTCTCTTGTATTCGCTCGTTAGCCATCGGGACCTTCAATAAACGATCAAATCGGCGACAACTGCATGGCTTATGATGCTCGCGATGTAGGCCGAGGTTACATTCTTATGCATTTGCAATGGCTCCTGAAGCTCACATGTGTGATCCGTCACGACTGTGATGCGGAAGGCCGTTCCGCCTTGAGGAATCTCTGCGCACGGACTTTGCCAGGGCAAGAGCTAAGCACACACTTAACTATGTACGTGTTAGGATTAGACTTGTAGATAATGGAAGACATATAATAGTTAGCACAACTTACTGTAGATAGTTCAAGATACAACAAACAACGTTCAAACTCACCTGTAAACTCGGTAAGTCCGACTGGTCTTCACCGCGAAACTCACGATAGCTTGCCTGGTGGCAGCCTTGTGTGGGAAATGTTGCCCCACAAGCAGGGTGTCCGCATCGAAGGCCCATGAAGACTCGTGCTCCTGGGCCAGAACAAGGGAAGAGGCCGTTTGGCAATCCAACCGACTTGGAACATAGTCCGTGTCGGTCGAAACAATGCCACCGACGATCCCACCCTCATCGTCGGCTTCGTCCTCGCTGGATTGCAAGTCAAAGTCATCCTCATCTTTCGGTGGCAGTGCCCTCGGACATGCCATCGATAATCTCGTGACAATCAACACGAGCACCCTGCCATTTATCCACACCTTCATTCGGTTGGAAACTACCAGAATCTTCATCAACTGGAGCATTCTGCTTAACGACGTCTGGCGCTCTCGAGACCTCTCCCGTCATCAACAAACCGAAGAGAGGGACAAGAGCGTCGATGCCCCATTGAACGGCACCCCCAGAGGATTGAGCAGGATAAACAAAATAGACTGAATTTTGTAGTATTTATAATGTATGCACTAAATTTTCAGGCATGGTGGACCCAGAAGACGCTGCGTAGTGGTCATACAAGTTGTTTGACCCGACCATTGATGCGCATCACCGTAGCCGCCTCAGTACCATCCTTCCCCAAGAGGGTGAGTTGGCGATTGAGCTTGGCGCGTTGCGCGCGGCTGCGCACGCCCATGAGGGCATGGAGGGTGGACCCAGTTGGGTTCCGAGGTATGTGCAGTTGTGACCTTTATGTACTCAATTGTAGTCTGACTACTTTGGGTGGACTCACGTTAGTTCTGAATCCTTTCGACGCAGGTTGACAGCGGCAGACCTCCTTCCACTAGAGAGGATGGTGGAGATGATGTGGAAGGACGATCAGGACCGCACGGGCGGTGGTCGTACGTTGAGGCGCTTTCCATACGACCGGTGTCTCCTGATGGTACTGGTTGACCGGAGGAGGCCGAAAACGCACACGTTTCACCTCCCCGTGTGGGGAGATGGCGCCGACGTTCTGGACGTGACCTTCCTGACCGGGTTGCCCTGTGCGGGCTTCCCCTTGGTGGTGCACGACGTCCCAGCCATGTGGCGCACGAAGTTCCTCACGAGGTTCCAGGGGGTGTTGCCGCCCAACAACGGCTACAGGGAGTTCAGCAGCACCCACTGGCCATCGCTGAAGTGGATCTGTCAGTTCTACGTAATTTTTTGTAACTCTTTTCCTTCCACTTCAATTGTTTTGTGCAACTTATTGATGTGTTTATGTCTTCTTGCAATCGGAGCTTATGGCAGAGGACGTACCCATGTACACGGTGAGGAGGCACTTCGAGGTCTACTTCCTAGGGCTATTCGGGTAGGTGATGTTCCTAAGGTCCCATGGCGACAGCGTCGACAAGCACATGATCTGGTACACACGCCAGCTGGCAGACTGGGAGGTGGAGGAGATCCAACCCTACACCTGGGGCTCGGCGGTGCTGTGTGCGATGTACCGTGCCCTGTGCGATGCGTCCCACCAGGTTCGGGGCAACTCCATCCTCTCTGGATGCCCGCTGCTTCTTCAGCTGTGGTCCATCGAGTGTTTCCAAATCGGACGACCACAATTGGACCTAAGAGCCTACACAGTTGCCATGTACACCACGTCGCCGACGTGGACCGGCCGACCATGGGTATGGTGTGGTGTCACCGACAGGTGAGTTTTCTGAATATTTATTCCTTTTCGTAATGTAATTCAATTTCTTGTGCTAAGATTTCGTTGTTGTATTCCACATGTCACATTCACTCCAATCACTATGCGCGCGTCCTACCCAGACTACGTTATGATGTTCGATCAGTTGACGGATGATCGCGTCATCTAGACACCATACACTCCCGACAGGGTGTAAGCGCGCGCACCCTGAGGCCTGTCGAGCATGTGCACGCGAGACCACACGTACTATTACACGCAGAGGTGCTTGGTGCATGATGTATTCATGGAGGAGTATCACGTGCACCGGGTGATGCGCCAGTTCGGTCTACGACAGGAGGTCCCAGCCCCCTAGGGTAGCGAGTGGCACCGAACGTCCATGGGTAAGTTCATGTTTTACTTCTATCGTATCATTTGCCTTACATACCTACGAAACAATCGTTTTGCCTTCCACAAGTACACTAGGAAGGGAGTACCTGCTACGACTTCCTGGACAGACAGGATGTTCCCTTGGGTTCAAGGCTGGCTACGCGCCTTAGATGATGTCGTCTAGGAGGATGCTCCATACGACCACAAGACATACGAGGAGTACATCGAGTGGTACTCCAGTCGGACGAGGGTTCGCTGCATCAGGGTCGTGGATGACCCACCACGACATGAGGCAATGTTTGACACATACTCCACCCAGCCGGACCCCACATTCCATCATGTGGTACATATTAAACGGTTCGTACATCTTATTTGCTTCGTAGGTTTTTGGTTTCTAACTTGTTAATTACGTGTACAGATCGATCTACATTGGGAGATGCATGAGTTGGCGACCTTTGTGTGTCGTATGACACTCGGGGAGCGCTTCTGTCGGACCCGGGATTAACACCCCAAATCCTCAGTGCATTTCTGAACTAGTCCCATGATCAGTAGCTAGTTCACGCTGATGTGAATATGGTGACATCCATAAATCGCATAATATTATTAATAATCAGCGAGTTTATTACAAAAGAAACACAAGCCAACATTAAAGAATCTGTTGGAAGGCGTAGAAGTAGTGGAGTCGGTGATCGCCTGAACAATCGGCGGGGTAGCGGCCTAGTTGTCGAGATCCACACCAGTAGCAAAGTCCTTCTCCTCTGAAATTTATTTACATAAAGTAAGGATGAGTACAACTACCGTGCTCGCAAGTTACACCTAATAACAGAGTTAATGCATGCATGTATATAACAAAGGAAGGCTTATAGGGTTATTTGTGCAAAAGCAATATTTGACAATAACTAAAATTGATTTTTGAATTAATATAGTGTAGGCACCAACCTAACACTAACATAAACACGGGCACCAACCCGGGGCTTCAACCCATAACTTTTCTCATGGACACCCATCCATGTCAAAACTATTTTACAAAATAATTTTGAAATCAAAACCAAAGTCTAACTTTGAGTGGCTTTGCCAAGCATGTCCATGACTATGGACACGGCTATTCGAATAGTTCTTAACACTCTGTAGAGGTTGTACAGCTTTACCCATAAGACACGAGTTCTCTAGTTTGTTTGGCATCCGTCGATACCACTGCTCATTACCTTAGATAAGCAGTCTAGAGCACATGACGTGGCCTTTACAAAGCACCATTCCACCGTAGTCCCTCCACGCTAAGGTTTCGCTCCCTTTGGACTGCAACCCGTCGAATTTGAGCCCCCTCTTGCGCTAGGTGGGACTAACATAGGTCATAACATGACTACCCACCGCATCTGAAGGGAACGGCCACGGTGAAACATTGCAAATTAATTATCCAAGTCTCTCCCATACCAGACTTGTGGTGGTACAGTGAGGCGTAGCAAAATGCGCTCGAAGACCGGTCCTTAACTGACTTGTGCAACTTCCAAAAACCACAGGCCTTAATCCTGCAGTTAAGCGGGTGCATAAACTTCGCACCCACCAATTATCCAATTTTGCCCAAGTCCAAACCATCATTTAATTTTATTTTATTTTTTAAAGCATTTGTAAACTCCCATGACACACCAATGCCAAGGGTACAAATTAAACAACATTTGATTTTTGGCTGAAATTCCCCAAAACAAATATTTCAGGTCTAAGCATGGCTAAGCATAATTTTTCCGAATGGTCCTAGTTCATACTATCGTATCAACTAGGTTTTATCTAGGGTGACAAGGTAGATTTACCTCAATGTGAAGATTTGGATGTACAAAGGAAATTAGGAATAACTATAATTTAAAACAGGAATTTAAATTAACTTGAGTATCAATAAGCATGCAATGATTTAAAACAGAATTTAAATAATTTTAAATAATGGGATCAAATATGATCAAAGGTATAACTTGCCTTGCTCAATTAATTGTTCTCAAACGGCGTCGAGATCTGACTCTCCGAAGTCGTCGAAATATATACGCGAAAATAAGCCAAATTCAAACAAAATTCAAATGAACTCCAAATTAAATAATTTTAGTTTAGTTAGCTAGATCTTGAATTTATAAATTTGAATCGATGAAATCGGAGTTCGCATGATGGAGAACGAACCCTGGGAAGTTTCAAAATCACATGAAATGATGAAATTGGAATTTCTTGGATTTTGGAATTATTTTTGTAAAGGAAAACCCAAATTATTGTGCACGCGTGTGCCGCTGACAGGTGGGGCCCTCTCCATGACCGGTCAATGGACCACGGTGAACCCGGCTCACACAATAGGGCACGCGGGGTGTGTGTGGGCTGAACAAGATGACGTGGCGCCATGTAGGCGCTGATTCAGCGAAAACGCGCACGTGGCGCTGAGGTGGCGCTAACATGGCCGAGCCACGTAGGCCCGGGAGCGGCGGAGCTCCGGTGACCTCCGCGCCGGCGCTACGCGCCACGGCGAGGGGTGCGGATGTGCACAAAAGAGAGAGAGAGAGGGAGATGCCAATCGCGATGCTCACTGGGGTTGCGAGGATCTTGTGGCGAAAGGTCGTTAGCGGCCAGACTTTCTTGGCGGCGAGTTTAGGTCTCCGGTGAAAGGGGTGCTCTGGGGTCTTGAGGCAATCGATTCTTGCGCAGGGTAGCCAAGTGGTGGCCAAGCCGGCAATTGTGAGCAGTCGGCGTCGGCAGTTCTTGCCGGAATTGAAGAAAGTCAGAGCTTTGGTCGTGGCGATGAACTCAAAATCGGCGCTAGCGAGGATTGGAGAGAGGAGAGTTGGGGGTTGGGATGAGGAGGCTCTGTTGATCAAGGTGCTCCTATTTATAGAGGCGTGGCGTGGCGCTGCGTGGAAACAAGAAGGTCTCGTGGCGTTTCCGGTGAAGATCGCGAAATTGGGGAGAGAAAGGAAAGTGAGAGGTGCGGTCGGGTGCGGAATTGACAGAGGATTCAAATGTCGCAAAATCTTGGCGTTTAATGCCGGATTATTTCGGTTTTGGAAAGCTTTTGAAAGCGGTAATGGCGGATCTGGCGCCGGGATGGAAGCGGCGGAGAAGAAATGAAGGAGACGAAGGCACTATAGCGGCGGTCCCACATGTCAGCGACAGCGAAAACAGGAAAGGAACAAGTGCTTCGCAGCCATTGGATTTAGATTTCACAGTCTGCTTTGGTTGTGATGTTCGGACGTCCGAACGTGCCAAACAAAATCGATCTGTTCAATTCAAATCGGACGTACTTGCGGTGAATCGGCGCAATCTTGGCGTGAGGAAGCAGACCCTCTTGGGTCATGCGCGTGCGTGGAGGAAAGATGTGGGCCGGCAAAGATTAGGCCCAAAGATTGTTTGACGATTTTAATTGGTTTTAACAATTGATTTAATCTAGTTAATTCAAAATAGCTTTAGAAAATAACAAATAAAATCCAAAAATTCTAGAAAAATACACAAAAATTCCTAGAGTTATTTTGGACTTAAATAAAATATTTCCAACATATAAATAGTAATAGTTTTTGCACATAATTTATTTTGGCTTTAAAATAATTAGGGAAAAGCTTCTAAAATTTCGGAAATTAATTAAAATTTTAATTTTCAATTTAAATCAAATAAAACTTGAAAAACTTCAACAAATTGTACTTTTGACTTTTAAAAACTTTAGAAATTCAAATAAAGCAGTAAAATTCTTTCAAAATTCAGAAGATGCAATAAAATAATAACTTTATTTATTTTTTATTTTGGTAACAACACTTTGGGGTGTTACAACTTTAACATGACGACGCAGGAGATTAGAGAGGTCATGGACCATTTTTCGTCGAGGACACAAGGTGAGGCATCCAGCTGGTGTCTTGCTGTAGGCCTAGGGAGGTGGTGAACCCACCTGTGCGTGGATGGGGAGTGAGCCACGGTGCGTCATGCCCCACAGCTCTTCACCTAGACATGACGGGTGGGTCCTTGTGGCACCGTGCTGGGAGTACCCTGGCACAGTTCGCAGGTGAGCATGAAACACTCATGTCTGGTTGTTTATTTCAAATTCGAGTAGGTACTAACGACAATTTTCTTTGACAGGTCCCGAGTTCCACCCATACACACGGCAGAAGTTCGCGGAGCTATCTGCTACTTTCGTGCAATGAGGTATGTCTATCTTGTTTGCATGCACAACGTACTATTTCATCATTTTGCCATGTTTACACGCATAACGTACTGTTTTATAGCTCGTACACCCCTTTGGGACGAGGAGCTGGTGTCGCACGAGGAGTCACGCTCCGAGGACTTCGATTTCGACCAGGGTGGCAGTGGGCCTTCGCACGACGAGAGTAGCGATGTCTCCGTGGGGGCTTCACAGCTGCACGGTGCGCCCGGAGCGAGCCAACCGATGCAGCACCCTCTCACGACACCCCCTCGGGCTACTCGTGCTGGTAGGGTGCCTCGGCTGTCTAAGCCTTTGATCTAATTGTACCAGCGCCTACAGCTACCCTGGATGAGGCCAGGAGCCACATGTAGGGTACACCCCAAGAGGTCCTGCCAGCAGATATTTGTTCTTGTAAATACCAATCATGTAATGTAAATATAAATTTATGTACAATTTACATTATGCTAGTCTCGTGTTTCGATACTTTTTGTTCTTGTGTCTATGGGTAACCACGTAAGGGAGTTAGCATCGCGACACCCTACCTTTTCAGACCTCAAGGACCGCATCGGGTCATAGCACACACTGTCACTTTTGTAGACCGAGATGACAACACACTTCGATGCTACCTTTCCGCACCGAAAAGACCACACTTCGCCACAACCCCTTTTTAGACTTAAAAGACCGCACCTGATCACGCCACACATTGCCACTTTTGCAGACCGAGATGACAACACACTTCGATGCTAACTTTTCACACCGAAAAGACTACACCCCGCCACAACCCCTTTTTAGATCGAAAAGACCGCACTCTGTCACGCAACACACTGTCTCTTTTGCAGACCGAGGTGACAACACACTGCGATGCTACCTTTTCAGATCACACTCTGCCACACCACCTTTTCATACAAAAAAGAATGCACCACGACATGCCACAAATTGCACTTTTGCAGACCGAAATGTCAATGCACTACAACGCTACCTTTGCAAACCGAAAATACCACACTCCACCACACTACCTTTTCAGACTGTAAAGGTCCATTATAAAAGGAGGGAGAAGAGAACTGGAGGAGAAGAGAGCTAGAGGAGAACACTACACTACCATACCCAACACCTCACCAAAACTTTGGTTCACAAAACTAAGAGGAAGCAGATGTCGGACACGTCGGCGAACTTCCATGCGAAGATGCGCTTCGGAAGCGCAAGTGGCTTGTCAAGAGGGCTAAACCCTACCTGAATTGTTCTATGTAGGATGCGTTGGTACCACTGAAGTTTCCACGCCCGCAAAGTGTGTGCGAAGAACCGACTAAGATCATCCAGTCCACACACCCAGCGACAGCCGCCTGGGCGTACTACACGTGCGGGAGTGTCCTCTTAAGCGAATCTTGCACACAGATAGATTTTTCACATCTTAAGTTCTTTTCCACAAATCTCTAACTACATCTGTGCATAATGACAGTCAGAGATGTGATGCAACTTCTTCCAATGGATCGACGGTCCATACATATATGATAGGATGTTCATCAAGCAGAAGTACATGTTGAACTATGCGATACGAGCTGAGACCTTCAAACGCTAGAAACCTTATGTACCTGATCCACCGGAGGAGCCCAAGAGAGCAGGGTGGTGGTGGAGGACTCCCGAACAAGAAAGTTGATCTGCCGGCCGGGCGGCGTCTGACGGCCTACAAGGGAAGGCTCTGCTAGTGAGGCCGTGATCGTCCTAGCCCTCCAGTTGCGGGTGTGATCTGGATCGAACATGTAACTTATGTTCAATTTGCATCCTGGTTATTAATTTGTCCCTACGTTGTGCTATCCTAACATCATTCAATTGTCTAGTTCGTCTCGTAGAACATGGCAGACTTCGAGACCGGCCACCACCGCGAACAGTCCAGAGACAAGGGGAAGGGACCGATGGGCCACCAGGACTCATGATTTCATTCCAATCAACCATTTTTTTGGATTCCAAAAAGGCGCACATGTATCGTAGGTGTATTTCGGTTTGTTGATTTGTGCATATTGGCGTTTCTAATGTACGTAACCAAACACAGCGCGCCATGTATTTCACAATTAAATTATGAAGTATTTCAAACTTAAATATCTTTTTCGAAATATTTGACTATTAAATTTTACGTAATATTTTCCCCAAGGAACCGGTTCCACGAACAATACAATCGGGACAACAACGCGCATGGCAACCCTAAACCCATTTTTTTTCATTTCGCTCCGAAGGGGGCTATTTGTGTTATTGCATTGTCGAACTCGTGTTCCAAATTGCGTCGCCGATCTCGCATTCTCTACTTCATATTTCGTTATCTTCTCCAATTTCGGATTCCGAACTACGCGAACACTTCAAGGTATTACCAAAAAACTTCGTGAAATACACTAAATCTTTAGGCTGAATTCTCTAGACATAAATAAATAATATAGGGCCCTGTTCCAATTAGCGACAATTGAACTGGCGACAGGGTCCTGTCGCCATTTGGAATGGCGAAATTGTCCTGTCACCAGTTCAATTGGCGAGAGAAACCTCTCTGCACTGTTCTATTGGCGACAGGGATATTATCGCCAATTGGAATGGCGACATGAAGATTTCACCCTTCCAAATGGCGATAGACACATATTTTGTAAAAAAAATCGACTTCTTTGTAATTATATTTTAAATTAATGTTATTTAAAAAAAATCTCTCCGAAACAACTTCTTGCTTTATGGACTGTATATTGTTCCACAAGAGCCATTGACATGGTCTTTCAAGAATGGATTTTTTTAGTAATATTTGTCTTTAAATTAGCTTTACTGTTGTAGCACACCCAAAATGGATTTACTACAAGGGAATAGTTCTAAAATTGATGCATAGTGCCCTTTCCTCATAATAGCAAATCATCTGCCTGTTTTTTTTAACATTCCATGCAAATAAATAAGAACATTGGGTTGATTTTTTTTATCAACTTTTATTGTCACTGTATACACTAGAAAAAAATCAATGAAATTATGGAGCTCTTGGGCTTTGAACAATATTACGAGAATGCACATTTTGTGTTGAAGATTTCAGATATCCATGTTCACTTAGTCTTTAGAAACTTATAGCTTTTCTTGATGATGGATACTTGTGCCTTTTGTGATGTTAGGGTGATATATAAAGCCTGTGACAATGTAGTAAAAGGATGTCTTCCATATAGAGGTGCCCTAAGTGTTGCATTGTTAGTCATAATTGGACAATGATGTCTTCTAGATAGAGGTGTCAAGTGCAATAGAAAATGAGCTCGAAAAATTGTGAATATTGTTTTGAAGGTTTCTCACGCAGTGGACTTGATTGTGTAATGTTTCGGCAATTTTATATGTGTTTTGTAATTGTCTCGGAGATTAAGCATTTATCTCTCGAAAATTTGGATTATATCTCTCCAAAATTATGTGGGCCCAGTCCTTGAACTCTTTGAAGCACCTTGTTTAATTCTTTATTATAAGAAGAATAACTCATCTTTGAGTTAAAAGTCAATAGTTTAAGCTTTTGGATGAGTTTATTGATGAATCAAACATGGTGTACATGGACTCAAGAAAAAACAATGAATGCTTTAAGTCTCGCCACCAGTCCCTCCAAATATCACAATTAATGTTTTTCTCTAAAATACGGTTGTCCGAAGCTCTGGACCTCAACAACTTAAGCATTTTGATTAGCCAAACTTGTGTTGATTTTCTTTTGGTTCACAAGAAATAAATCATTGCATTTTTTCCTTAGCAATCAACCCAAAAGGACATTAATATCAAGGTTCTTGATCACATTACCTTACTATGGTGGAGTTAAAGCAGAGTACCTTATGGAGCTTTTATATAATGCAATTGAAGGTGCTGAGAACGCTCGTTGTGATTATAAAGATGCCCTAAAACGTTAGCGGTCCAGAGGAGGTTGTGGGATATTCCAAATATGCTATACTTTTCCCAACTTCTGAAAAACGATCTTTGGCCGATGAGATGGCCATTAGTGATTTTGACGGCGACATGTACTGAGTCTCGAGAAACCCGAAGGTCAGTTGACTACTAATCGATCAAAGGCAAAGTGCGAGGCATAGAACTAGAACTATATTAGAGTCCACAGATAGAAGCCCGTTACATGTGGTCACATGGCATGCCGGTTCGGTTAATTGCTTGAGTCATCGCTGCTACTACGGTACACTACGACACAAGCATCCGGACCATGTAAGTATACATGCCTTTAGGGGATAGTAAAAAATATGGCGAGTAGGACGGGGGACTACTGCTGAATGGCCCGACCTACTGCATGAACTGAGGCCATTTGCCTTTCCTTACGAGCTCGGCGTTGTACTCCTCGCCAGCCTTCTTGGCCTTGGCCGCCATTTCCCTTTTTTCTCGCGCTCCGTACGCCTGCACGCCTCGAGATGAGCTTTTGTCTCCTGACAGATACACTCGTTTTGGTCTTCGTTGCGGTGCTCCTTCTCCCAGATCTCGCAGGCCCTTTTGGCATCCTACTCATCGTAGTCGATTTGCCACTGGCCGTGTGGGTGGATCTCTTGGCCGATCCACTTGCGGTAGCCACATAGCAGATTCGGGGACTACAAGTAGACGAGAGAGATTGTTAGCGCATACTTTAAAAGAGAAAAGTTGTTAGCGCGTACTTTAAAAGAGAAAAGCTCGGGGAACATCATCGGTCATACCATTGGCGATAGTCTAGAAAGTCGTGAGTGGGAGTCTTTGCGTGGGAGGCGGTGTTGCGGAGACCTCAGTTTAGGTATAAAGTTGACGCCTGAGCGTATCGTCCAACCAGGCGGGCATAGAGGGGTGCACATCCTGTGGGAAGGGTACTACTCGGTTAGTGCAGAGGTTACGACGTTTGCAATGTGTAATTGTGCTGCAAAGCACGTACCTATGGAGTCGGAAGTGCGGACGGCGATCCTTGGCCCTGCTGTCTGAATTGCTCGCTCCAAACCTGCAAATTTGGTAGGCAGCGTGAGTTTACCATAGCGTGCAACCGGAAGATTGCAATAAATGCGTTCTGACATACTGTTTATGTGGTGTCAGGCGAGCGATGATGCTCGGTGCAATTGGCGTAAGCTAACGCCAAGTGCTTGGTCGTCGACTTAGGAACCACGGGTCGCCCTCATGCGAGTTTGGTGAGCGCCATGTGCGAACGTGGGCAACGCCCGTCTCCGACCTTGGGGCGAGTAGAAGTCCTTGTCTGTGATGCGCTGCAAGTGGACCTGCGAGGAAGTCGGTCCGCGTATCCCTACGTGACAACGACGCTTTAGCAGAGTGCTGTCACCTCGCAAGTGCTGAAAGAACAAACAGAAGTGAGATATATGTTATAAATGAGGGCACGTGAAGACAATTGGATAACAAATCGTAATCGACATACCGCTTGCCCGTGGCCCGTGGAGGAAGACCGACCGTAGCTACGATGACTCCCGGAGTGCGACAGATGTGAGAAGGGAGGTGCTGAGGGCGGTAAGGGAGGAGGCTGTACTCGGTGTCCGCCTCATCGCGCGGCAACGTTGCTGCGCCGACCACAAGTGATGGTCCTGATTGTCGCCGTCGAGTTGTCGTAGATGCTGCGCATAGGGATGGCAATCGGGCACGGCGGGTATGGGTAGTGCTCGCCCATACCCATGTCTGTGGCCCCGATTTCCCCCACGGGTAGGGGTGCAAACGGAGCGGATAATTCCCGACCGACCGTTAAAATGTGGGCAAAATTCGGGTGTTTTTTCCGGATATCCGGAGTTTTTTTTCTGATTCGGATTCGGATCCGGATATTTTCCATCAGATTCGGATTCGGTTTCGGATAATTAGGTATCCGATTTTTCAGAACTATCCGGCGTTCTAATCGGATATTACCGACCGTATCCGATTTTTTTTGGCGATCCCGCCGAGGCGACGCCATGACGCAGCTCGCTCGAACCCGCCCAAAACCAAAATGCCAAACTCCTAACTCCTCACCTCAGTCCTCAATGTCCTCATCTCATCCTCATTCACACTCTCTCTCGATTCCTGAAAAGAGCTCCCAGCCATGCCGCCATGCGCTCATGCCGCCCCGCCGCCATCTCATGGTCCCTCGGCTCCTCCTCCTGGCAGGTCGGCCCCTACCCTAATCTCATTACCCCTCAATCCCTCATCCATTCCAGTCTTCCGGTCTTCCCCCCACGCCCTCCCGTCCATGGCCAGATGGCTCGCCTCAAACCTCCTCGCCTCCCTCCCCTCGTCGCATGTGCCATGGCCCCCCCCTCCCTCGTCGCCTTGTGCCATGCCGCCCCTCTCCTCATGTGGCTGTCGCCTCCCCGCGTCGCCTCATGGTCGCTTGGCTGACCGCCAGCGTCGTGCTCCTGCCTCCCCTTGCTGTGGTCCGGCTGCGATCATGAATCTCCGTCGCCTCATGGGTCCCATTGTGTACTTGAGTTGCTTTTACATTCAACAAATTGTCATTAAGACATTAACTCATAATTGTGTTGTTAGATGGTCCATTTTAAATTTGGTTCTATAGTATTGTTAGTATTGTTTTGATAAGATCGATTTCTTTAGCGGAGAAATGCGCCCTTTTTTTTTTTTTTGGTCATAGGCAATAAGCTAGTGAAAGCATTATCGATGAGGCGAGAAGCTTGCCGCTTGTGTGAACAATGAACATAGTGCACAGGTGGGAACTACATTCTTTCTCTGCTGACTATAGCCTATAGATGCATTGAAACTAAGTTAACTACATAGTAGTGTGTGAGTACACGAATTAGTGTGGCGATTATGGGAGAGGATATATGCTCGGTATGATACCGTGTTACACAATTGGTAAGCTTGATGGTAAAGGAAGCAGTGAAAGATACAAAGAAATGCAGTATTTGAATATCTAATTACAATATTATCTGCAAGTATTATTTGTGTTGATTAGCCCTATTCTTTAAGTGGATTCAATGTTTCTATGAGCTAGAAATTAATATACCATGTTATGAAAATATCACCACTATGGGAAAGAGTAATATAATGTTTTCTTCACAAGTCCCTGTTTCACTCGAATAATATAAGCACACAACTTTCACATAATGAAAAATATTTGGAATCTTTTACTACCATCCGACATCATGTAATTTAATTAATATATATGTTCCTATACTTCAATCACCTTATGATCATTTAATATTTGTGTAGCGCGGCAACATTTTTTCAAAGAAGTTTTCTTTGATGGGAGACAGATTAAATCCTATAACTTTCACATTAAACGTATCGGCGAACCAGCGAACCTCTTAACTAAAAAAAATGCTATCACTTCATTATTTAGACTATGACCCTGCACCTTTTTCTTCCATTCTTATAGTTTTATGCACCTGAAGAAGGTTTAAACATTCTTAGGACAACACGGTTTTGTCTTTAATGGCTGGTTCTCTTGTATAGTGTAGGGTCTACCATTTTCGTATTGTGGAATCTTTTTTAAACAGTTCTAGATGGAGGCTTTCACCAATAAATTGCTATTATATTGGAGTAGTATCGATACATATATTTTTTAAAAATATATGTAAAAATGTTAACATAAATACATAGTTTAATTCAAGCGTTAATATATCCACCAACATTATAAGACATGCGATTGCACTTATGAGTGGAATTTACTCCTACTTTCAAATCTTCATGTGAAGATACTCCATTGAGCAAATGAGAAAAATTACGAAGTTATGGTGGTTAGGCGGTAGGCTACTCATTAAATGCCTGACCAAAGAACCTATCCTTTGTGAGTTGTTATAAGCGATACATCTCCGCATTCATATCCTCTTGTTCATTTGTCCATCAATGTCCCAAAGAATTCCATGTGAAAGGAAAACAAATAGTGGGGATTTTGAATGAGTTCCCTTGTTTGTCACATCTGAAACCTACGATGTTAAGCGTGTCTGGGACTATCGAGGATTAAGCGGACATGCTTCTAATATACTACTTAATGAATGCCTTGCCTTATTGTTCATTGCTTCATGTGCGCATTTAGTCCTACTCACTATTCTATAGTTGAAATCTTGCAGATTAGTTTGGAGAACAGACTAATTCTAACGTTTGCGTTGGCATTTGTCGAGAAGCCTTGGCTCTATTAGGAGAAGGAGACAATAATCTTCCATTAATCTATTGCTACAATTTTCTTTACATCTCGGGCTCACCGTACTTGAAACTCTTGTTATATCCAGTCGGGTAGAGATAAATTAATAACACACAAATAACCAAGCACAGTTGCCTGAGGTTTAAAAGTTGCGCTTTTCCTAGTTTTCCATGGTGTGAAACAAAAACTAGAGCATGGCAGTCTAAAATTTTTCGACCTAGGCAAAAGGTGCGATAATTAATGTATCATCTCTGATAGTATACTTGTCTACTCACAAGTGCCATCATTAATGTCTAATTTCTAATATTTCCATCGGTGTTATGTACTCATGTTACTAAGTTGAACCGATTTCTTATGACCTCACGAATATCGCCTATCCTTGCTAAGTTTTTGCTATCTTGATTTTGCTATTTGTAGAGTATTGAGAATTTGAGATGGCTGCTGCAAGTGGAAGTGCAAGCATTTGTGCTAGCAGGAGCATCCTGCTGCTTGCCACCACCGGTTAGTGCAGGCCACTCGCGCATAACGCCACCGCCACCGCCATCAAAGTGCATTGGTGGCGTGTGAGACAACCGCAACCATTGGAGGTGTAGGACATGTTGAAGTAAATGAAGAGACTTGCAGGAGAAATTGAACTTTCTTTGTGAAGAAGCGGAAGAAGTGTACCTCAAGGTTTGGGAGTACTACACTAAGTACTCGGTGGTTGTCCGACAAGAGATGGTGGAGAGGAGAAACAAGTTTGGGCGAAATGCAATAAATGTCTTCACAAAGCTCATTTGAGACCTCAAGGGAACAAAGGCATTGTGGAATCATGTGGGATTCAAGCATGCCATAAAGCAAGGACAACAACAATTTGCAATTTGAGAATGATGAAGGTGGAGAAAATAGTTCAATTCAAATTTACAGGTATGATGCGGAAGTTAGCCTGAAGAAGTTCTATTTAGCACTAATTATGCATGAATATCCATTTGCTATGGTTGAGCATGAGTACTTTGTTGATTTCATCAAGTCTCTGCATCCTAGTTTTTCGTTCAAGAGTCGCACGACCACTAGGAAAGAGATATTGGACATGTTTGGAGATGAAAAGAAGAAGTTATATGAACAACTAAAATCTCTTTCTTGTCGATTTTCCTCAACTATGGACATGTGGACATCTAATCAAAATAAAGGTTATATGTGTATCACTATGCATTGGATAGATGATAACTGGCATATGCAAAAAAGAATTGTTAAATTCATTCATGTGAAAGGAAACCATACTGGAGCTAATCTAGCAAATGAATTTATCAAGGGTGTCATGTCTTGGAACATTGAGAAGAAGTTATGTGCTCTCACTCTAGACAATGCATCATCCAATGATAAGTGTGTTAGAGAAGTTGTGGTGGAACTTAATAAGCGTTCTCCCTTGATATGTGATGGTGCTTTTTTTCATGTGAGATGTTTATGTCACATACTAAACCTTGTCGCTCAAGATGGCTTAAAAGCAATTGCATCTTCAGTTCAGAATATTAGAGCTACTATTGTTATTGTGAAGAATTCTCCATTGCAATGGGAGGAATTCCAAAAGTGTGTACTAGAATACGACTTGGACAATAAATCCGGTCTTCCATTAGATGTGCCTACAAGGTGGAACTCTACATATGAAATGTTGAGTTGTGCTATTTACTACAAGAGTGCTTTTGAAAGGTTGTTGTTTTTGAACAAGAGTAAATATGAGAAGTGTTCTCAAGCGGATGAGGAATGGGATATGGCGGAAGCATTATGTAAGTGTTTGCGAAATTCAATGATGCTACTATGATATTTTTCGAAATCAATATCCAACGACAAATCTGCTTTTGGTGGAAATTTTGTGAGATTAAGATGGTACTTGCGAGAATGGTGTGAAAGTGATGATGGTACTATTTCTTGCATGGCAAAGGCTATGAAAACCAAATATGATAAGTATTGGGACAAGTCGAACATGGCTCTTCTTTGTTGCATGCTTTCTTGATCCAAGATATAAGAAAAAATTTGGTGGAATATTTTATGGGAAGATTTATCATGAGAGAGTGCCCATGAAGTTAATCGCTTTATAGATGTTATGAACAAATTGTTCCAAGCTTACATCCGGCCTCCGAGGCTTCAAAGCCTAATTCTAAAGAACCTTCTCATCCACATGGTGATGCCGACTTGGGTATTGATGACATTGAGCAGTTCTTGTATGAGGATGCTGGTGTGACAAGTTGTGATATGAATGAATTGGAGTTATACCTTAAAGAAAAACCAATTGGTGGGTTGATCCTCTTGGTAAGGGTGCGAGTTTAACATATTGTCATGGTGGAACACACACCAAGGACTTTTCTGTTCTCTCACGACTAGCTCGTGGCGTGTTAACTATTCAAGTATCCACCGTTGCTTGAGTCGGCCTTTAGTCTTTGGTGGGCGTGTTGTTGATCCATTCCGTAGTCGACTAGAGCCGAGGTGGTTGAGGCTCTAATTTGTACCAAGGTGGACAACTTCATCTAGGAAAGGTAATAATAAGTCATTTAGTTCATAGTTTATACCATTTTTGACTTTAGTTTACTAACTTCATGTCATTTAAAATTTCGGGTTCTAAGGAGAAGATAGTATCACTTGTTGATGAGTTAGATTTAGAGCTAGAAGATAAACAATGTGCTACTACAAACATGAACACGGAGGTTTGATAATTGTTAACTTTCAATGTGTATAAGCGAACATGTGCCTTTCATGAAATTTGTGAATGGAAAGGAGCTTCACAAATCACAAGTTAATAAAATGTTTTCCTTGTCGGTGCACGAAGACCTTTGGATATGGTGAGGAATGAATTCTCGATCTGCATTGTTAAGGTATTGGTTAACTTACCTTTGTTAAGGAAAGGCTCTATCTTGTATAACTCTTTGCAATTCTTGCTCCATACTTCGTGAGGCTCTCTGAGATCTTTGTTGTCTGTTGACATCTCGAGCTTATTGATTCAAGGTCTCTTCCCTTGGTAATGACTAATGAGTTATACAAGATAGAATTCTTCTCTGAAATGTCAGCAAAACTTTGCATCACATGACTTCTGTATAAAAGGAATTATATTTCCTATTTTTACTGGGATGATTTGGCATCGTTAGATAATCTGGTAGCACAATTTTTAGTGTTTGCCTGGTAGTATATTTGTATTAAAGAGAAAATAAGAGCATACAAAGGTTATAACTTACAGTTATAACGCCTCAAAACTTAAGCCTTTATTCACTACTATGCTCCTTTGAATATGCACTTCCATTGATCATACTAGTCTGCTATTATACTGTGTTGTGTGGTGTATACTACTAAGATGTTAAGATGGCAAAATATCAATTTGATTGGTTTCATGATATGATTTCATACTCTACAAATCTATTTTTGTAGGATAAGATGATGGTAGAGGTTGTGATCGGTGAGGCATGGTAATAGAAATTACAGATGGCTCGTTGTTAGCAATTTGCTAGACAAAGACAAGTCTTTTGTGCGGTCAACGATCTACTACTATCTACATACTTACTTAGCACTTACCCTTTTGTTACTACTTGCTTAACTAGCCTATGTCATGTACTTCTTTGGTTACTACTTGCTTAACTAGTCTCTGTTATCATGTGGTGTATTTAAATTTACTTGTTAAACTACTAATCTAGTTGCATTTTGGACATGTAGTATGGTTGATTGATCTTTATTTGTGTGATATATATGGTTTATGTTTTTGTGCAATATCCGAATAAGTATTAAGTGGCCGAGACAATCCGTATTCGGTTCGGCATGTATTAGTTCGTATTCGTGACCGAGACTATCCGCATTAAATATTAAGATATCAAGCCTTTATCCATGTCCGACTCAGATCAGAAAAAATATGAAAAAGGATCTGAGGATGAGCGATGTCCGTTAAATATCCGCTCCGTTTGCACCCTACCCACGGGCATGCCCACGAAGGACGACAGGCGAAGAACCTCGCCCATGCTCGTCACCATGGTACCAGTTGCCCGCGGGCATACCTGTTTACCCGTGAACAATGCACCATCGCCCGCAGGCATGCTCATCACACATAAACAATACATATATCAAATTCATTTCAATTCACACATCAAATGATCGGGTCGACGAAGTGTACGTCACTCCGTGCTCACTTTGCATGCTCTTCAAATCAATCTTTGCACAAAGGGGAGGAAAAATTAAACAAAAACATACCATTTTAGTCCTCTACACCAGGTGACCGTGTCAATCCATCAAATTGTTATATGAGGGATCGAAAGAACACAAAAGGCATGCAAATTCTATCTCTCAGTAAAATCATCGAACACCAATCGTGCAAGCACCAACGCGTTCTAACGCACCTGGTGGAGAGAAAGTAGGCCTTGACGGGGATGCAGCGCGTCATGGTGTCGTCCACTCGTCCTCCTCCTCCTGCGGAGACGTGGTTGCAGGGGCTGCCTCCGCCACCGCCCGAATTAGGCCCAGTAGGCCGAGCTCCCGAGGTCAGAGTCACGGGCGTCATGGGGTGGGGCAGCCGCACCAAAGAGGGGCTCGATGGTGGTACGCCTCGTCGTCAGGAGGTGGCGAAGACGGAAGACGCTTGTGCCGCCGATGGAGGCGCTTGGGGAGGAGGTGAGGATGCCAACCGACGGAGGTAGCACTTGGGGGCGACGAAGACTGAGGGAGTCGAGCCGACGTTGAGGAGGAGGTCGGGCGGGAGGAGGTGACCGGCGTTCAGGAGGAGGCGATCGGGCTGGCCGGGCGCCTGGGCGGGAGGAGGAGGCTGGGCTGGGAGGATGACGGGCTGATGGGGGCAGATCTGGAGTTCTTGGGGGTTAGCGTGACTGTGTGAGTGACTGCCTAGTGAGGAGGCCGACCGAGAGAAGGACGGGGCCAGCGGTTGGCTGGGAGGAGGACGGGGGGCAACGGCTGGCCGTAGGAGGATGGGGGACTGGGGGAGTTAGATCTGGATCGGGGGATAGGGGCGCGTGAGGAGCTTCTGGCGGCTGGGAGCGAGCGAGCGAGTAGTGACTAGGGTTTTAGTCTTTAGGCGATGGGGTGTCCACACTGTGGTTCGCGAATGTCAGGCGGCGGCGCACGGGTAGAGTTTACCCATGCCCGTGCCCGTTTGCCCGATGGGCAAAGGATTGTGCCTGTTTTCATACCCGTGGGTAAAGAAAGATACCCATACCCGCCTACATTAGGGTATTTACCCGCGGGTAATCAGGCACAATTGCCATCCCTAGCTGCGCAGCATACTTAGGAGCTAAGAGGAGGTGCCTGTCCTCCCACACTGTAGACCGTTAGCAGCGTCATTGTTGATACGCCGAAGGCGGTCATACTGCAAGCAAACCGAGAATAAGTTAGACACGTGTTCCCGTGCAAAAAAACTACGAAGAATATTTTACCGTCTCATCTTGGCGTGCCGCCCGATGAATGTCTGGGCCTCCTCGTATGGCGGTGTCGTGCGTGACCTTCGCAGGACGCTGTGGCGCCGGACCAATACGGTTGCTCTTGGTGCGCAGAACGTACCACCTCAAGTACGTAGTGTGTGTCTCGACGTCGTACGGTCGTGCCTCGTGCATAGCGTCGATCGCCGCCCTTTCGGCCCACAGCGCTGTCCACGGTAGCTATGTCTCCCTCTAGTCATCGCATCTCCGCCCTTGCCTCGTTTGCCTGTAGGTGAATTTGGATATTAGACAATCGCAAAAGAGATCTAGCTAACAGGTAAACCGATGAAAGCAAATAACAACATACATGTGGGCCTTCGTTGTAAGAGGCCGTCCCGGAGGTGGTGGCACCTGCTGGTAAAGCCCGAACTACCTCATGACCTGTTGCGGTGAGTACGGCTTGACCATATAGGAGAACACTAGATGGCAGGTCGTCATCTAGTATGCGTGGTGCATATCGTAGTACTCCAAGATGAAATGCGCTGAGGCTTGGCGCCACGCTGCGCACACCGCGTACACATGTGAGCATGGCTTGTGAAGAAGTTGCGGCTTATTGCAGGTGCATGACGCTTCGTCATCGATCGAGCAGACTTGTTTGCGATCACCTCTAGCTTGACCCATGACATACTTCTGCCTCAGACGGATCTCGAACTTCTTCCTGATGCCATCCATGGTCCTAGCAGTGTGCGAACGAGTCTTATTGATCTTCTTGTCCATGTAGGCCTACGCCACCTCTGAGAATTGCTTGTTTTCATCCATATGCTTCTTTGCCATCATAGCTCTACTGATGAAGTACCCCACGGTACGGTTCCACCCTTGAGGATTGCGGTGATCAGGAGGGATCGGACATCCTTGAGAACACCGTTGTACACCTCGGACATGTTGTTCGTCATGGATTCCGTATCGTGAACCACCAGTGTCGTGCAGTAGAGACCATTTCTTCAAGTCGGGTGCGTGCGAGTTTACCCACTGCATGAACTCCTCAACTCTGGCGGAGCCTCCTGCCGCTGCCCCTGCCTCGGCGTCCTGGGAATTCCTGACATGCTTGTCAGTCTCCTCGTCCAGCTATCTCCACATGGCGTCGAACTTCTGCCTTTGGTTCTACATGCATAGCTTCTTGAAGGTCTTCATCAGGTCCTTGCTTCGAATCCTTGTGTGGAAGTTCACCGCGAGATGCCTCATGCATCATTGGTTTGTCAGGTCGTTCCACTGGAAGGGGGGCTGTGTCCCATTTTGCATCATCCTAAACACGAATAGCAACCCTGCATTGCGGTCCGAGATGACGCACACACCTGGGCGGTCTTGAACCATCGCCTGCTTCACGTTTGCAAGGAACCATAACCAACTATCCGTGTTTTTGCTCTCAACAATCACGAAGGCCACGAGGAGTAACTGGTCGTTCGCGTCGGCTTCAACCGCGGTGAGGATGGTGCCCTTGTAGCACGGGACGACAGTACTTGAACCCTCCACTCGCCTGGGGGAAGGCCTAGAATACTCTGTCAAGGACAAAACAATTTGGCCCCTTCATAGGATGCACCCGCTCCAGCTTGTTAATGTATGTCCCAAGATTCGATTCTGCAATCTGATGGAGTATTCTTGGGACAAAGTCGTAGGCCTCTTCATATGTGCTGAACATATGCTCTAGGATCTTCTGTTTTGCCCGCCACGCCTTGCTGTAGCCAATTGTTAAGCCCACCATATTGACAACATCTGCCAAAAGAAGCTTCAGCAAGACACATATATCACCTACGACGAGGTGGCTTATCAGCTCTACAACATATGACGAGGTCAGGTTGCAGTGCCTATGAAGTGGCTCTGCAAGCTTGCATGTGTGATCCTTGAGCACCATTATGCGGAAGTCCATGGTGGCGCCACTAAACTGCTACGCACGAACCTTGCCATTTTTCCTTTTCTCCTTTCCTTCTCTCACCTCCTTGTTCTTTCCATAGTTATCAATTCCATTCCGGTTTATCTCTTGGTATGGAATACGCGATCTGGTCCATTCCGTGTCCGTTTTGGATTTGGATTATATATATATATATATATATATATATATATATATATATATATATATATATATATATATGCATATACATAATTTCGCTTGAAATCTCACTTCAAATACAAAACCACAAAATAAAAATGACACATAGTTCAATTACTTCATAAATATAAAGGTCGTACGTATTAAATAATACAACATGAGTTCATAATTTCATACATTTTACCATAGTCTAGTATAATTTACTTATCGAAGGAGTAGTATTGGACTCGGCCTTCCAAACTGATTCAAATAAGTGGTCACTTCAATTTTAATTTTTTTTTCCGGTATCGGAATGACCGGAATGGCGGAATGGCCAAAATGGACCGGAATGGGTCGGAATGACCGGTATTGAGACCGGTACGTGATTGAGGCTATGGCGTGCCAGCATACATCTCCCTCCTCCTTCTCTCTCTTCGGCTCCTCTCTTCCTCTTCTCTCACTCGGCCAGATCTCGCCGAAGCCGCTCTCTCCTTGCATTGGTGCCTGACCGAAGCCGCCATCGCAGCGGCCACGCCGGTACGGCCATTGCTCAGCCGTCTTGATGCTTTCGCTGAGCCCTCTCGCCTTCTTGTGGCGCCTGCTCCCTCGTTGGTGGACGAGCACACGCGGGTGGACAAGTACGTTCGACGTTTTTTTTGCCGTATCACGTGATGCAGGATCTCGGTAGATTATTCCTCTTCAGTGGACAAGTTCATCCGGGATGGGATAATCCCATTCACCCATCCAAACACACGGACAGCCCCAAAAGTTGGATGAGTCCCATACACCCCTCATCCATCCATTCAAACACATCAAAAGTTTGCAATTTTGAATCGAATCAAAAGCGAAATCAAGTCTGTTTGGAGTTAGAGCTGTTCATGGGTGGCCCATCCTGAGCCCAACCCGTCCGAAGTGGTAAAATGGTCGAACTCGGACTCCATTTCCTACTGAAAAGCTCGAAAGCCCGTTGAAATGTAATAAAATAATTAAAACTATTTTTATTCTCAAAATAAATTAAATAATACTTTTTTGTTTTTATTCCAAAAAGTAATTAAAATATTTTTTAGTGGGAGAGTCAATTTTCAGATCAGACTTATCCGTTCGAGGCCAGCTTTTCAGGTCGGCTTGAAGCCCGGCCCAGCCTTTTCGAGACCGAATTGGAAACCGCACCTGGGGCCATCCTGTCAGTTGGTGGTGGACTGAACAAACAATAAAGCCGAAGACCGCACCGCACCCTCCGTTCCGTTTGCGTCGCTTCGGCTCGGCTCTGCTCGCTGCTCCTCTCGCCGTCCAAACCCTAACCCTAGCTCCCCTCCATGGCCGGACAACCCTCCCCCTCGCCCTCGCCCTCGCCCGCCTCCTCCTCCGGCAAGCACCACCGCTCGTCCGACGACGCAGACCCTGACTCCTGCCCGAAGCGCCGCAGGCACCGCCGCCACCACGACCACCACCACCACCACCGTCGCCACCGTCACGTGGAGCACGATGATGAGCCCCCGCTAGCCGCGGCGGGCGACGAGGTCGAGGAGGGGGAGATACTGGACGATGGCGGCGGCGCCATGGATGTCGATGCAGAGGCCCAGCATGATTCCGCCGCTCCGGTCTGCCCCCATCCCTCTCCCCCGTGCTTTTCTTGCCCTTTAACTGGAATTATTATTGCTAATTCTCTAGTTACGTGCACTTAATCGGGGTCCAGTTCAGATTTGCTCCTCCGCACTGCCACTATAGTGCGCTTCATAGTCTGCCTGCCCGCTCATCTATTTCGACTTTGCCATCTGAATTGCTATCCAAGGAGGGTGGTAGCTTCACCTCAAAATTGGAAGCAACTAGAATCGATTCTGATTAGGGTTTTCATTTGCAATTTTTAGTGCAATCAAACTCTGTTTTTTTCTTCTTCTTTCCAAAAAGCGACCGAAAATGCATGACTTGATGATGATAAGCAACACGTACAACTCAAAAAGCTATGATCGATAACCAAAGCTCTAACCAAGCACCATTGTTGCTTCCTTTCAATACGTCCAAATTTTCAATTGTTCAGGTGCAATGCAACACTTTGTTATGCTCCAAAGTACATTTAAAATCCTAAGCAGAGCAGGTAGTGTACTAAGAGCTAATGTACATAGAGAAATTCGTGAATGACTTGGCAGAATGACTCTCTTACTCGGTAAATAATGTGTATTTTTGCTTGGACTTTTGTGTTCCCCCCCATGCTGCTATCCTAATGGGGAAATCTACTTACTGTTTGATGTGTTCTAAATGCAGGAGCCCTTAGATAATCGTGCTGATATGAACTCAAACATTGATGCAACCAAGCTGCCTGCTTCTCTGCTGCCCAGTCATTCTTCCTCAAAAGATGAACAGAAGTCAAATCACAGTGCCCGTGAGTCTGAAAGTGGAGGTATCTTTTCAAGCGATGCAGAGGATACTAAAGGATACAAACAAAGCCAAAGGGTGTCAAAATCTTCACAACCGAGAACGGAGAAGGGAAGGAGGCACAAAGATGAACATCACACTTCATCTTCTAAAGAATTGAAAGATCACTCTAGAAGATCTCCTTCCTCAAGGCACCACAGTGAAGCTCATGCCAGGGATCACTCAAGGTCCAGAGAAACTGGTGCTGAAGCTAATGGTTTGCGGGCAAGTCTAAGGGATGATTCTGATCGTGACAGCAATGATAGGATTGGTAAGTCCAGTAGGCATGCTTCTAGGAGCCGGGAGAATGAAAGAGAAAGGAGCAGCAGTCGTGTTGTTCGTGATGGGCATGGTGACAGACATGATAGACGGGAAAGATACAGGGATGAGAGAAGGCACAGCAGCAACCTATTAGATAGAGCTAAAGTTGATTCACATGAAGTTACTCGTAAGGACAGAGAAAGGAGCAGCAGTTATAGTAGATCTGACCAAAGGGAAAATGCACATAACATTCGTGATGAAAGCAGGGATAGGGAAAGACGGAGTGGTAGTTCAAGGCATAAAGATCATGAGAGAATAAGGGATAAAAGTAAGGATCGTTATAAAGAATCTGACAGGGTTGGCAGTCTACATGCAAGGGAGAAAGTGAGAGGTGAAAGAGACAGGGGACGGCATAGGGATATGGAATACGAAACTTGTAGAACTGGAGAAGGAAAGGACAGAGTTAGCAATAGTGATAGGCACAGGGATTCTACACGCTCAAAATACACGTCTGATGGTCATAAAGGCAGGTCAAGATCCGGGGAGAAAGGTAGAGATGCTGACCGTAGAAGCCATAGATCTGAAGAAACGAAGGAAAATTCTTTCAAGTAAGGCATCTTTCACTTGATTTACTATCCTTTGTTTATTTTTTGGTTTTTCCAGCACTTTATAGTTACTGCTGTTTTCTTGATGTTAGGGAGGAAGATGAAGAGTACCAAGAGAAAATTGAACAGCAGTTAGCAATGCAGGAAGAAGACGACCCTGAAAAAATTAAGGAGGAAGCGAGGAGGAGGAAAGAAGCTATTATGGCAAAATACAGGCAGCAACAAGTGCAGAAGCAGCAGCTGGAATCTGTACCTAGAAGCAACAATGAAGGTAACCTATTAGCTAAAATTTAGCCAGCCTAATACGTGAACTACCATACTTATACTATGTTATGTTCAAATGAGTTTATTTTCTACTGACAAATGTACTGTTGCTTGTACAGAAGTAAGAGCAATGGGTAGAGATGAGACTGCAGATCTGAAAGATGATAATGGTAGCAGCTTTGTGGCTGATGAGGAAGCTGAAAATAAGCATGATTCTTCAGATGCATTTATTGTTGAAACAAGCTTCAATGTGGGCAAGTCTCCTGCTCACAATGATGTTTTAACCAGTGTGGGGACATTGGGTAATGAGAGGACAGGTGTTTCAGGCCTTGGAGAGGGTACTCCGAAGGTAATTGTGTTCTCTTAGCCAGCTACAAAGTTTATATGAAATCAGACCATCCAGAAAATTTATGTTGCCCCTTTAAATTTCCAGAGTGAGAGATCAGCGGATATGTTTTGTGATGACATTTTTGGAGAATCACCTTCTGGAGTTCGAAAATTGGTATGATTCTTATCCATTCTGCTACTTAGAGAGGTCACTAGTGAGGAAGTGTTCTTTTTGCTGCAAACTGTCTTTGTGAACTGTGGGCACTTGTAAGAATTGTTGACATGTTGCTTATGGGTTCTCGACAATCAAGTTGTAGTAGTTCTCAGAATTCTTTTGAAATGTGAACACAGAAGTTAAAGAAAAGCACTATAGTATTCTGATAAAACTTGACCCACATGCTAATCTGCCTGAACATGTCTTTCTTAGGTATCAAACTAGGATAGCTTGTTGAACTTTGAAGATGAAATATTTTTTCCCAATGATAGATAAAAATGCCATTCTCCTGTTTACTCAATCTCAGATCATTTTGTTCTGCAGGGCAAGGATGATGTTTTGCGGATTGAGAAAAATGCTCTTCATGACAACTGGGATGATGCAGAGGGGTACTATAGTAAGTTCTGCTATCTTCATGACAACCTTTCCTTTTTTGTTTCTTTGTTTTGTACTTTTGTTTAACTGCGGTCAGACATTGTTCCTGTACTCCATTCCTGTTATCCTTACATTCCGCGAATCTCTGCAGCTTACCGGTTTGGGGAATTGTTGGATGGCCGTTATGAAATTACAGCAGCGCATGGGAAGGGGGTGTTCTCAATAGTCGTCCGGGCAAAAGATCTTAAAGCTGGGAAAGATGATCCCGAAGAAGTTGCTATTAAAATGATTCGCAACAATGAAACAATGTGAGTTAAGCTCCCTAGAAGTAATTTTTTGGCAATACCTGTAATACCAAAAATAAAGCATGACATTTTAATTAAATATTTGGTTATGCAGGTACAAGGCTGGTAAGCAAGAGGTTTCAATATTAGAAAAACTGGCAAGTGCGGACCGCGAGGACAAACGCCACTGTGTGCGGTTTATTTCTAGTTTCATGTACCGGAACCATCTTTGCTTAGTTTTTGAATCTCTAAATATGAATCTTCGTGAGGTACTAAAGAAATTTGGTCGTAATATTGGGCTTAAACTGACTGCTGTGAGGGCATATTCAAAGCAGCTTTTCATCGCCCTGAAACATCTGAAAAACTGCAAAGTTCTGCACTGTGATATAAAGCCAGATAATATGCTGGTATGTCATCTTTCTAGTATACTTTTTCTTCACTATCAGTCTATTGTATTATCTTTTGTCGTCTTTCGTGAAATGGTTCTATAAAACATGTTTACAGCTTTAGCCACTTGATATATAAATAATCTAAATAAATATTTGGTTGATATCATCATATTATCCTTTGGTTTCATTCATTCGGTATTGTATAGTCATCAAGCAAATATCCTTTTTAACTGTAACCCTTTGCTTATATTTTAGGTGAATGAGGCTAAAAATGTGCTGAAGCTATGTGATTTTGGCAATGCTATGCTTGCTGGAATGAATGAGGTTACACCTTATCTTGTGAGCCGTTTCTATCGGGCACCAGAGATAAGTGAGTTCTTCAACTTGTACCTTATTTCACTATGTTTATTAGGTATACTCATTTGCTGTCTGTTATTTTTCTTGCAGTTCTTGGGTTGCCCTATGACCACCCATTGGACATGTGGTCAGTTGGCTGCTGTCTATATGAACTTTATACTGGAAAAGTCTTATTTCCAGGTCCATCAAATAACGACATGCTTCGGCTTCATATGGAATTGAAGGGCCCTTTCCCTAAGAAGATGCTTCGAAAGGTTAGAAAATTATTAGGAACTTTTTATGACTTATTTCATGCTTGAATCATTTATAGGCAACATTGCACTATGAGCTCAAACTATTTTAGTTTGTGCAATCAAGCGCCCAAAGTCCAATTTTGTTGATATGAGCCCCTGAACTATTCAGCTATGTGCAATCAGGATATAATTTTTCTACTAATACGATACATTAGAGGTCTTTTTATATACAATCTTTTCACCAACTTACTATTTTGGTGAGAATTTTCTCCAAAGAACATTAATAAGTCTAGAAAATGGTTAATTACCTTATTAGATTTCAGTTACCAATCCTCATTGGCTCAAATTAATGCCCATATCATAGATATATTAGTTGGAAGCTTATAGTGTAATTTTGTCAATAGGAAATGCCTTTTTTTCCCGTAATTGTACAGTGGCAAGCCTGCATACTTCTGTTAAACTCTGAGTGAACATAAAAATACTTTGTCTAAATAAATGTTCCAAATTATACAGGGAGCCTTTACAATGCAACACTTCGATCAAGATCTCAATTTTCACTCTACTGAGGAGGATCCTGTGACAAAAAAGGTGTCTACCTAACCATATTCTCTTCGTATTTTCTGTTTGAATGATTTGAATTCTTAATTTACTTTCTTTCTGTTTGTAGGCTGTGAAGAGGTTGATTTTGAACATTAAACCAAAGGATATTGGTTCTTTGATTTCAAACTTTCCTGGCGATGATCCAAAAATGCTATCCAATTTTAAAGATCTTCTTGAAAAAATATTCGTCTTAGATCCAGAAAAGAGGATAACCGTATCACAGGCACTTAGCCATCCATTTATTACTGGCAAGTGAAAAAAAGACGTTGATTCCTCTTGACATTGTTGAACTTAGCATCTACCTTGTAAACTACAGTTTGGGTTCCTCTTGTCTAATCATCAGCATTTCTCTGTCTTGTGTCCTGGGAGCTATGAGATCAGAGTACGTGGATGAAGCATGGAACCATGGAAGAGATGGCTGTCTTACAGACCTTGCTGCATGCACTTATCATTTGGATATGTTTGTTGCTTGTAAGACAACTGGCCGGCTGGCATTCCATTCCCTGTATACATTCTTTCCTATGGGTTTACAAGATATACATGATTTCCGCTTCATTTCACTTAATAATTGTGCTGATCTGGATGGCTGACAAGCAAGGTTCTATGTATTACTAATAACTGGAGTGATCAAATTCAAATCCTTGGATGTGCTTGACATATTTACTAACTCGACACACTTTGCTTTTGTGTGCCGCCAAGTACTCTGCTGATGTTTAAGATTGCTTGTTTTGTATGCTTGTTCTCAGGCATTTTACTTATTTGGATTTGCAATGCACCAGATGTTCTCACTGCTTGAGAAATTCTTTTTAATACTAACACTACTGGCCTTCTTTATTGTTAATTTATCTCTTACATCTACTATTTGGATTTTAAGATTCTAATTCTTCTTTCATTCAGGGTTTCTGCCAGGGCTTCTGCTGTGTGCACATTTTATATGCTAAAGGGCCAACGTAAGAAGGTACCCCGGTTTGATATCTGGGTAACTTAGAAGTGTTTGAACCCGTAAAAAGTGATATGCTTTTCTGTTTTTTGAAGATGGATGGTTTTAAGTTGGCTAGATAAGTTATGCGTTGACACAATGATATCTAAATTTTATTAATAATGAATATTGGCATTTTCATGTGTTGGTCACTTGGTCTTTTATTTAATATTTATATACTTGAATCTATATTTTATTTTGGGGATGGCAATGGTATAAACACTTTTAGCCACAAAGAGTTTATAACTTTTCTCCTCTCCCAAATTTAGCCACTTATCCCCACTCCCCAATTGTAGGATGAGTAGTGGGTGGTGGAAAAATTGTATGTAAAGTGATTAAAATACAAAGAAATGCATCAAAGTCATGGAAATTTTAGCGAGTCTCAAGTAGACTGTGAAAGACAACATTATGCTTGCCTTTGATATTTTTTACGAACTGATTTATGATGTTTCTTAAGTTCATTTATCTTATGTACCTCCATGTGGAATATCAATTGAAAATTTGATTTTGCTTTTATGTTATTGAGGCCCTGGGATGGAGATCACATGATGTGCCTGCTTCCACTAGCCACTTGTCATGGTAAATTCTTTTCAACTCTGTGGATACGTCATCCTATTAATTCATTCTTAGAGTTCTCAACTAATGATAATATTTGAATTTTGATACTGAAAGGCTGACGCTGTGCCCCTGTGCCTTCTTTACCCAATTTTTGTGAGCTTTTCCTGTATAGGTATTCTTTCACTCTTTTAGAGGGATTATTAAGTAAGTTATTCCAAACAATTTTTTAACATTAATGGTAGATTTTTTGAGAGCTTTGTTCTATTGCACATTGTATGAATAGAGTGCTCATCAGAAAATACATATATCTGGATATGTAACTCCAAGTAAATACATTAGCATTAGGAGCTCTATTCTCTACCATGTAATGAAATTTGTGAGGAATTGGACAATTTTAACTCTTATCTAGCAAATATATGAACCTGACAAGGAATAGGAAGTGAGGTATAGTTAGAGCCAAAGGTTTAACATCCATATCTCAGTTAACAAACACCAGCAGCAAAGGGCTTATTTTATTAGTTGAAACCTGAAAGTTCACCATGAAATTGCTGCTTTTAGTTTCATTCAGTTGGATTCCTTAGAATGCCATCTGTCAATTTTAACCTGAGGCTACATGCCTACATCCATATGTGGGCATTATGGAACAGATAAATTCATCCAAAAGATCAAGTACGTGAACAGCTAAAAACTTGTCTTAGATAAATGTAAAATTTTGTTTGATTTCTTTCTGTAGCTGTAGTGATATACTACTTGAAAACTTGACCTGGGCAAACCTTGTTGAGAAGAGCTGGATACGAGTAAATACTTAATGAATTTTAGCTCAGTCTTTTGAATTTTGTGTGTGACTATCTTGTGAGTTTTAAGCTAAAATGCTAAATATTACCTACGTGTGGTTATAGACAAACTACTTAACACGGTCTTAACTTGGGAGTTGTGACTCCTGTTTTCCCTTTGTGTGCAATTATTGTTTGCCCTTTTATTCTTCGTAATGCAGTTTCAGCGATGGTATGCTCAATTGTAATCCAAATATCACATTACAATTTTTTTAGACTGGTATTAGGTGACTAGTTACTGTTGGTAGCACTGGAAACCTACAGGTACGGCAAGAGATCACTTGGTGCCTACTCAGCAAGGATTGAGAGTAGGTGAAAACTGTATCTGAATTCTGAGATAATATTGAGGTTCCCTATTCAGTGCTATGCATGGTTCCTAGGTAACATCTAGTTTGATCAGGGAAACCACTGAAAATGAATCTGCTAATGAGGGTTACAAATTTGGTCAAGAGGAAGAGACTTATAAATATAATATCGTGGCTGCTCATGGCTATTTTGGCCGATTAATATTCCAATATGCTAGTTTCAACAACTCTCGTTCTTTACACTTCTTGGCTGCTTGGCCTGTAGTAGGGATCTGGTTCACTGCTTCAGGTATTAGCACTATGGTTCAACTTCAACCTAAATGGTTTCAATTTCAACAAATCTGTAGTTAATAGCCAAGGCCACGTTATTAATTCTTGGGCTGATATCATCAACTGTGCTAATCTTGGTATGGAGATAATGCATGAACGTAATGCTCACAACTTCCCTCTAGACCTAGCTGCTCTTGATGTTCCATCTCTTAATGGATCAGGCTTTTCTGCTAACATATAGAAATTTTTGAAGGAAGGAAAGCCAGAAATACGCAATGCCTTGCTGGAACAAGATATTGGGTGTTTATTTGTTTTTATTTTCTATTCTGAATTCAGTTAACGACGCGATTGGGCTTTTTTTATTTTGAATCTTTCTATTATGAATTCAGTTAACGACGCGATTGGGCTTTTTTATTTTGAATCTTTCTACTAGTGAGTACTGAGTTAGGTTAATCAATTGAGACGGTTCACCGTTTTTTTGTTTTCTTTTTGCTGAAAACCAGTTGGAAGCTGGGCAGTTTCCTTCCCAGTGGTCTTTTGGCTGGTTGACTTTTTGTACTTAGTATCATCCTTTCCAAACTTGCCTAAGACATTTATATGTTTTTAGGAAGTTTATTAGCAGCTTCCTCCTAAACAAAACTTGTGCTCTTAGTAAAGAGTGGATGTGCTTTCCAATGGTAAAAAAGAATGGAAAAGGAAAACATGTTGATGATCTATCATGCATGGCTGAACTGCTGAATACTGTTAGAATTGTTTGATGAAATATTGCAATATCAGGCAACACTTTGGTTAGGTAATCTGATGATAAACATTTTCTTATTTTTACCTTATGCTTTATTTGGTCATCTAAGTCATTCGGTATTTTGCTAAAAACTAGTGCCCTTTAAGCAATTACAAAGAGTTCATCAAAGGGAAACCTTAGTAGTAGCCTTGCTCTCATATTGCGAAAGGAAGCATTTCTGTTTGTGTTTCATGTATGACAAATTTTTTTTGACATAATTTGAGGTTTGTTCTTTATGTATTAAATATCACGTCCATTTGTATTAGTGCGGTTTCTCTCCAGAAGTAGTAGATTGATAATATTTTATTCCAACAAAATTTCGTGAGTGTTTCTGAAAAATGATACAGTAATGTTACGTTGATGTTCTCACATGTCCAAATGGTTTAGGTCCATATTTCATGTTGTTTTCAATAACATCGTATCACAAAATTGTTGGCAAGTGAAAATTTCTAACTCACTGACAATCTTGCCTATTATTTATCATAAATAGGCACCTATTTTAGATTGTTACCTTTTCTGTCTGGTACTAGAGAGAAAAATACACTTAATCATCATGTCGTCATGTGACAATTACCACAATCAAATTACCAGACTTCACTGAAAAAGGCCCAAGCGCAGCCAATTTTTTTGTATGGATCTTTGGCATCAAACTGCATGCTTTCCTGCCTTTTCTACTTTCTATATTGGGATTACACGAAGCACAACTTTTCACTTTCTATTTTCTATAACACCAACCACTTGGGCACACAAGGAGATCAGGGGGTCTTTTTGCCGGTGGCTATTCCTCCAAATAGCTTCTGATGTCCCTTAAAAAAAGCTTCTGATGTTTCATATTATGTTCCTGAATGATCCCATAGAAAACACAAGCTGGCACACTGAGGACACTAAGGAACATCTTGATTCTGGCACGCTGAGCAACATTGTGTTTGCGTATTAATTAATGTTTTAAAGAAAATTGCACTATAGCTCTCGAAACTTGTGAGCATGGTTGTCATGGCGTCCTCAAGGCGAGGTAAGGCGAGGGAGTAGACCTGCACATCAGATTATCAGAAGAAGAGGGAGGGAGTGGCACTAGCAGTCTAGCACATGCACATCACTACTTCAGTAGCAGTAGCACACTAGCACTAGCTCGGTAGCAGTACAGCAGAGGGAGGGGGAAACGGAAGCAGAGGGGTCGAGGAAGCAGAGCTGCAGTCTAGCAGAGGAGGGAGAAAAGGAAGGAGGGGTCGAGGGGATCTGAGGGAAGCAGAGCTGCAGTGGGGGGAAGCAGAGCGGCGGCGAGCCAGGAGCGTGGGAGGGAGGGCGCTGCGACGGCGAGGCGGGAGCGTGGGAGGGAGGGCGCGGCAACGACGCAAGAGGGAGTGGTGGCGGGTTGACGCAGTGAGGGAGCGCGGGAGGGAGGGAGAGGAGGGAGGGAGCGGAGTACCTGGGGACTGGTGGTCGGCGCGGTGAGGTGGTCGGAGATGGCCAAGGCCAGGCGAGCCTCTGCGGCGTCCCCTCCGCACCGCCGGAACGCCAAGGCGACGCTGTGACAAGCATGCTTGTGAGGTTGCACCACTTTACTCTCTGAACTTGTATTTTACTTTCTCGCCCTCCTAAACTTGTTCCCGTTTGCACCATAGGTCCTTTACTCCGTTTGCAGAAAACGCTGAGCTGGTGGTTGGTAGGTGAGACACATTGATGATTTGACACAATCTTTTGCTGAGTTAGGTAGGTCCTTTCACTGATGCTTATATAAGGAGGCGTCTGTTGTATTTGTGCCACCGAGGTGTGATATGTAATGTTTTTTTGTTGTAATGGATGCATATGAATAGAGGGATTTCTCAGAATTTGATGAAATGCTTGTGAATGACACGGTGATTATGACATATAGCAAGTAACACAGCCAATTCAGACATTACCATGATAACATAGGCAGCCACACACTGCCGCCACACACTACCCGATGCAAGCACAATTAAACACTAAGAGCATAATAGCATTCTAGGAAGGAATCTGGGTAGTCACACACTGCCAATAAACTTACAAAGTTTGCAGTTCAACTAAGTGCGGTCACATACTGCTACTGAACATAACATACTACCAGTTTTCCTGTAAATCTATGAAGAGGTCAAGCAAACCTTCCAGTGCACTAGTTTTGCACGAGGTTTGGGTTACCACTTTGCAAAATACGCCATATCCTAGTTAGCAGTTTGTCTAGTGCTTTTGCTGCTTTACAAAAGAGAACTTTTCTGCACAAAAAGAGCTATCAGCTCACTGTGCTGCTTCACTTCTTCTTTTTCTTTGTTGTGACAACCTTACCTCTCTTGAACGATGCTCTTCCTTCCCTTGGTGTTGTGAGTGGAACATCAACTAATTTGGCCCTATTTCTTGCAATGAATGAGGACTCAGGCAATGCAGCAAAGGGCAGCTTTGCTGGGCTGATATGTTAGGGTTGACATTGATGAATGCAGAACCAGGAAGAGGCAAACGTGATCCAGTTCCCTACACATGCAACAAACTCATTGATTAGGCTTTTATTTTTTTGGCGGTTGTAATTGATGACAGCAGCACATTGAGCACTCACTCTGTTGTCTGTTGTTGAGTGATGACAGGTTCCTAGTCGTCCTGGTCTTCAATGAGGTTAGTAGCCTTCCTCTTCACTGGCACAGGTGGCCTGATACGAGCCTTCTTGAGCTCGCATGGCCTCACAGTGTGATCAGCTTCTTTGCAATAGCTACAGTGCACGGTGACACCATGCTTTGACATCTTGTTATTTGCTGGTATCTCATGAATCCCCTGTTGCAAGCATCAAGTATCAAATGAGAAATACAAAGTGTTGAAGCATCCTTCCAGCGTATTTAGATAGAACAAGCTATCTGGATTTGGCCTCATAGGCTTAGCTCCATAACCCCAGAGCTTATTGTACTGATCCAGCTCATCACCATAAATCATCTAGAGTGCTGTCCACTTGGCTCTATATATCTTTGTTCTATTAGGCCTTCATGTTGAAGTCCTTCTGAACAGCCTTCTAATCTCATTGATATCGACCTTGGGCATGGCTCTGATTGTCTAAGTGAACCATTTGTTCGCCCACTTTTTTTTTTGGCAGCTGTGCTTTTCGAACGTAAGTCTTCACCATTATGCCATGGACACGGCTGTCAGTAGAGGCAAATAGATTCCAGTCACAGCCAGCATCACAACAGGCCCTTAGCCTCACTGTCATTTCTAGGGGTATTGATATGAATCCTCCTTTGAAGAGAGTACTCATGTAACGCCTTCCCGAGTTCATACATGCTTTCAAACACCATGCCAACCTTAAATTCAGGTTTGGCCATGTCAGACTAGGGTCTGAATACTGGAAATTTTCATCTTAGGCTATCATCCTCACATTCTGACTACTAATTGCAAGCCCTCATCTGATGGCACGCACTCAAATCACAATCGGCTTCATTTGTGGACTGTCTTTGAGCTCACATTTCCATCATCCACATTGTTGTCCACACAGCTGTCAAACATGTCATCATCCCCTTTATCCACCTCAGTCACTGTCCACAAAGTGTTTATTTTCTTAGCCTCCTTGTTGTTCATCTTGATCACTTCCAGTATCCACAATTTTCTTCTTGTTGCTTCCTTGTTCACTGTCGCTTTTAGCCCTATTCACAAGCCTGATTCTCTGGCTCTTCAACAATTTGACTTGCAAGGGTAGTAGGCTGCATATCATCCCAGTCGATTCCTTCCAACACCCCAATCTCATCAAGATAGATCACCAGTGTGGTATACTTGGGCACAAGTGATGCCATGCAATTAGTGTCCGCATCCCCTTGTCCTCAAACCTGTGCGAAGTGTTTTGCCGGGGAGTAGCCAATAAGCTTTCACATTAGCATCCTTCTTGTAACCACATTGTTCAGCAAAATCCTCTATCCATAACAATGACCATGTGTCCTACTCATCCTATCAAACCAACTTTCTCATCGATATACATCTTCAAATTTGTGCCGCAAATGTAGGGGCTGTTTGGTTCATGTCCCCAACATGCCATACCAAAATTTTGGTAGTACCCACATAAATTGGCTAGTGTTTGGATTGGTACCAAATTTTTGGCGTGCCAACAAAAATTTAGCTGAGCCAATGCATCACAGTACAAAAATTTGGTTGAGCCCAAGCGAATCCTGGGTGAGCATTTTGCTCGCCCCAATTTTGGTATGGCTGGCAGCATGCACATGGACAGGTGGCAGATGATGATAGGGTGAGGTTGTGGCATTAAGGGCATGTTTGGTTCTTGACCCTAGTTAGCCATACCAAAATTTTGGTACTACCAAAACACAGGCAATGCTAAAACCTGGGTAAAAAATATTGTTTGGATTGTAGTCATACCAATTCACGGGAAATACCTAAATTGATGTGTTTGGATTGTAACCATGCCAAAATTTGCCAAAAAAGTGAATATAACATGTGGAGCCTGTATGATATATATTCTTTTTTGCACTAAAATATGCCAACAATGGTCTTGTTTTGTTGATAAAATGATAAGGAATACAACGATTCAAACAGATCACAAATCGGATACTCGATTTAAGAAATATAGTTATTTGAAACTGATTAATCAAAATAGCCATGTATTTATTGCTACTGTCCCATCCAACCAAAGGTTGACACTTAATTAGCTCCATTCACCATTGCCACGCCAATTTATTGGCCAGCAATTTGGCCGCCGAAGTTCTATCGGAGTTAGTTTGGCAAAGGCCGGCGCTACCAAATTTTTGCAGGCAAACCCAAATTTTGGTACTGAATCAAAAGATAGCCAAATTTTCAAGGCAATGCCAAATTTTGGTATAGTTTGTTTTGATGCTAAATCAAACAGGCCCTAAATGCTTGGTTAGTTTGATTAATCAGTTTCGAATGATCATATTTCTTAAACCGAGTATCCGATTTGTGATCCGTTTGGACTGTTGTATTCTTTGTCATTTTATCAACAAAACAAGACCTATGCTGACATATTTTGGAGCAAAAAATGGGGAAATTGGCTACAGGGCACTTCACATTCGCGCCATTTGCCAATGGACATCTAAAAAACGTGGTGCAGACAGAAGACATCGCAAAAACGTGTAATTTTGTCGTAGGACACTGAGGGCACTATTATATCATTTTCAGTCTGAAGGGGAGAGAGATAACGTAAATTGCCAATTTTGCCCCTAGCATTCCCATTCCCTATTTCTTCTCGGTTCTTCTTCTCCCCTCCATTTCTTCTCTATTCCTTCTTTCCTCCTTCCGAAGCTCCCTTCCGATGATCATCTTCCTGATGTTGTTGCTCCCTGCCGAAGCTCCCTCATGGCGGAGAGCGCAGGCGCCCGGCGCCGGAGCTTGGCCTAGGCTACCAACTGGCGCAGTGCGGAGGAGGCAAGCGGCAATGTCCTTGTAGCCTGTGCACAACGCCTCCCTCTGTGGCCCACCCGGCGTGGTTTCGAGCATGGGGTCTGCCGCGGCGCGCAGCGAAGCGTGAGGCGAGGAGGAGCTCGAGCCGACCGCTAGGTGGAAGGTGTGCCACTAGGCATGTCGCGGCGGTCGAGCGGTGGAAGGCCGGCGAGATGGCCGCCACGGCGGTTCTGGCGGTGTCATGACAACCTTGATGGTCTTGTGAAGGTCGTCACAGTAGTCGATGGCCGGATCGGTCTGCCGATGACGGCGCTTGGCCGCACCGCCATGTGAGGCGCGGCGAGGGCCTGGATCGACATTGCTCGCTCGGGGTGGGAGCTCTTGGGATCCTTGCGGTTCTTGGGTTCTCTTCTCGCCTTGCGTTGCCCTCTCGCTTTCGGCTTTCGGCTCTGCCTTGCCGTGCGCCCATACCGCCGACGGCCGCCGCCCAACTCCCATCTCCTCCGACGGCCGGCGGGCGGCCGCTCGTCGCTTCATCGTCGACGTGGACCCTTCTTTGCAGAGGCGTGGGGTCCCGACCGTCTTTGCCTACATGCGCCGCCGCCTCCCTACTAGCTCGGCCGTCGCCGCGCCCATGCCTCTTGGATGTGTTTGCTTGTTGCTTGCGGTTTACTGCTGCATGCTGATGCTTGATGCTTGATGCTTGCTGTTTACTGATGCTTAATGCTTGATGTTTGCGGTTTGCCTGGAGAGAAGAAATGAGGATAATTAGTGTTAAGTGCAATTAGTTAGGTGTTAATAATTCATTAGTATTTTGTATGACATGTGGGTCCAAAGCCATTAGTATTGTAATTAGAGCTACCAAGCTCGACATCATGTGAGTTGAACTGCATCGAGCCATGCCTTTGCGCATTGAGGGCATTGAGGACATTTTACACTCGAATATATTATTTTAATGAGAGGAATTTCTAACAGCAAAATTACACATTTTTGCGATGTCTTCTGGCTGCACCACGTTTTTTGGATGTTCGTTGGCAAATGACACAGATGTGCAGTGCCCTGTAGCCAATTTCCCCCCAAAAAATAGATGTCATGCAAGGCTCACGTGTCATACTCACAATTTTGGCATGGCTGCAATCTAAACACATCAATTTCGGTATTGCCCGTGAATTGGTATGGCTACGATCAAAACACCATTTTTTCTTAGGTTTTGGCATTACCAAAATTTTGGTATGGCTACCTAGGTCGTAAACCAAACAGGCCCGTAACCCCCCTGGTGCACTTGTAATGTAAACTCATCTACAATTGGACAGAAGAAAAGAGCGAAAAACCAAGCTGCATGTCAAGGTGGAGTGTGATGTTGTGCCTATGCACACATGTCACTTGCTATCGGGGCGTCCGTGGCAATATGATCGCAATGCTATGCACCACGGGAGGTCCAACAAGTACTCTTTGGTGCATCGGGGAAGATCATATACCTTGTGTCTTATGCCAGAGAGTGCTATTCATACTGAGGAGATCATCGCTAAAAAAGGCGATTGTGAAGACTACCCCGACGAAGATTCCTGAGATTACACAAAAGACGAGAACATCTTTTCTTGAAGAAAGGGAGGATGATACGACTAGAAGTACTACCAAAGCATTGGTTTGCATCCCTAAATTGCAAACTAATGCTAGAACTCAATTTAGTGCTATTGTTGTTGTTTTGCAACCAAAGGTAAAACAAAACGTTGTGAAGGCCGAGAGAGTAGATGGGGATGTTGGTCAACGAGAGGGAACGTGTTATAGGGAAAAAACCCTAGCGCATGCGGACGGTCAAGAAAGACATATGGTGATATGGCAGAGGGTTGCGTTGACGTCAAAGGAAGCATCAAGTGCATGAAACAAGTTCGCACAAGAAGCTAAGAGAAGGAAAGCCCACAACGCAAGGGAAACAAAGAGGGAGACTTGGCCATGCATGGGGAGAACGTCGGGAACATGGCACGTGGGTTGGTTCAGTTTGGATCCAATTCGGACAACCAATTGGTGTTTAATACTTTTATTCCGAAATTAGAGTAGTTTAAATTTCGAATTAAAGTAGGAGTTTGCAATATGATTTGGTTTGGATAATGTACACACGACTGTTCACCGACTCGATTACTGTTCATCCGAGTCTAGTTGTGCTTGCGTAAAAGGCTATATAAACCCCCCATGGCCGCACTATGTAGGGGGATAAGTTATGATTTTGATAATAAAAATTAGAAAAGCCGTTTTGGCGCATATCGTGTGTTCTTGAGTCGTGAGATGAGTTGAAGAGATTGAGGGAGAAATATTGAGAGTGAGATCAAGATATCCATCTCTTGCTTCGGAGTACTGTTCACCGGAGACTACTACTTGCAATTCATTCTATTAGATTGATTTGTGAGTGTATTGATTTTCTTGCAATTCAATTCACCTAATTGGTTTGTAAGATTGCTACTGACCTTCGAGTGTACTGTGAAAGATTAGGCCAACAATTAAGATTCATCTAATTAACTAGATGGATTCTTATCAGGAGTACCCTCGGAGGGAGGGTTTCGGGTTGGGTTGTTGGGAACGAAAGCTTCAATGGGTTTCTCGATGGGAACGAGAGGCAATCGGGATTTTTTAAGACTAACTGAATTGAGAGTTTTGGCTTTGGGCTGCAGGTGGTCATGTGAGGCTCACGTGACAGCCATCTAATCCACCTAAGTATCCACATATGCCACGTTTGCGATGACGTATGGCGTTTTCTGGTAGCAAACAGAGGAAAGGATCTGCGGTGCAAAAGGAGACATGTTTTGATGGTCAAGAAAGTAAAATACAAGTTCACTAGTTTAAGGAGTAAAGTGGTACAACCTCACAAGTTTAGAGAGCTACATGCCAATTTTCTCTTATGTTTTTTTTTGTTGTTCGCTAACTCTGCTAAATATTGATCACTGCATATCTGGTTTTTGTTCTTCATGATTTATAGTATCAAAGCAAATTTGGCTTGCCTTATGCAAAGCAGCCAAATCCTATACAAATCTGTGTGGTGAAATGGTTCAGTACATTTTGTTTTGCCGTTTTGGAAGGGCAAGAAGTTTAGTTTAGCCACAACCTAAACACCCTACTTTACTAGAATTTTTTGGATGAGTGGTCTATCTGGGTGTCATTTGAGGTTGTTGGTCTTGGAAGAATGTTGAGAACCACTGAAAATCCATCCGCGAACATGCAAACCAACGCAACAACTTGTGCACTGTCATTTGTTGTTTATATAATGTAATACAAAGGCAGTCAGTTGGCTGTATTGCAATGCCAGCGCGGAGAGCAATTGTTTGTTTGTTGCAGTTCTTGGAAGAATGTTGAGAACCACTGAAAATCCATCTACGGACATGCAAGCCAACGCAACAACTTGTGCACTATCATTTGCTGTTTATATAACTAGAAGCTAACCCGCGTCAAATGGCGTGGGGGCTTGGATGATGTCGTTTTCTGTGGGTCTTTTTTGCCAGGCATTGATATGGACTATCGACAGGCGTAATGCCGCAGATAAGCTAGTATTTAGCTATCTGTCACTCTCTACATGAGTTTAATGCTAACAATAGATAACCTAGTAGTATATAAATTCGAATGCACAACACGTATAAAGTAGCATTAAGCATAATGAATATAAACATGAAATAAAATGAATGGCAAGTAAATTAGAAAAATGGGTACCGAAGCAGGAACATCCATCGCCATGACAATCTTGCATTATTGTTTGAAGATAAATTACAACAAATCAAATTCCAAATAAACCCGTTCTATAGTAAGGAAAACCAGATAGAGGGAAAAAAATC
Organism: Phyllostachys edulis; assembly: GCA_036346405.1. Classification (NCBI taxonomy): domain Eukaryota; kingdom Viridiplantae; phylum Streptophyta; class Magnoliopsida; order Poales; family Poaceae; genus Phyllostachys; species Phyllostachys edulis. The sequence goes on from CM070567.1 coordinate 231,916, forward strand.
CATCTTATAACGCGAGGATGAGGATTAGAGATGCTCGTATTTAACTATTTCGAAATATGAACCCAATAGAGCCTTACTTCCTGTCACAATAAACGAACACAACATCCATCGTCCACCCAACCCAATAAAAAGTCCATCCAACCCAATAAAAAGATAATCTGCAAGCTATAAGGTTTTCATTATATATGGGAGCAAGATATTTGTATTTTTGTATAGACAGTTCATCTAGTTCCGCAAAGAAAGAGATTATCTAGAACGGTGTGGGTCGAGAATATTTGTTGACGAAATAAACAGTCCAGCAAGAATATCTCTATTTATTTATTTATTCAGGGATAGAGTACGAATGACGGTTGTAGGATTATAATATGCCTGCATTTCTTTTACAAAATAATCGTGTGGCTTACTAAAGCATACATGACACCCTAATAGTACGAAATTTACGTATATTGTTCAGAGAAAAAAATAGTCATGTACACTGGTTACAAGCTAAATCGGGGCACATGTACTTTAATGATGCAGAAGACATACAATAAAAAACTAAAGTCAAATAAGCTGTGTACCAAAAACATGTGCGGATCTGCAAAAGGATAAGGCTAATGTGTTATTAATGTGTCTTTCATTTCGTATTTAAGTAATTTACCTATTGCATCTTTAGGTGGTGCATAGTTGGCCTCCCCACATGAGTTCAACAACAACTATTGATAAAACAGTAGTATATATGTGTCTAAATGTGAACGTACAACATCTACAAATTAGCATTATACAAAGCTAACGAGCAGCAATCTAAAATAAAAGGAAGTCCTTTAAAATCAGAAGATGTGACCACCTAAGCTGGTACCTCTATCACCTTTTTTTTTCACTTGTGCGCAATGGAAAACCCTAACATATCTAAAAAGACAAAACCAATTCTACAATAACAAAAATAGATCATCAAGTAACACAACGGTAACATACATCTTAGAATGGAAGGAGGAGGAGGATTATAGATACTCACATCGAGCTCTTCTAGAAGAAGGATGAGTACATAGGAGTATTCCATTCAGTAGTATCTCACAATAAAGCAATTTAATCATTGAAAGTATGATTGCAATTGCGTGACCGACGTGTAATTTAGTGTGTGCAATAATCTAAAGGAAATATTGTGTGTACATAGCTATATTATCTCTAGTCGCAGATTTAACAATGTGATATCCGATCAGCCCATGTACGTGGTTGTCTATCACAACATAGACATCGAATTGAAACCTAACAGGGTGTGCATAGAAGAAGAATAAACAAATCATGGCATAATTTTAGAAGATAATTGACCTTGAATTTAATTGTTGTACATTTCAAGAGAAGGATGCGACCAATCAACTCAGCACTTATTCATTTGATATGATGCGCACTAACCAGAATGTACTTATAAACAAAGGCAATCAACCAGACAGTAAATAGGATATATAATACAAGTTAACAACAAAAACAGAACAAAATAAACAACTCAATTGCGTATTAAGAATTAGACATTAGGCATGGTCAATATAACAAAACATTAGAATGAACATGAGAGAAAACGAAATTTGAGAGCACATGCTTCTAGGTGAAGGATGAGTACATAGGAGTATTCCATCTAGTAGTATCTCACAATAAAGCAATTTAATCATTGAAAGTATGACTGCAATTGCGTGATTGACGCGTAATTTAGTGTGTGCAATAATCTAAAGGAAATATAGTGTGTGTACATAGCTACATTATCTCTAGCCTCAGATTTAACAATGTGATATCTGATCAGCCCATGTACGTGGCTGTCTATCACAACATAGACATCGAATTGAAACCTAACAGGCAGGCACACCTATACCATAGAAGAAGAATAAACAAACCATGACATAATTTTAGAAGACAATTGACCTTGAATTTAATTGTTGTACATTTCAAGAGAAGGATGCGACCAATCAACTTAGCACTTATTCATTTGATATGATGTGCTATGATGTGCACTAACCAGAATGTACTTACAAACAAAGGCATTCAACCAGACAGTAAATATGATATATAATACAAGTTAGCAACAAAACAGAACAAAATAAACAGCTCAATTGCATATTAAGAATTAGACATTAGGCATGGTCAACATAACATAACATCAGAATGAACATGAGAGAAAACAAAATTTTGAGACCACATACTTACATTTTGGACAATTTTCTTTGTAGATAGAGTCCCATATCCTTCTAGCTGAATCACTAGTTTAACCAGTGTAATGCTCAGGATTTAGTTGAAGATTCACATAAGTTATCTCAGCTAAAATGGGGATAAAAGTTCGATAATCATCACATATGATAATAAAGAAGAAACAAAGGGAGCACAATATACTAAAATGAAGCAAAACAATGTACCGTGATCTGTCTCATCATCATTTGTCCATGGATTATCAGTTTCAACCCATCCTTTGAAAACCTTGGTGTCAAGGGTTCTATCAACAATAGCCTCTGGTTTTCCTTATTGACAGATCATATTATCCGGAGAAAGACCACTGTAAGGCTTCTTGAATAGCTCAGGAAACTCATTCTCTAGGCACTCACAGACACTACAGTCCCTAAGGTGACACATTCCATCACCAGGCCAAAAAGGGCAGTCACACCACAATTTAACCTAAAACTGGAAACAAAGAACCCATGACTTAGAGCAAATGAATCATGCTTTTGAATGTTTATTTTAATTGATAGCACATATCCAATTCGGTATTCCAATTGCACAACACACATTCACAAAAAAGGGATCTATAGTTATGCAGCGAATGCTCCAATCCAACGTAAATCACTGCAAAATTCTAGCATGTCTAGCTGGCTATCAGAACATCACAACATACATTTTCCATAAGGCACTAAAATCACACAAAATTAATAGAGAAGGAAAAGAAGTTGGGAAGTAAAATCCATGGGAGAAGACGGATTCGAGCCACCACCCCCGAATCCGGTGGTCCAGTAGCCGGCGGCCGGAGGCCTAGCTGGCTTGGTTGAGCTGCGTCCAGGCCAAGCCAAGCCGGCAGGAGGCGCACGCACGGTACAGGGGAGCCGAATCCTAGGGTTGGGCACAACCAAGCACAGGGGGGCCGAGCGGAGTAGGGAGGAGCTGGAGGCGGCTTGCACGAGCTGGACCGAGTCGGCCGAGGCCGAGCCGGCACGTCTTGGCGCAGACTGATGCAAGGTGGCGACGCAGGGAGAGCAGGTGACGGCGACAGCAGCAGAGGGAGGTGGCACCATGGGGAAGTGCGGCCGGAGCAAGCTCCAAGAGGGAGAAAAATGGAGGAAAGAGAAATAGGGAGAGAAGAAATGAAGTGAGGAAGAGGCAAGAAAGAATGAGAGACGGGGATGAGAGAGGAGGGAGGGCGCCGGAGGGAGGGATGACGCCGGAGGGAGGCGTGGGAGGCGGAGGGGAAGAGGTGAGCGGCCGGAGGCGCCTTCGAGAAGAGCGGAGTGAAGCGAAAGAGATTGGAGGACGTGGACGCGCAAGGGCCACGCCTTCCCACCAAGTGAAGCGGGTGCTCTTGGGTGACGTGGATGCACGAGGGCCGCATGTTCCTAGCAAGCGCACTGCCTCGGATCGGAGGGCGCGGAGGCGGTCGTGAGCGCAATCGGACGACACCCGTTTTTCTGGTGACGTGGCCCACGAGAGAAGCGGCGAAATCCACCGGCCGTTAACTATGGTAATGTAATACAAAGGCATCAGTCGGCTATATCGCGTTGAAGTCCTATTAGTTGTACGGTGAGCCTCAATGGCCGCGCATTGACATGTAATGTTTTAATTATGATCCAGTAGTAGCCTAACGAGAAAATTAGCTTGGTACCATAGTAAATTAGCTTGGTACTACTCGTGGAACTTTCGGCATAATCTCCAACAAAATGATGTTGAAATATATACAAGTAGTCGGCATACGACACTCCTGCCGTTTCATGGGCGCAGATCGCCATGAATCATGATATAGATCATAGTTGTACAACAATTTTAGTATTTTTAAATTTCAATAGGGCTACGGTAGTTTCATGAAGCTATGTGTGGGTCCAGCCTGAAGCAGCTCGTGGACCCATCCTCAAGCGACTATGCATTAGAGAGAGGTGTAGCTTATTTTGTGGACCCATCCCGAAGCTACTCTGCATTAGAGTGTAGGATTTTGAGCGGTAGCTTAAGCTAATATGGTACATTCTCTCTCATAAAGCTGCTACACGAAGCCACTATGCATTAGAATCTTTGGCAGCATTGACACCTTTTAAACTCATATTTACAGGAGTAGTCGTCTCCGATTTTTTTCTTCAGAAATAGCCACATGCCGCACGGCCGTCGTGCGGTAGCCCTTGTACCCCCTCCGCATGGCTGCCGTGCGGTGGCATTGCCGCACGGCCGCCATGTTGCAACGCGCCACCGGCTGCTAGGTGCGAAAATTTGTGTTTTATCATATTCGTGTTAGGAAACCGGGCCCATGACCAGGAGTCCTGGCCCAATTGGACACCTCATATTTACAGTAGTCTATATAAAGGAGAGGGGACCCCTCATTGTAATCGATTCATTATTGAAGAGCAATAAAGAGAAGCCCGAAGTCCCCTCATATCTCTGTGTTCAATCTTTTATTCTGTTCTTGTGTTCTTGATTTGTTCTAAGCGATTCTACGCTTGTCTGCGAGGTAATCGTTCGGACTGGACTGGCCAGCGACGGTTACTCAACACGTTATCAGCACGATCGACTCTCCTCGCATCGAAAAGGTAACTGTCGATGAACGACACTCGTAGATTGAATCGTCTTCTTTCTAGATCGCTTTCAATTCTGCAAATTCGCTTTCTAGATTGTTTTTCTACGGTGCAAATCCTTTCTAATCTACCGTGAGCCGACTTGAAGTCGCCGACACAATGTCGATGGGTAGATTGCACGAAAGATTGGATGTCGATTGTACCGTAGAAGTTGCAAATCCGTTCTAATCTACCGTGAGCCGACTTGAAGTCGCCGACACAATGTCGATGGGTAGATTGCACGCAAGAACCGATGATGATTGCACTGTGTTATATCGCATCGCATTACATCGCATAAACAGTAATGGTATGAAAAATATATTTTGCGGCCCGAAACTATACTGTTGACCTGAAGCCCGTGCGCGCCTGTAGTCGTGCACGCAGCCTGGAGCCGTGGCGCCACCGCCGCCGCCGCCGCCGCCATGGCGGTTGGTCGCCGCCGCCGGAGCTCAGACACTGCGGCCGCCGACGCCGCCGCTGAAGCGCTGTCGCCGCCTCGGATCAAGCCACCGACGCCGCCGCTGAAGCGGCGTCACTCTCGGATCAAGCCGCCGCCGCTTGCTTTAGTAGCCGCCGCAGTTCGCGCCCGCCGCCGCCCGCAAGGCGAGGCGGCGCTGAACGCCCCGCCGCCCAAACCAGCATCGCCGCCGAGCGCCCATAATTAAACCTTTGCCGCTGAAGCCGCGCCGGCCAGAAGCCGCCTCACAAGCCGCCATTGCCGCCATTGCCCCCCGAGCCGCCGCGCCCAGACGCTGTCATACCAGAATCGCCCCGAAGCCAAACGCGCCCATGGCGCCGCCAGACTGGTGGCACCGCGCCATGGCCGCCGCCGACCTGGGTGTGCGCCGCTCGCCAGCGCCATCGCGCCCATAAGCCGCCATGCTGCTTGCTGACGCGACGCTCACGAGCCGCCGCTCGCGCCGCTGCGCACAAGACAAGGCGCCGCTTGGGAGCCGGAGGTAGGGAAACCCTACCCCGTGCCCTTTCTTTTTGGTGCCACGGATGGGTTTAATGGTTTGCGGCGCGTTTAGGCGGAAAAGGCCCGGTTAGATGGAAAAGAAAAAAAAAACGAAAAAAAAAACAAAAGAAAATCCGGTTTTGTAGAAAGGCCCTCCGGAAATTTGGGAATTACGCGAAATTTTTTGTTTGAACTGAAATTTCGCAATTTAACCCCTGAATATTGCAGAATTCGCCGAAAATTCATTTTCCAGCAGAAAAGGGCCTCGGGAATTCAAATTTTGTATCAATTTTTGCATTTGAAGCATGTTTAACTTTGTTATTGTTATTTCTATGCAATTTATTTATTGTATTTACTGTTTTTGATTAACTGTGATTGTTTATATTGCTTTTAATCATTGGAAATAGCAGTAAACTATGAAAAATGCATAGAATAATACGGGAACATTACGAGAACCTTTGCAACCATTATATGCAAATTACCAGCAGTAATCTTATACACCTTTTGCATAAATATGTAGATGATCGCATTACTGAGCAGGGGAGTTCAAGAGTCGCCCAAAGATGGCCGTAATTACTTGACTTGGGCATCGGATGTCGAAATTGTACTTGGAGCCAAGAAGCTCCGCGGTCGCTATCGGACTTGGCACCTCGAAGGATGTCATACCAAGCTCGCTGAAGAGAATGATCAAGCACTTCATTTCTCGACATCATCTCTGCTCTAACGCTCAAAAATGAGTATCTGGCAGAGAAGAACGCACTAGCTTTATGGACCGCCTCAAGAAAGCGGTTCGAGAAGCTGAAGTACACCATCCTTCCTCGTGCAGAGCAAGAATGGAACCGACTACGTTTTGCAGACTATAAAACAGTGGGGGAGTACAATTCTGCTTTGCACAGAATTTGTACCAATCTTCAGCTCTGTGGTAAGGCAATCACAGACGAGGAAAAGATTGAGAAAACCCTCTCTACTTTTCACCCAAATGCGGTGCAATCCGCACGCAACTACCGTCAAGATGGCTACAAGGAGTATGCCGAACTAATTGACATTATGCAAGTTGCGGAAGCTCAAGATGAGATTCTAAGGAAGAACTACATCTCACAGCCACCTAGTAGCAAAGTTGGCCATGAAGTCAACGCTAGCAGCTACAAGGTGAAAAAGCCTCGCTCAAGAGAAAGAGGCAAGAAGGGTGATGGTCGCAAGATTAAGCAAAATGCTCAAGCCAAGAAGGGCGGAAATAAGAAGCGTGATGAGAAGCCCTATGGTCAGCAAGACCAAAATTGCTACAAATGTGGCACTTTCGGGGCATTGGTCACGTGTTTGCCGTGAGCCGCAGACGTGATTGATGCTTTCAAGGCTATGAAGAAGGGCAAAGCACAAGATGAGGCACACCTCGCCATTGCGAGCACGGAGGATCCACACTCATTGGTTGCATCCATGGATGTGGATGACTGAAGCGACCCCATCACTCCCTCCTTGACATCGCGGCAGCAGCAGAAATGAAGTTGCCAAGAAGAGAAGATGGACATAGAACGATTCAATGGGTTAATTCATACTTCATCGATTCGATCTAGTGCACGATTGCACTTAGATTTTATAGTCATTTGCGCTTTGGTTAGAACTTTGAATTATTGAATAATGGTTGTAAGCTCTAGGAGAGCAAATAATTGCATTCTCATAATGAGTCCTGCAAGACTTTTCCGTATTAATAAAAGCAAGTTATGTTACATTTGGAGTATTTTATTTATGTGTGGATTGCTTTCTACCCCATATTAATAAATACTTTATATATATCGTAAGCGCGTGTGGCGCCCTATGGAGGAAGTGTGCTTAGCGGATAATGCTGCTTGAATACCATATTAAGAGAAATGAAATTTTTCCAGTCGATTAGAAAGAATGCTGGCAGCATTACGACAATCGCAGGAAGCGATACATGTATAATAGGCTCAGGAAGAGCCATAATTATACACCCGATAGGCACAATATTGGTCATTGAAGAAGCCTTGTTGTACCCAGAATCGACTAGAACTCTCTTAAGCTTTAAGGATATTCGCGCTAACGGTCTCCATGTAGAGACTGAAGAAGAGTATGGTAAGGAATACCTGCTCATTACAAAGCGTGAAGAACATGGAAAAAGGGTATTAGAACGACTTCCTTCATATGAATCTGGGCTATACTACACTAATATTAAGGCACCTGCAGCCTATACTGTCCTGAAAACCACTTTTAGAAGCTCTGAACTTTTCTGTCTCTGGCATGATAGATTAGGCCACCCCGGCCTTAGAATGATGAGAAATATAATTACCAATTCTCAGGGACATAATATTAATGTAAAGAATTTCCCAAATCAAGAAGATTTTGTGTGCCCCGCATGTGCCACGGGGAAATTAATTACTAGACCCTCTACTCTGAAAGTGAAGGATGAAATCCCTACTTTCCTGGATCGTATCCAGGGAGACATTTGCGGTCCTATACAACCTCTGTCAGGGCCATTTAGGTACTTCGTGGTGCTCATCGATGCTTCCTCGAAATGGTCGCATGTATGTTTATTGTCTACGAGAAACCACGCTTTTGCAAAGCTGATCTCGCAGATAATTAAAATTAAGAATAATTTCCCTGATCATCACGTGAAGTCCATCAGAATGGACAACGCCGGAGAATTTACCTCAAAGGCATTTGATGATTATTGCATGGCAATGGGAATTACTGTTGAGCATTCAGTACCACATGTCCACACCCAGAATGGACTAGCAGAGGCATTAATTAAAACAATTAAATTTATTGCCCGACCGCTTTTGCAGAATTGTAAATTACCAACTACATGTTGGGGACACTTGATCTGCACGCAAACAACTCTCATCAATTTTAGACTATCGGCATATAACATCCATTCACCTATGCAACTAGCGCAAGGGTCAGCACCAAAAATCTCTCATCTCCCAAGGTTTGGTTGCAAGGTTTATGTACCTATACCACCACCGCAGCGAACTGCAATGGGACCTCTCTGAAAGTCTGGGATATACGTTGGTTATGAGACAGCATCCATAATAAGGTATCTGGACCCTATGACTGGAGATTTGCATACAGCCCGCTTCGCTGATAGCATATTTGATGAGGATAGTTTTCCGTCATTAGGGGGAGGAAATCAACCCCTTGATGAAGAATGTCGGGAAATAACATGGCAAGCCACGGGAATCCACGCACATGACCCGCGCACTAGTGAAGCAAATAGAGAAGTCCAAAAGATAATTGATTTGCAAGCTTTAGCGAATCAACTGCCTGACCACTTTTGTGATTTGAAGAGCGTGATCAAGTCGCATGTGCCTGCACGCAATGCACCGGAGAGGGTCGAAATACCAAAGAAAATTGAAGGTATCCCTAATCCCATCCAAAGGCCTAAGAATAAAAGGATGAGAACTCCGGCCCCTCGAATCCCAAGTAACCGGGGACGCCTGGCAAAAAAGGATAAGAAGGACTTAACACAGCCGATCACTGAAGTTCCCCAGAATAAGAAGGGGAGCCAGTTGAGACCTGGCACCAGTATGAAACCTTCAGTAAAAGGCATAACGGATTTGAATATTCCCACGGAGGAAGACATCAGCATGGATGTGTGCGCACACGTCGGAGCTGAAAAACTAAAGGGACTTGCCCCCGCAATTGGAAGCAGCGGTGAGCAAGTAGAAGCATTAGCAGAACCACCCTATGAAGAAATAGCTATAAATTATATGACTACGGGAGAATCTATGAATAGAACAACAGCCAATGTCGATATTTATTTTGCAAAGAAAATTGCCACAATTATCGATCTTGATCCAGAGCTGCATGACGTCATTGAATGTAAGAAAAGATCGATTGGAAAGATTGGAAGGAGGCAATAGAAGCGAAATTAATATCTCTGAATAAAAGAGAGGTATTTGGGCTCAGAAGTCGCACACCTCCCCATGTGCACCCTGTGAGGGCATAAATGGGTATTTGTTCGAAAGAGAAATGAAAATAATGAAGTTGTAAGACATAAAGCAAGGCTTGTTGCACAAGGTTTCACTCAACGACCGAGAGTTGATTATGAAGAAACCTATTCCCGGTCATGGCGGAACTACCTTTAGATATTTAATCTCAATGGCGATAAACTTTGAATTTGGAAATGAAATTGATGGATGTGGTAATCAGATACCTTTATGGAAACTTGGATTCGACATTTACATGAAGGTACCCAAGGTATCCCTCGTCCCAAACCAAGACAGAGCAAATACAAACTCATGCAAAGTGTGCAACTCTTAAAGTCATCAGATGGGTCAAGCAATCAGCAGATGTGGTATAATCGCTAAGCGACTTTTCACAAGAAGAAAGGCTACACTAACAATGAGGATTGTCCTGTGTATTTATACGAACATCCGTGATGGATTTTGTATAATCTTAGTGTATGTAGATGATCTGAATATCATCTAAACCCGAAGATATTAAGAAAGCAAGTTCTTACCGAGTCGAACCAAATGAAAGATTTGGGTAAAACCAAATATTGCCTAGACTTGCGTACTTGAGCATACCCTCAAGGGATTTTAGTACATCAATCAACCTACACTCGTAAAGTGTTAGAAAGGCTCGGATTTGAAAAGGCATACCCTTCGAAAGTGCCAATGGTCTGGAGATCTTTGCAGAAGACAAGGACCCGCTCGCACCTAAAGAAGAGGGGAGGAAGTTTCGGGACCGAATTCCCATACTTGAGCGCAGCTTGGAGCACTCATGTATTTAGCAAACCTGTATTAGACCGGACATTGCATTTGTAAAGTGAACCTTTAGCAAGGTATAGTGCGTAACCTACCAAAAGACATTGGCGGGGAATAAAGGACGTCTTCCGATACCTCCAAGGAAGTAAAGATCTTGGACCTGTTTCGCAGAAAGAACCAAGACCTAACTATGATCGGCTATGCAGATGCCGGTACTGTCGGACCAAGATACGCCTAAGTCGCAAACAGTCAGGTATTCTGTGTGGTGGAACGCAATTTCATGGAAATCGCCTAAGCAAAGTCTTGTATCGACTTGATTTAACCACTCGTAAATTATAGCACTGTACGAGGCCACACGAGAATGTTCTTGGCATCGGCGGATGATTCACCACATCCAGCGGTCGTGTGGATTGAATACCGCGCAAACCCCCACTATTATCTATGAAGATAATGCAGCTTGTGTTGCACAAGTGCAGATGGGTTATGTGAAGAGTCCCCTCACTAAGCATATCAACCCCAAGTTCTTCTATGCTCATGAATTGCAAAAGATGGACGAAATTAAAGTACTACATACTAAGTCATGTGAAAATCTAGCAGATGTATTCACTAAGTCACTCCCAGCATCTAGCTTTGAAAGATGTATACGTGGAATTGGAATGATGAGACTTAGAGAAGTGCAGAATTCAGGGGGAGAACCTTCACAAACTCTTTGTTAAAGCTTGATCACGAAGATCGAGTACCCAAAGAATAAATCCTGGAGATTAAATGAAATTGGGTGGATTGTACTCTTTTTCCCTTGACGAGTTTTTCCTGAAGTTTCTCGGTTAAGGTTTTTGATGAGGCAATTCGTGCAACATAACGGAACACATGACATGTACTCTTTCTCTAAATTTTTTCCACTGGGTTTTTATGGAGTTTTGACGAGACATGAACATGTTGGATGAGTGTCCAAGGGGGAGTGTTAGGAAACCGGGCCCATGACCAGGAGTCCTGGCCCAATTGGACACCTCATACTTACAGTAGTCTATATAAAGGAGAGGGGACCCCTCATTGTAATCGATTCATTATTGAAGAGCAATAAAGAGAAGCCCGAAGTCCCCTCATATCTCTGTGTTCAATCTCTTATTCTGTTCTTGTGTTCTTGATTTGTTCTAAGCGATTCTACACTTGTCTGCGAGGTAATCGTTCGGACTGGACTGGCCAGCGACGGTTACTCAACAATTCGTTCTCGTTCAATAGAAATGCGACTCAAATCCATCTCCCTGCAGGCATGGCCCCTTGACGACCTTGCATCGTTTCATATGGTATCCTACCTTTGAAGCTCCATCATCCCACCTATTGGCCGTCCAAAATCGCGGTACCTTGGCTACACAAACGAGCTTAACGTCATCACTCAAAACCAGGTATAGTTTGATGAGTTACTTTGCATGCTGATAATTTAGTTTTAACTATGATTTCATCACTAATGTCTTGTAAATCTTCTGTAGGTTACGTGGTTGCCATATACCCGCGATGAGGTCCTAGAAATGACGCTAAACCCGATGTGTATGCGGGACGACGGTTTGTGAATGACACTCTCACCGCTGATTTACTTCCATGCGGTGGAGTACCACATGCCCCATCGAGTGACCAGACAGTTTGAGAAGCTTCAAGAATGTTCACCGATAGAGCACTCGACTTATATAAACCTGCATGGGTAAGGGTACCTATCGCCATTCGTTTCCACCGTGGGTTGTGGTTTAGATGTTAACAATGAACTTGTTTGTGTGGCAGGATTAACCGAAGGTGGAGGTACCGATATACCGACTGGGCCCATTATCACCATGCTTACATGTTGGAGTGGGTTGACTGATCCAATCGGTCTAGGGACATGCCACAGATCCATTAGAGGCCTCAGTTCATCAACTACCTCCAGTGGCTCCACGACGTCGCGCCCCTGCAACTTCGACTTACCATGACCTAGGCGGACATAGGGGAGGACCACTCATCTGACGAGGATATCGTAGACGAGTACGACGAGTTCACATGGATGGGCACGCAACCGGAGAGGGCCCCATCAATGCCTACTATGTGAGTTAATTTTAGTCCCCCTAGAAATTACCCATGTCACGATTGGCGAAGTTATTTACATTGTTTACCCATTCACAGGGAAGACAGCTGGCACGCATAAGCCACGAGGCTGGTGAGGTGCTTATGCTACTTGAGGGTTCGGAGGGGAGCTACAAACCCCTTGAGGACTTCGTTGAGGTATCCTACGCCTTCAGTACCTTACAAAAAGACATATGCTGCTGAAAATGAAATCCAAAAATATATCTTTCTAAAATTTGTAGCAATATAACTAGAAAGATTGATGTGATAGAGCTCTCCGCTGAGGTGATTTGATCCCGCTCTTTGCTTTTTATAGTCAATTCTTGATGTGATTAACAATGTTGAGAATGGAAATATAAATGATGCTATAAAAGCATCAAATAGATGATACAATAAATGTGTCAATGGGTACTAGTGGTTGGGTCTTTATGGGCTGTATAGCAGAATGTGGTAAATTGAGTTTAGTCCATTATTAGTATTAACACTCTCCCAAGTCAACTTAGCAGAAAACTACGGGGAGAAGATATATTCTACAACTTAGCACAATTCCTATAGGTGTAAATGGACATGAAGTGCCAAGGTTCTTGTAATCATGCTTTTGCAAGACAAATCAAATATATATGGCGACTGAACATTATGAAGCACTAGGCAACGCAAGGTTTGGAAGATGTCCCTCTTTTCAGTCTTGTCCCTTTTGTTTTCATTAATTGCGTGTAAGACTACAAATTTTTTCCATTGCACAGCATGGTTTACTGCTGCTAGTTTTGTTTACTGCAAGGACTGGTAGCTAGCTTTGCTATACGTATTGCAATGCACCGACTATAATGATAATATACTAGTGGTTTGATTAAATTGATGCTCTATTTTGCTTTGGATCAGAATTGTTTTTGAACCTGTGAAAAAACGTCATTGCATCCTCACTTAAATTTCCTACATTTCAGTTTTGTTCATGTTCTCTACAACATACTTTTGTACAACTGTTGGGTGAAGCATGGGAGTCATATATGCAATTTACTTGAGAAAAAAAATTGTATCTCGATGTGGCTCTTTCTTACTCTCTTTTTGTTGGTCATTGTAGATGGTTCGCCGCTGATGCTGGCGAATCGCAACTACAATGAACTACACCGCGACATGGGATGTTGTTCAAGCTGCCCCGACTCAGAGTGGCTCATCGCATGCTACGTCATCGCGGGCAAAGACATCCACTACCGCAGCATGAGATGACGATGACGAAGAGGAGGAGGACGACGATGTGGATGCCAGATTGCCTGATGAGATGGTCCTCTCGGATCTTGTTGGTGCACCTATCCCGACGTAGCCAACTCAGGCCACGCCTCTGCGCCGTAAACATCGTGATCGCACGGACATTAGTAGTGTTAATGTCGTCGAGGGTACCCGCAGCGAGCATCGAGCTGCTAGGTTCACACCGGGCACGAGTCCGATCTACAAGCGCAAGTGACGTAATTTAGTGTATGAGATGAATGAATGCATGCTTGAATGAATAAAATGTTTGAATGGATGGATGGTTGGATAATTGGATGACTGAATGAATGAAGTGATGGATGGATGGATGCATGGATGAATGAATGGATGAACGAATGAATGACTTGTCACGCCATGTGTACTGGCGTGATAACGGTTACATATGCCCTCCACACTAGCACAACGTGCGCACGACGGCTTACGTAGCAGGTTTGGCCATGCCGAGGAAAGTAGCATGATAGAATGGTTTCGCCACGCCGCGCGTTATGGCATGACCAAAGGGGTCTGAATTAAAAATAAAGTTAGCGAGGATTAACTTTAAAATATTATTAAAAAATGATTAAATAATATATAAAAAATTCTATACACCACGACTTCAAGAACATATATGCCCTGTTATATATAGATCAGACCTTTATAGCAATTTCACTATTTTCTAAATTTTAATGTTTCACTTCCATATTTGCAATAATATAGCTCATGATTTTCAAGAAAGTAAGGTGTAGATCAGAGAAAAGATTTGTTTGATGGGTTCACCATCGACGGCGACGAGGACTACACGAACGCACAACCACACAACCACTGCCCGTTATGCATGTTGACGACGAGGACGGGGCATGACCCATACCAAGTGGAGGAACAAGGTACATTGCTAGCTAATCTTTTTCTTTTTTCTTTCTTTTTTTTGCTACTACCTCTTGATTAGATTCATCATGCATGTCTTAACTTGCATTGTGAGGAGGGAGAGGATAATAAATATTTATCAGCACTACCATCAATAATACTGCTAGTATTGCTCAAACAACATTTTAGAACCTTGCCGACCCTGACTTCAGGTTTAGATCCTTATTTTTTAGAAGTATATTGCTTTTACCCTGAAGAACATGTGTAGGTGTTGGATTTTGTTCTTCAGGGTATAATTTAGTTCTCACACATAAATTGACATTATTATAGTGTCTCAGAGTGTTCACGGTGAACAAAGTAATTCATCCGATATAAAAAAATCGGCACATGTTAACTTATGCATCTAGACATATATCTCTTCATAACATAGATAATCAAAATATAAAAGAATTAAGATAATTGCGTGAACCCTAGGTATTTGTGCAAAGTTGTAGAGACCCTTAGGTTTTTGCGTAATTGGCACATAACCCTAGCTATTTACACACAAATATTTCACTTTGTTGTTCGTATGGCCACCCTATCCTTGTTCTAACTCTTTTAAGATTATTCTACGGCTTGTCTTCCTAGCGCTTGTTAGTTTCAATCTTGTAGTTCACATTAGTTTTTTCGTTTTAGGTTTGCACTGATTTGCTGTTGTAGTCGGCAATGCCGAAGCAAATTCAGATTGCATAGCGTCAGAGTTCTCTGTTTTTGATTTTCGTAAACTATGAGTTCATTTCGTTGTTTTAAAAGTTTCGTGTTTCAAACCGGACTTGGTTTAGAGAAACCGATTTGAAACTTGATTGTAACTCGTTAGATGTCAATAAAAAGGAGAAAAATAGAAAAGTCTTATCATCAGATACGACACAAAATAAATCTTGAGTGTGTTTCGTTTCTCTATATTGCTATCGCTGTTCTTCGAGAGGAATCAGAGTTTAGCGTAGAGGAAAGCTTCAGTGTTTGAGCGTGGCTTCAGTTTTCTGCTCCGACAATTGGTATAAGAGCTAAGATCCTTCGGAGGTGATGGCTGGGGATAAATCACCAAAGAAGGAGACACAGCCACAAGCAGTGAAGATTGGCGTTGATGCGTCATCAGCGGGAAAAACACCGACGAGAGGATTTGGAGTGCCCATTCAGTATCCGATACTGAATGACACCAACTACAGCCTGTGGGCTGTGAAGATGAGAATCATCTTGTGTTCTCTTGGAGTATGGGCAGCGACCGAGGGCGATGCACTCGTCGAAGATGACAAAGATCAGGGCGCTCTGGCCACAATTTCCCAGGCAGTGTCGGATGCTGTGATGATGGCCATCGCAGAAAATCAAACGGCAAAAGACGCATGGGAAGCTATAAGGGAGATGCGCATTAGTAAAGATCGTGTAAAAAGGCAAGGGTTCAGATATTGAAAAGGTGTTTTGATCGTATGATCAAGGAAGATTCCGAGAGTATTAATGAATTATCACAGAAACTCATCAGCTTGGTGGGTGAAATTCGTTCACTCAGTACTGAAGTAAAGAAAACGTCATCGTTGAAAAATTGTTCAGTGCAGTTCTTGATAAATTTCTCCAGATTGTCGGCACTATCGAACAATGGGGGTGATATGTCGACAATGTCCTTGTCTATAGCGATAGGACAGCTGAGGGCTTTCGAGGAAAACCTAAAAGGAAGACACACTGAGATGGGAGGAAAAGAAAAAGAGCACCTGATGCTTACTCAGGCTCAGTGGGAGTCGATGGCTGCTAAAGAAAGGAAGATCGTCGAGGGATCTAGCAGAAGCATGAAAGGAGGTGGTTGGCGTAGAAGTGGCTGTGGCCGTGGCCGTGGACAAGGTGGTGGACGTGGCGAGGATGCCAAAAATAAGTCATACAAAAAGATTGACAAGTCGAAGATCAAGTGCTTTAATTGTGATGAATATGACCACTACGCCTCGGAATGTCAGCAACCAAGAAAAGAATGGGTGAACTTTGTTCAGAAGCAATGCGATGAAGAACCGGCGTTGCTCATGGCTGAGACCTGTGAACTCGTACAGATGACTGAAGATACGACAAAGAGGGTGATGCTAAACGAGGAGAAGGTCTGGCCTGATCTTAAGTCCAACATAGAGGAAAATGGTTGCGATTGGTACCTAGATACAGGGGCTAGCAATCACATGACTGGTGACAAGATGATGTTCGTAGAGCTAGATGAGAAGATAGTTGGCATTGTCAAGTTCAGTGATGACTCTATTGTGGAGATATGCGGTCAAGGAACAGTGTTGTTCCAGTGCAAAACCCAAGAACACAAATTGCTCACACAAGTGTATTATATACCTCGGCTCCGAAGTAATATTGTAAGTCTCAGGCAACTTGATGAGATTGGGTGCAAGATCATCATAGAGGATGGGAAGTTATCTATCCTCGATCATGATCGGAAGTAGCTGGCAAAATTTCAACGCTCTAGGAACATACTTTATCTTATAAATTTACACCTGACTGAACCAGCCTGTCTGTTGGCAAAAGGAATAAGCGAAGCTTGGCGCTAGCATGCAAGGTACGGGCATCTAAACTTTTGCTCACTGCAAAATTTGTCTTGATTAAAGATGGTAGAAGGATTGCCAAAAATCCAGCAAGTTGAGCAAATTTGTAAGGGATGCCTGATCGAAAAACAGCACAGAAGACCTTTTCAACAGACTTCAGTGTATTGTGCGGAGGAATAGCTAGAACTAGTTCACGGTGATCTATGTGGCCCAATTACACCGGCAACACCGGTGGGGAATCTCTATTTTCTGCTGGTGGTTGACGATTGCTCAAGATATATGTGGGTGGGGTTGCTCAAAACAAAGGATCAAGCTTTTAGTGCTTTCAAGAAAATCAAGGCAAGAGCTGAGATGGAAGCCAACCTAAAGCTAAGAGCATTTCATTTAGATCGTGGAGGCGAGTTCACTTCAAATGAATTTGAGGAATACTGTGACGAATTGGGTTTGAAAATATTTCTCACTGCGCCATATTCACCTCAGCAAAATGGTGTGGTGGAGAGACGAAATCAAACGATTGTGGCGATGGCTCGTAGTTTGCTCAAGAGCATGAAAGTTCCAACGACGTTCTGGGGAGAAGTGGTCATGACAGCGGTGTATCTGTTGAATCGTTCTCCGACGAAGAGTCTGGTTGGCAAAACACCGTATGAAGCTTGGCACAACAAGAGACAGAGTGTGCGACATTTGTGTACATTCGGGTGTCTCGCTGATGTCAAGATAGTGCATCCTCACGTGATGAAATTGGATGATCGCAGCAGCACTATGGTTTTCATTAGATATGAACCAGGGTCCAAGGCATACAGATGTTATAATGTAAGGACAAGAAATTTGCATGTCAGTCGAGACATAGTTTTTGAGGAAGATAAGTGCTAGGATTGGAATGACAATCCAGTGCAAGAGAATGTATCGGAAAGTAAAGAAGATACACTCACGATATTCTTTGAAGCTGAGAACGTTGCGGGTGGAGGTTTAAAATGTGGAGTACGTGAATCAATCGGAGAAGCTCCAGAAATGCCAAGTTCTAAAACCGATAGCTCGTGCACTCCTTTGTCAGAGGTTTACAGGGCACTAGAGGTTTCACTGTTAGAAGTGACGGGTACTAATCTTTCATCAGATGGACCACTCTGTCTACGTGCCTTGAAAGATATCTATGTGGCTACTGAGCTGGTGGAAATGGAATATTCAGGCATGTGTATGTTGGCTCTGGTGGAACCTACAAGTTATGAAGTCGCAATGAAAGAGAAGTGCTAGAGAGTTGCTATGCAAGAGGAGATGAGGTCCATTCGTGAAAATGCAACTTGGGAGCTTGTGAATTTACCTACTGATCGAAAGCCAATCGATTTGAAGTGGGTATTCAGAGTGAAAAAGGATAGCAAAGGCAACATTGTCAAACACAAAGCTCAGTTAGTGGCAAAAGGATATGCTCATTTCGAAGAAATTTTTGCACTGGTAGCCAGGTTGGAAACTGTAAGATTGCTCACTGCTATGGCGACACATGGTGGATGGGAAATTCATCATGTGGATGTCAAATCGGTGTTTCTCAACGGGGAACTCGCCAGAGAAGTCTATGTGCATCAACCCCCTGGACACATCGAGGAAGGAAAAGAGCATATGGTGTTGCGGCTCAAGAAGGCATTATATGGACTTCGACAAGCACCCTGAGCATGGAATTTCA
This sequence comes from Phyllostachys edulis, assembly GCA_036346405.1. Classification (NCBI taxonomy): domain Eukaryota; kingdom Viridiplantae; phylum Streptophyta; class Magnoliopsida; order Poales; family Poaceae; genus Phyllostachys; species Phyllostachys edulis. The sequence continues at coordinate 250,782 of CM070567.1, forward strand.
AATTGGACAAGTCTCTTGTGTCATTAGGCTTTGAGAGAAGCCTGGTTGAGCATGCTGTGTATTGAAGAGAAAAATGTGACACATTTCTTTTGGTTGGGGTATATGTTGATGATTTGATCATCACTGGATCAAACATTAGCAATATAACAGAGTTCAAGAGACAGATGAAGAGGATGTTTAGTATGAGTGATCTGGGACCTTTGAGTTATTACTTAGGCATCGAGGTGGAGCAAACAGGAGGAATAATTTCTTTGTGCCAAGTTGGGTATGTTGGAAAATTGCTAGCATTATCGGGTATGTCATACTGCAATTCTTGTCAGACTCCCATGGAAAATCGCCTTAAGTTGAGCAAGAAGAGTGGCGGTTCTCCTGTGAACGAGACTGAGTATCGAAGTATTTTTGGAAGCTTGCGATACCTAGTGAATACAAGGCCGTATATTGCATATTCAGTTGGGATAGTGAGTCAGTTTATGAAAGTGCTGACTACTGAGCATATGGCAGCAGTCAAACATATTTTGAGGTATGTGAGTGGCACAAAATGCTATGGTTGCTCCTATGAAAAGTGTGATGGTCTGGAACCAAAGCTAGTGGCACATTATGATAGTGATTTGGCAAGCGATTTTGATGATCGCAAGAGTACCACTGGAACAACGTTCTTCATTGGACAGAGTTTGATTACTTGGGCATCTCAGAAGCAGAAAACTGTAGCTCTCTGTTCTTGTGAAGCTGAGTATATTGCAGCAGCAACGAGTGCATGCCAAAGTGTTTAGCTGAGCCGTATGATTGGAGATCTCAAGAAGCAAGCACCGGAGAAGATTAAGTTGATGGTGGACAACAAATCGATTATTGTACTTTGCAAGAATCCAGTCTATCATGATCGAAGTAAACACATTGACACAAGGTATCATTTTCTTCGTGAATGTGTCGAGAGTGGCAAGATTGATGTAGATCATATTAGTACAGATGGTCAGCTTGCTGATATATTTACCAAAGCTCCCGGTCGCATCAAATTTGTTGAGATGAGACAAAATTGGGTATCAAGAATGTGAAGTTAGAACAACAAGCTTAGGGGGATGATTTGTTAGTTTTAATCTTGTAGTTCATATTAGTTTTTCTGTTTTAGGTTTGTGCTGATTTGCTGTTGTAGTCGGCAATGCCGAAGCAAATTTAGATTGCATAGCGTCAGAGTTCTATGTTTTCGGTTTTCAGAAACTGTAGCAGTTCATTTCGTTGTCGGAAAAGTTTCAGGTTCGGACTCGGTTTATAGAAACCGATTTGAAACTTGATTGTAACTCGTTAGATGTCAATAAATAGGAGAAAAACAGAAAAGTCGTATCATCAGATACGGCGCAAAATAAATCTCGAGTGTGTTTCATTTCTCTGTATTGCTATCGCTGTTCTTCGAGAGGAATAAGAGTTTAGCGTAGAGGAAAGCTTCAGCGTTTGAGCGTGGCTTCAGTTTTCTGCTCCGACAGCGCTTTCATGGTATGGTATGATTGGGAGTATGGAACCCTTATATGTAACCATATAAGACCATTGGATCAATTAGCCATACAAGGTATAGTTTTGACTTCCCTAAAAATATCTATTTTGAGATGTTTTTTTTACTTTATCATAAATGCTTACTAAATTATTTAGTCTAGAAACTTCCTAAAAAATACCATGCTCTTGCAATTCCCCATATTTTAAAAAACCTCCCAACTTTCCTAAAAAACACTCTATGCACGCTTGGGTTCGATATTGCCTAGCAATCACGCGTTTCTTCCCACTTTTCATACTGACCTTGGATGTTTTTTTTTGTTGATTTCTTCATTTCCTATTTAATTGTTGCCATGGAGGTTGCTTACCCCTCAAACGGTTTACTTGCCTCCAACGAGAGGAGCTTCTTTGCATACTTTATAGATTGAGGGCACTTTTGTAGAAGATTGTCTTTGATGCAACTATACTGTTGTAGGTGTAAAAACCAAACACGAGTGAGGGGGTGGACGTCGGCCGTCTGACGGGCCATCGTCCACGAGAGTAAAAAATGACACGATGATTTATACAGGTTCGGGGGTCCGAGAGGACCGCCCTACTCCTGTCGGTGAGCCAACGGGGGGTTACCTCCAGAGAGGGAGCCCCCGAGGACTCACCAGTTTGAACATGTCTCTTTATTGCTCAAGAGAGCCATCCTCTTGAAAGGAGGGATACATGGGGTATTTATAGGCTCCCAAGCTCTGCATAAATGACCAAAATACCCCTTGGGGATAGCTACACTATGAGTACAAGTGAGGGGTATTATAGTCTTTCATGAGTATAATCTGCATTTTTGTGATCTCAGAGGCGAGTCTTCCGCCAAAGTGGTGAGATCTAGGAGGGATGAAATATTCCTCCAACAAGAGTCCCTCGCCCTTGGTGTTTCAAGAAGAACGCCAAAAGGGTAGTTTGAAATTGCGCTTTTAGTGGAGAGATCGATATTTCAAGGAGTCGATCGGATTTGAACGCTGTCAAGCGTCAAAATGTGCTCAAAGCGCCATGCCCAATTAGATTACCGTTTTAGATTTCATTCAACGATTCGCCATTTATCCGCTCTTTGATCGCTTTTGGATTCTCTTGGACCGGCCTTTGAATGGATCGCCGATTGTCCTTGTATTCTACCGCATATGGGGTAGTTGGTTTTAAATGGCGTCATCTAGGCATACGTAAAGGTGGCTCGCACATGAGGCATCTTCTTCTTTGTGATGAAAAGAAAACAAGCTTCTTCGCTTTATAGCACCATGGCCAACACCACCAAAGCTTCCACTCTTTCTTGGCTCCTTCCTCCTCAATCCTTCTCTCTCAGATCTCTCCAAGCCGCCATGGGGAAGGTCCCTAGCTCGGTCCCCGCCACACGGGGTGCTTAGCGATACTGCCGCCCGGGTCTTTCGGCTTTGGCCACGACCCTACCGGATCATATACTAATAATGTAGTTTAGAGTTAGATCCGAGCAATGGGAAGGAGAGGGTGGCGCTGGCCGAGGACAAAGACGGCGGTCGAGCAGCCGGATTCGTGATGAGCGCAGAGGAGGCGGAGCGCTGGGCATGGCCGGTGGAGACCGTGGAGGACCTGCCGCCTCGCTGGTGCTGCGTCGGCGATGAAGGCGCGCTTCGATCTCGCGGTTCTCGTGGGCGCCAGGCTGGCGTGAGCGCCGCGTTTACGCCGGCCCACCTCGAAGTTCCGGCCTCGGCATCCCCCATACCGCCCACGCGAGTGCCTTAGTCGCTAACGCGGCCGCTGGCGGGAGCTCGATCAAGCGCCGTTGCGTCTCTCACATGCCTCGCGCCATCGCCGCCATTCCTCCAGAGATCTGCGGCGCCGGATCCGTGATCTCGGTCACCTCCGACGCCGACGACGGCCGCTCATTGATGGCGCGGTGGCGCTGCTCCTCCTCCGCCTTCGCCCCGCGACCTTCTCCCCCCACGACGTCCCCTCATCTCGAAGCGCAGATGACAACCCTCGGCGACCGTCGCCGCTGCCGCCAAAGGCTTCACCGGCGGCGACTCGAGGCGCGCTCGAGGGAGGCGGCGAGGCGGCGCTGCTGGCCGCACACGCACCGTCTGTGGTGGTGCCCGGCGGGTTCGCAGCGGGCGACGGCGAAGGATGGTGTACGCCGGGTCGCTTTTGAGTCCATGCCTACAACCCGACACCGGGCCCTGCCCAGCGCCATCGGGCGATGGTAGGGCGGCGAGGACGAGCGCCAGAGCCCTTGTGCGCGACGGCGGCGGCGAGGTCGATCCCCTCGCCGAAGCAAGACGCAAGGCGTATGTGTGCGACCGCGAGAGGAACACCGAGATCTGTTGCGGTGCGACTCCCACGCGGTCGCGACGATGGCCTGCAGCTTGTGGACGCCAAGCGAGGGTAGTACGGTGACCGTGCCCAGGTTGACGCTCTAGGCGCCGTTGACGAAGATGATCTATAGCACCGTGGTGGGCGGCGGTGAGTCGTTTGCGAGACGGCCAACACAAGCATCGAATCCGTGGAGAGATTTTAATAGGAGTCTGAAAATTGTATGTTGTGTGCTGAAGTTTGATTTGTGGTACTAGCTGTTCATGTATGAATGATGTGTTTGTTTTTTGGCGGTGAAAAATAAGGTCTCAAAAGAAGCCCCGAGGTCACGAGGGCGCACGAGGCTTCAAGGGTCCCGAGGCCCCGAGGGTACAAGGGTGCGAGGCCCCGAGGGCACGAGGGCGCACGAGAGTGTGAGGCTTCGAGGGTCCCGAGGCCCCGAGGGCACGAAGGCGCGAGGCTTCGAGAATCCCGAGGCACCGAGGCCCCGAGGCCCCGAGGGCACAAGGACGCACGAGAGTGCGAGGTTTTGAGGATCCTGAGGGCACGAAGGCGCGAGGCTTCGAGAATCCCGAGGCACCGAGGCCCCGAGGCCCCGAGGGTACGAGGGCGCGAGGCCCCGAGGGTGTACGAGGGTGCGAGGCCCCGAGGGTGTACGAGGCCCTGAGGCCCCAACGAGGGAATGAGGCCTCGAGGGCACCGTGAAGGCGTGAGGCCTCGAGGCCCCAAGGGCACCGCGAGGGCGCGAAGCCTTAAGGCCCCGAGGGCACGAGGCCCTGAGGGCACCACGAGGGCGTGGCGCCACGAGGGTGCGGGCGCACAGGGTGCGGGGCACCACGAGGGCCCAGATGTATGTGATCGTTTGTCTTCGGTTGAGCTTGTAATCTGCATAATACAAAGATCAAAACTGAAAACTCCAACTTTCTATGTTCTCTTTTCTCGAGGACTCGGCTTTGGAGAAAGGCGACGCGGTCGATGACGAGTCTTCGGAGAATAGCTGCACGCCACTGTGGCGCCGAACATCCATTTCACATGCGCGCGAGGGCGTGTGCGAGGTGTAGTCAAGGATGTCTGCGTAAGAACGGCCACTGTAGCATGCGAGTATCCAACAGGCCTCAAACCACTTCTAGTGGGTTGGTAGCCAAGCGCCCGGGGCATGGGGCTCACGTACGCCCCTTGTGCAGACTTGTCGAAGTATAGATCATTTTCGACGGGAGGTGGTCGGATTCCTCGACAGTGTAGCCCCCTCGTCCCTTGGGTTCCCAAGGGGCAAATAAGAATGCTCGGGTGTGAGGGTACGCGTGAGGGTTTTGCGAAGGCCTCGGGCGCGAGGGTTTTGCGAAGGTCTTGGGCGCGAGGGTTTTGCGAAGGCCTCGGGCGTGAGGGTTTCAGGCATGAGGGCATGCACGAAGGCACGTGAGGGCTTCGGGTGTTAGACTCCTGAAATTGTGTCTTGTACATTTTGCCCATAAGATCAAGTGATGGCTCGGGCGTGAGGCCACGCACGAAGGCACGCGAGGGTGCGCGATGGCCCGATGTCGACGAAGGCGCGGCGACGTTGTCTTCGCAGGTTCTTCCTGCGGCACGCGCGAAAGCACGCGAGGGCTTCGGGCGAGAGGGCACGCGCGAAGGCACGCAAGGGCACGCGAGGGTGCACGAGGACTTCGAACATGAGGGCATGCGCGATGTCGACGAAGGCACGGCGACGGCCCTCGGCGGTTACACAAAGTCGTCACGTGGGTGCCCCGAGGCCGGGGCTCGTGCGGAGGCGAGGTGGTAGGATTACTCAACACTACTAGCCCCCCTGCCCCTTGGGTGCCTGCGAGGACGCCCGAGGGGTAAAGAAGAGTGCTGAGGTCTTGTATCCTGTTGACGAATATGCTTGGCCAAAGACTTGGCCAAATTCCATCTTGACGGGAATGTAGATGCTCGAGATTTTGCCAAATTCTGACCCGGTGCAGTGCGAGGCACGAGAGCCGAGGAATATGCGCAAGGGCACCCGTGACTTAGCCAATTTCGGCTTGGTGGGTACGTGGGTGCCCAAAGACTTATGCTTATTTTGTACTCCATACCATGTGAGTGCTCCACGTGAGGGCAGGTACTAAATTGACGCTTCTCGTTGGCCCTTCGAGTAGGGTGGCTTTTGTTGCTTCATCCCTGAAGATAAAGTACTGAACACTGAGGCACCCCACCGAGGCACAACCTTCAGGGCAAGGGGTTTGTCTGAACGAAGCCTGTGCACGCAAAGTCATGGACGCGAGACCGGCCCACCGAAGCACAGCCTTCTAGGCAGGCGGCGCATCAGCGCGAAGTCTTGTAGGTGAAGTCATGGATGCAAGGCCACCGAGCCGAGGCATAGCCTTCGAGGCGGGTGGCGCGTCGAAGTGAAGCCTAAGTAGGCGAAGTCTTGGACGCGAGGCCGTCGAGCTGATGCATAGCCTTCGAGGCTGGCGGTGCGTCGAAGCGGAGCCTATGTAGACGAAGTCTTCGACGCGAGGCCACCGAGCCGAGGCATAGCCTTCGAGGCTGGGGGTGCGTCGAAGCGAGCCTATGTAGACGAAGTCTTGGACACGAGTCCGCCGAGCCGGGGCATAGCCTTCGAGGCCGGCGGTGCGTCGAAGTGAAGCCTTTGCAGACGAAGTCGTGGACGCAGAGGCCGCCGAGCCGAGGCATAGCCTTTGAGGCCGGCGGTGCGTCGAAGCGGAGCCTATATAGACGAAGTTTTGGACGTGAGTCCGCCGAGCCGAGGCATAGCCTTCGAGGCCGGCGGTGCGTCGAAGTGAAGCCTATGTAGACGAAGTCTTGGACGCGAGTCCGCTGAGCCGAGGCATAGCCTTTGAAGCCGGTGGTGTGTCGAAGTGAAGCCTTTGCAGACGAAGTCGTGGACGCAGAGGTCAGCCGAGCCGAGGCATAGCCTTCGAGGCCGGCGTGCGGCCAAGTGAAGCCTATATAGCGGTTGTCCTCCTCTTGCCCGTGGCTTGATGAGAGTTGTCGGAGTAGAACTCCTCGTAATGGTCGTGGTTCGAGCTAGAAACGTTGCGATGATTTCGTAGATAACACGCGCCCCTGTGAAAAAAGAGAATGATCAACACTTATTTCTTGTAGCGAGATAACATTCGTTTGACATGAGCATTGATCGAAGTGTTGCCGAGGGACTAGTAGAGTCCCATCACTTTTGATACTAAGATCTCCGATGTGATAGCCTTATGCGAGCATGATAGTACTTGATCAATATTCGAGCCAAGTCGACGGTACATGATTCGAGCTGCCAATGAGACTGAGTCATGGACACATCAAAGGGGTGGCCACGAGACTAAGTTGTGGGGCACCGAATGGCCACTAGGGATGGTAGCCCCCCAGTGGACTTGGAGTTGCCCATGAGGCTTACTCATGGGTACCTTAGACGTGTGCCCCTGACAGTAAGTCACGGGCACATCCGTGCCATCCACGAGGCTAAGTCGTGGGGCACTGAATGGCCACTAGGGGTGGTAGCCCCCCAGTGGACTAGGAGGAGCCTATGTCTGTGGGGACCCGGAGGTCGTTCAGCGCGTGGCCTGGAGTCTAAGGAGGACGAGTCCTCAGCACATCCATCAACTTGGTATTGGACCAAAGTTGTCGCTCATGCCCTGGGTCTAGTAGGACACGAGCCGCCATGGTGGGGGCGACGGACGCCCAAACCACCATGGACTTTTGTTAGGGGAGACCACGGAGGTCGTATGCCCTACGCACCACGAGGGTGGTCGCTCATGCCCTAGGGCCAGAGGGACCACGAACCACCATGGTGGAGGCGATTTAACGCCCAAGCCACCATGGACTTTTGTTAGGGAGACCGCGGAGGTCGTGGCGCCCCACGCACCACGAGGGTGGTCGCCATGCCCTAGGGCCATGGGACCACGAACCGCCATGGTGGAGGCGACGGACGCCCAAGCCACCATGGACTTTGCTAGGGAGACCGCGGAGGTCGTGGCGCCCCACGCACCACGAGGGTGGTCGCCATGCCCTAGGGCGATGAGAACACGAGCCGCCATGGTGGAGGCGATGGGACGCCTGTGCCACCATGGACTTTGCTAGGGGAGACCGCGAGGTCGTGACACCCTATGCACCACGAGGGTGGTCGCCATGCCCTAGGGCCATGAGACACGAGCCGCCATGGTGGAGGCGATGGACGCCTGTGCCACCATGGACGTTGCTAGGGGAGACCGTGGAGGTTGTACACCCTATGCACCACGGGTCAAATCCATCCCTTGAGGAAAGTGTCTTGAGAGCCCATACGAGATTTATATGTGGGACTGCCCCTAACAAGAGCGTTAGAAGCGAGCCTCATAGCGAGCCTTCATCGCTCGTGCCACATGGACGTCATGCGCCCGGGGTGACGGTTGGCCCAGAATCCTTAGCTTTCGTCGCGAGGGTGCCTTGAATCGCCGCCTTGGCCGGAGCCTCGACGACCAAGACAAGGGAGGAGGATGCGCATGGGAACCCTGTGGCATGCAGGATGTTGCCATCCCGAGGTGGATGGCCCCGATCTCTCGACAAGAGTGCTGGTGGGGCTCCTTCAAAGAGCGGATGGGTCATCCACAAGATCTTGCCTTCGAGGAGCCGGAGGAGGTTTCGTGGACTTAGAGTATTTTTGGTAGGAGACATAGCCTTTCATCGATTAGCTACGCCCCCACAGACGGCGCCAATGTTGTAGGTGTAAAACCAAACACGAGTGAGGGGTGGGCGTCGGCCGTCGACGGGCCATCGCCCACGAGAGTAAAAATGACACGAGAATTTATCTGAGTTCTGGGGTCCGAGAGGACCGCCTACTCCCCGTCGGTGAGCCAAGGGGTTACTCTCAGAGAGGAGTCCCCGAGGACTCACCAGTTTGAACATGTCTCTTTATTGCTCAAGAGAGCCATCCTCTTGAAAGGAGGGATACATGGGGTATTTATAGGCTCCCAAGCCTGTACAAATGACCAAAATACCCCTTGGGGATAGCTACACTATGAGTACAAGTGAGGGTATTATAGTCTTTCATGAGTATAATCGCATTTTTGTGATCTCAGATCACGAGTCTTCCGCCAAAGTGGCCCTGATCTAGGAGGGATGAAATATTCCTCCAACATATACAATACTATATCTCATGTTCTAAATCAATTGCAGAAGAAAAGGCTCAAGGTCTAAAGACATTTTCCGGAAAGGCTCACGTGCTTGGAACAAATTTAGTTTTAGGGGACAATATATGCTATACAATCACCTTTCATCAACTTTTGGTTTTGTCACCAAATCAACACGGAAAAATCTGAATAAAATTGGTGATGAAAATGTGTTGGAAGAAACAACAGGATACATTTGATGCGAATAGTGCCATTTGTATTTTGTTTTTTATTTATCATTTGTCAGAATTTTCTCATTTTTGTTACTCTTAACATAGAATGAGTTTTATCTTGGAAAATTATATATAGGTTGAATAAATTGAGAAATACATCGATAATATACTCTTTCAGCTTTCTATAAAGCCGGACCCAATGGGCCTTAATTTGGTCTTAAAAAAAGTACACCTAGATTTTTTTTTGAGAATTTTTCTTATTGATTTAGTGTCCAAATGGGAATGGTCGCATGAGTGCACCACAAAGGGTACATTACTTCGATGCTAAATTGGAAGGTTGAGGTTGAAAATGAGTTGAAGAAGAGGAAGGCATCCTATGGTGCGGTTCGGGATCTGCACTTCTCGTCGAAGCCAGGACAGGCAAGCGATGCGACGTTGTGATGAATGGACTGAGGTGGAGCAGTGCAGGAGGAGTCAGACGATGTTCACCCTGCTTAACACTGAGTCTAGCATTCCCACTAACAATTTAAACTATAATTACTAATAATTCTAGCAAGCAATGCATGGAATAAAACCTCTCAACTGGTCACCTAACAACAATCAAAATAATATAAATACATAAAGGATTAACTTTCACAACTTGGAATCACATGCCCAAGAACGCTCAGGTCACACACGCTTGAGAAACGCTCGGGTCACTCACGCCTGAGAAACGTCCGGAACCATGCGCCCTGGAACAATGGTTAGCAATAAATAATATAATCAAACTAATATTAAATAAACCAAAGTTCCAATCATTAAGCTAATGATAACCAAATCCACTAATAAACTCTAAATAAAGTATAATGTCTCTATATTTAGTGAAAACAAACTAAGTAAAAGTGTATGCGTGATTAATTGCATGTGATGCACATGTACTGCTCCATCCCATGCATGTCGTCTTTATTGACCATCTAAAAGCAACAACAAAGTAAGGGTGAGTCCAAGGATTAATATCATCATTATTCATGTGTCCAAGTTATATCATTATCTTTCTATTAATGCAACACATCCCTATTTTACATACTCATTTGCTCATCTCATCGCTCATACCGGTATAGCATGAGTGAACACCCGCGGCAATATTCACCATTTCTCAAGCCCGTCCAATAGGGAACCGGGGGTCTCTCCACTCCCGTGGAGTTCTACCACCAAGGTAGATATCATATGATCATCGGAAGTGATCTATCATGCAATGATTGTGCACATGATGTAAGAATGCTATTTGTTCTACTATTCATTAAAATTATACATTATCACCGTTAGCATATCATCATCATTATCATCTCATCACCATTTTCATGGCATTTAAATAGGCATAAATAAATGTTATGGCAATAAATTTGTAAAGACAAATGACAAACAAATCGATGTCTACCCCTCTAGCATGCACTTGTGTTTTAGCCACGAAAGCCAAAACGATGCAAAGACAGCACCGAACTCGAAGCAACACTCTTTGAACGAAACCAATAATCCACCTCAAAAACATGCAACAATAGTACAAGCACATAACACAACTCAACATCGCTCCTATGCGCAAACCCGACACAATTAACCCCTCTTCACTGGACAACCCACCTGATGTCCCGGTGATCAAACATCCATAACTTTTACTCCCGGAATCCAAATATAGCAAACTCTATATTTTTTGGAATTTACACACAATTTGATGCAATTTCCTAGTTACTAGAATTACCTGATTATGTCATCTAAATACATGTTTTTAACCCCGAATGTCAAACTGGAACATTGTAGAACAACATACTTCATAATTTTGGTTTTTTTCTCTAATAATCTATTTTTAATTCTGAAATACAGCAATATACCTACGCTTTTTTATTTTACAGAAATAATCCTCTGTCGTTCCCCTGTTCAGCGACTTGAATAGTCACCCAATGGTTGAGCGATTAGTGTATAAGTAGGCGAATGGTTCAGCGACAAGTGTACAAGTCGCCGTTCGATTGAGCGACTTCGGCTAGTCACTGAACCATTGTGTGACACATAGACAAGTCGCGCACCGGTTGGGCGATTTGAGATAATAATATTTTTTTATTAATCGGGTGGAAATAATTGTGGGGGAATAAATGGAAATTTTTTGTAGGTAATACATTTAGCAAATATTATTTGTAGGTTGTTAATTTTTTTGGAAATATAAGGATGGTGACAAGGTTAGTTGCTCCATTTCTGATTTTCGTAGATTCTCAAGGGTACGAAATATGTTAGACTCGCAATAACATTTTGTGATCATTGTTTGTTCTTATAGTGCGGTAAATTTCTGTAGAATTTTGTGAGGACGTTCGAAGTAGCAATGATTCGTAAGTAGTAAGGTAAGTGATATTGCGATGCGCCAGGGAATTCGTACACAACCATGTCATAGTAACTACGAAGTAAAATATGAATAAAAGTACACAAGGCACAACGAAGACCCCGTACTAACCGCCCGCTACACCAGCCGCCCCACCTCCTCTGTCTTTGCCATGTCCCACCCCCAGTCCGTGCCCGACAGGGTGAGGTGGTTAGGAGCCCTGCTGATCCGTGCTTCCAAGGCCCCAGGGGTCGACTCTACTGGTGCCTGCGTGGCCATTGGGGAATTGCTGAGCTATGGCCCGGAAAGAACCTTGACAAAGTCTTGGTCGAGGTGCTCCTTGATCTCCCCGGCTCATCCATAAAGTAGCCGCCCACGTCTTGCGTGGCCTCTCTCATGGGAGTGCAGAATGGCGGTGGTCGGGAAATCAGAGGGAAAATATTATTTATTCGTGCAATATATCGACGTGAACAAACCTAAAGAGACAAAATGTACCTTCGGCGTGGGCCATGGCACGCGCCCAAGTCTCGTACCCGCCATACCCGCCCTGCCCGAACATGTCGGGGAAGAACGGATACTGCCCTAACGCCTGGTAGGGGTCCAGGAACAACGGCGGTGGCGCTGGCGATGCGTATCCACGTGCCCACCCTGACCCTCCAGCGGCTCGACGGCGGTGGGGGAGGGGGGACGTGCACGGCCTAACCCTCCAGGCTGGTCAGTCGTTGGTGGGGGTGGGGCACATGCATGTGGTCCTCGGGGCCTCTGGGCGCTGCGGGATGTGCCACCTCGATGGGACGATCGATGTGGCTACCTCACGGGACCGCCTCAAGACGACGTCGAGTGGCGGCATGCCTCATTGCATCAGAGACCGGCGTGCAAGCCGCAAAGATCTCGCAAGCGTCACCTCCGCACCATGGGTGAACCTGTCCTGGATCGACACCGAGCCCCTCGCAATCCCGGCGGTGATGTCCGTCTGCAAGGAGTACATAAAAGCATCAAACTTGTAATCGTGGTAACCGTACTCAGACATTTCGATACACGAAAGTACCTACCACAAGGTGCATGTTCCACACGAAGTGTACAAGGTACATGTCGGTCCGTACTGGTACATGAGCGGGGGAAGGGTCCATGACAAGCACCAGCCTGGTCCAGTGTAGGTACTCATCGTACGCGCTGGGGCCGTATGGGGTGGCCTCATGCACGTAGTCCTCGCGTGCCTCCGCCCACTTCGCCACCCACAACTCCATCTTCGTCGCCCAGCTTGACCTACTACCGCCCCTCCTAGTCTGTCTGCGAAGCATACCACTGCAATTAGAAGCCATCGTAACAGAACTGGACAAAAATATAGGGACATGTGTTGCGTGTAATTCACGCGTAGACCGAGTCGCGGACCCGACACCCGATGGGGACTGGAACAACCTGGCGGAGGCCGAACTGGCGCGTCACCCTATGCACCACAGTCCTCGATGAACACGTCGAAGATGAGCTTCTTCCACGTCATCCAGTACGCCTGGTCGCGCTAGCACAGTGAGGACAGCCCGTCGGGAGCGTGGGCCTCCATCTCCTAAGAAGAGTACGACTCCCAGTGCACGTCGTCGGCGGTGAGGCGGTCGAGCTGCTCGACGAAGTGCTCATACACATGTGTGACCTGCACATGTGCGAACTGTGCCTGCGAGCCAGAACAGTGGTTACAAATGATGACCCATAATACAACTGAAGTAAAGATACATGAGAGTACGTACCCATCTACGACACCAAAGGGACCTTGCAGTCGGCTGGTCCACTGCACCCCCGGGGTACATGTCCGCGCGGTACGGACTGCTGTCGATCAGCACCAGCTGTTCGAGGGGAAGCGCTCGAACGATCACGCCTACAGCAGGAGGGGAAGCCTGTGAGGCCAGAGGCTGGCCTCATCTTGCAGCACGCCTCGCATATGTCGCAGTATATCATAGCAAGTACAGCTGATCTCCAGCTGATCTGCACCTCCTCCCCGTCGACGATGGCCCTCGTGTACTGCATGAGGTGGGCGTCGACGGAGTCACCGTGGCTGCGGGTAAACCATACCCAGCCAAACAACCACAACAAGTACACCTCGAGGTGCCGTGACACCTGGTAGTCACTGGGCTCCAGGCCCATCCGCTCGACCTGTGCCCAAATGAATAATTAGTACCCAGAAAGGATAGTGCATCGCTAAACATGGAAAATGGTTCGCATACGTACCCAGAAGACGTAGTACGCGGCCGCGGCCTCGACCTCGGCCGGAAGAACCCCATCAAACATGCCCAGTAGGTCCTCGCGCTAGTCGGTAGGCACGTCTGACGAGGAGGCAACGACTCCCGCGATAGGCAGGCCGAGCAGCACTGCAATATCCTATAGAGTGGGGGCCACCTCCTTGAATGGGAGGTGGAAGGTGTGCGTCTCAGGCCGCTACCTGTCTACCAGAGCTATTAGCAGTGACCGGTTGAACGAGAACCGTCGTGACCGCTTTGGGCCGGCCTGGACCTCCCCGTCGTCCTCGACTAGGCCGCCGTCCTCATCGATGGCCTCCACCATCCGCGCGAGAGGTAGAAGGCCAGTATCGCTCAGCCTACAAAGCACAAAGAAGTAAGTGCATAGCGGACATATGATAAAAAGAAGTGGCACAGTTTGCAGACAAACCTGTTTCTCCAGCGTGGGTCTAGTCTCCAAGCCCGTCGGGGTGTCCGCATATGGACGACCCCCAAGTTAGTTGCCTCGTCTCTGCCCTGAGGATGCGGGACATGACGGTGGGGCGGTGTTACTGCCGTCGCGCGCCCCCAAGAAAGGCGAAAGGCCATCCAAACCCCAAGGTCACGAGCCATACCTGCAAATCAATTTCAAGTTAGCAATTACAACAGAATTAATTGTTTAATTATCAACCTATGATCAATCCATTCTTAGCACTGTTCTCGCCTAATTTAATTATTATCTACATGAATTATCTCAGCTAATCTATAACTAATATGGGTCCACTAGTTAATTAAATATTACTAGCATTGCTCAAATAACTAGTTATTAATTAACGTGGAGCGCAACGCAGTGACAAACCAAAGATGTTTTAACTACTTTTCATTTTACGATTATCTGGGTGAGATCCGGCTATCATAATACATTACACTGGATTAATATTTTAAACTAATTAGTAATGACCTAGGATCGACTGTTGAATGGTACACTAACTAAATTAATTATGTTACTTAATCAGTTATTGGCATGGGCCCAGAAGTAAGTACCCATCCCTTTCTCTAATTAAAATTTATTCCTAAGTTACTTATGAGTACACAAGCCATACTAGTGGATGCGTGAGTTTTATGGATCAAATACACATCAACAATTCCTAGTTAATCGCAACTAAATTACATCTATTAACAATATACGACCCAGTAGACCCAACTACACATCTAAATATTTGAGTTGCTAACCGACCATAGTTTCGAATGTAAATCTACAAAGAAAAGCAGGGAACTCTGCGTCGTTGATGAGCGGTCCTCTCCTCCTCCCTCTCCCTCTCCCTCTTCCTCTCCTCTCTTTCTCTTCCTCTCCCTCTCTTCTCTTCTCTCTCAAGAGCAAAAATGGCGACCGAGAGCAAATGGCAAGGGCTGGCGCGCGTGCGGGATATAGTGCCTTAGTCGCCCAACGGATGAGCGACTAGGGCCTTAGTCGCTCAAAGGTAGAGCGACTAGGGGTTAGTCGCTGAACAGTTGACCGACTAGTAGCTGAAGGGACTACTCGCTGACGTGTTGAGCGACCTGTTGAAGAATCTAGACCCGCCATTATGTGTTAATGGAGTATTTTGGTTATTAATGACAAATCTACTTGTGAGACTAACACTTCTATTGATTACCTATTGCTTAGTCTCATTTGGATATAAAGGTGAAAATCAAAGAGGTATGCATTCAACATCATATTCTTATATCTTGTTGCATTCCTCGGATCCAAAATATAGGATGAACTCCACCAAAAGGTTAACTTGAATGTGTGTATATATATTCCCATTACACATTTGTGTATGCACACATTTAGGGGGAGTTCACTCTATGTTTTGTGGTTTCATTAGTATTGATCCATATTCATTTGTCCACATATATTTGGGATCTTTACTTTGAAACATATCCTTGAGTATACATAACTTGTGTAGTTAATATATTCATATGAGTATATGAGACTTGTGTAGTTCATATATGCTCATATACCCTTTGAGTATATTCAACTTGTGTAGTTCGTATATACTTATACCAATCTACATTCAATTATTTACAAATTGAAGTGATTATCATCAATTACAAAAGAGGGAAAGATTGTGGTATCTTGTCCCACCATTATGAGTTAATGGTATGTCATGGTAATTAATGATAATCATATTGTGGAACTAACATTTTTCATGAGTTGGTGAAATATGTTATGTTCCATGATGATGAAGACTTTGGATGATATCATGAGTTGATCATCATCAAGTCAAGAGCTTGAAGTAAAGGATGCATCATGTGTTGATGGGTATCAAGATCCTGAAGAGAAGAAGATCATCATGTGTTGATGATCATCAAGCCAAGTTCAAGAAAAGGATGTCATCATGTGTTGATGAGCATCATATCAAGTTTCTTGAAGAAGAGAAAATAATCATGTGTTGATGATGTTCAAGAAGAAGGAAATCATCATGTGTTGATGATTATCTAGTCAAGAACCCGGACTTGAAGTAAGGATGTGCGTCATCAAGCTTCAAGAGGTTGTGCAAGGCAAAGGTATGACTAGCTAGGGCTAAGGATGTGTTCCTAGTCTTTTACCGGTCTTGGTGTTTGGTTGGAGACTGGATTGCTAGTATAGGTTGTCGTACTATTAAGAGGGGTCTTGACTAGTAGCTTGAGTTAGTCATGTGTTGATAGCTCATTGTGTTTGCTCTAACTCATCTTGGCATGATGCAATTATTTGCGAATGTGTTTTGCAAATAGTTGAGGCATATGCATAACCCTTGTAGCATGTGACTATAGTTTGCAAATGTGTTTTGCAAATGGTCTAGGTCCATGCACCTTATCCTTGAGGCATGATGTTATTTATTTGCAAATGTGTTTTGCAAATAGTGAGGCTCATGGTTAATCCTTGTAGCATGGGACTTTAGTTTGCAAATGTGTTTTGCAAATGTCTTAAGTCCATGTACCTTTTAGTTGTGGCTTTGATTCTAAAAGTTGGCAAATGTGTTTTGCAACTTGTTGAGAATCTTGCCTTCATGCCTTGATTGCATCACGCATCAATTTGGCAAATGTGTTTTACAAATTGAGTTGAAGTGATTGCAATCTGTGTTTTCTCAGGAACATCGGTAGTACCAGCGTGTACTGAGCGGTACGACCACGCTGCGGTAGTACCAGCGCTCTTGAGCGGAACTACCGTGTGCCGATCGGATCGTCCGAAAGCCCAATTCATCTGAGCCATCCACGTGGCAAGTTTGGTCCCGTGTCAAGCGGTAGTACCGCGTTTTCGTGGCGGTATTACTGCTCCGAGGTTTTACCTTTTCTTAGTAGGCGGTACAAAATTTCCAGAGAAGCGTCTTTTCGGCTTGAGTTGGAAATCCTGCGAACGGTAGTACCGCGCTCCCTGAGCGGTATGACCGGCGTCAGTGGTAGTACCGCATGTTTGTTGGTGGTAGTACCGCACCACCTTTTCAACGGCTATTTTTCCAGCCGTTGCTGTGTATCAGCAGAGGTGCGGTAGTACCGGCCATTAGTTGGCGGTACTACCGCTCAAGCCGATTTTTCAGCAAACTTTGTCCCAACGGCTAGTTTTTGTGTGTGGGCTATAAATACCCACTTTGGCCGGTTGTGGGAGTGTTGCTGGTGCCATATTCATTTTCATTGAGCTAAGAGCAAGCCCTCTATTCTCATTTGTGCATGTGTTGCACTTAGTGAGCTTTGAGAGACAAACCCTAATTGCATGTGTTGCATTAGTTAGTGGACTGAGTATCCACTTGAGCTTAGACACTTGATTAGTTGAAGTAAGAGTCTTCGACTTGTTATTCTTGGTGTTTGCCGACACCTAGACGGCGTGGAGGCGTCGTGGTTCGGTGATCTTCTCAAAGAAGGTTGTGAGAAGACCTGTGCGTTTGTGAGTGGCTTGGTGCTCGCCATCTCTGGAGTGGAGAAAGAGCAACCCTAGTGGATCGATGTGTTGGTTCGGTTTGGAACCGGTCCAAGTGGTTGGACTTACCTCGGAGGTGTTTAGCTCAATTTGTGGAGCCGGTCCAATTGATTTTGAGCTTACCTCAACGTGGATTAGGGGAGACCGGTAAGTCTCCGATCACCACGGTAAAACATCGTTGTGTCATCGTGGTTTGATTCCTTGTGCTTTACATTGTGCTATTTACATTCTTTATATTTAAATTGCTTACTTGTATGTGTACGATTGCTATCATTTATATAGTCTCATATTGTTGGTGCACTTAGTAAAGACTAGTTGATTTAGGCTTTAATTGTGCAAAACCGAATTGATTTACAATTCTGCCTAAAACTCGTTTTTAGCCAAAGAAGTTTTTTTAAAACCGCCTATTCACCCCCCTCTAGTCGGCCTCCTCGATCTTACACCTGTCCACTTGTCGCACAACTATTGGGCAACATGTATCTAGTCGCTTAACCATTGGGCGACTTGAGAAAAGTCGCCGAACGGGGGAGCGACAGAGGATTATTTCTGTAAAATTAAAAAGCATAGGTATATTACTGTATTTCAGAATAAAAAATAGATTATTAAAAAAATCCACAATTTTATATCTAATTTTCTACCACATTAGAAATAGCGAAACCTACCACTTTTGGAAACTACTGAGAATTATCTAACTAAACCTCATTATGATCATAATTTAATCCGACCATCTACTGCATGTAATAAAGCAATCTACATGACTACTGTTAAAGACGACAGAATTCTGGACAGCAGCACTCCAGAAGCCATAACGTTGACACCGCTTAACCAAATCTAGTTATCTTGCACTCTATCGAAATCTTAGACAATTATCCACAACTTTCCTAACATGAAAATGTCATGAAACAGGACATAGTTACCCCCAAAACTCCCTCGCAAGGTTCTGCACTACAACTAACCGAAACAGGGCATCCCTAATTAACCAATTTCCGCGATCAATCTACTCTAACCATTGATTAAACATCAATCTAATATCATGAGAAGGATTTCCAGATTGTTACCCCTCAAAATTAAATGATGAACGGAAGTGGATCATGAAACCCAAATTATCCATCGTATTCCTTTTCTCCTTCTCCTTGCCCCCTTGCTTCTTCATGCTTCCTTCTCCTTCATCCTCTTTGCTCCTTCTCGGTCAGCAGCAACACTATCAGGACCCAAAAATGTAATTCTGGACCCTCCGTGTATAATGCACTAGTCCAGGATCAAGCTAGTGCACACAGTGTTAACATAGATGAATATCATTCCACACAAGATGAATATAAAGATAAACGACTAGCTTGATTAAATAAATAGCAGTTTTGACCTTATGGTCGAGTTTACAATTATTAAGCCATGCAGGGTTGACACTAAATAAGAAACAACAGCAAAATGAAAGCAACTCCAGCGGATACCTAGCGACTCGCTACAGGCAACCGACTGGGATCAAGGCCTAACGATCTCCATCCTCATAAAGCTCCTCCTCGAAGGCAAACGACAATTCCTCCACTTTAGCTGAATGATTGCAGCAAGAATGAGTACTCCGAGTACTCAACAAGTTATACCACATAATGCAATTATAGATGATGGCTTATCCCAAAGGAAAAAGCTTCTGTGGCTATTATGCAATAAAGCAGCATTTGCAATTGAATACAAATAATAGATTAAAAGCGTAATTCAAAACAAATAGAAAATAATAATTTTTAACAAGTATTTTCACAAAGCTACCATAACCTAATCAATTTCTTTCACACAGCTGCACAAGTTATCTCACACAGCTGTACCTTCACAATTGTTTTTATGAAAAATCCACCCTTCGTGTGAAATCCCCGAGCATGTCCATGACCACGAATGCGGCTATTCGAATATATTGATTAACAGTCTGCAGAGGTAGTACACTTTACCCACACGATACAATCAACAGGATCAGAGCTGATCACACCAAAACCTTTCCGAAACTTTATCTCAATAATTGGCACTACCATTGTGCTTACTGCCAGCACCAATCCCCACACAGGTGGTAAGCCCATCGCATACTGTTGGACCTGACGACGGCAAACCACTTATAAATGTGAATCACCACACAGGCAGAAACACACCTCCACCCTGGCACATAACTATCTCCCAGAGTAATCAACACCAAGACTCCATAGCTTACTAGGTTAGGCTCGTCCCATCAGGCATGTGGTTGTACAGTTGTGGCTCAGTTCAATGACGCACAAAGTTAAGTCCTTAATTGACAAAGACAAGACTGCCAATTACTACCAACTATCACATTTATATGTTCCCAAACACACAGCTCCACCATAACACATTTTCATCCACTCGCCTCAGTCTAAATCTTTTCCGACCCTGCTGGTTAAGTGCAACACATGTCATCAACAAGTAACAGCATACTACACACAATTTTACACAAATTCCAAAATCACTTAGTCAAATTTATATTTGTAACTCAAATGATATCAATGACTCGTTGCATGGCTAAGCAAACTATTCGTAACTAACCAACCCACGTTGGTGCTATGATATTACCAATTAATAATTAACCAATCTAGGGTGATAAAAGATCATGATAATACAATAGGCAAGGTGGATATAAACAAATGGTGTATAGATAATCCCAAAACATTAAAATAAATACTTAAAGTAAATGCAACAATTGAATCAAGATAATTTTAGAAAATTAGGTTCAACCTGGTCAAAGGTACAACTTGCCTTGGAACAAGTCTTGGTACTGATCTTGAGCTTGATCAACTTCTCCTCCTTCGAAAACGCCTGAAGTATCAACGTCTACTCGCACACGAAAGCAAATAACTAAATAAATACAAAACAAACAGATAATAAACTGCAAAAATTAAATAAAAATCTCAAGAAGGTAGAGCTTGAATTTAAATGAATTTAGAAATTTGAATGCATTCAATCGGAGTTCGTAAGAGGAAGAACGGATTTTTTGGAAGATCTAACTCTAAGAAAAAGATAAAGGAATTACTATTTTGAATTTCTCGAATTATCTTCCTTCTGGAAATTCATAATTATTGCATCATCCTGACATCAGCCATAATTTTGGAATTAAAGGAAATCTGGAAAATCCCAAACAATGGCTGACAAGTGGGGCCTCTACTCTATGGACCGAGTCCATGAAGTTGGCTCACGGGTCTATGGCTCACGGGTTGACGACACTATAGCTCTGACATGTGGGATCCACATGGCATAGGCTCGGCTCACGGTGAACTAGATCTATCTAGGTTTAGTTTTAGGGTTTTGGATCTGGTTTGACACACAGCGCTGACTGGCCAACAGGTAAGCATAGAGGCTGAGTTGCTGATGAGATGGCAGACACGTGGTGCTACCACATCACTTAGCGATGGCGAGGCTATGGACTCGAGGGTATCCGGCGAACGGTGGTTCTCCGGTGATAGCAGAGCAGCGCAACTGGTAGAGGGCACTATGAGGATCACGTTGGTGACTCACGGACGCAAGGGAACCAATGGGCTGGTCAACATGAGGTCGAAGCAGTGGCAAAGATTCTGGCTCGATGGGATCAGAGTTTCGGTGATGCTACGACGAAACCAAGGTGATGGCAACGTAGATCAGGTCCTTGCGAAGGCAACGAAGGCGGTGGCGAAGCTTGTGGCTCACTATCGACTGAGGAAAAACTCATCGAAGCTTGCGGTGGTGCTTTGCTTCTTTCGGCGATTTTCGGCGGATAGGGTTAGGGTTTCGGCTCGGCTATGGCGCGGCTAGGATGCGGAGGCCTTGGGCTTCCTCCCATTTTATACATGGCGACCGGGAGAGTCCAGAACACGAACGTCGAAGAAATGGGTTTCGGTCCAAAAGGATTTCTGAGATTTTCATTTGGTTTTGCATTTTAGAAATCCAAATAGCAAATTAAAAATAGAGATTGAACTCGAAAAAATTCTAGAAAAATCTGAAAAATATTTCCAAGCAAAAAGAACTCAAATAAAATAGTTTTGGAATTAATGGATGTTCATATTAGTCACATTAAATTATTTTGACATTTGAAAGTCCACTTAAGCTTGATTAAATTCAAATAAAATTTAGTGAATTTTTTCCAAGGGACTAAACTACTCATAATGTTTTTGAAACGTAGAAAATTGTGATGTTACAAAGCTCCCCCCTTAAAGGAATCTCAATCCTGAGATTCATGCTAGGTAGAGAAAAGTCTAGGAAACTCGGCTCTCAGTTCTTCTTCACGTTCCCACGTTGCTTCACTTTCTGAGTGATTACTCCACAGAACCTTGCAAAAACGAATGGTCTTACTTCTGGTTAGACGCTCTGCCACATCTAGAATCTTGACTGGCTGTTCTTTGTAAGTAAGATCCTCTTTCAACTCAATTGAATCCAAGGAGGTTTGTTTTGTTGGCATACGAAGACACTTTTTTAGCTGCGAGACATGGAAGACATTATGTACTCCTGCTAACGATTGAGACAGTTCAAGCTGATAAGCGACCTCTCCTCGACGATTCACAATCCTGAAAGGACCGACATACCTAGGGGCAGGCTGTTGGAAATATGCCCTAGAGGCAATCATAGAGATGATTATGTTTCATTATGTTCATAACATTAGATAATATGTTATCTTGTTCCGAGAATAATATCATTAATATTTATTATCAAGTATGTGACTTGATTGTGAAACTCTGTATTTCTGCGATGATTATTCTTTAAACGTTCCCTAGTCGAAAACATATGAGAACACATATGAATAGACTAGCATATGTATTGGTTGATGACTATGTTTCACTGGTCATAGATATGGAGATATCAAACCAATAATATGGACACATGTTAGAGAACATGGTATTGGATAAGACCTACCTTGAGACACTGTTGAGATTGTTATGATTCTATGTGTCATTAGTTGGTATCAAGCAATGATGATGTATAATCGTTAGACCTGAGATCAGCATGGTTTCCTACATATGTAATATCACTCTTAGGGGTTGACAAATGCTTAACTGGGTAGTTATAAAGGCAGCTTTCGGGTATGCTATGAAACATGCGGAGGAATGTGACTAGTAAGATATGAGATTTGCCCCTCCTAACATAACAGGAGAGATGTCTTTGGGCCCCTTGTTGTGGTCGAATAAAGAAAGTGCATGTCCATGCTGTTGGGTTACGGGTAGGCTATGATAGCATAAAATAAAAATTCTACCGCGCAACCAAGGAACCTCCTCTAGTAATAGGTCACGAGATTACCACTAGACGCACCGACTCGTAGTGGAAGTAGAGTCGATGTAGCGAGTTGATGCAGTCGTAGTCATACTCACCGCACGTCTTTGAGTTGATGCAGTAGTGATCATACTTGCCGCGCGTCTTCTCCTCCTGCTCCTATGATCGTCACGAGTTGCGGATCGTCCTAATGCTGATGCTTTGCAACAACACCTCTAAGGTATCCACACATACGGGGCAAGGACACCACACACTGGAGTGCTAGCGTCTACGGCGTCGTTGAGGAAGGCGTGGCTATTAGGGTTTCGGGAGTTCTTTCAAAAGATCATCCACCCTATGCCACCGTCCCTCTATTTATAGGCATCCATGATGGGTCTCGTACTTGAGGCCCATTAGGAACTCATGGCCTACAAGAATTCAGACCACCATCCAAATCAAATACTAGCCCTTTAAATGTGCGACCCTATAGGTTCATATGTAATCGGTCGTGACTCGGAAACCGACCACGAGTCGTTAGCGGTACCTAGTAGCACATAACGATTCTCAAATATACATAGAATATATCAGACGAACCTTAAAAGAATATGATCTACGACCAGGTCTATATCACTAACGACCAGCTCATATCTCTATATGACCAGTTCATATTTGGTCTCGACCAATTCGTAACTCCTTACGACTAGGTTTCGACCACTTAGTAACCATGTTCGACCAGCCTACAACTAGCTCGTATCTCCATATGACTAGTCCATATCTGATTGAACTGAAAGACCTTCTCGTGTATTCTTCCTTTGCCTCACGATATCTGGTTGAAGTCTAGGTGAGATGTTGTGTCATCCATGGACAGTTCAATACTTTCTCGATTGAGTGTCGGGTAACTTCACGTGGTCGAATACTTCGACCACTAGTGGCATGGCCATGTACTTACTTTATCCGACCACAACGAGGGGCCCAGAGACATCTCTCCTGTTATGTTAGGAGGGGCAAATCCTATATTCGACTAGTCATATTCCTCCACAAGTTTCATAGCATACCCGAAAGCTACCTTTATAACTACCTAGTTACGAGTAGCGATTGACAACCCCTAAGAGTGCTATTACAAATGTAGGAAATCATGATGACCTCAGGTCTAAGGCTTATACATCATCATTGCTTGAGACCAACTAACGACACATAAAATCATAACAATCTCAATAGTGTCTCAAGGTGGGTCTTATCAACACCATGTTTTCTAACATGTGTCCATATTATTTGTTTGATGTCTTCATATCCATGACCTGTGAAATATAGTCATCAACCAATACATATGTTAGTCTATTCATATCTGTTCTCATATGTTTCCGACCAGGGAACGTTTAAGAATAATCATCGCAGAAATATAGAGTTTCACAATCAAGTCACATACTGTGGTGACCCGGCCAGGGGCTTCACCCGAGAGGTCCTCCAAGACCTCCCTGGGAGTCCACCAGGACCTCCCAGGAGGTCCCAAGGACCTCTCGAACAGTCCTCCCAAGCCTCCCAGGAGGTCTAGGGAACTGACCCAAGGAGGTCTTGAGGCTCAGGACCTCCCCAAGAGCCACGACCAGACCTGAGGAGGTCCAGAGACCAACCCAAGGAGATCATGAGACTTGGAGAAGTCCTAACCCTCCTGTGATCCGAACTAGTCCCAAGGATCAATGGCTAGTTCTCACAGCAATTACAAGTGATAACATACATCCACAAAAGACTTTATTAACAGCAAGGAGTTGATTACAAAGTTGCTTACAAGCCACGACAACAAAGCAAAATACACAGCGGAAGCAAAACTAGCAAAACCATGTCCATCCAATACACCACAGGTAGTTGGCTGGAGGGCGCGGCCTAGTTGATCTGGTCCTCATCATTATCAAAGAAGTCTTCCCCTGCTCAAGTCATCAATCAAGCAAGAATGAGCACAACAACCGTGCTCGCAAGTTACACCCGTCAATTAACAGAATGACATGCATAAATGGATATCTCAAGGGAAGGCATAATATGGTCGATTTGCGTAAAGCCAAGTTTCTTTCAATTACATATACTAAGTTCCAAGGCAGTTATACAATAACTAAAATTCAGTTTTCCAAATTCAATTTTTCAGTTGGATAACATTCATCATCAGATGGTGAAGGATACCCTCTTGACACAAGGCTCCCCGCCCAAAACCATGGGATAGAAATCCCAAAAACAGTTTATCCAAAACCTTTTGAAAACAAAACCAATATCTAACTTTGAGTGGTCTTTGCCAACACGTCCATGACCGTGGACACGGCTATTCGAATAGTTTAGACTCTGTAGAGGTTGTACACTTTACCCACACAACATGATTCCTCTAGTTGGTTTGGCATTCGTCAATGCCACCTCCCACTGCCAAAGGTAAGAGGTCTAGAGTTCATGACAAGGCCTTTACAATGCATCATTCTACCGCAGCCCTTCCTCGCTAAGGATTCGCTTCCTTTGGATAGAAACCCGCCAGAAAAGCCCCCTCTTGCGCTAGTGGGAAACATAGGTTATAAAAGACCATAGGCCATGAAAGACCTCCCACACATCAAAGTGGAACAACCGCGGTGAAACTTTGCAAATTATTCAGCCAGGTGCTATGCCCCATTCTGGAGACATGTGGTTGTACGGTGAGGCATAGCCCATTATAGGCATAGCAAAGGGACGCTCAAAGGCCGGTCCTCAAGTGACTAGGGCGACAACCACAGATCCCTTGAGCCTCAACTCTACCCAAGTTGAGCTCGTGCATGGACATACACCAACCAAGCAATCAATTCGCCCCAGTCCAAACCAGTTTTCTTTTTTTCTTGTTCTTTCAAAAACACTTGCAAGATTACCATGACAACCCAATGTCACGGATTAAAACATTTTAGACAACATTGGTCATTTGGCAGTAAAATTTCCCCAAAACAAGATCTTGGTCTAAGCATGTCTAAGCATACATTTTCTAAGAGGTCCTGGTTCACGTTGTTGCATCAACCAGATTTTCCTATGGTGACAATGTTGTTCGGTTCGAGGTCAACCGGGGCCATACAAGGATTTAGGCATAGCTATGAATTTAAAGACAAGTATTGAAATAACTTAGTAAAGTAAGCATGCCTTAACATTTAAAACAGAACATATATAGGGTGAAATAATGGACGCAATATGATCAAGAGTGTAACTTGCCTTGCTCACAGCCTTGAGAGTCTTCCTCTTCGGGACACTCAAGCTCCTCGGTGTCTTCACAATCTACACGAGGAAACCAAAATAACTCAATACCAAACTCAAATAAGATCCAAAAAAACTCCAATAGAATGCTAAAATAACCAACAGAGAGGTTGGGTCGATTTGGAGGAGGTCCAAGGCGTTTGCTGGAGGAGGCAGGGAGTGGAAATGAGCAAAAGGGTAAAGAGGAAGGGCTGCCCAAGCTTTTAGCCAGAGCAACCAGATTTCCAAGGGTTCTCGGGCTGCTAAAGTAGGTGAAGAAAATGATAGGAGTTGGTAAAAGATATGACAAATGGTAGCTCAGTGCTGCCAAAAGGTGATAGCATTTAATACGACACAACATGCATGGAATGCGGGGGAGACTCCCATGCGCAAAGGACATGGTCAAAGGATAAAGAAAATGGGTGTGACTGACAAATGGGGCCAGTCAAGGCTCAAGGGGAGGTCCTGCGGAGACCCAGAGGTGATCGCGCAGAGGGAAGGGGAGGTTCTGACGGTCAGATCCTCAAAGGGGAGGTCCTGACGGCTAAGATCTCCAGATGGGAGGTCTTAACGGTCAAGATCTTAAACAAGGGAGGTCCTGACGGCTAAGATCTCCAGAGGGGAGGTCTTAATGGTCAAGATCTAAACAAAGAAGGTCCTGAGGGCTAAGATCTCCAGAGGGAAGGTCTTAACGGTCAAGATCTAAACGAAGGGGAGGTCTGAACGGTTAAGATCTCCAAAGGGGAGGTCTTAACAGTTAGATCCTCAAGGGAGGTCCTGACGGCTAAGATCTCTAGAGGGGAGGTCTTAACGGTCAAGATCTTAAACAAGGGAGGTTCTGACGGCTAAGATCTCCAGAGGGGAGGTCTTAACGGTCAAGATCTAAACAAAGGAGGTCCTGACGGCTAAGATCTCCAGATGGGAGGTCTTAACGGTCAAGATCTAAACAAAGGGGAGGTCTGAACGGTTAAGATCTCCAAAGGGGATGTCTTAATGGTCAGATCTAACCAAGGGAGGTCCTGATGGCTAAGATCTCCAGAGGGGATATCTTAACGGTCAAGATCTAAACAAAAGGGAGGTTTGAACGGTTAAGATATCCAAAAGGGAGGTCTTAACGGTCAGATCTAAGCAAGGGAGGTCTTGACGGCTAAGATCTCCAGAGGGAGGTCTTAACAGTCAAGATCTAAACAAGGGAGGTGAGCGATAGCGAGATAAGTAGCGGGAGAAGTGGGAGCCATTGGTTTTCAATCGAACAGACCACAGTGATTGGGCTGTTTGGACCATCCAGAGCTAACGCTAGATCTCAGCCATTGAACTGGGTCGGGCGGTCCAAAATGATTGGGACGTTTGGACCGGCCAAACGCCTCTGCAGATCAGACTGTCCACCCAAGATCTGAGGGCTCAGAGAGGGTGGACGTTCGGACCATCCGAACGTCTCACCAAGATCAAACCGTCCAACGCAAATCGAATGGTACACAAGCGATAGAGGTCAGGATCAAGTGGAAGGCTCGAACGAACGAGAGGGAGGTCCTGAAGGACATGAGGAGGTCCAAATGAACGAGAGGGTGGTCCTAAAGGACACAGGGAGGTCCTGAAGGACATGAGGAGGTCCAAATGAACGAGAGGGAGGTCCTAAAGGACACAAGGAGATCCTGAAGGACATGGGGGAGGTCCAAGCACTTGAGAGGTCTAGACCATGAGGAGGTCTGGACCAGAGAAGGACATAACTAGCACAGAAGGGGAGGAATCGCCAAAGCTCCAACAAACCCAACAAGCCAAAAGAGAGTTTTAGTTGGAATTTGATTTAGTCAGTTGAAGTCCAATCTGAAATTCTCAAGTTAAGCTTTGAATTCTCATCAAAACAAAATGGTTCTTTTTATTTTGAAAATTCAAAAGGCTCCAAAAATCAGGGTGTTACACATACTTGATAATAAATATCAATGATATTATTCCAGGAATAAGATAACATATTATCAATTATTGTGAACATAGTGAAATACAATCATCTGTATGATTGACTCTAGTGTGAGATGCATGCATGTGTTTAATGTTCATGACCTGCATGTCATGTTTATTGTAGCCCAAGGCTGTCTACGTTTGTATAACGGCCTGTGTGTCGACTTGTGATGCTTCTTCACTCCTTGTAATTTATCACTAGTGCTATTAGGAGTAATGGCTTAATGGGAGTACTTGGAGGAATTGGCCACTTGGAGACATGGCGAACAGGAAGCACGACGATGGAGATCACTATGTGGAAGGGTCATACTATATCACAATGCAATTTGATTGTCTGTGAATGCCTTTATATTCCTATTCATTTATTTCTATGCATATTATTTAATTGCTTTAAATGCTTTTAACATGGTAGAAGTAAAATCCCCTCACATAATATTAAGTTAAATTGATGCCCACCCAATTAGCTGCACCATCCAAAGTCATGTATTTTAATGGTAGGTCTTGCTAGAGCAGAGTGCTATTAATATTCCTTAATTAGATGGGTTTGTGTCGGAGACTTACACACATAGCATTGGTTTAACTTGACAAGGGCATCATAATGGTTATGGACCTTGGGGCATAGGGTTGGGTGCTGGAGCATGGAGATGCTACCCAACAACAAGAGTCATATAGAGATATGATTAGCAAAGGGTTGTTTACCAATTTCACTGATTGAGGGTCTTGAATCACTAAAAGTCATAAGAGGGATATGGTTTTTAGTGAGAGTATCTTTATTAAATTGTTTAATAGAAGTTACTTTTCTTGAGCATATGTCTTAGTTTTGCATATTTTATATTGTAGATCATGGTACCAACTACTGTACCTACATCCAGTTTTGCTTTATGTTCGATACTTGATAAGGAAAAACTGAATGGAACAAATTTTGCGGATTGGTCCCGCAACCTAAGAATTGTTCTTAGGCAAGAAAAAAAGGAACATATTCTAGAGGAACCAATTCGGATGTGCTTGAAAATGTTGCTACTCTTATAACCGCTTATAAAAAGGCATGTGATGAGTCCCTTGATGTTAGCTGTCTCATGTTTGCTGCCATGAACTCAGACCTTCAGAAGTAGTTTGAGAACATAGAGGCCTACGATATGATCGTGGCGCTCAAAGGCATGTTTGAGACACAAGTAAGAACTGAGATATATAAGATCTCAAAGAAATTGTTTAGGAGTAAGCTAGCTGAGGGTAGTCCGTTAAGCCCACATGTGATCAAGATGGTTGGTTACACACAGAGCTTAAAAAAACTTGGTTTTCCACTTAGTCAAGAGTTGGCTACTGATTTGATTCTTGCTTCGCTTCCTATAAGCTATGGGCAGTTCATTCTGAACTTCCATATGAATGGCTTAGGCAAGAATCTCACCGAACTACATATGATGCTCAAGACTACTGTAACGGATGCACGTTGGTAGTAATCACCGGCGTATTAACTCCTCCACGTCGCCTAACAGCAATATACGAGAGATAATGGAGCATTACGTGCTATTACTTGCAGAGTAACAACAGATGATGACTATTTGAATCCCTTAATCAATTGGGCCCACTTGTCTCAGAGGTTTAATTGATCATAAGGTGGTCGATGGTGACCTAGTCGTAGAAGAACTTACGACCATGAGGTAGTCGTAGCAAGACTTACGACTATTGGGGTAGTCGTAGCATAACTTACGACTATGGGGGTGGTCGTAGAAGAACTTACGACCACCCAGTAGGCTCTTCCCTTATAACATTAAGGGGTATACTCAGGACCATATGATGTCATATTTACCTATAATAAGAATTATAGATAAAAGATAAAATGAGGATTATTATATCCTCGTCATCTAGCCCCCCAGCTTCAAGTGAAAGCAACTTACTTGGTAAAGGGGTTATAGATGGTCTTACGACCACGAGAGGGTCGTAGAAAGATAGTCGAAGGAAAAACTCTTCGTTATTAGTATACTACTTTGACCAGAAATATGTTTGGTCAAGGAAATTGCTTACGGCTATCAAATAGTCGTAGAACATTTCTACGATCACAAGGTGATCGCAGCATGGTGATCGGAAGAAAAACCTATCCGATGAACATTTCCTTTGGTTAAAAAGAATCTAACCAAGGAAGTAATTTCGCTTGAGGTGTAAAAGCAAACCTGATTTTCTCAAATGGACACGTTGGGGAATTTTAAACGACGCTTGTTAGCTTTGTCTGCTGAAGCGTTTCGAGACGGTGGCAACCTTTGGAATACCACGCCCCAAATTTCGAGGCACGCTGATTATAAATACTTACCGGGGTAAGACTTAGGGTTCACACTTTTCCTCAAATTATCCCAATCGCTCATCAAGTTCTTGTCTTCTCCGCCACCAACTCAATCAAGAATCTCCCCTTACGAGAAAAATGGCGGGAGGGTCTCCGAGTGGGCCGAGCCTGAGATGGATCTGGCGAAGATGGAAGCCCTTGTCAACGTTGGGAAGATTCGAGAGAGTTCTCGTGGAGTGGTTCTCGGCGAACAAGCAAAGAATGGCCGTCGGGGAGGATGGACAAATTCCGCCTTCGAGCGCATTGTGAGTGTGGTCTCGATTACCGCTCACCCCTTTCTTACACTTATACTCGAGCATTTTGGAGTGGAATTGGTGAACCTTGGTCCTAATTCCATCACAATCCGAGCGATTTGTATATCTGTGTGAGGCGCACAGGAATTCCAAATGATCTTGAGCTTTTTCAAGATTTCTATGGAATGGCTCGCCAACTGGGATAGCCGAAAGTTGTGGTCCAAGCTCCATGACGGAAGTCAAGGAGTATATTCAGATGTTCACTCGGTCCTCATGGCCGTTGTGGAGGAAGAGGTGGTTTTACTCGAAAGTCACCTCCGAAGATAGCCTTACCTTTCAGGGGAAGGCTGCTTAAAAGAAATCTTCATAGGATTCGACTCCCCAAGATATCAGTCGAATTGCCCCCTATATTCAAGCTATTAAGGATTTGAAAGAAGGGGGGTTGACTGGATGGCATGTGGTGAAGGATTTCATCACACGTCGAATTAGCCCTTTGAAGAAACGAGTACCTCCTATGTGGAAGTATACGGGGCCAAAAGACCCGACCAGGGACTACGATGAGGGTAAGTAGTTTTTCGACTTAACTCTTAGTTTGGTCTTCTTCAGATTTATCCAATCGAGTATCTTTATCTGCTTTTATCTGAGATCTTTCCAGCAGAGATTGACGCTCGAAGTCAAACTTCGTTTGTGAGAAGCCCCGCCACGGAATGGCGGTTCCTCAAATCCTTGCGGTTTTGTCCGCAGAGGAAAAGGTTAAGCGCCTAAAGGTAATCAAAAGCTGATTTTATCCTTAGGACTTTATAGTCGAGAAAGAACTTACGACTAGGTAGTGATCGAGAAAATCTTACGATCGAGGACATGTCGAGAAAAGCTTACGACTAGGTAATCTTGGTCGAGAAAAACTTACTGTTGGTCATTGATTCTTCTTCTTACATTTTTCTTACGTAAAGTAGGCATGGAAAACCGCTGGGACGACGAAGAGGTCGAACTGATGACCATTGGAGCAGGGGCGACAGTGGAAAAGGACTCAGCTCCCCCAAGTAAAAAGCGTCGTCTTTCAAGAGTAAATCGACAAGGAGGATCAAGCTCAAGTCCCTCGCTTCGACCGGGTCCTTGTTAAGGTCTGCATGCACGATAGTCGCAGCAGCAGTAATGTAAGTCGAAGCAATCAAGTCGAGGAGGATGAAGAACCTCTTATACGCAAGATCCGTAAGACCAAGGACATGACCACAACAGTAGCCGAGACTGAAGCAGCTGCAGCTGAGGAGGCCGTGGAGGTTGAAGAACCTCTTAGGCGCAAAGCCCACAAGGCTAAGGTACCTTTTTATTATGACAAGAAAGCTTTCACAGTTTCTGCCACTTCTAGTTTTGTCAAGCAACTAGAAAAAGAGAACTGGAAGGAGTTTATATCTTTTGTGAAGGACAACGCTGATCCGGTCCCTATTGTTGAGGGTAGCGCTGCTCTTGGAGTGGTCGAGACCGATCTCGGCCCTCCAGAATGTCAGGAGGCCAGAGAGATGGTCCCTGTTCAAGATCCACGACGGGCGTGGTCGTGGACCGAGCCTATTCCCCAACTTGAGCTACAATCGACGTGGTCGTAGCAAAGAAGTCGAAGAACCCTTCCATCGGAAGATGGCTTCAAAGTTTCGATCAAGTCCAGATGCAGAGGTATGTGAAACAAGCTAAAGTGTAAGAACAACATTTACCTTTTGCTTTCCACAATTTGACTTGCTATCCTTTTGTTTATTTTAGTTCGACTCCTTCAGCCCCCATAGTGGTTTCTATCGAAAAGCCCATTGCAGCCTCTCCAGCGATTGGAGAGATGACAACAGAGATGGTCGAAGGATCATCCACTCGGGTTGTGGAAGAAGTCGTGGCTCTCAAGCGGTTGTTTTGACCGCTAAAGTTGTAGCTATGGCCACCGAGGCAAGGGCTATAGTTCTTGAGGTGGCGTCTACAACTACCGAGGTAGCCGCCATGACCCTTGATGTGACCGTGGGACCAAGAGAGGTAGTCGCAGGCCTCTGCCTAAGGTGGTGATGTGCGGACCACCGCAAGGGAAGGAAATTATTATAAACCTCCTTCACGGTACCCAAAGGAAATTACAATTTCAGAATCGGAAGATGAGGAATACTTCAACTTCGCTCGATTTCTTTGGCCCCGCTTCCATAGTGGGGTCTTCGCTTTAGATCTCAGAATCGAAGTCCCCATCCCAAAGACATTCCCAATAGAGGGAACACTTTTGATAATGAGCGCCTTTGAGAAGGTTTGGTGGGACCAAGTTGAGAGAGTGGACGAGTTGAAGCACCCAGAGCTGGTTTACTCGATATTTGCTCGATCAACCATGAGTGTAAGTATTTGATGATACTTATACATACAGGTATAATCTTCTCTTGTTTCTCACTGTCTTTTCTTTTGCAAAAAGCCATAGAGCAAATCGCTGTTGTCGGTGAATATCATCGACAACTTCTAGAGCTGCGACAGGAAAAAGAGGAACTCTGTAATTATTTTTGTTTTCTTTTCCTCTAGAAGTTTATTTTTACTTGACCGGTCTTATTCTTTTCAGAGCAAGCGGTTGAAAACAAACAACTCCGCGAGGCTTCGACTCGTACCCAACAGGAGATGGAGACAATGAAGATTAATCTTCAAAGCAAAGGTCACGCTCTGAACAATGTACTTAGTGAGCTTCATCTTCGAGGAAAAGCTCCTCAAGATGATACAATGGCTGCTCACATAAGTACAATTGGGGAACAAGTCGGGACTTTGCAAGAACCGATGACCACCTCAAGACCAACCAAGCTGAATCGATAAAGGAGGCGGTCGAAGTTGCAGTAAGTTATGCATTGGCCAAACTTAAAGCTCGTGACCCCAACCTTAATGTTCAACCAATCGAAGTTTACTTCGATCGCCTCAAGC
This sequence comes from Phyllostachys edulis, assembly GCA_036346405.1. Classification (NCBI taxonomy): domain Eukaryota; kingdom Viridiplantae; phylum Streptophyta; class Magnoliopsida; order Poales; family Poaceae; genus Phyllostachys; species Phyllostachys edulis. The sequence goes on from CM070567.1 coordinate 284,252, forward strand.
GAAGCAAGTCGTCTGATTGAAGAAATGCAATCGATTGGTAGGAAGGTTTGGAGGAGATCTTGATGGGCTCTCCTTCTTCAGAGTAGTTTGTAACAAACCTGAAAAACAATCTTTTGTTGATGTATTATATAATCCATCTTGTTTCCTGCAAATCATCTTGTCGAGTAGTTAGTAACTCAAAAGATAATTAACGAAATGAAAGACTAAGAATTGAAGTCAAATTAATAACTTTATCCTAGCCCCCGACTATTTGCTTAGTTTGTTTAGACGAACTAAATAAATAGTGTTAAAAAGGGTTTCTGAAAACAGAGAGGTTTGTTTAACTTGTTGTTTTTTATCACAACCGTCATGCACTGGTCGAAAAAGTGGAAACGAATCGACACTAGGAAGTTCCTTCTAGTGGGCGGGGACCACGCAGAGAGGAAAGTCTTCGACTAGGTGAAGTTACCATCTCGACTAGATTATTTAAGTCGAGAACAAAGAACTTGAGTTAAACAAACATCCAGAGGACTTCAAAAATTCATTCGCCCTTCTTTGGAGGACTCGATAAGTCGTCCCGATAGCAAGAGTAGGAAATCGAACGATGCTAGGAAGTTCCTTCTAGTGGGGCGTGACCACGTGCAGAGAGGAGAGACTTCGACTAGATGTGTTTCTTCCTCCGACTTAGTTGAGATTTAATCAATGCACCAAAGGCGGTGAATAAATCTAAAAAGTGCACTTTGCTTAGAATATTTTTCAAAAGAACTGAAGAAATAATCTAAGGTGAAAGGAGTAAGCTTTCAAAAATATTTTGACTAAATAGAACCCGAGCTCTTTGTGTTGGCGGCAAAAGTGAGTAACGAGTCAATACTAGGAAGCTCCTTCTAGTGGGCAGGACCACACGCAGAAAAGAGAGGCTTCGACTAGGTGATGTTATCTGCCTTTCGACCAGTGTAAAGGAAACTGGGTGTTTAGAATATAGTCGAAAGATTATGAAAACACTACTCAAAAGTAAGACAATAGAGGTAGAGAGAACCTGATTCTTTATTGTGCAATGATTGGTTACACATAAAACTTGCGTAACTAGTCGATGTTCCAAGAATTCGAGAGAACCTGGCCGTCTTCCATTGCCAATCGTACCGACCCTAGACGAGTAACTTCGACCATCGTAAGGACCTTCCCACTTGGGAGAAGGTTTGTTCGATTAGACTTGGATTGGCGAGTCTCAATACTAAGTCACCTACTGGCCGAGGTCTGCGAGGTTGGACCTTACGATCGTAGTATCTTCGCAGGCTTGTTGATAGACCGCCGAAGCTAATTAGGGCCTGGTTTCTCCTTTCTTCAAGTAGATTAATATCATCTGCTCAAAGTTGTTCTTGGTTGGAGTCTGTGAAAGTTTCAACTCGTGTTGACTCAGATCTTTAGTTAGGAGGAAGCATGGCTTCACTCAAGACTAGAAAGAATGGTGTTTCACTCAGAGTCTGATCGGTAGTCGTATGAATAGCCCATAATACGTAGGGTAGCTCTTGTACCCAAGCCCCGGCGCTTGATGAGCCGGTCAAGACTCGAGTCTTAATTCCTCTCATTATTTGGCCGCTTGCACGCTCGATTGCCCCATTACTTTGGGGATGGGCTCTGAAGCATAACACAACTTGGTACCCAACTCGTCGCATAAAATTCACGAAATTTTGCACTTGAAAATTGCTTACCATTATCGTAATTATTTGATTCGGTACTCCAAATCGAGTAATTACGCATCTCATCATAAACCGTTTTGCCGCTTCGTTGTTATCGATCCACGAGTTCGCCGATCCATTTTGTGAACGTATCAATAGCCACAAAAGGAACTCAAACCTCCGGAGCTTTGGGGAACGGTCCTAGGATATCGAGACCCTGTGTGCAAAAGGCCAAGATAGAGGTATTGTTTGTAATGCTCGAGTGGTTGGTGTATCCGCCGCTATGAAACCGCATCGACACACCTTTTAACCAACTCTTTAGCATCGAAAAGTGTTGGCCAAGAAAACCTTGTCGAAAGGCCTTACCGACCAGCCGCTCAGAGGAAGCATGATTTCCACAGATGCCTTCATGTATATCATGAAGAAGTGCTAATCCCTCGCTCTGCGGAATGCATCGCATGAGCAGCCCTTGAGTACCTCGTTTATAAAGGACTCCTTCCACCAAAGTATACATTTTGGCTTTTCGGGATAAGCGATCTGCTTCGAGATCGTCTTCGGGTATAGAACCCTTCTGAAGATATGCATAGATGGGTGTCATCCATGTATCCTCGTATTCTAGAGAGACTGTCTCAATAGGAGGTGTTTCTGGTTCGTCGACCAGAGACGGCTTCTGGAGTTGTTCCAAGAAGACTCCTTTTGGTACTTCAGATCGGGAAGAAGCTATTCGAGCAAGCTGGTCTGCGAGGAAATTATCCTTTCGAGGGATGAATTGTGCCTCAAACCTAAAAAGTGCTTTTCTAGCTTACGACTTCCGATAAGTATCGAGACATTGTCGGATTAGAGCACTGGTACTCTTTTCCGACTTGATTCACGACTAGTTGAGAGTCTCCTCTCACAAGTAGTCGGCGAATCGAGAGCGCTTCACGCTCAGATGCCGCCTAGCAAACCTTCAGATTCTCGCCACGCTGTTAGTGGCCCGAAAGTTTAATTGTATGGCATACTTTAAGGTCTCTCCCAGAGGAGATACCAGACCACCCCAATTTCGAGCCACTTAAAGTAAGTGACCCGTCAGTACATCGCCCATCGGTCGTGGGAATCAGATCGGGATCCTGAACAGTTCAGATTTGTCCATTCGGCGACAAAGTCCGCCAAGATCTGGGATTTAACGGCCGCTCGGGACACGAATGGATGTCGAACTCCCCAAGTTCGATTGACCATTTTGCCATGCGCCCCATTGCTTCCCTATTGTGGAGGATCGCTCTAAGGGAAACTCGGGCAACGCAACTAGTTTGTGCGCTGAAAATAATACCGCAGCTTCTCAAGACATGAGGAGGGCATATAGAAGCTTTTGGACTTGAGGGTAACGCTCCTTAGGCCGTGTAAAACTTCACTCACGTAGTAAACTTGGTCGTTGTACGTTTTCACATTCTACGACCAAGATCAAGGCCATCGCCTCAGAAGCGTGGCGACTAGGTAAATTAAGAGTGTTTCTTCTGACCTCGGAGAGACCAAAATACGAGCACTCGTAAGGTACCTCTTGACATCCTCAAAGGCAGCGTTCGCCTCTTTCGACCACTCAAAACCTTCATGTTTCCTTAGAAGTTTAAAGAAAGGTAGTCCCTTTTCTCCCAGTCGTGCGATGAAACGACTTAAAGCCGCCATGCACCTTGTGAGTTTCTGAACTTCTTTCCTTGTGGTTGGAGGGCGATTTGGAGAATGGCCTTGATCTTTTTGATTTGCTTCGATTCCTCGTATAGATACTAGGAATCCAAGCAATTTTCCTGAAGAGATTCCGAACACACACTTCTCAGGATTGAGTTTTAAGCGATGTTTTCTGAGATTGTCGAATGTTTCTTGTAGGTCAGTAATATGATTAAGCCTCTTGATGCTTTTAACAACTAGATCATCAACATAGGCCTCTAGATTCCGGCCTAATTGAGATGAAAAAGTTGCTTGCATCAAGCGTTGAAAAGAAGCGCCGGCATTTTTTAGACCAAATGGCATTTTGACATAGCAAAATATACCAAATGGTGTAATAAATGCGATCTTTTCTTCATCGTCTAGACACATATTGATCTGGTGGTATCCAGAATATGCATCTAAAAAACTTAACATTTCACAACCTGCAGTAGAATCAACCAACTGATCAATACGAGGTAAAGGAAAATCGTCTTTTGGATAAGCTTTATTAAGATCAGTAAAGTCTACGCACATACGCCATTTGCCGTTTGACTTTCTAACCATTACAGGATTAGCCAACCACTCTGGGTGGTTGACCTCTCTTATAAAGCCTGCTTTGAGTAGCTTATCCAATTCTGATTTAATAGCATCTCGTCGATCAGGGGCAAATCTCCGTAATTTTTGTTTTACGGTACTTTGTCGTAGTAAAAAGCTAGCTTTGTGCTCGATCACCTCCCTAGGGACTCGGGCATGTCGGATGCTTGCCACGCAAAGACATCTGCGTTAGCTCGGAGGAAGGCGATGAGGGCGCCTTCCTATTTGGGGTCGGAAGTATCCCGTCTGAACGATCTTCGAGGGCTCCTCTGGCCCGTGAGGAACCTCTTTGACTTTGTCGTTCGGTTTTGGTGCGACTTTTAGGCTTCGACTTGCTAGTCGAAGGTCGACTTTCTTCTCGAGTTGGTATTTGTCCAACCATCTCGAGGGATCGACGGCCGCAGTATGCGCCATCTTCTTGTCACAATGGATTGTGATTACTCCTTTGGGACTGGCATCTTAATACATTGATATCCATAATGAGTAGCCATTAGAATTTTGCCAAAGTTGGTCGCTCGACTATGGCGTTATATGCCGATCGAAATCGACCACATCAAAGGAGATTTTCTCGTCACGAAATTACTTGGTGAACCAAATGTTAAAGGAAGAGAAACTTGGCCAATTGGTTTAGACGAAGATCCGATGACGATTCCATGGAAAGAGTATCGTCGGTCTTACCTTGGTCCCGGTACTTGCATGTCATCGGGGCACTCGTAAACAAAATGTTTATCGAGCTGCCACCATCAACCAAAACTCGATTGACCCGACAATTGTTGATGGTGGGTTCGACCACGATTGGGTATCGACTGTCGAGTCGAAGGAATCGGCATCACCCTTCTCGAAAGAGATGGTGACTTCCACCACTTCGTAATTTATTGACAAGAGGAGGATCTATGGAGTTTACCTCACGCTCGGTGACCTTGAGTGTCGCTTTGATTCATATGCCGATGATCCCCGTATATGTGTTCGACGGTGTGTTGCGGATCCCGAACGGCATCTCCTCCTCGTCATCGATGACTTATGACCACTCGCTTGCCCTACCCGCCGAGAGTGGAAGTGGTCCTTGTTGGTGTAGTAGTCTTCAAGCTTTGTTGGAAGACCCAAGAGTCTGAAGGTCATGTCCTTCCTTTTATGGAAAGGACACCACCTAGGCTTATCATTTTTCCGATCGGGCGCTTACCTTTTCCTCGGTCGAGTGCGGCTTGGAGGTGCGTGGCTCTTTATCATTCACACCAAAACTTCCTTGGAACCGCCGGCTTGGAGTTTTGACCCTTCGCTTTGTTCTTGGACTTTTTGTTTTCTTATCTTTCTTCTTACTAATGTCGCTTGGCTCTCGAGAGGTATTGTCTTCGATCTATCGTGTTATTCCACTCAACCGCCTCGTATAGCGATTGCATATCGATCAGCCATCTCAAAGAGTTCAGCGACAGAAGTAGGAGGATTCAAAGCAATGTCTTCTGTTATCCTTCTACTGCGGACTCCTTGCTTGAAAGCCCTGATAACAGATGAATCAGAAACTTCCGGAATTGAGTTACAAACCTGACTAAAACGCTTGATGAATTGGCGCAAGGTCTCGTTGTCGTTTTGTCTCATCCGGTGCAAGTCATCCTCCTTTCCGGGACGATTGTAAGTGCCTTGGAAATTTGCCAGTAGAAGGTCGCAGAGGTGTTGCCAAGAGTAAATCGACTCGAGTGGTTGGTTCAATAACCACGATCGGCGGATCCTTCGAGCACGCTTGGAAGGTAATTTGCCATCACATGCTCTCCTCCTCCCCGCCGCTTTCGGACGGTACCGTGGTATAGATCTGAAGGAATTGATGGGATTTTGGGAACCATCAAACTTCTCCATGTTCACCGGTCGAAATCGAGGTGGCAATGATGCAGCTGAGATCGGCGAGAATGCCCGACATCCGTAATGACTTCTTGACGCCTCCTGCAGAAAGAAGGGTTTATATCATCGTGGTCGTACTCGACGATACCCAGTAATAGGTTGACCAGACCTACGATAGATCTCAGTCCTACGAGGGGAATACTCCTCGTAGTTCATCTGCTGCTGCAGATTCTCATGTCGGAATGGTGAGCGATCACCTCTCCGAGGAGTTTGCTGATCATCAATCGTTCGAAAGATATTTCTCCGAGTAGGAGATCGATGCGACTTACTGTTGCGTCGATTCCTCCGTGGTGATATGTTCGATCGACTGGTAGCTGAAGAAGTCGTATTGTTATGACTTCCTGAGTGATGTCGGCGAGGTGCTTCCAGCCTTGCCATCGTGTTCCGAAGCCTTTGTGCGATCTCCTCAACGAAGAGGTCGTAACCTGGCGCTCGGGCTAGCTCTTGAGTTGGATTCTCGAGCAAGTCATTGATGTACTGGAGTTCTCGAGCTTCATCTGATTGATATTGAATGCGCCCAGGCAAATTCTTCTGGGCTTCAATTTTCTTCCGTCGAGCAGCCTCAAGAGCTTCCATGTCGGACTCTTGAGACTGCCTCAATGAAGTGCGAGAATGTCGAGGATTTCCTTCGTGTTCATGAAGGTGTTGGTCGTGTCCGCCAGTGGTGGTGTCCTTGCCATTGCCACGAGGGGGTGTAGTGTGTGATCTTCTGGGAGAGTCTCCAGCTCGGTCTCTAAGAGAGTGACCTTGATTCGAGGGAAGGACGAAGACCTCCCGTTGATGATTCTCACTTGCGCTCGAGGCCTCCCCGCTTGAGGAGTCGTCGAGAGACACCATCTGGCGACTTGGAGTAATCCCCTCCAGGTAAGGGAAGTCCGGGTTATAACCGTCTCCGTCGGCAGATGTGATCTGCGAAGAGATGGTCGAATTTGCAGGAAAAACATGCTTGATCCCGCTGTCTTTGATGTCATCTGGAGAGAAATGATCACTAGATGCTGGTGAAGTCCCGGAATTGTGGCTTCCAGAGCTTGCCTCACCAAGTCGGACCGCCTCAGGGGGACTCAGACACTTCGAGGAAAAACTCTCGTTGTGTTGTGAGTCCACTGGTGTGATCTGGTCGATTGACCCTTGTCCTTTGAGAGGGTAGATCCTCTCTGACGCATGTTAGGGGGATAAGGATCCCCTCAACTCCACCGGCAAGACTGTCTCTCGGATCGTGGGAAGATCACCGAGGCAACAAGATACCATCGGATGAGTCATCACTCGGCCAGAATCGAAACCGCATCCATGTCGACGTCACAGACCGCCAAGTCGAACCAGCTTCTCCTCGCTCCATTCTCCGCCATGAGTGCATGAGATTTGGAAAATAGAGAGAATGTTGACAAGAGATTACCGAAGATCCCCACGGTCGGCGCCAACCGCCGGTGTTTTAGAACCGAACTTACGAAAGATTGTTTGATTCGGGGTCTCCTAGAATGGAATCACGCAGAGATTGACACGGGATTTTTATCTGAGTTCAAGCCTTCTCCGGAGAGAATAACAACCCTACTCCTCGTGTGTGTATGGTATTGAGTGTATTCTCAACAATCGGGGAAAAACTAAGACTATTACAGATAGTATCTTGGTATTCCCGATGGCCCGATTCATCCGCCTTTCCTTCTCGATTGCCGCCTTTATATAGTATGTGAAGGAGCGGTTTCTCCAGTGAAGCGGCGCCTCATCACATCTCAGAACGGACGACGCGTTGGTAGTAATCACCGCGATTAACTCCTCCACGTCGCCTAACAAAGAATATACCGTAGATAATGGAGCATTACGTGCTATTACTTCAGCAGAGTAACACGTATGATGATGATGCTTGAATCCCTTAATCAATTGGGCCCACTTGTCTGCAGAGGTTTAATTGATCATAAGGTGGTCGTGGTGACCTAGTCGTAGAAGAACTTACGACCATGAGGTAGTCGTAGCAAGACTTACGACTATTGGGGTAGTCGTAGCATAACTTACGACTATGGGGGTGGTCGTAGAAGAACTTATGACCACCCAGTAGGCTCTTCCCTTATAACATTAAGGGGTATACTCAGGGACCATATGACGTCATATTTACCTATAATAAGAATTATAGATAAAAGATAAAATGAGGATTATTATATCCTCGTCAAAGCCTAAGCCCAAGACTAAGTCCAGCCCAACTCAAGAGAATAAATGCTTTTACTGTAAAGAGCCAGACCATTGGAAGAGGAACTGCAAGAAATACCTAGCTGATCTGAAAAATAATGGGGGGACTAAACCTTCCACTCCAGGTATTAATTTTATAGATGTTTTTCTTGCTGATTCTTATGTTAACTCTTGGGTATTTGATACCAGATCGGTTGCTCATATTTGCAATTCGATGTAGAGTCTAACAAGGAGTAGGAGAATTGCAAGAGGCGAGATGGATCTTCGCATCGGGAATAAAGCAAAAGTTGCTGCATTAGCCGTTGGGACTTTACCATTACTTTTGCCCTCATGATTTATAATGGAATTAAATAATTGTTATTACGTTCCAGCCATAAGTAGAAACATCATCTCTGCCTCTTGTTTGATGGCAAAGGGTTATAAATTCATTATAGAGAACAATGGTTGTTCTATATTTTTGAATGAAATATTTTATGGCTAAGCTCCTGTTTTGAATGGGTTATTTATTTTAAATCTTGATGATGCACCCGTCTATAATATTAATGCAAAGAGGCTTCGGCCTAATGATATGAATTCCACTTTCATTTGGCATTGTCGTTTGAGTCACATAAGTAAGAAACGCATGAAGAAGTTTCATGATGATGGAATTCTAAACTCATTTTATTTGGAATCATTTGAAACGTGCGAATCTTGTCTACTTGGAAAGATGACCAATGCACCTTTCTCTGGTCAGACTGAGAGGGCGTCTGACTTGCTGGCACTCATACATACTGATGTGTGTGGAGCAATGAGCACGACAACTAGAGGTGGTCTTCAATACTTCATTACTTTTACTGATGATTTTAGTAGATATGGTTATATCTATTTAATGAGGCAAAAGTCAGAATCCTTTGAAAAGTTCAAAGAGTTCCAGAGTGAGGTACAGAATCAACTTGGCAAGACAATCAAATCTTTACGATCTGATCGTGGAGGTGAATTTTTTGAGCCATGAATTGGGTGATCATTTGAAGCAATGTGGAATTGTTCCACAGCTTACACCACCGGGCACTCCACAATGAAATGAGGTGTCCGAGCATCGTAATCGGACTTTGTTGGACATGGTTCGGTCGATGATGAGCCAATCGGATCTGTCATTGTCCTTTTGAGGTTACGCTCTAGAAACGACCGCTTTCACTTTAAATAAGGGTACCATCTAAATCAGTAGATAAGACACCATATGAGATGTGGACTAGGAAGAGTCCTAGTTTGTCTTTTCTAAGGATTTGGGGATGTGATGTCTTTGTTAAACGTTTGACGTCTGATAAACTCACACCCAAGTCAAATAAATGCTTCTTTATAGGATATCCTAAGGAAACCAAAGGATATTACTTCTACAACCGAGAAGAGGGCAAAGTTTTTGTTGCTCGAAATGATGTCTTTTTGGAGAAAGAGTTTCTTTCAAAAGAAATAAGTAGGAGAAAGGTGCAACTCGAAGAAATTCGAGAAACGTCTGAAAGTGTTTCAACTCTTACTGAACCTCTACAAGTTCAAGGGGTTGACTATGATGAGACTTTCTCACCGGTAGCGATGCTTAAATCTGTACTGATCACTCTAGCTATTGCTGCATATTTCGACTATGAGATATGGCAAATGGATACCAAAATGGCTTTCCTTAATGGAAACCTAGATGAGGATGTGTACATGACATAGCCTGAAGGTTTTGTTGATCCAAAGAATGCTAGTAAAGTGTGCAAACTTCAGAAGTCCATTTATGGATTGAAGCAAGTATCTCGGAGTTGGAACTTACATTTTGATGAGGAGATCAAAAGGTTTGGTTTCGTCAAAAACAAAGAAGAACCTTGTGTTTACATGAAGGTTAGTGGGAGCGCACTTGTAATTCTAATCTTATATGTGGATGACACATTATTGATTGGGAATGACATTCCTATCTTTGGAATCATAAGGCATCATTGAAAAATAGTTTTTCTATAAAGGACCTAGGAGAGGCAAAGCATATATCTTAGGGATAAAGATCTATAGAGATAGATCAAGAAGGCTAATTGGATTAAGCCAAAGTACTTATATTGACAAGGTGTTGATTCGGTTCAACATGCAGGATGCTAAGAAAGGGTTCTTGCTTATGTCACATGGTATAAGTCTTAGCAAGAGTCAGTGTCCTTCGACAACTGATGAGCGAGATCGTATGAATGGTATTCCATATGCTTTAGCTATTGGATCTATCATGTATGCCATGATATGTACTTGACCAAATGTATCATATGCTCTAAGTGTTACAAGTAGATACCAAGCTGATCCCAGTGAAGGTCACTAGACAGCTGTAAAAAATATTCTTAAGTACTTGAGAAGAACTAAGGATGTGTTCCTAGTATATGGTGGTGATGAATAGCTCGTTGTAAATGGTTACACCGATGCAAGCTTCCAAACTGACAAAGATGATTATCGTTCGCAATCTGGTTTTGTATTTATTTTGAATGGAGGAGTAGTGAGCTGGAAAAGTTCCAAGCAAGAGACGATTGCTAATTATATGACGGAGGCCTACGAAAAAAGATGTTTGGATAAGGAATTTCATTGCTAAGTTGGGTGTGGTTCCAAGTGCCTTGAGCCCAATGGATCTCTATTATGATAATAATAAAGCCATTGCGCAGGCTAAGGAGCCTAGATCCCATCAGAAGTCTAAGCATATACTCAGGCGTTATCATCTTATTCGCGAATTGGTGGATAGAGGAGATGCTAAGATATGCAAAGTTCACACGGATTTAAATGTTGCTGGTCCGTTAACAAGGCCTCTCACACAGCCAAAGCATGAGGCGCACACAAGAGCTATCGGTATTAGATACTTAAATGATTGATTCTAGTGCAAGTGGGAGACTGTTGGAAATATGCCCTAGAAGCAATCATAGAGATGATTATGTTTCATTATGTTCATAACATTGGATAATATGTTATCTTGTTTCGAGAATAATATCATTAATATTTATTATCAAGTATGTGACTTGATTGTGAAACTCTGTATTTCTACGATGATTATTCTTTAAACGTTCCCTAGTCGGAAACATATGAAAACACACATGAATAGACTAGTGTATGTATTGGTTGATGACTATGTTTCACAGGTCGTAGATATGAAGATATCAAACCAATAATATGGACACATGTCAGAGAACATAGTGTTGGATAAGACCCACCTTGAGACACTGTTGAGATTGTTATGATTCTATGTGTCATTAGTTGGTCTCAAGCAATGATGATGTATAATTTTTAGACCTGAGATTAGCATGGTTTCCTACATGTGTAATAGCACTCTTAGGGGTTGCCAAACGCTACTCGTAACTGGGTAGTTATAAAGGTAGCTTTCAGGTATGCTATGAAACATGCGGAGGAATGTGACTGGTCGGATATGTGATTTGCCCCTCCTAACATAACAGAAGAGATGTCTCTGGGACCCTCATTGTAGTTAAATAAAGAAAGTGCATGGCCATGCCACTAGTAGTCGAAGTGTTGACCACATGAAGTTATTCGACACTTGATCGAGAAAGTATTGAACAGTCCATGAATGATAAATTATCTCACCTGGAGTTCAACTAGATGTTGTGAGGCAAAGGGAGAATACACAAGCAGGTCATTTAGTTCGACCAGATACAAACTGGTCGTATGGAGATATGAGCTGTTCGAAGACTGGTCGTAGACTGATCGAACATAATCACTAACTAGTCGTAAGGAGTTACGAACTGGTCGTACTTAAGTATGAGCTGGTTGTAAGGAGTTACGAACTGGTCGTAACTAAGTATGGACTGGTCGTGACTAGGTATGAGCTAGTCATAAGTGATAAGGACCTAGTCGTAGATCATATTGCATTAAGCTTCGTCCGATATATTCTATATTTGGTCGGGAATCGTTATGTGCTGCTAGGTACCGCTAACGACTTGTGGTTAGAAAAGAGTTTTCCGAGTCACAACCGATTACACATGAACCTATAGGGTCACACACTTAAAGGGCTAGGATTTGATTTGGATGGTGATTCGAATTCTTGTAGGCCACGAGTTCCTAATAGACCTCAAGTTCGAGACCTATCGTGGATGCCCATAAATAGAGGGGCGGTGGCAAGGGGTGAAGATCATCTTTTGAAGAATCCCAAAACCCTAATAGCCATGCCTTCCTCAACCATGCCGCCAGCGCTAGCACTTCAGTGTGTGGTGTCCCTGCCCCGTATGTGTGGATATCTTAGAGGTATTGTTGCGAAGCATCAGCACTAGGACGATCCGCAACTCGGGACGATCACATGAGTAGGAGGAGAAGACGTGCGGTGAGTATGACTACTACAACATCAACTCGCTATATTGACTCTACTTTTGCTACAAGTTGGCGCGTCTAGTGGTAATCTCGTGAGCTATTACTAGCGAAGGTTCCTTGGTTGCGCAGTAGAATTTTTGTTTTGTGCTTTCGTAGCCTACCGTAACCCAACACAAGCTTCTCTTTGGCATGAAACCTTCTGACACCTTTGAGTGGAGTAACTCGAAGATAAATAAAATCCTCGGGTTCAAAGCTGAGATCACGACGATGATTATCAACATAACTTTTTTGTCTAGACTGAGCTATCTTTAATCTTTCTCTGATCATAGACACCTGGTCTTCTGCTTCCTGAATAATGTCCAGTCCGAATACAAAACGTTCGACTGTTTCTGTCCAATTTAGAGGGGTTCTGCATGCACGACCATACAAAGCTTCAAATGGTGACATTTGCAGACCGACTTGATAACTATTGTTGTACGAGAATTCTGCATAAGGCAAACTCTTATCCCAACTAGTAGCACGAACAGAAGCACAAGCTCTCAACATGTCCTCCAATACTTGAGTTACTCTTTCAGTCTGCCCATCTATCTGAGGGTGATAAGTAGTACTAAAGTTTAGATGAGTCCCCAAATCTTCATGCAAACTTTGCAAAAACGAGAGGTGAACTGGGATCCTCGATCTGACACTATCAACCTTCGTCAAATGATCTACTATTACCCAAATGGAATCGTAACTCGATTGAGTCCTGGGTAAACCGGTGATAAAATCCTTTCCAATCTCTTCTTATTTCCATTCTGGAATTTTCAAGGGCTGTAACAGGCCTGCTGGTAACTGATGTTCTGCTTTTACCTTCTAGCACACGTCACATAGGGCAACACAAACTCTCTGACTTCTCGCTGTAGATTTGGCTACCAAAATTTATTCTTAACATCCTGATACATCTTAGTGCTTCCAAGGTGAATAGAACACTTCGAATCATGAGTCTCCTTTAAAAATCAGTTGTCTCAAACCATCAACATCCAGCACACAGATATGCCCAATGATCCAAAGCGTGTCCTGATCATCCTTGGTGAAATCCGTGAATTTTCTTTCGCCCATTTTTAGCTTAATGTCTACAATCACATGATCATTTGGTTGGGCAGCATGAATCTGTTTTTCCAAAGTAGACTTTACTTCCAAACTGGCCACGAATCCTTTGGCTACAACTTCTAACTTTAACTTCCGAAATTCCTCATGAAGTTCTGAGCAATTCTCTTTTAATTCCAAAGCATTACAGTAGCTCTTATGACTCAAAGCATCTGCAACCACATTGGCTTTACTGGGATGGTAGTGGATTCTGAGATTATAATCCTTTATTAACTTTAACCATCTTCTCTGCCTCATATTCAGGTCAGACTGAGTGAAAATGTACTTCAAGCTCTTATGGTCTATGTATATCTCACAGTGATTACCAATGAGATAATGACTCCAAATTTCTAAAGCATGCACAACGGCAGGTAATTCCAAATCATTAGTAGGGTAATTCTCCCCATGAGGTCTCAATTGTCTCGATGCATAAGCAATAACTCTTCCTTCTTGCATCAGAACGCAACCTAATCCTTGACACGAATCATCACAATAGATATCGAAATCCTTCCAAATATCTGGTAGAACTAGCACTAGGGTAGATGTCAAATGTATCTTCAACTCCTGAAAACTTTCCTTACAAGCTGGAGTCCAAGCGAACTTTTTCTCCTTCTTCAACAATTGCGTAAGAGGCTTAGCAATCGTCGAAAATCCTTCAATGAAACGGTGGTAATATCCTGCCATTTCCAAGAAACTACGAATTTGAGTAGCTATCTTGGGCAACTCTCAATGTAATACTGCTTTAACCTTATTGGGGTCAACTGCTACTCCCACCGGGTGAAGCATAAAGTGTGTCATCGAACGATGAACACTCCGCTCTACCGATATTAGCTGATAAAGTTTGCATTGGGCGTTTGCATACATGAAAAGATAATGGTGAGAATTGAGTACATGGAAGATGAGAATGACATTTGGACAGGCTTATGATATTGTTAATAATTTAATTGAATGATGAGCTACTTTGTTGTTGTTTTTAGGTGATCGTTGCAGGCGACATGCATGGGATAGAGTAGCACATGTGCATCACATGCAATTATCACACAAACATTCTTATTTAGCTTGCTTTCACTAAATCTAGAGACATAATTATTCCCTTTAGGACTTATTATCTGGCTTGGTTATTATCTAGTTTAATGATTGAAAGTTTGATTGATTTAATATTAGTTTGATTATTATTTCTTGTTATCATCCATCGTATTGGGAGCATGGTTCCGACGTTTTTTGGGTGTGTGTGTGTCCCAAGCGTTTGTTGGGTGTGTGTATCCTAAGTGTCTCTCGAGCGCATATGACTCGAGTGTAATACTTCGAAACACTTTAGAGTGAGAAAGGAATCAAGTAGAGGGGTTTTCTAGAAATTTAATAAAACCTGGGCTATGGGCTCTTGGCCCACAACACCAAAGCCCAAAGGGGGGCAGCCACCACCTAAAAGGGAGAGAGGGCTGCCCAAACCCTAGCCTCCCCCCAGCAGCCGCCACCCCCCTCTTGGCTGCCACTTCCTCCCCTATCTAGCACCTCTCCCACGCCTCCTCTCCTCCCCTGGTGCCACCCCCATACTCCCTTGTGCTCCTCCTTGCTGCCGGCCAAGAGGAAGAAGGGGGAAGGCCCCTTTTGGTGCTGCCGGTCAAGGAGAGAAGGAAGAGGAAGAGGGAGAAGAAAAAGAGGAAAAAGGGAATTCTCGTGAAGATTTCATCAGGATCCAGCGTGTCTTCGAGGGTGATTTTCGATTTCCCAATAGTTAGTTTAATTCTTTTTCTATGCGATTTGTTGTCAAGTATCATATTGGTTTCCCTATTGTTAGTAGATCGATAATCTGCAGTCTAGTTGATCTGTAGTTTTGGAATAGTTCAGTGAGAAATTAGGGGTTTGTGTTTCCTAGAGTTAAGTATATAATTTCATTAGCTTTCTGGAGAGTTCTTGTTCGCATTATTTGTATATGTAGATAATTAGTTATGATTTTTACAATCCAAGTGTCTATTCAGTCTCTAAGTTTCGGGCAGCGAAGATAGTTATGCAAATTAAAATTTGAAAATGGACGAATTTGGACTTTTAGTCTCCATGAATTAGATAGATAACTTATAATGATTCCAGAGAGCCCAATATCACATTTGTTGGACAAGTATAATAGGAGTTATGAAATTTGAACTATGCGATACAGTTCTATCTTCCTGTTGGGGACAGTCAGGGAAACATATTGTGTTAGAAAAGTTTGTTGTAGAGTAGAAAAATTGGATTAAACTTATTATAGTATCTAATTCTCTAGGGATTCCAGAATGTCTTAGATCACTATTTTTAGATGTACCAATTAAAAGTTATGAAATTTCTAAGTCGATAATACCGAAGATGACAAATCTGTCTTCAAAGTTAAAAACAAGGGTTCAGACGAAATAATCTGAACTTTTGATCAGCTGAGAAATTGTGCGCATAAGTGTGTAGGTTCTAGAAAGTCTGAGTTCATGATTTTTGGAGCTATAAATCAAGAGTTATGATTTTTCTAGGGTGACTGTCCTGTTTTGGACAGAATGGTGTTCGGGAAGAATGGTATCGTTTCGGGTTACAATTAGGAGCGGATATATTTATTTAGTCTTATTGCTACGTTGTGCCCTTTTAGATGGTATTCTTAGTATGTTTTATGAATGCCAGGTGGTGGTGAGAAATCGGGGTTAGAGTCCTCTACCTGTCGCCACCCATCGCACGGTTGAGGCAAGTACAACTAGTGTGTAGCATATGAGGAAGAAAAATTCATGAAAATTGCCATTGTTTTACTTGTACGAATTTTATTCATGATCTTGTTGCTGGAAGATATTTGTTCATGTTCGATTAAGGTTGTTATGCTCATTTGCATCAAAACATACATCCTTGAGTCTTGAACTACGTGGTAGCCAAGAATGATTCTTTTGAGGTCCCCATCATGTATTGAACGGGCATGAGGTCCCCACACTCGTGGAGCGTGGGTTTGAGGTCCCTGTGCTAGAAGGCACAGGTTTGAGTATGCATCGACGGATGCACTATTCCGCATTACCGGTAATTACAAAGAAGGAAGAGAGTTATATTTTTGACATTTGCATTGCATGAAAGTAGAACAGACTAATTTATGAATTCATTGTTGATGGCTATATGTGAACATGGTAATGTTCAATGGTTGATTATGATGTTTAGTATTGATGGCTATAGGTGAACATTGTAATGTTCAATATTTGTGTATGTTGATCATTCTTGATGGTTATATGTGAACATTATAGTATTCAATATTTGTTTATGTTGTTCAGTTTGTTACATTGATTGTACTTTACTGAGTCGAAGACTCATGCTTGTTGTCAGTGTTTTCTTAAGGTACTCCTCGAGAAAGCGGCATGCATGGGAAGGGGTAGACATTGGTGCTCTACACTTGAGAATCACCATGTCAAATAAAATGTCTAGTTTTGATTAATTGGAGAAAACTTAATATTTGCACCTGTTTATTTTACAGTCGTGATCATCCTTTGCGATGAAATAGTTACATTGTAATTAAGTTATCTGATTCCTCTAGGAGGACGTTTAGAGTTATGTTTCTAAATTGTATTACTTATCTATCATGCTCTTACTTGATATAATGTTTGGAATTCTTGAATGGTGATAATTTCAAATAAAATTCTGTCGAAATTTAGAGAAAATTGATAGTTAATGAGAAACTCTTACTTATTATTGATAGAATATTTTATTATGTCTAGATGATAGCTTAAACACCTTTTATTTCATTCTATGGTGTTTATTAGATGGCTATGTGTAGTTTGTGATGATTACATTGATTACTGCTAGTTTAATTGATGATGAGAGGCTTACTGAAATTTTATAGTAAGTAGATGTAAAGTAAATTGTTAAGCTAGTTTAGTAGCATTCTAGGCTCAATGTTGGGCTAGAGTGTTACATCGAGCATTCTTGGCACGTGTTGCCAAGCTGTGAAAGTTAATCCTTTATATATTTATATTGTTTAGTTGATGTTCTGTGACCCGTTGTGGGGTTTTGTTCTATGCATCCCTTAATGGAATTATTGTTAATCCTGATTTACATTGGTGGTTAGAATTATTTAAATAACATTCTGGACTCAGTGTTGGACCGGAGTGTTACACTGATCCTCCCCTTGCCAAGTCCAAGGTGGACTCAGATTGGGTTTGAGCCAACAGCCCACCTTCTTTTTTCTCATCCCTTTTCTATTAATTAATCTCTTTCTTATTTCCTTGATTAAACGAGGTATTAAAAACGAGAGATTGGGAAGGAAGCATAGTACAAAAACCAGATTGGACCGGCTATCCGACCGAAAAAAACTGGGATCGGAGCCTAGTCTAGTTTACTCTTTGGATCGTTTACCAAAACAAAAGGTGAAAATTATTATTTTGTAAGCATTGCGTCCCCTAGGATTCAAACTCGCGACCTATTGCTTTCCCCCATGAAGTGAGCCGCCACTTGGACTACATTTGTTGTTAGACTAAGTGGGCATATACATCTTTATGATGTTATATTGTCTGATAGATGACACTAATCTATCAATTTTCTAATTATTTCTGCCGATAAATTTTAAAATAGTAGTAATGTTGAACCACGATCCGATAAAAACAATAAACGGTTGGATCAGTGAATCATGATCACGTCAGCGGCTCGCTTGCCGTCCGATTTCGCACTACGAAGTGGAAGGAGCGACTCCAATGGCAACGTGGGATTTCTTGGCCTGGCCCTCACAGCAATCGTTACTGTAAGTCGTCCTACTAGCACCTCTCTCTCTCTCTCTCTCTCTCTCTTCTCGGCTGCCCCAATCTTCCCATCCTATTGACTCTAGTACTTCTTGTTTCTTCCCCATCGAGGAGAGGAGGAATCTCAATCTCCAATGGTGTAAATTGCTGCTAGGTTGGGTACCAGATGGTCGTCTTCCTCATCACCGTGCTCCTGCGCTTCGACAAGCTCACCGATTTCGCCAGTAACCGCCAATCCCATTTGTTTGATTACTTCTTCCTTCCATCCGCCCATCCTTAATTTGTTGGTGTTTATTTTCTCCCAAACCCACTTAAATACTTAATATTGTGTCTTTCCAAGATGCAACTACTCCTTGATGCATCAAAATTTCATCTCTCACTTGTTGATTATTTATTTCCCTCTTTCTTTTCAGGTAGTACAAACTTTGTTATACTTGCCATCCTAACACTGTATTTCAAGGGAGCATGCCACTTTCGTCAGGTATGCAGTTTTCAGTCACAACTTGTTTTCTTTGTTGCACATGTTCACCAAATATGCAGTTGACTCAATCAGAGTTACTACTTTTGCCCAGTTTTTCAATCACAGGTCTTAAACAATTAATGCCTAAATCAATAGATGAAACCCCCAACATCTAGAAGAAGAAAAAACATCCTTCACTGTTCGACCTGGAGGAGTGCATATATCTCCTCTGTTACTGTGTCCTGGAACAATTAAGATGCTCAGTTACAATTCGTTTCTTGAGTATATGTAACAGGTTGCCCAACTGAAAGTTAACCTTTAGAGCTGTTTCAGATTTGAGCCATTCTTTCTTTTTGTGGACTCTGTTCAGTGGAGAAGGATAGCTTATCTTTTGCTGGGTTTTAAGTAAGTAGTAGTGCTGAGGAAGTTGTTTGCTTTGGTCGAACCCTGTTTCAGACGAGCAGCGTTGCCTGCCGTCTCTGTTCTGTCTTTCCTTTTCTTTTCGTTCCTGAACTCTGTAGACTGTGGTCTCTATTATTGGAAATCGGAAGCTTTCTGTTTCCAAAAAAAAGTATCCTGCATTGTTTCAGATTTGGGCCATTTGGCATGGATTTGCTCATGTTTAGCTTCAGCGTGAATTTTTTTTGTATATTTCAGCATTAATTTCCAGGTGAACTGCCTCGGAGAATGCATAAGAATGAAATTCCTTTACACAATGAAAAAGATGATCTTGTTGGTGATGTCGTTGTGATTTCGTAGCAAAGCTGACAATCCTGTACATGTTTTCTTGAAGGAATCTAACAACATATATTGGTTTTCCTCTGTTTCATCAGCTGCATAATTCATTCATTCAAGTACTTCCATTTTTGGAGCAATACATTGCAATTGTCCTTCTTAACTTCCATGCACTTCACAACATTGATTCAATTGTAAGGTTGTGCACACAGCGCTTGTTATTATTTGGGGCCTTCACTTAGGACTATTTTTACTAATGAGGTATGTTCTTATAAGATAAGAATGATTCTGTCTGAGACATGAAATTCTATATGTATGATCAATTGTCAATTGATGTTGAGATCCTGTTGCATATAGTTGGTCTGGCTACGGCGGTTAATAGCTTATTGTTTTCAGCACTTGAACTAACAACAACAGTAGGACATTGCTATTGAGAACCTAATAATCAGAATTAGCTTGGTCATGCCACTGCAGTTTTGTGCAATTATTTCTACATGTTTCAGTTAATCCCAGTCACTTTTCAGCTTCACAGAGTAGGGTACCGCAGTCAGAATCCATTAATTTGAAGATATGATCCTTAGCTCGATAGAATCATATTAAGTTATTAACCATGCCCATGTGAGCCCCTAATTATTGTATTACGTACTTACATCCATAGGATATTGCAATGGGGAGAGGACCGCTGATTTGATAAGATCCGCAACAGTTTGTCCAAATTAGTGTTCTGGCTCTTTCAGGCATCACTCAAGATGTGTTTGATAAGAAAGAGGAAGAGTCTACCACGTCTTTTCCTGAACAAAATTTGACTGAGCTTTTCATTCCTGAATTTACCCAGGCTGCCTGGGTTTGGACCGTCAGCTTACCAGTTACAATTGTGAATGCAAGCAGTCGCGCATGACGAAAATGGAGGGGGTGTTAGTGGGACAAAGTTATGAGGTGAGCTAGCAAACACATTGAAATGTCATGTGCAATCCAAATTGATACATAAATTATGAGGAACAAAATTAAAATAGAAATACATTAAATGTTGTATCTTAATAATGGATAGTGTGTTTCAAAAGCCCAAAAATCTGCACAAGTAGCAATCTTAAGAACAAAATTAACTAGATTTGTGCTGCAAATAATAGCAGAATTACTAGGAGGGTACCTTGGAGTGCGGCGAACGGAGCCGGTGCTCCAGCCCCTATGGTGGACCCACCACTGTATGCAAGTGACATAAATCCCTCAATTAAAGTCCAAGACATCATTGGTTGGGCTATGTGGTTCTTGGGGTTTTGTACTGAAGCAGCCGCTGATTGTTAGAATGAACCTTAATCTATTTCACTGGGCCAAAAGGCGAATATATTATGTACAGGGTAGGTCAATATGCAAAGAACACTCTAAACCTGTATACATATCTAACACCCCTCAAACTCATGGTGACGGCCCGAGGCAGGGGCAGCGGCGGCCCGAGACAAGGGTGGCGGGAAGGTCTGGAGCGCGGCGTGGTTCATCCCGTGCGGGGGAGACGACGGCGGGCGGAAGAAGACCGGCGCACAAGCCCCGGGGCCGTTGCTCACCGTCACACGGCGGTGGAAGCTGCGGTAGCAGCCGCACGTGAGCGAGTCCGACGAGGCCGGCGGGCGCATGTGGAGCACGATCTGGAGATCCTCCTCTTTCCGATCCCCTGTAGCGGGGGAGCAGGTGGCTACGTCCAGGCAAATCTATAAGAGGCTACGGGTGCAGACAGACACCGGATCAAAAACCCATTTTCCGTTAGATATAACCATGTGTATATAGTATTGACACCCCTAGTTCAAGATAAGAGGACACCCCAAGCCAAAAAATTAAATATATGTGATATGTATGGGAAGTAGGGACCCCCGGTCATTTTCATTCTGGATCCGCCACTAGTTACGTCGGGGATCCAGACGCGAGTAGGGGCCAACAGCGGGATACGACGTGGCGTCACAGCGGCATCAGGACGAGCTCAGGCGGTGAGCTCTCAATGGAGCAGAGGGCGGTGGGAACTCGGGCGGCGGCGCTCGAGGGCGGCGCCCGGAGGTTGGCGGCAGCGCTCGGGAGTGGCAGTGGAGGTGGATCCGGCGGCAGGAGGCGTAGATTGGCGGCAAGAGCTCTACTCCAGGGCGAATCCGAAGGCGGGAGGTCGACGGCGTTCGGGACCTTGGGGCGCAGTGGCACAAACCAGGGAAACTCAGGGAGCGTAGTAGCACGATCCGGCGGCACAGCGCTTGATCCGTGGGCGCGGTGCTCGATGCAGAGCCAGCGGCGCCGGATCCGGCAATGTGGAGCGACGGCGGCGCCGGGAAGCTCGGATCGTGGCGACGAAGCAGCTGTAGAGGGGTTGGCTCGCGGGCTCGTGAAAAAAAAATAGAGTAGGTAGCGGCGGGAAAAACAGAGGAGGGTGGCAGCGTGGCGCTCAGTCAGTGGCGGCGGCCTGAGGGTGGCGGTGAATAGCAGCTAGGGTTTTTGGTGAGAGAGTTGTAGCTCTTATATGATGTTGGAATGAACCTTAATCTATTCCAATGGATCAAAAGGCCAATATATCATGTACAAGTAGGTCAATATGCAAAGAACATCCTAAAAGGCCAATATATCTTGTACAAGTAGATCAATAGTAGCTCTTATACGATGTTGGAATGAACCTTAATCTATTCCAATGGATCAAAAGGCCAATATATCATGTACAAGTAGGTCAATATGCAAAGAACATCCTAAGCCTATTTACATGTCGGGATCGGATTTCTGAATCCGAACCCTCTGTATATTTCTGCACCAGTCCCAGATCAATAGCTAGTGCACACAGTGAAAACATTGTTGATAACTAGTACGAATCACAAAATATTATTAATAAATAACTGAGCACCAGCCCTATGGCCACTTATTACAAAAGAGGTCCAAAGACCTTAAGTCTCATAGCACCGGAAATAAAAATAAATTCCGTGGTTGACCCCTCGAATCGCCCACTGGCAATCAACTGGGGAAACATAGCCTAGTACTCTGGGAAGCCTTTGTCGAAGCCGCAGACGAAGTAGTCGTAGTCGTTCTCGGCATTTTCTCAGACTTCTGAGATTTGTTGAGTGTAGCATGTGAATACATAAAGTACTCCGCGAGTCTTGGGAAATGATGCATATGCATAGCTTTAACAATTGGGCATATAGGGTTCATTTTACACAAAGCAGTATTTTAAGTTTAAACATCTTTTATAAAGCTCATTTGACAAAAGATGATTAAAATAGTTAATGTAATTTAAATCAAACTCTAATGCAAGTTCCAACTTCCATACATTAGAAAAGAGACTCTAACCGCCAAGTTTTTAAGAATTGAGCTCTAGCTGCTTAATTTTGGCTCTAACTGTCAGAACCACAATCCAAGAGTTCCAACTACTCCCAGATTCCCAAAATATTTCTTTTAAAACCAAAACTGAAATCTACCATGTTTATACGCACCGTGCCCGCCCTTGACCGTGGGCACGACTATTTGAATAGTTTTTAACACTTTGTAGAGGTTGTACAGCTTGACCCATATGAGATAATCAATTTATAATGTCCATTTAACACACTTTCGAAGGTGTGCGACTAAACGATTATTACAAGGCATTTACAATACTTTATCCTAACTTTAGCCCACCCGATAAGCTTTACCCTAAGTTATGGACGTCATTTACCATCGACCTAGAGCTCACCGTTGTGAGGGATAACTTGCCCGGACTTGGACGTCTATTACCAACGCCTTGGCAAGAAGCCCGATGATTTATGGACGTCATTTACCATCGTCTGCACTAACCAGGTAACACCTACCATCTACAGCCTGCGGGCGCAAAGCTAGAACAAAGTAACTTATTCAGCCAGGTCCTTCCCATTTGGGACATGTGGTTGTACAATATTGCTTGGTTTGAATAAACACAAGAGTCGGTCCTTAATCAACCAAGGTGAGACAAGCCAGACTCATGCCACAAACCCTAGTCTAAAATATTTTCCACCACTTTTATTTTATTTTCAAATATTGACATTACCTAATGTCAAATATTTTCTAAAATTTAAAGCATACCAATATTAAAGGTTTTTCTCCCCCAAAGGTTAAACATGAACATACAGCACGTCTAAGCAATTCTACCATATCAATCTATTCTGCAACATTGTAATCAATAATGCAGACTTTCCTACGCTAGGCTTACAAAGCTGCAGGATATCAAATATTAAGGATGATAATAGCAAACTTTAGGTTTTTAACTAACAACCTACAGTTTAACTTATCATTTAAATAAATTAGCAATGTATAAATTTAAAACTGAAAACATAATTTACAAATCATAGGTTCAAAGTGGTCAAAGAAGACTCGCCTTCGGTGATATTGGAGGTAAGCGCTTCCTGTTGATCCAAACTCGCGTCGGTGACGTCGGACTCTACACGTGCGAAACGGACCAAATAAATAATAGAAAATAAATAAAAACTAAAAATTATAAAATAAATACTGGAAATTAGAGGATGAATTTAGATGAATTTAGGAGAAAGAATCGATGGATATGGAGTTCGTATGAGAACGAACGAAATTCTGGAAAGTAAATTCTCAAACAACATTTCCATGTACAAAGCACAAAGTGGCGGAGGACTGGCCGGCCAAGCACAAAAATGGAAGTCCAAGGGGTCCCTATACACATTGGTGGTGGTGGTTTGGCCGGCGAAGCACTACGGCGGCGGCGGCGATGGTGAATGACAAGAAAGAAAATAGAGGTGTCACTGGTGGTGGAGCTCTACGGCAAAGCATGGGATAAATTGAGGCTAGGCACAGCTAGAGGAAGTGGTGCTGACGGTGAGGTTGCGATGAATCGAAGAATGGCTCACCGGAAATGGGTGAAGCGACTGTCGATCTGGGAAAAACGGAAATGAGATGTCGGCTGTGCTCCGGTGATTCTAAAACTTGGAGGGAGTGCAAAGAGGTTGATGAAGAGATAGCATGCCAATTTATAGCTTCAACCGTGAGTTGAATCGTCGGGTAGACAATGAAGCACAGGCGACGGCAAAATCGGTTCAGTTTGGAAACGGATGAAACTGCAGTGGGTGCACTGATGGGGCTGTGCAATGAAGGCATGGCATCGTGGGAGACGTTAATGCGGACGTTTCCCTTCAAACGGAATCGAGTTTAACGCTTTGAATGGGGAGAAAAGAGGAGTGGTGGTGGCCGGCCATTAATGGTGCTGGAGCTCGGTGTGGGTCATTTGCCTGATGTGGGGCAAGGAAAGGAGGAGGAGGAGGCCGGTGGTCGGGCTAGATGGGCGTGATCGTGATGGTGGCCGGAGGTGGCGAGGGTGGGGATCAAGCTGGGTGGTGGAGATGCTGCTATGACAAGCTCTCGGGAAGAAACAGCCAACAGAAAACGATTCGTTGAGGAAGAAGGTAGGAGAGAGAGAAAGGAAATAAAGGATATTAAACTAGAAGGGAGTATGTAGTCCAAAGAAAGCTAAAGGCAACGGTGGCAGCACATGCATTGGCTTGGAGGTTAAGTGAGTCTTGCATGGGAGCAATGCTGGGATGGGTGACCGACGAGAAGTCGATTTTTTTTATTTTTTTAAAGAAAAAGAGAGGAGTGCAAAAGATAGATTGGGCCAAGAAATTAGAACGAATATTTTTCTGGAGATTTGAATTTGAATTTTCAGAATTTGGAATTTGAATTTGAATTTTCAGAATTTGGAATTTGAATTTGAAATTTAGATTGGAAATGGAGTTTTGGAATTTGAGATTTCCTTCTAGTATTACACATAAAATGTAGATAAGATCCAAATAAAATCCAGACAAATTTTGATCAATTAATTTGAAGTTAAATTTTAGAGAAAGCGAATTTTGGGATAACCTACCCCCTTAGAAGGAATCTCGACCCCGAGATTCGGATAGACTAGGAAAAATATTGGGGTACTCGGCTCTTAAATCTTATTCGCGTTCCCATGTTGTTTCTTTCTCTGAATGATTGCTCCACTGCATCTTACAGAATTTGATAGTCTTGCTTCTGGTCTGACGTTCTGCTTCTTCGAGAATTCTGACAGGGTACTCCTGATAGGTGAGATCATCCTTCAACTCGACTTCCTCTAGAGGCATCTGTTCTTCCGGAACTCCGAGGCATTTCTTCAACTAAGACACCTGAAAGACATCATGCACATCTGATAGCTAAGGTGGAAGCTTTAACTTGTAAGCGACTTCTCCTCTTCTGACTAGCACTGGAAAAGGTTCAATGTATCTCGGTGCAAGTTTTCCACTCACTCTGAAACGACGCATTCCATTGAGAGGTGAAACCTTCAGATACACATAATCTTTCGGTGCAAAAGCTAGATTTCGTCGGCGATTATCAGTATAACTCTTCTGACTGGTTTGAGCTGTTTTTAAATTCTGACGAATCCTCCGTACCTGTTCTTTGGCCTCCTTCAGAACATCTGGCCTGAACACTTGTCGCTCTCCGGTTTCATTCCAATACAAAGGAGTTCTCTACTTCCTTCCATAGAGTGTTTTAAAAGGCGACATTTGTAAACTTGACTGATAGCTGTTGTTATAAGAAAATTCTGCATACGGCAAACTTACATCCCAACTTGTACTATTGGTTAAAGCACAAGCTCTTAACATATCTTCGATAATTTGATTAACCCTCTCGGTCCGTAAAATGCACTGCGGATGGTAAGTCAGATCAAGTTCAAGTTGGTGCCCAAAATTTCCTGCAACTTTTGCCAAAATCTGGAGGTGAACTGAGATCCTCGATCTGATACAATCTTCTTTGGTACCCCATGCAAACATACTATTCTGGACATATACAACTCTGCGAGTTGGTCTCCTGAGCAGGTAGTCTTCACTGGAATAAAATGTGCAACCTTTGATAACCAATCCACAATAACCCAGATCGAATCATATCCAGATTTTGTTCTTGGCAGCCCAATGATAAAGTCCATTCCAATTTCTTCCCATTTCCATTTAGGCACCTTTAGCGGTTGAAGCAATCCAGCAGGCCTCTGATGATCAGCTTTAATCCGTTGACACAAATCACAAAATGATACGTACTCAGCAATTTATCTTCTCATGCTTGACCACCAATATCTCTCGCGAAGATCTTGGTACATCTTCGTGCTTCCTGGATGAATCGAATATGTAGATTCATGAGCTTTCTTTAGAATCAAATTTTTTATTTCCTTATGATTTGGTACAAAGATTCTTTTTCCAAACCAAACAATGCATATCTCATCTTCTAAAAATCCAGGCGCTTTGCCTTTTCTCAAGTTAACCTTGATTTCCTTGACATCTGGGTCTTCCTTCTGAGCCTCCATGATCAGATCTTCCAGAGTTGGTTGGACCTCAACAGTGTTCACACAACCCTCCTCAACTAATTCCAGGTTGAGTCGTTGAAATTCCTCGCACAGAGCAGGCTGACTTTCTTTTATCAACATATTATTGCAATAGCTTTTCGTGCTCAAAGCATCAGCGACTACTTTAGCTTTGCCTGGATGATAGTGTATTCCAACATCATAATCCTTGATTAGCTCTAACCATCTTCTTTGCCTTAAGTTGAGATCTGACTGAGTGAAAATATACTTGAGACTCTTATGGTCGGTATATATTTCACAACGATTACCGATCAGATAATGCCTCCAAATCTTTAGAGCATGCACCACTGCGGCTAACTCTAAATCATGGGTTGGATAGTTTTGCTCATGCGGACGCAATTGTCTTGAAGCATAGGCCACAACCTTGCTTTCCTGCATTAACACACAACCAAGACCATGTTTTGACGCATTATAGAAAATCTCAAAGTCTTTCCAGATGTCGGGCAAAATCTACACTGGCGCAGTAGTTAACCTCTTCTTCAGCTCTTGAAAACTCTGCTCGTAGGCAAAGGTCCATTCAAACTTCTTTTCTTTCTTGAGCAATTCGGTGAGGGGTTTTGCAATCTTCGAAAAGCCTTCAATAAAACGACGATAGTAACCGGCTAAACCAAGAAAACTTCTGATTTCCGGAACTGACTTGAGTTGTCTCTAGTTAAGAACATCCCTAACTTTTCTTGGATCCACTGCTACTCCTCCAGCAGAAATTACATGCCCCAAGAAAGCAACTTCCTTTAACCAAAACTCACTCTTACTGAATTTAGCATACAACTGATACTCTCTGAGTTTGTCCAGAACTAACCTCAGATGTTCCTCATGCTCATCCTTATTCTTAGAGTAAATAAGAATGTCATCTATGAATACCACTACAAACTTATCCAGGTATTCCATAAACACCTTGTTCATCAGGTTCATGAAGTATGTTGGTGCATTTGTTAGACCAAATGACATCACAGTACATTCATAAAGACCACAACGAGTGGTGAACGCTGTCTTCGGGATATCCGATGGTCTTATCTTCAGCTGATGATAACCAGAGCGTAGATCAACCTTGGAGAAGACACTTGCTCCATCTAACTGATCAAACAAATCATCAATTCGCGGCAAAGGATACTTATTCTTGATTGTAATTTCATTTAGGGCCCTATAATCCACGCACATCCTTAAGTTGTCACCCTTCTTCTTCACAAAGATTACTGGTGCTCCCCATGACGATGAACTGGGTTGAATATAACCTTTTTGAAGCAACTCTTCAATCTGCTTCTTCATCTCAACTAGCTCATTTGCTGGAAGCCAGTAAGGTCTCTTGGATATAGGAGCTGTACCAGGTACCAAGTCAATGATAAACTCAATCTCTCGGTCTGGTGGCATTCCAGGTAGTTCATCGGGAAATACATCTGGGTATTCCCGCACTACCGGCACACTTTCCAAAGGTATGCCCTTCAGGCGGTTTAGAACACAACTCTTCTTTGATGGTTTATTGGACACAAACTCCACTCGAATGCCTTCAGCATTGGTAAGGGTGATGGCTTTGTTGTCACAATCGATCTGTCCCTTATAGTTGGTTAGCCAATCCATTCCGAGGATTACATCAATGCCTCTGGAATCTATAAGATAAGGTTCGCTAGGAACCTAACCCCATTTATATCTATAGCCACTCCCGGGCATATTGTATCAGTCCTCATTTTATTTCTAGGTGTTTGGACTACTATAGGGTTCTTAAGTTCAAAAACATCCCAGCAATGTTTTTCAGAAAAATTCTTCGAGGTAAAAGAATGCGAAGCTCCAGAGTCAAATAATGCTGATGCAGGTACCGAATTAACAAAGAACTTACCCAGAGCTACATCTGGTGCATTTTGGGCTTCCTCTGCAGTCACGTGGTTAACACATCCTCTCCCAAAAGTTTGTGGAGTCCTTGGAGTCTGAGGGGCGCCACGTCCTTGTCCTGGAGCTGGTGCACGGGCAGGTGTAATCCCCAAGTTGAAGCGCACTGGAGTCAAGTTCTGATGCTTCTGAGGGCAATTGCTAGCATAATGTCCCATCTCATGACAGTGAAAGCATTGAACTCCAGATACAGAAGTCTTGTTTTGCTGCGGTTGAACACCAGTATTGTTGCGGAATCCCTGCATGATCGGGTGAGATCCGGACATTGGAGTCTTGGGTGCATTGGCCACCGGCTGCCTGTTAAATTGCGGCTGGTTCATACAAGACCTGGAACTGCTAACTCCATGCCGTGCCTGAAAAGCCATTTCTCTTACGGTACTCATACAACTGACGTTGAGCATCCTCCTGTACGAGAGCCTTGTTGACCATCTGCTGGAAGTTGGGGTAGTCAACTGACACCAACTGCACCTTAAGGCTAGGGTCAAGTCCTTCCATGAAGCGCCAAATCTTCGCTCCCTCATTAGCAACATCCTCTGGTGCATATCTTGATAGCTGAGTGAACCTGTTAAGATACTCAGACACACTGAGATTGCCCTGCTGCAGCTTATGGAACTCTCTCTTCATCTCCATCATTCCCATAGGAATGTGAGCTGTGCGAAAAGCTGCAGAAAACTCCTGCCAAGAAATAGCTTGGACATTTTGATGAATTGCTCAATAATTTTCCCACCAAGTTCCTGCAGTTGCTTTCAGTTGGTGAGCAGCAAAGAAAACTTTCTCTTGGTCATTACACTGAGCCAAAATCAGCTTCTTCTCGGCATCCTTTAATCAGTCATCAGCTTCAAGAGGACCAACTGAACCGGCAAAGGTTGGCGGCTTGGTTCTCATAAATTCCCCCAGTCTGGACGGGGGTGGTAAAACTAGAGTAGGGGTTGGTGCAGGTTGATTTGATTATGAGCAAGCGCCTGCAGTAACTGCAGTTGCATGACCATCATCTCCTGCATATTCATCATCGGAGGCTGACCAGGAGGTGGCGGCGGCAAAGGTTCTTCCTCAAATAACTGCTCCGGTTGAACTTGAGGTTCTTATGGTGCTTAAGGCAAAATTGGCTCCTCGGGAAACGGTTGACCGCGACCCCTTCCAAGACCACGACTTGACGCCACCACGGCCTCCTCCACTAAGTCTGTCACATGACCTCTTCCACGTCCTCTTCTAGGGTTTTCCATCTGAACGGTCCAAGGATAGCAAGGAGAAAAGAGGGAAAAGCAAAGATAAGAGAACAGGGGTAAAACTAGCATCCCAAACAACAACCAACATAGGCTCAACAAGAAAGAACTCCAATGAAATTATTAAACAGAAATAGTTTTAGATTGGTCAGATCACAAGTGCTTAAGGCTTGATACAGTCCAATCTACAAGGGCAAACAAAATAATCGTCTAAATTCGCAAGACCTTTATTGGACACTGCAGACTCACGACCAAACACTACTCCTCAAACTCAACCTCGTCAGGGTCCTCCTCATAGTCATTCTCAGCGTCATCCTTGGCGTCATCCTCAACGTTGTCCTCAACGTCGACCTCGATGTCACGCACCACAGGCTCGGGCTCCTCAGGCTGGTCCACTGAGTCACTAGCACCTCCAACGATAAGAGCATCAGAGGGGGCGGCAGCGACAGCTGTGCCAAAAGACTCCTCGAGTGGCAGGGGTGAACAAGCTGCGATACACCGCTGTAGTCATGAGGTCATCAGGACGGTGCACCCTCTTGCGTGCAGTTGTACGGATGCAGGAAGGACGGGATGGCTCCTTCAGCTGGGCGAGCTCTCTCTCTGCAGCATCTAGCCTCTCATAGTCACGCTCCAACTCGTTGGCCATAAACACATAGGCCTCATCTTGTGCCTTGATCAGAGACGCCATGTGTGAGATGGTGGTGTCCTCTTCCCTCTCAGCGGCCCTGAACCTGCTGAAGACTCCCCCTTCTTGCGGCAGGGAAAGTAACGAAAATCAGTGCATCCCAAGGCAGTACAGTAGTGGAACCCTAGACGGATGATCGCTTCTCTGGCAGCATCTTGCATTCCAAGCTTGTCGGTCTCTCTCTATGGTCGATCTCCTCGTAGGTGACTCTTGGCGTAAATGGTGACCTTAACATGCCACATCTCCTTGTTGTACTTGTTGATGGTGATACCGTGGTACTCTGGGCGATGGATGTAACCCAATCCCTAAAGAATAAACCACAGCTCAGCGCAGAATCCTCCTTCCTTCTCAGTGCAAGAGTTGATGAAACGCATCTACAAAATTTTGAAAAACAAGAGAAGATCAGTAATCAATTTTAAATAATGAATACAAAGACAAGAAAATGATACTAAGACAGAAAAGAAAGTAGCAAAGAGACTTAAATGTTTATAAATTAATTTTTAGAAAAATATAAATACTTAAGGCTTGCCATTTCTAACTAGGTCACGTCCTACAGTCAACCTTGCTCTGATACCAACTCTGTCAGGACCGGATTTCTGAATCCGAACCCTCTGTGTATTTCTGCACTAGTCCCAGATCAGTAGCAAGTGCACACAGTAGAAACAATGTTGATAACCAGTTCGAATCACGAAATATCATTAATAAATAGCTGAGTACTGGCCTTATGACCACTTATTACAAAAGAGGTCCAAAGTCCTAAAATCTCACAGCAGCGGAAATAAAAATAAACTCTGTGGTTGACCCCTCGAATCGCCCACTGGCAATCAACTGGGGAAACGTAGCTTAGTACTCTGGGAAGCCTTTGTCGAAGCCGCGGCGAAGTAGTTGTAGTCGTTCTTGGCATCTTCGTAGACTTCTGAGATTTGTTGAGTGTAGCATGTGAGTACATAAAGTACTCTGCGAGTCTTGGAAAATGATGCACATGCATAGCTTTAACAATTGAGCATATAGGGTTCATTTTGCACAAAGCGGTATTTTAAGTTTAAACATCTTTTTTATAAAGCTCATTTGACAAAAGGTGATTAAAATAGTTAATGTAATTTAAATCAAACTTTAATGCAGGTTCCAACCACCATACATTAGAAAAGAGACTCTAACCGTCAAGTTTTCAAGAATTGAGCTCTAGCTGCTCAACTGGCTCTAACTGCCAGAACCACAATCCAAGAGTTCCAATTACTCTCAAATTCCCAAAATATTTCTTTTAAAACCAAAACTGAAATCTACCATGTTTATACGCATCTTGCCCGCCCTTGACCGTGGGCACGGCTATTCGAATAGTTTTTAATACTCTGCAGAAGTTGTACAGCTTAACCCACACGAGATATTCAATTTATAATGTCTGTTTAACACATTTCCGAATGTGTGCGACTAAACGATTATCACAAGGCTTTTACAATACTTTATCCTAACTTTAGCCCGTCCGATGAGCTTTACCCCAAGTTATGGACGTCATTTACCATCGACCTAGAGCTCACCGTTGTGGGGGATAACCTGCCCAGACTTGGACGTCTATTACCTATGCCCGGCGCAAGCCCCGACAGACATGGACGTCATTTACCATCGTCTGCACTAACCAGGTAACACCTACCATCTACAACCTGCGGGCGTAAAGCTAGAACAAAGTAAATTATTCAGTCAGGTCCTTCCCATTTGGGACGTGGTTGTACGGTATTGCTTGGTTTGAATAAACACAAGAGTTGGTCCTTAATCAACCAGGGTGAGACAAACCAGACTCATGCCACTCACCCTTGTCTAAAATATTTTTCACCATTTTTATTTTATTTTCAAATATTGACATTATCTAATGTCAAATATTTTTCAAAATTTAAAGCATACCAATATTAAAGGTTTTTCTCCCCCAAAGGTTAAACATGAACATACAGCACGTCTAAGCAATTCTACCGTATCAATCTATTCTGCAACATTGTAATCAATAATGCAGACTTTCCTACGCTAGGTTTACAAAGGTGCAGGATATCAAATATCAAGGATGATAATAGCAAACTTTAGGTTTTTAACTAACAACCTATAGTTTAACTTATCATTTAAATAAATTAGCAATGTATAACTTTAAAACTGAAAACATAATTTACAAATCATAGGTTCAAAGTGGTCAAAGGAGACTCGCCTTCGGTGATGTTGGAGGTAAGCGCTTCCTGTTGATCCAAACTCACGTCGTGACGTCGGACTCTACACGTGCGAAACAGACCAAATAAATAACAGAAAATAAATAAAAACTAAAAATTATAAAATAAATACGGGAAATTAGAGGATGAATTTAGATGAATTGAGGAGAAAGAATCGATGGATATGGAGTTCATATGAGAACGAACGAAATTCTGGAAAGTAAATTCTCAAACAACATTTCCATGTACAAAGCACAAAGTGGCGGAGGACTGGCCGGCCAAGCACAAAAATGGAAGTCCAAGGGGTCCCTCTACACACTGGTGGTGGTGGTTTGGCCGGCGAAGCACTACAGCGGCGGCGGCGGCGATGGTGAATGACAAGAAAGAAAATAGAGGTGTCACTGGTGGTGGAGCTCTACGGCAAAGCATGGGATAAATTGAGGCTAGGCACAGCTAGAGGAAGTGGTGTTGACGGTGAGGTTGCGATGAATCGAAGAATGGCTCACCGGAATGAAGAATGTGTGAAATGGGTGAAGCGACTGTCGATCTGGGAAAAACGGAAATGAGATGTCGGCTGTGCTCCGGTGATTCTAAAACTTGGAGGGAGTGCAAAGAGGTCGATGAAGAGATAGCATGCCAATTTATAGCTTCAATCGTGAGTCGAATCGTCGGGTAGACAATGAAGCACAGGCGACGACAAAATCGGTTCAGTTTGGAAACAGATGAAACTGCAGTGGGTGCACTGATGGGGTTGCGCAATGAAGGCATGGCATCGTGGGAGAGGTTGATGCGGACGTTTCCCTTCAAACAGAATCGAGTTTAACGCTTTGAATGGGGAGAAAAGAGAGGAGTGGTGGTGGCCGGCCATTAATGGTGCTTTGGAGCTTCGGGTGTGGGCTTTGCCTGACAACAAGGGCAAGGAAAGGGAGGAGGCGGCGCCGGTGGTCGAGGCTAGAGGCGCGGCTGATCGTGGTGGTGGTGGAGGAGGTGGCGAGGGTGGGGACCGAGCTGGGTGGTGGAGATGCTGCCATGACAAGCTCTCAGGAAGAAACAGCCAACAGAAAACGATTCGTTGAGGAAGAAGGTAGGAGAGAGAAAGGAAATAAAGGATATTAAACTAGAAGGGAGTATGTAGTCAAAAGAAAGCTAAAGGCAACGGTGGCAGCACATGCATTGGCTTGGAGGTTAAGTGAGTCTTGCATGGGAGCAATACTGGGATGGGTGACTGACGACAGGAAGTCGATTTTTTTAAAAAAAAATACATATTTTTTTTTAAAGAAAAAGACAGAAGTGCAAAAGATAGATTGGACCAAGAAATTAGAACTAATATTTTTCTGGAGATTTGAATTTGAATTTTTGGAATTTGAATTTGAATTTGAATTTTAGATTGGAAATGGAGTTTTGGAACTTGAGATTTCCTTCCAGTATTACATATAAAATGCAGATAATATCCAAATAAAATCGAGACAAATTTTAATTAATTAATTTGAAATTAAATTTTAGAGAAAGCAAATTTTGGAATGTTACATTACATATCTAACACTGACCAGCAGAAGCTTTTGTTCAAGACTTCTCCTGGTAACAGAGGAAAGTGGTGTAATGTGGGTCTTTGGAGGTATTCTCGCCACCCAAATTACTTCGGGGAGGTTAGTTAACTCGACTTGGTGATTGGAAAGCCTTTGTACTGTTTTAGACATAGATGTTTGTGCATTTAAATGCAGCTCTTACTATTTTATATCACCAACAACCTAATATAGAATGTTTGAAGAATACCGATTGCAAGATTGTATTTCTATCTACTATTATAAATGACATGAATGTAACTTTCTAAACAGTTACTTTTTCAACTGAAACTAGTGTGATCTCTTAGCCTCTGCCCTGTTAACATAATCAGTTACTTCACAGAACCACTGGTTTTTTCTCTTGACAGACTAACAACGTAGACATGGTATATTTGTTTGTAATGATATCAACAGGATGTTATTTTGTTCTACTTTTTAGTGAAAGTTCTCAAGTCCTCCTAGTTTGCTGTTACCATCTGTGTGTGGTATGATGTGTAGATGTTGCTCTGGTGGGGAATATTTGTGGCGTAACTCCAGTTCTCTCAGGAGCTGAATGGCTTGTAATTTCTGGGCCCATCTTCCTGTCCTGGTTGCTTCTCTTTGTTAGTGGCATCCCGCTTCTAGAGGTTGGAATCCATTGTTGAAAATTTTAGCCATTTTTGCTGACACCCTAACACTAATACTTCTGGATCAACGATTTTGTTTGTTTCTCCTTGAAGAAATCTGCTGACAAGCTGCTCAGTGGCACGGAGGAATGTCGTCTTTACAAGAAAACTACCAGGTGTGTATTACTATGCACAAGGCTTCATCTTGTTCAACGATTGGAGCAAGTATGCAGGGCTGCTCTGCTTGAGCAGCCATCGGGTCGGGTGGCTAAGATTGAGCTTGGACTAGGAATCTTTCAGGAAAAATGAACTGTCTGCGTTCTAATTTCAGTCCACACTCAATCTCAGCCATTGATCCGCGACACAGCTACCCAAGCCAAGCGCACCGTTACTGCAGTGATTAAACGACTGAAGAATGGATCCGTATTAATACATGTTCTTATCTTGATATACTGTCCATCTCCAACCATTGCTTTAGCTTCAGAGAGTAACTAAATAGCTACCTGTTAATTGTTATATATATATATATATATATATATATATATATATATATATATATATATATATATATATATACACATACATACACACACGCGCGCTTACTCTGTATGGAATCCTGCCTGGGTGGATCAAGCTGGCTTTCCTCTTTGAGCTCCCTCTCTACAACTACAACCACAGGAGACAACGTGCTGATCCTGTGCATTAGGTATTTAGGAATCCATCGTGTAACTAAAGATATTGTCCACTAGAAATTATCAATCCACTTGTGACCCTTTTATTTAGGATTGTTCAATCAGAAGAACAAGTTGCATATATATATATATATATATCCTAATTTGTGGCAATTTTAGATATTCATTATAACACCCCGCCCAACACAGAGCCCAAAATGACACCAACCTATGCTAATTACCAATTTAAGCATTAATTTACAATAAATTCCAGCAAACATATCAAGATTAAAACCCGTCCATGGGTGACAAGATGAACGTTTAAAGTAACACTAATCAACTAATGAATTTACCAACTAGTCTTAAGCATTATCCTAGGCAATAAATAAGTCCATGAATAACGATCTAAAAGAAATAACCATTGTCTCTATATTTATTAGGAATCATTCAAAATAAATATTGAATGTGTTGCTGATTTGCATATGTCATTTGTGATCTATTCCCTTCCATGTATGTCGCCACCAACGATCACCTAAAATAAGCAACAAAGCAAAAGTGAGTCCAAAACCTAGCAAATACATAATAAAGCCATAAACAATAGTTTATCAACTATAATCAAGGTTATCATCATCATATATCTATTTAATGGCATTATCATACTCAAATAAACAAGTCATATGCTATATTCCATATAGGTAAGTTTGCATAATTTAACAATTTACTCATATTTGCGAATGCACCATCATGCTCATATGCGTCTTAACAGCTGATACCGGTATAGCGGAGTGTTCACCGTCGACGAACCATTCTATCCTTCACTCCCGTGAAGTCCCCACCGAAATAGAATTTTATCTAGAGCACTTCGGACTAGTCATGCATCTTTTTCATCGACCTCACCAGAATAGTTACATGACTTTCTTACCGACCTGCCTTGTGCAACTCCTGTCATGATGAATGTAAATGATGCAACATCTTTAATTATTCATCAACATAATTCATCTCATTAACTCAATATCTCATTCTCATTAACGTCGACGAGCTATACCTCACGGCAAAAGAAGAGCCCGCCGGCTTCGTCAACGCTAAACAGCATCAATGTTGGCGCTAGGCAATGCTTGGGGCGATGAGTTCCATCGAGGAGAATGGTACGTGGCAGCTCGTTGATCTTCCAACTGGTCACTGCCCAATTGGTCTGAAGTGGGTGTACAAGGTCAAGAAGGACTTGCACGGTGCCGTCGTTAAGCACAAAGCACGACTCGTGGTGATGGGGTACGTGCAGCGGCAGGGCATTGACTTCGACGAGGTGTTCGCGCTGGTCGCTCGCCTCGAGTCTGTGCATCTACTGATCGCACTCGCCGCACACGAGGAGTGGCTAGTGCACCACATGGATGTAAAATCAGCATTCCTTAATGGTGAACTCGAGAAGGAAGTCTATGTTGCACAACCCCCTAGCTTCGTGGTTGATGGCCACGAGGAGAAGGTCCTGGAGCTTCGCAAGGCATTGTATGGCTTGCGACAAGCGCCAAGAGAGTGGAACGCTAAGCTCGACAGTTGTCTACTATCACTTGGGTTTCACCGGAGCGAGTCGGAACACGCTGTGTACATGCGTGGCAACGGTGCATGACGTCTTCTTGTGGGAGTGTACGTCGACGACTTGATCATCATAGGAACAGATCCGCAGGAGCTTACCAGTTTCAAGGAGGAGCTGAAGAGCTTGTTCAAGATGAGTGACTTGGGCTTGCTTAGCTTCTACCTCGGCATAAAAGTACACTAGACTGATGGGTACACCACGCTAAACTAGGCGGCGTACGCCTTGAAGATTCTTGAGAAGGGCAGTATGATAGATTGCAATCCATGCCATGTTCCGATGGAGGCCAGGTTCAAGCTGAGCAAGGTGAGCTCAGCTCCTCCCACTGACGCCACAGCATATAGGAGTATCGTCGGGAGTCTACGGTACCTGGTGCATACATGGCCTGACATCGCGTACTCGGTTGGGTATGTGAGCCGTTTCATGGAAACGCCAACCACCAAGCACTTGGCAGCAGTCAAACACATTCTCCAGTGCATTGCTGGTACTCGGAACTATGGTTGTTGCTATGCTAGAAAGGCAGAGGAGTCACGACTGGTTGGCTACAGTGACAACAACATGGCCGGTGACGTCGACGACCGCAAGAGCACCACCGGTGTGCTGTTTTTCTTCGGCAGCAGTCTTGCCAGCTGGCAGTCTCAAAAACAGAAGGTCGTGGCACTGTTCTCTTGCGCGACCGAGTACATTGCTACAACGACGGTGGCATGTCAATGCATTTGGCTCGCCCTCCTGCTTGGTGAACTGAAGAACGAAGAAGCCGGTAGCGTCGTGCTCAACGTGGACAATAAGTCTACTATCTCCCTCAGCAAGAATCCGGTCTTTCATGACCGAAGCAAGCACATCAACACTCGGTAACATTTCCTTCGGGAGTGCGTCAAGAACGACAAAATTGAGGTGGGGTACATTAGCACTGGAGAACAGCTCGTGGATATCTTGACTAAGACACTTTGGCGCGTCAAGTTCCAGGAACCACGTACAAAGATTGGCATAGTCAAGATATTAGGGAGAGTTTGTTTTTCGTATTTAGATAATATTTGTTGTGTATACTAGAGTTGGTTTGGTATCCCTTCAGGATACGTAGTCTTTTTCAAATACGATTAGTAGCTTGTACTAAATAAAAGGGCACCTATTGTAATCAATTTGAAGCAAGCAATAGACCAAAGCAAATCGAAAACGCTGCAGTGCAGCACCAAATTCCCGAGCGCTATCTTTCTTTTGTTCCGGCGTGTGCGTGTGCTTCTTCCAGCATGTGGGTGTGTTTTATCTAGTGCGTGAGTTTCATCCAGGGTGATGCGTGTGCGCTTCATCTTCGATCGGCATCAAGGTTCTGCCAAGCGTCTGGTTTTTTCTTCAGATTGTCTGACAATCACAACTTCCATGCATTTTGCCTTCCAACTAAAATAATAGTCAATCTGTGAGCTGCAAGTTGCATATTTGGAGGAGCACCTGCCTTCATATACAGGGAATACATGCACACACATCCATTGCCCTAATTGATCAACGAGCACCTGGCTGGCCTCTTCCTACAAGCTAGCCACTGAACTGAAGAGCAAGTTAGCTAGCAAATAAGGACTTCAGGTAATCAGGTAGGAGTACTTGCTAATTAACTGTGCCATGAATTAATGAATTTTTTTATAGTACTATTTAGATATGTATGGAGTCCTGATCACTAATTGCATGATACATTGTTCGCAGGATTAATTGGGAGAATTATTAATTAAGACGGTGAGGGGCAAGATTGTGATCAGGAGGATTGAGAACACGACGAGCAGGCGGGTCACTTTGTCCAAGCGGCGGCGCGGCCTACTGAAGATGTCCAGGTTGCCGTCATCTTCTTCTCCACCACTGGCCGCCTCTACAAGTATGCCAGCTCCAGGTATCTATATATATGCGCACGCGGCACACACACGGCATTGTGCATGTCACATTCTTGACTCTACGATTCTGGATATATATTATCGTATCTCAGCAAGTTGGCTATTTCCGCAGCACGGCTTCCATAATTGAAAGATACAACCAATCAGCGGAGGAGCACGATCAGTTGTTGAATCCAATCTCAAAAGTTATGGTATGCATGCCTCACCAACATTGTTGACACTTTGCTAATTGTATGGTTAGTTCTCTGACACGTACATATGCCTACTTTAAGTACTGCACCGTAGGCCGAAAAAAATATGGTAATCTCCCACTCAATCATTCATTCTTTACTTCTAATTTGACAAATATCCATGATAGTACCAACTTCTTACTCTTTCTTTAACATTCTTGGACAAAAACTATTATGTTTGCACCATAGCCATCTTGAAAAGTAATTTTGAGCATTACTAATGTACAGTGTTCAAACTTTCTATTCATCAAAATAAACTTTTTTTGGCTAGTTTTGGAAGGGGAAGTAAGGAAATTACAGCAGGAAGCCAGGAACTGCAGATGCTACAAGAACATCATCGATCGGTATGAGTTCTTCAACCTCCAGTGCCCTTCATATAACAACAATTTGAGGGAAGACCGAAAAGAACACTCAACTCATCCAGTATGAGATAATACAATATTGGGAATATATGTCCATTCTTCTAACAGAATCATACTTGTGAAAAAAAAATATTCTGGTTCGCAGGCATCAATTTTGACGGTGAATTTTACATGCTGATATCTTGTGCTACTTGGCTTTTAGGAAGCTAATAGGAGAGAGATTATCTAACGTTTGAGTCAAAGACTTGTGGTTATTAGAAAATCAACTGGAGAAGAGCTTACACTGTATTAGAAAGAAGGTATTTTTATCATCCTGGCTAGCTTCCTCATTTTGTTCTTATGCCTCTTAATCGTACCTTTTCCAACATATTCATGATGCTTATTTTGTGTTTCTCCTGAATGTTGTAGGAACAACGTTTTGCAAATCAAATTCTAGAGCTCAATCAAAAGGTTCATCAATATTTGTATCACTGTGCAATCAAAAGGTTAATCAATGTGATCATCTTTTTCTCCAAGACCAAGCGTACGTTGATCCTGTATGTCCCCCCTTGGAAGCTGTTAACCTGGGGCTGTGATTCTCTCCTAATTATATAATAATTTAATTTGCCGGCTTCTTCTGAGTCTGGAGGTAACAATGTCAGAATCTTCAAATACAGGTGTTTCATTTGCAAACGCATCAGATAATTATTTCTTCCGTGGGGTGAGTTGTCGTGGCGATGGTCAGATCCAGCTTACTGGCATCTCGGTTGCACTGCATCCACTGGCCATCATCACATCTAGGGCTTGAAGACCTTGAAGACCTTGAAGATCACGCAGAACACTAAATCTGGAAATCATCTTTAGGCTCCTCTGGAAGGAATTAATTAAGCACAACTTTTGGAATATATATACTAGTGTGAGAATCAAAGCTTTTTTTTTTTGAAGCAAAGAATCTAAGCTTTCTGATTAACCACTAACTAGGCTTCCGGTAGAGATCAGATGATGCTTTCTGCACAGATTGATCGATGCATATATGTATGATAGGAGGATGGTTTTGACACTTGTCTCGTGGCGTCGTACTAACAATTGAAGTTGCCTCAGAAAACAAGCTGATCGAACACCTAAGAAAAATGGAAAAAAAAAAGCCGAACAAAGTTGCTTTGAGTTTGGTTGGAGCGCCGTCGCATGATCGATCACATGGAGTAGCACTGCGGCATTTGCATCGTGCTCTGTGAGCTCTTGACTTGACTAACCTTAAAACCGTCTTTTTCGGCTGAGCCTGAGGTAGTGCTCATGTCGACGCACGCATGCTGCATAATAATAAGCTAGTACGTACGTATATATTACTCACCAATCCAACAACCTTAAACAACGTTTAGTACTAACCTTCTACAACTCGGATGCTCGAGCAGATACCTTTAGCAGCCAAATATGATGTCCTGCGGCGCCTTAATCCAATAGGGTTATTTATTTAATTTGTTAAAATAGCAATCTATAAAGTTTTCCTAATTAGGGATTTTTTTTTCTGGTAAATTAAATTTCCATTAAAAGTGAAATTTTTTCCTATGGTATCTTAAAAGAGGGGCAGTTTTAACTAAAGATAACTTGATTAAAAGGAATTGGAGGGGAAGCAAAAAATGTTGTTTCTGTATTAAAGAAGAAACAATTCAACACATTTTTATTGACTGTCCCTTTGCACGTCTTGCATGGTTGGTTATTCAATATGCGTTTAATTTATTTCCCCGTACAAACATAGCAAATATGTTCGGGAATGGTTAGCCGATATTCCCAAAAAGTTAAAGTCGCAACTCCTGGTGGGAGCTAGTGCCATATGTGGTCTATTTAGTTATGTCGGAATAATGTTGTGTTTGACAATAAGATTGTCATTAACCCTTTGTAGGTTATCTTTTTAAGTAGGTACTGGGCCACTGGCTGAGTGCTTGGGCAAATTTGCAGAAATCGAACCAGAAGGACTTCATGTTGGTCAGAAGCCAAATGTTGGAGTTTGTGGCGAAGCAAATTTTCAATCGTCACGGGTGACAGTTTAGTCATAGGATTTGCAATGATTGAGTCTGCTTTTCAATCGTCTTTTGGTTGTAAGGCTTCAAGCCTTTTTTAACAGCTTTGGCTTTTTTGTTACTTATAACTCTTTAATAAATTAGGCTATGTGCATCTTCGATGCAGAGGCGGGGGAGATGTTTTTTTCTCTTCCATTATCTAAAAAAAAGGTTTTCCTAATTATGTCACCTAAAAATATAGTTTTCACACAAACTGTAACCAATAATAGCTACAATCATAAGCAACAAATTCACCCAATAGAAAAGCATAAGCAATGAATTGAAAAGCTTATAAGCAAATAGAGGAAATTAATTAGCGTGGCGTGGCTCTCATAAGGAGTATGACAGACGCTAACATGTTTTATTGGTTCTGTTGGATCTAGGATTTTTTTTTATCCGGAAGTTTTGGCATCTTACGCACCAGAATATCAACCAGAAAAATACAACTATCATATATTTAAGAAAAAAGTCATACAACTAGTCACCTTTCATATTGATGACTCATAATGAGTGAACTGTTCTGAAGAAAGCGTACTACCCACTTAATTACCTTTTAAAAAAATATGAACAGAGCACAACTGGAGGCAGAATTCTGTCTATCTAAATGTCATATCATTAGTAACAAACTTAAAGTCCCGGAGAGATTTTTTTTATTAAATAACTTTTTTTAAAATTTTATTTTAAAGTAAATCGAAACGGACGCATTGTATTGTATGGCAAGTTGGCAACATGTCCGAAGCCAACAGGCGGTGTGGTGCTGACGAGGGTATTTTTAACTCCCGTCCTCGTACCAAAATTTATAAATATGAGCGGTAGCAGCAATAGATTATGGGGTCCATGTCACATAGGTCGAGAAAAATAGTACGTAGTGGTACAAACTTAATAATAGTGCACTTTACTTATTTTATCCTGTGTTGCCAGGACATGACCACCGTGGAATCACCACCTTTGCAAACCAAAGCAAGCAAACAATAATTTTTAAAAAAAGCAGGGAGAAAAGAAACACAAAAGAAGCAAAGGTTCCCATTTAGACCTCTGACCAACAAAATAATGCTACTTCAATAGTAAACATCTCTTTTGTTTCAAGGCAT
Source organism: Phyllostachys edulis (assembly GCA_036346405.1). Taxonomy (NCBI): domain Eukaryota; kingdom Viridiplantae; phylum Streptophyta; class Magnoliopsida; order Poales; family Poaceae; genus Phyllostachys; species Phyllostachys edulis. The sequence continues at coordinate 326,940 of CM070567.1, forward strand.
CATTTGCTCCTTTGTCTTCCCTTTTGTTCAGATTGCTAATCGCGCTAGCTTTGCAAATCTCGTCGATCGGCCAGCCGGCCCGCCGGAGAGAGAGACTATAGAGAGAGAGAGAGAGGGAGAGAGATAGAGAAACTAGACGAGAGACATAGGATGGGGAGAGGGAAGATCGCGATCCAACGGATTGACAACGCGACGAACCGTCAGGTGACCTTCTCCAAGCGGCGCAGCGGGTTGATGAAGAAGGCCCGCGAGATCGCCATCCTCTGCGACGCCGATGTCGGCCTCATCGTCTTCTCCTGCACCGGTCGTCTCTACGATTTCGCCAGCACTTCTAGGTTATGAGCTCATCATCCATATTAATTATATATATGGCTTCTTAATTAATTTGATTCCAGTAGATGCATGTATAATCCATCGTTCTTGTAGGGTTCAGAAGCTCTAGATATTCATTTAGATTACAAATAATTATTTTTGTTCCAGATATATATTCATCAATAGTTAGTTGAAAATCCCTATACATGTATAGCCCTGAACACAAAAAAAAAATGTCACTTTGATGGCCATGCACATGAAGCTTCCTAGATTAACTAGACCTGAAAAATAGAGATCTTATTATAGAATTTGACATGTGTGTAATTCCTTTTATCAGCATGAAATCCATAATAGAGCGCTACCAGGAGGCAACAGAGGAGCATTGTCGGTTGTTGAATCCAATGTCAGAGGCAAAGGTATGCATGCATGCCATACTGACAATAATATTTTGCTCCCAAATTGTGTGTTCATGCTTTCATGCATGGTACAGAAATTTACATAGCACTGATTGTAATGGATGTAGTTTCCCGTACGTATGTTAATAATGGAGAGGAAAAATGTGTAAATAGACATAACAATCAAACTAAATGTATAGCTTGTGACTACTCATGCGGTGTGCATGGTAAGTAGTGGCCGATGAGTTATTAATTGTTGGACAACGCACATCTTTTTTTTTTGTTTGCAAATATATTTACAGCTCGTTGTACCGGAGACAGAACAGCTTCTCATTCTGTCTCAATTCTCTAGCATGTGTAATGAAATTGCACACTATGCAAGGAAGCATGCATGTGGAGTACACCCTCCTAATCTGATGTCTCTAAAATATAGAGATCATGATCCTATTTTATTTTTCTATTTGCTGGGCAGTTTTGGCAGAGGGAGGTTACAACATTGAGACAGCAAGTGCAGAACTTACAACACAATAATAGGTAATAATATTTAGTATCATCCATGGATATAAATAAAAGGCCAATTAGTAGCTAGCCAGAACTTTTTTCTCTCAGTTAATTTGGTTTCATATATGTGCAAATTAATAAACCGGAGAGAGCCTTAAGATCATCTGACTTAAAAGAGAAGGTAAAAATGAATCAATCTGCCAGGCATGCTTATGTTGTCAATTCTAGCTAGGTGCACTGTTAAATTAACCATGTGCATACGCTGATCGATCGATAGGCAACTTTTGGGAGAGGAACAATCAAACTTAAATGTTAGAGATCTGCAGTTTCTCCATAGCCAAGTTGAGATGAGCTTGCATTCCGTAAGAAAGAGGAAGGTACGTACGTACATTTTTATCCTTTTTCTAAAACCAACTTTTTATTAAAGGGCGTACCATTAGTCTCTCTTTTTTTAAACTAAACCTATTTACTTGAATGATGATACTTGTAATATTGTCGCTTCACTAGGAGCATCTCTTGGCAGAGGAGATCCAAGAACTCAACCAAAAGGTTCACATGCATCTTCTTCCTCTTTTTGTTGTTGTTGAAATAGCTCAAGCACAGAGTGTCAATTCTCATGTCTGTCTATCTATCTATATCTATACTAACTAGATGTTCCTCTAGAAACCTCCACGCTAATCCTATAGGGTAAAAAGCTAGAAATTCTCGTATTAATTGCAAAAGGAAGAAAGTCCAACATTAATAAAAGAAAAAGAAAAGATCTAATCCATCCAACTGGTATACCTGCCTACAATGACGGCTTAGATTTGCACACTCGCTGGTATTGACCACGAACACCCGAAGTTTTTTTGTTTGTTCATTGTTGTGATGGGCTCAAACTCTCTTTCTGTAACAAAATTGGAATCCTCCATTTGTTTACACTGTACCGCATGCAAGAGGTCGGTGAGTTTTTTCCTCTCCTTTCTGAATTTCCTTTCCTTTCATATGTCTTATTTCCTTTATTTTGTTTTCCTTCAGAATATGTATAAACTAGGTATTAACATTGAAAAATTTAAAAGATTGATGGTAAAAAGTCAAATACTTAGAAACTCATGATAAAAAAAACAACTACACATGTATATCGATGTCCATATACTATCTTGGCCCTTCAAGATGCCTCAGATTCACATTTGATGGTGGTGGTGATAGCATATGGACATCCATATACATGTGGAAAAGCCATATTCGAAACTCACTCATAAATTGTAGAAAAGAAAATAAACCTAATCTGTCAATGTAGTGAACCTTCTAATTATGATAGGTTGAATTATTTCGTTGTAACCTAAGGGTTTAATACAGGTTGGAATTCAGACTCAACAAGTTGCATGTACATGTTTTTTGAATAATGATTTAAAATTCTTCAATATTGTAGCATCCAGATAAATGTGATATCTGGCAGTACCAGAATTCGTATTTTCCTTGACGGCCTCACTATATTCCTGATGGGCTCACGTCCACTGTCAGGGAAAAGTAATCATTGACCAGTATGACTTAATTAACCGCCAGGAATACAATGATTATCCTTGGCGGCTAAGAAAAGTGGCAACCTCGTAAATACTGGCTTCAGGGAAAGGGTAAAATTCCTGACAGTGACCTGTCAGGAAAGGGTAAAAATCGGATTTAATAATAGCAAACCTAAAAGTCTGATGTCCATATATATATATATATAATAACTTAAAACTAGCTACAAAGTTTATCAATGTAAAACATTTATATTTGGGAACGGATTCAATACCTAAAACCTTACTATCCGAATTTATATAAGTGCACGGTTGGCGACTTGTATTATTAATGCTTGTGGTATAGTTAGATGAATTTGTCTTTGTTCAAATTGTACTTTTTGTAGGGACTTCTTGTTCACAAGGAGAATGTAGAACTTCGCAATAAGTTGAGCATTGCTCACCAGCACAACATAGAGTTACAGAAGAAGGTACGGAATGGCATACTGATCAAGTTCTAAACGCTAGCTAATTAACGGATAGTATGCATGTTCCTATATATTCTATTCCAATCCAAATATAACATCAGCTTCAGTTGTCACATGTTTCTCTCTGTTCATAATTAATAGCTTAAAAAATATGTTCATGTTTTGGTTGCAAGCAAGCTAGGAACATAACTGATAATTAATATATAACACAATTTAATTACAAACGTGTCTTGATTTCAGTTATCTGGAGTTAGTACATCAAGTGAGCAAGCTACCGGAAGCTCTAAGGCTCCCGGTGAATGGATATGGACTGCACGCTGTGATGCACGTCAGCCTATTGACCTTGAGTTGTGGCAAGAAGAACATGCAGATGAATAACACCTATGATCTCGTCCACTAAATTACGTAAGTAATAATGTTGACGTTGTAAGAAAGATTGATATGCCAAATAAAAATTAAAAATATATGCTAGCTAACCAACATTAATTTATTTGCTTGCAACAGATGTCACTAGCTGATTGAAGTATACATGTATGGTGACATTTTCAGTGGACGAAGCTTGGTCCCTCATCAATATGTGCGTCATGCGTGCATGTTTGCATGAGGAACTTGGTGTGCGAAGGTTAAATAAAATGGAGCAGCAATATGAACCATATATATATATATATATATATATATGGTCTGATACCGTCAGTACAAGTACTATTTATGTGAAGCTCTATCATGAATGAAATAAGGACATCCTTGTGTACTTGCTAAATTAGCATGTATGTTAGTACCAATCCTTGTTATATTTTCGAAACCCTATATATATGAGCATGCATGCATGCATGTAATTTTATGGTCGTAGCAACAAGTGTGGTATATCTTGATACAATGATTTGTCTGTTAATTAGTTTACACCTGTACAATAGTGTTCTCCCAGTGGCTGGCTAGTAATTTTGGTACATAGTATCGTACATATCTTGTCGTTTAGAAAGAAAGAAAGAAAAAAGCAATGGTTGGGGAATCTCTCTACCATATAAGTACAAGTAAAGATGTCTACCTAAATTTGATTTAGTTACGCTGGCTTTGTTGCTAGTATATAATTGTTGGGTGGCCCATAGCTAGTGCCATTTTCCTCCTGAAGTAAGGAACACGTACGTATATAAGCTAGCTAGTGTAAGATACCCCATGAAGTAAGTAACATTAATTCCTCCTGTTCCTGCATATGCTACTGGTTACTACTAGTAGTTCACTCCACTGGCAGGCCAGGCGGCGGCTAGCGAGCTCTGGCCTTGTTGAATTGTCCTATCAATTCACCTAGCTGCCTAGCTAGCTGAAGTGAAAGGACGGAAGAGCAGAGCCATATTAGCTGGATCCGGATTCTCCGCTGTAATGCACGTGTGAACAGTATTTTCCTGCTAGTGCGTAACCAGTACTCGTCAGAGGATACTGTAGCGAGAATCACTGTTAGCTGTTTATATTCGGATGGTAGAGATCTTTTTCTGCTAGTGCGTAACCAGTACTCGGCAGGTGATGGATACTGTAGCGAGAATCACTGTTAGCTGTTGATATTCGGATGGTAGAAATCGATCGATTTCCTGTAGTTCAGAATCCATTTCCTAGCTAGCAAGGTTTCGTTTCGTAGCAGCAAGCTTAAGGTGTAAGCTGTATGCATGCACGTGCTAGCTAGATCATCGAAATCGATGTAGCCGGCGGAAAAGATTGCTGCTAGCCTTTTAAAGTTTTTTGAAGTCAGATCAGCTAGCTAGCTGCACAGTTCTTGTTGTCGGGCTGCGTTTTCCTGTTGCCTCTGCTTTTTGGAACATGCATTGCGTACACGCACTTTTGCATCGCACGTCCCAGCTAAGCTACCTAGCTAGCTTTATAGGTGGTGCATCCTCGATCATGAGATGACACCCAAGATGCATCAGATATATCTTCCCCACTGCTACCTCCTCTACGCGCAATGTACTACTATACTGCTGCTGCATGCCACCAGCTTACTAATAAAGAGAAATTGGGCCAGTGGACTTTGCGTTCGAACGTATTTAGAGGTCTAACATCGTCTTCGTCATGTATTAGAAAGCAACACCGCGAAGAGCCGAAATTCTGCCGATTAGCACTGCCATCACTGACCCGGCGTTACCATCACATTGCCTGCTGTTTGGCTACCTACGAGAGAGAGAGAAAAAGGGAAATGACATGTGATGCCCCTTCGGTCCTAGGGTTAATCCCTTCCGACTCGGCCGCCTTTCCCCATTCCCCCTTTTCTCCCCACTCGGCCGCCGCGATTTCGCTCGTCTTCCCCCCCCTCCTTGCCTCCTTCGCTCCACACTCCACCACCGTGAGACCCCAGTCAGGCGCGACCACCAGTAGAGGCCTCCATCGGTCCTGGCCTCTGCACCATCTTCCTGTCCCGAGAAGTGAAGGCGGCCCATTGCTCGGCATGGAGGTATCATAGCCGGATTGCAGTACGGTTGACAACTTAGCAAAGGATCCATGTAGCCAAGCTAGCAATGAATTGCAGCAGGCTCTAGTTCTTTCCCTCAGTGCGCCACAAATTGAGCCTGCACCTACTAGTGAACCCAATAATGTTAGTGAGGCAAATAGTGTGAGTGAGTAAGACACTGAGAGTGAGCGAGACACTGAGAGTGAGCAAGATAATGAGAGTGAGCCAAATAATGTGAGTGACCCAGAAAGTGAGGAGGAGGACCACGTTGGAGTGGATGATGAGGGCATGTACAACCTTTCTGACCTAGATGACAACGTATCTGAATATGATCCTGCTGAGGATGAGGAGCAGCTCGAAGAGGAGGTTAATGATGAAGCTCTATTGGAGCCTCTCCCTGTGATCGACCTTAATAATCCAAAGAATACAAGTGGATTCTATCTTTGCTGACCAAAGTACTTTTAAACGAGCTCTTAGACATTATGCAATTTTAAATGAGTTTGAGTATAACGTTGACTATAGTGAGCAGAAGAGGTTTGGAGCATCTTGCACCCATCCAGACTGCAATTAGAGAATTCATGCATCAAGGTTGCAGGATGACAGAACTTACAAGGTAGTACATTTCATACTACTTCAAACTTTCTGCCACAATTTTGGTTAATCTTTTGTTCTTTTGCAGGTGAAGGTAATTGCAGCACAGCATACTTGCTCCACCACAAGTTTTGTGGGGGACAAGATGGCCTCATACAAATGGTGTGCAAGTCATATGAAGGATTGGCTGATTGAGGATCCATCTCTTAGTCCCAAAGAATTGAAGAGGAGACTCCAGGAGAAGTTTCATATCGATATCGCCTACTTCAAAGTTTGGGCTGCAAAGGAGGTCAGATTAGAGGAAATACAAGGCTCACGGGATGATAGTTTCAACATGTTGTCTGACTTCAAAGCAGAGGTTGAGAAGAAGTGTCTGGTAGTATGGTTGACATAGAGTATACACTAGTGAAAGGGAGGCATCTCTTGATGAGTATTTGTTGCACTCAAGCCTGCATTGATGGGTTTTTGTATGGATGTAGACCTTACAGGAGTAGACTCCACACATTTGACAGGAAGTATAAGGGTCGATTAGCATCTACAACAGCAATAGATGGCCACAACTGGATGTTTCCAGTTTGTTGGGCCATATTCGACTCTAAAACACTGCAAAATTGGGAATGGTTCATGGAGAGGGTGAAGGTAGCCATTGGTACACCATCGGCAGCAATCCATCTTGATGCTTGCAAGGGGCTTGAGACAGCTATCAACAATGTTTTCACAGATGGAGTTGAGCACAGGGAGTGCATGCTACATCTCTAGAGAAACCTAAAGAAAAAAAAAATTCAAAGACCCTGTCATTGATAAGAACATGTGGCGTTGCAAGAACTCAGTAACCAAACAAGATTCGTGGTCACATGAGTTTGATTGCATCTTCTGCCCGAGCTCATGCGGTGGTTGCACACATATTATCCGCACAAATGGAGCAAGAGCATGTTCAATGGGACGTGGAAAGTTGACTACATCAACAACAACATATCTGAATCCTTCAACAAACAAGATAAATGCTTACAAAGGACTTCCAATTGTAGAGCTTTTGGACAGATTAGACAATTTGTGGTTGCCAAAATGGAGTTGAGGGCGAATTACAAGTAAGTTAGAAGGAAGATCTTGCCACACATTGTGCAACAGATTGAATGCCAATGATGAGGGGCTTGAAGGGATATAGAATCACTAGATGTGGCCCTAGTGGTTTGAGGTTTCGATCTTGAATCGCAACAAATGACACAAGATATGCAGTGGAATTGGATGAGAGGATGTGCTCCTGCAATCAATGGCAAATCAGTGGTAAACCTTGCAATCATGCACTAGCATTCATATGCCACACAAGGGGCAAACTCGAGGACTTTGTCGATGATTACTTCGGAGTTGATAAGTTCAAGGCTGCCTATACTGGTGTATTCAGGCCAATTCCTAACAAGTCGCAATGGGAAAGTATTGACCCTGGTTTCAAGCTTTACCCACCAAACTTGAAGAGGCCAACTGGTAGGCCAAAAACACAGAGGTACAAGGACCGTCTAGAGCAACCCTTTAGAACAAGACAGCGGTGCAAGCGGTGTGGTGAACTTGGACATCGCCAGAAGGGGTGCAAAAACCGTGTACCAACAGCAGGGGAAGAAGCTCCAGCTCAAGCATCAACTAACAAAAGGTTGGACTGCTAAATTGTTACATTACCTAAATTGTTTGGACTGCTACTTACATGAAGTATCTGCAGGAAAAGAGTGTGCAAGAAGAGGACTACACAGGAGGGTCAAGTTCCACTAGCATTACCAGCTACAGCAAAACCTACAAAAATGTCATTTTTTCTCTCTCAGCTATTTCAGTCATTTCCCTGTGATATATTTTCTTCCCTTTGATATCGTTCAGTTTGTCCATCATGCATGCAGGGCAACCAAGAGCAAAAATATACAAGAGGGTCAAGGTGCACAAGCAGTACCAGCTGCAGGAACAACTAGGAAAAGGTCTTTTTTTCCTCTCTTTGACCTATTTCACTCATTTCCCTGTGATATATTGCATCCATTGAGGTCCCTGGGCACTTCAGTCATTTTCTCTCTCTTTCATGCATGCAGGGCAACCAAGAAAAAAACTATACAAGAGGGTTAAGGTGCACTAGCATTACCAGCGGCAGGAACAACTAGAAAAAGGTCTTTTTTCTCTCTTTGACCTACTTCAGTCATTTCCCTGTGATATATTGCATCCATGGAGGTCCCTGGGCACTTCAGTCATTTTTCTCTCTCTTTCATGCATGCAGGGCAACCAAGGGAAAACAAACCATGAAGAGGTCCCTAGGCACTGCTAATCCCAGTGAAGAAAAGCATCCTCCCACTACTAGGGCCATGAAGAGGTCCCTGGGCACTCAGCTTCCAACAGCCTCCTCACAAACCAGGAGAACATCACCAAGAAAGGCAGGGGGCAAACAGACCTCACACAAGATTTGATGATGCTATGTTATGAGGATCCTCTGTAATCTGCTGTTATGAACATGCCTTGTACTGAAACATGTCATTTTGAGAGGAGGGTTCTTACTGCAATCTGTTATTTTGTACTCAACCTACTGTCATCTGCTGTTGTGAACATGCTTTGTATTGTGGCCGTGGTTATCCTTGTACTGAAATATCTGTTATGAGACATGTTATCTGTTAGGGATCCCTATCTGTTATGAGACATGTCATTTTGAGATTATGATTTTTACTGCAATCTGTTATCATTCTACTGAGATAACAGATGCATGTTATGGGACAACACAAGTTCACTCAATGCAAAATCATAATCACTTTCCCACATCACAGTCACTGAGATAACAGATGCATGTTATGAGAAACAAAATTACAGCAATCTCATTCAATGCAAAATCACAAACAATCATTTTCAATTCATGCTTCTTATTGTAATTTGAGACCAACTGAAACACCACAATCTCATTCAATGCAAAATCACAAACACATTCTCCTTCATTTCAACATGACAATTACATCACAGTTTCAAAATCACAATAACAAGAAGAAACAAAAGTACAACAATCATCAAATTAATATTGTATTCCAACCTTCCAACAACATTGGCCTCCATTCTCTCAACCCTATCTATTAGCTTTCCAACATCCACCATTACACTTCTTTCATCACGACAAGACATCAAGAGCCCTTGGACCGACTCTACCTCTTCTGCCCATCGCCAGAATGCACAGCCAATCCCAGTTTCCTTCCAAAATTGGGTGAAAGCATATCAACTACAAAATTCAAATTTCTTCACATACAACAAAACCCAAAACCAAATGGAATCCTGAATCCAAATACTTACTGAATACATAGGGCATTTGTAGTACCCATGGCCGGGATTTTTCCGAGAGTTGGACGTCCTACGCCTCACCACCAAATTGCAATTCGGGCACTTCACAGATGGAGTGGAGCAAGATGTGTCCCCTCCTTGGCTCATTTCCACGGATTACGAGCTCCACCAAAGGCAAATGAAAGAAACTGAGGGCAAAGAAAACATAAAAGAGAGAACGAACCGGAGTCCAGGAGATCGATCAGGAGAAAAATCACCCGAAGGCAAGCAGGGAGCAGCAGGCAAAATCACCCGAAGGCAAGGAGAGAGCAGCAGCCAAAATGGGGATAAACTAGGGTTGGGCTTCCGTTTTTATGGGATGACGGCGTCCAATTCACCTCTGCAGCTGAATGGAAGGGCAATTTAGTCTTTTGCCAGCCAAACGACAGGCAAGGTGACGGTAACGCCGGGTCAGTGACGGTAATGCTATTCGGCAGAATTTCGGCTCTTCGCGGTGTTGCTTTCCAATGCGTGACGAAGGCAATGTTAGATCTCTAAATACGCTCGAACGCAATGTCACTGACCCAATTTCCCCTACTTTTAACCAAGGCAGAAGGTCTCTACAGCCGGTGGCGAGTCAGGAATTGAAAATGGGAGGACCAACTAATTAAATAAATAAATAAAGTGTGCATAACAATATCTTTATACTCAGTGGCGGAGCCAGCGGCTGGTCAAAGCCCAGGCAAACGCACGGCATGGGCAAGTTCGAGAACGACACGTGCACGGCCAGGATGCGCGGCGATGTCATGGCTTCGAGGATGACGTCGGGTGAAGCCTGGGCAAGTGCTCGGCCTGGAGGGCCCTTGGCTCCGCCGTTGTTTATACTCCAGTGTAACCATCGTAATTTCAAAACACGGTATTGTGTTTTCTTGTTTGCCTAATACAAAAGAAATGATATCTCTATTAACTTAAATTTGGTTATGCGATTTCATCAGAACTGAACTTCTGTGCAGTTTCTTTTTCAATATAGACCACCATGGAATCTCGAAGGAAACCATCCCCATTTTATTTCGAAGACTGGTCTTGATGAGTTTCATAGCTGAAAATGCTCGCTCAGTGGTTGTAGTTGACACAAGAAAAGTTAGCACTAACCTTAGCAATCTATCAACTATTGGATAAACAGAGACTTTACCAATCTTAACTAATCCATTTGTCAAATCGACAGGCGAGGACAAACTCTTTAGATCAAGATGGCTACATACATCAAGCTAGTAATGTGGTGGTTGACTTTCCAACTGAGCTCTCTCTTGGCTAGAAACATCTGCAGGATAGAACTTCTCCACTAGAGTACGTATATCTAACATGTTGAAAGAGAGAACTCTTAGACCCAAGGATACACTTAGTGTCAAAAGCTTCATTGATTGTACACCAAATCTTTCATTCAACTCGTGCAATCGTTGATCTATTGTGACATTGAAGACATCCATTTTATAGTGGTGATGAGTATCAGTATTATCATGCTTGTTTCGAGATTTAGTCACATCAACATACCTGCAATTTATATAAGACTTTTTCATATTCATGGTTTACACAAAAATAACTTATAAATATTGACATCCTACACTGCTTGCTGCTCACCAAGCGGCTGAGACGTCGACATGACGACGTTGAAAATTAGAAACTTCTTGGGTCGTGGCCAATTACCAATAACGCAAGATACTAATGTAATACCCGGTTTTTATTTGGGTAATTAGGAGAATTAAGCAGGGTCTAAAGCCCATTAGGGAATAGGAAGAGGAAGGTGCAGTGGGCAAGGCTCGATCGGTCGGCCATAAGAGCGCAAGGGGGAGAGGAGCCAGTGGCAAAACCCTAGCCGCCTACCCATGTCCTGCCGCACGTGTCGTGCCCCTACAAAACTCATTGTGTAAGCCGCCATACGCCAAACCTCGTCATGGCCGGCTTCTCCTACGGCGTGTGCTACTGACCTGCCGCGTCGGTTGCCACGCTGCCGAGCCTGGCCATGGCATCCCTTTTTTCTGCTGCGCTAACCCCTACCGTGGCAGCTATTTTGGCTACCATCCATTGTCGTGGCAAAGAAGGGGAGAGGAAGGCCAGTTGGTGTCGTGTCCCCGGGGTAGACCACCCCCGGGACCTCTTGTGCACACTGGACCAGTCCTAAGATTAGTAGCTGATCCGCATAGGTTCAACAACGATGTCATCACAACCATACCACAAACGATAGAAGAAGCAAACAAAACAATGATAATATAACAAAAGACCTTATGGTCAAGGTTTTTACAAGGGTGCCCCGCAGGGCTACAACACAGTGGAAAGCAAAATACACGTGGAGACCGCCCGACATGCCCACATGCAATCGAGTGGAGGATGTCCTAGCATACTTGGTCTTCAAAGACCTCCTCTTTGAAGAGGTCGAAGGTCCCTGGGAGGTCTTCAGCTGCTGATTAACCAAAGGGCATAAGCCATGAGTACTTTGAATGTACTCAGCAAGTCGCAGGGAGCAGTATGCAATTAATATCATGCAAGGCTTGACAAGGAGGTCCTTATGGTTACTTTGCATGAAGCAATATTGATTAGAGATACAGTAAGTAGATTGCAAAGCACAAGTTGAAAGAATAATGCATAAGTAAACGAGTTCTTTTTGAAACAACCCGAGATCACCCATATCACGCCCAGACCACTCACAACCACCCTGGTCACGAGCCTGACCACTCGGAACCAGCCATGACCAACATTTTGAGAAAAATCTACCCCTTGCGTGAAATCACCAGGCATGTCCTTGACCACGGGCACGGCTATTCGAATAGATTTACACTCTGCAGAGGTTGTACAACTTTACCCACAAGAGATAGTCGCCTGATACAACACATGTTTCCTTAGACATGTGAATCAAGGTGAGACTATCACCCGGCTTTTTACAAAGCTCCGTTTTGGCTTGGTCCTGCCCACTAAGGTTTCGCCATGCTGAGCCCCCTCTTGCGCCATGTGATACCATCCGGTACTCAGAGATCACGCCTTCATGACAGAACCAAACAACATCTGTTAATTAGTCGACCAGGTCCACCCCATCCTAGATATGTGGTTGCACGGTATGACTCGGATCAATGGCTTACAAGGTTAAGTCCTTAATTGTTGCTCAAGCGAGACTACCTCGTTCCAATGTGCTTCTACACCCACCTTTACCGCACGATCACTCGCCCGAGCAAAAACAATTTTGAGGTTCAACCCGGCCAATGACCACCTAGTCATGGCACAACAAGTTTTAACAACAGTAGCCACGCCACAATTCCATATTTCATTAAGTCAAGTTTAGCATCATTGAGACATGTGATCAAGAGACGTCGCATATCTAAAGCAGGTCTAAGCAATATATGCACCCTTGTTGGTTATCACAATAAAGAGGTCCAACTAAGATTACCTAACCTATGGTGGTCCAAAGGTACATGTCAACATGACGAATACAAATATTCAAAGAGTCATAATGTCAAATAGGTATTTAGCTAATTCCCAAAACCATTTTTATACAAATAGCCATGCATGTTGGTATAAAACAATATAATTTTTGCAAACTGGGAACAACATGATCAAAGGCCTACGACTTGCCTTCGATGAAGAGCTGGGGTTCTTGGGTAGAGGTCGTCGGGTCCAAGAACTCCTCTGCGAAGCCGGAATCTACACGTGCGAAAAAGAGCCAAATAAGCACAACAAATCCAAATAAAACCGGAGACTGCCAAACCAAGAATCAAAGCTTAAACGATTTTTGGGCGTTGTGTTGGCATGTTTTTTTTAATGTATGTCAATTGTTTGTACAGGGATTGTTGCCTCAACCGTTGTGTCGTCTTTGCATCGCACGTCTCCTAGCAGTTAAAGAGGCAAGTGCTTGGTATAATGGTGAACAACGGGTGGTGTTGTTGTCTTGTTGATTTGTTAGCATGGGATTTAATTATGTTTTGTTGAGTTATTTACTTGACATGGTATTATTGATAAAAAGAGTAAGATTATGATAATGATTCAACTACCATGGGGATGATATGGTGAGATTATTATTGCTTAATTGCGATTATGATAAGTTCATGCAATTACCATGGGGATGACATGGTAATGTTGTTGAAGTTAAATGAATTAATGCATCATTCACTTGCATAAGGGCCAGGCTGGTGAGTACTGTCATAATTATGGCTAATCCGATGTGCGTCATGTTAAAATCCTAAAGAGGTAGGGACCCCACCCTCAAAAAGGTGGGGGAGAAAAGTGTATCACCGATGGGTGAACACTTCGCTATACCAGTATCGGCTGAAAGTGGTGCATCATGGCATTCGTATACATGAGAAATACATTGTTGAGATTGAGAATGAGAATTATGTTAATGCAACAATTGTTTAATGAACTTTTGTATTTACTATTATAACATGTGCTTATTGAGTCATGGACTCACCCTTGTTTATTTGTTGCTTTAGGTGGTCGGTGACGATATCTCTCATGGGAAGGGCTAGCACCCATGGAACAATTAACCGCACTCCCTTCACTCAAATGATTTAATTGGCCATGTAAATGATGATTTAATTGGCCATGTAAACTATGATTTAATTTTGGTGTGATGAATATTTTTTTCTAGTACTTGATAATTATTGATTAAGCTTGGTGTTTGGTTATAACTTGATTATTCATTCGTTAGACTGCTTATGCTCTATTTAGTTCCTTATTCAATATTAATATCTAGTGTGTTGATCATTAAGCAATTTGGATGCATTATTTTAAGTTCATAATATGTCCTGTGGATGGGTTTTATTATTGATATATTTGCTGGAATTTATTGTAATTTAGGGTTTAAATTAGTAGCTAGTATAGTTTGGTGACATTCTAGGCTCAGTGTTGGGCCGGGGTGTTACAACTGAGACCTAGATGGGAATAGAATACATGAGATAGATGAAACGACAACTACAGAGTCATATGTTGCATCGAGGGCAGCTAACCAGTCATTAGTTGTGCGTCAAGGTTTTGGAATTTGTTGGGTTTTTTATTTATCAATTAAGTTAACTAAGATGACCCACTGCCTACTAAATATTGCATCTTAGTTGGAGGTTCGTAAATCTCTTGGGGAGGGCCGGGCCCTGGTCGCCCCCCCTCTCTCTCCACCGTTGTCTCTAGCATTTGCCTCTTTTGGCTTGAATTGACCATTTTGCACCTCTCCCTTCTTCCTCCTCCCACCCGACCATGGTAGATCAGTCTCATTCCACAACAGTGCCAACTTGTGTATGAACCTTAGCTTTGTGGGTGACCTTGTACTTGCCCTTCTTGGCCTTGGTGGCGCACGTGCAGCCGAAGTGGCTGCAACTGACCTCCACACTAAGCTCAACTTGCCCTGTTTTCAAGGGAGCTTAGAGGCGAACCGATCCGTGTGATGTAACACCCCAGCCCAGCACTGAGCTTAGAATGCTACTACTATCCATGTTCTCTCTAAAATTAAAACCATTACTAACAATTTCAGCAACACCTCCCGTAATTATACTATTACCTAGAGATAATCAACAACACAAATAACGATCTATATTATAAACAACTAAAACAAGGCAACAATAATAAGCATTCTTCCGTAGAGTGCTAGATCACTGAAATTAGATGGGTAGGTTGAAAGATATGGCACTGGGAAGGCTGTTGTCCATAAATTGGTCGTCCCCGATAGCGATTGTGTTGTTTGCCATATTACACACAGTAGATGATCGAATTAAATTGTGGTCATAACTAGGAACATTTAGATAACTTTTTTAGTTTTCAAAAGTGGTATGGTTTCCCACTTTTCGTGTTGTATAAAAATAGATATTAAATTATGAAGCATACTCTCTAGAAAAGTAACGGGATGACTTTCGGAGCTGCAAACAAGGACTTAGCTGACTGAATCACAAATTTAGCATAACTAGAAATCTATTGTAAATTTTGTGTAGATTACATAACACATATGGTTTATAGTGTTTGGGCCTTAGAACTAAAAGTTACGATCGTTTGATCACTGGGACAGCGTAGGGTTGTCCTGTGAAGGGGATTAATTAGGTCGGGTTTGTACATAGGAGCGATGTCGATTTATTATATGAGTATGTACAGTTATGGAACGTTATTGAGATTGGGTAATGGTTGTTCATGAGGTGGTGTGGCTTTAGGTTGGTGTTGTCTACACATTGTCCCACTTCTCGTGGTTGAAAGAGTAAGTGTATGGTAGAACAGTAGACGGTTTGTTTGTTTTGATGCTTTATGCTTATGCCATGTTTACCATGTTGTTCATTTGATCACTCCTATTAATGATGTTGTCTAAATGATGATGGTTACATAACGATTGCTGAATAATGGTTATAGAAAAATTGTGGCATCTTATGCATTTATGATATGGGAATAGACGACCTTTGTGGCCATCTATGAGCTACTTTGTGTGGGCATCTCAAGTGAGTGGGAATAGTAATATCTACTTTGGTAGGCAATCCACAGGAGTGGAGATGAGGTCTCCGTATGAAAGAGGATATGCTTGAGGTCCCTGCATGAAAGAGGGCGGGCTTGAGTGGACACCAATAGGTGTTATACCGGTATAAGCTAAAGAGATGAGACATGTGCATGAGCATTCACATTGCATTAATGAAAAGAAATAGATGTTAACGATATATGTGGAAGATGATGTGATTATGTTTTTGTTTTTTTACGGTTATGTTAATGTTTATCGTTTTATTACATACTTACTGAGTCTTGGACTCATCCTTGTTTAATTTATGTTTTTAGGTGACCATTGAGGAGACATGCATCGGGAAGGGCGTAGCACACACGCACCCAGTTAAATGATAACAATTTAGGTATTATATTTGACTTAATTAATTATCTTATTAATGGTTAGTGTTGAAGCATGCTTAGCTGATAGTTGGAGTTATATGGCTTACTTTAATAGATCGTTCAAGGTTTAGATTGGTTTAGTTGAATCTTTTAGATGGTTAATATTGAAGCTTGACAAAGGTGTGAGATGTTGAAAAGAAATATTATGCAAGTTAAATGCTCCTGGCACATGGTTCCAGGCGTTCTCGAGAGCAAGGTCCCGAGCGTTCTTGGGCGCGAGGTCTCAAACTTTGTGCGAATGGTTATCCTTATTTCTATGATCTTGATTTTTTTTACTGTAGAACAACTTGCTGTAGGGTTTTAATTAAGGAAGCGTTGCTGAAATTGTAAGTATTTATAGTTTAAATTTAGAGTGAAAAGCGTAGTGGTGATATTTTTGGCTCTTTGTTGGGTCGGGGTTTTACACGTGAGTACTTGCGTATGCTGACATAGTCCCTAGGATGCATCGAATGAAGTTGCTGGCGCCATTTAGGGTCGCACCCGCTAGGGTGATATCACCATTGCGCAACACACCCACGCTGACCACCAGTACGCTTGGCTCCTCGGCCGAGGTCGAGTGCACGTTGGCATGAGACCAAACAAATGGCACTAGGATCTTAGCCTCGCGCTGTAAGTCGCACACTACAGTGACGGTGCCCTTGCCAGCAGCATCCATGGCCGTAGTTGGGAGACGATCGATGGCGACGTTACGGTGAGAGGGAGGCAGCAACGACGATTCTTGCTATGTGGGCTCTGGGGCAGGTCGGGCCAGGGGTGGCGGTGAAGTGAGGTGAGGTTATGGACGAGGGAGGGAGAAGAGGAGTCGTCTACCATGGCTGAGCGAGGGAGAAGGTGGAGAAGTTGGGAGGAAGAAGAGAAGGGGGGGGGGGTTAAAAGGGTCCATTCAAGCCCAAAATGGAAAATCGTAGAGAAATAGACAAATTGAACGGCATATAATCAAATTGCACCGGAAACATTGTGGCAAATCTGAGAGGACCAATGTACGTAAGCGTTGACTATGATCAGTTTTCATGTTTGTCCGAACTTAGCCCATGGAAGTTGGTTTTCAATACCGGAGAAGCTACCTAGGGTTATTCACAGAAGGGGCCGGCCGCTTCCACTTGATCGTTGGTATTACTGGGCATAAATTGTTTTTAAATTAGAAAACCTCACCTCGATCGTTTGTGAGCCTATTTAGAGGACAATTAAACCAGTAGACATTAATAGACTTGAGCTTGTTTTGTCAAAAAAAAAATACTTGAGCTTGTTAGCGCAGAGAGGAGGTTGGTTTCAGTAGGCTCTCTTACGAAGATTAAAGCTAGCTAGGTTAATCACACCCAACTTATTCGCGGAACCTTAATCACCTAGCTCGATGGATCGACCGGACACACAAGCCAAGAGTCCGTCTATGTACAAAATCTGTCGGTTTCTGCTTTGCAAAAGAGAGAGACAGAGAGAGAAGAAATCTGTCGGTTTCCGGGCGAGAGTGTTGACTTGATTTTTGACCCGGCCGCGGGCTAGCTGAAACTGAGAATGCGGTGGGGCCCACACGCATATTGCAGAGGAGAGTGATGATCGATGACGGATCAGTGAGTGAGCGACAAATGGCGCCCGGCTGCAGCGGCAAAGCAGCAGTGCAGCACGCTCAGCCAGTCAACCTCGTTCTCTCTCTCTCTCTCATCAGCTAGCTCCAACACGTGGGCCCACCTGACAAGGCCGTACCACTCATCCATCCACAGTCTCCGCTCACTGAGCTGCACCACACTCCCTTCTCTTCTCCTTCACCTCCTCTCTTTCTCTATCTGAAAGTGTCCGAACAAACGGATCTTAATAAAAATCTCTCTCTCTCTCTATCTGAAAGTGTCCGAACAAACGGATCTTAATCACTGTGTTGGCCGCGCCTGACTGTTCGAGCTAAATCCATTCCATCGATCCCACGTGTTGGAGTACTGGAGCTGAAGCGGCCGGAAATCTGAAGAACGCTAGAGTACCACTAGCAACAGCAGCAGCAGCAGCTTAGCTCCATCCTTCCACCATTCCTACCGTGGCCGTGGCCAGCCACACTCTGGATTCATTGGCCCTTGCGCTTGTCTTGTTATGTTCATCAATAGTACGCGGAGTACTGTACTTTTGTATTGACTTTTCAAACTAACTCAGTTACTAATTATCTGATAGGGTACTGTACGCCGGTAGAGTTACTCTACATGTAGGATTATGGAAGCATGCACAGATCTCATAAGAATTCCAGGGGATCAAGGAGCTAGTACGGATACCACATACTACACAAATCTCTCGTCCCCGTGAACGATCGATGCGGCCAATGGCGTATTAAGATGAAAATAGAGGAAGAACTCTACTGTTAAAGCTATAACATAATATAAGCATACCAAAGTAATGTCTATTGGTCTTTTGTCGTTGGAACATCAAATTCATACATAATAAAAAGAAAGCAAATTAAAAATGTACAATACATAAATTTAGTAACTCGCTAATGGATAATGTGCCTAAAATATCCATGAATACGTGATTACCGATCTGTAGATAAGAAACATCAAATTTAGTGATACAATATTAAATTATGAATATTCATAAACATTATAAATGAAATGAAAACATACTACGAAGGCACTAAATCTGGTTATGATGCAATTTCACTCTACGAGTTTTCATGTCTCGAAAGCATTGAATGGTTTTTTTATTATTATCAAGACTTCTAAATATCTAAGAAAAATTAAACAACAACCACAAATTAAACAAATTGGCTAATCACATAATCAACTAATGGTTTATGGCTACTGCGTATTCGCTAATCAATTAAACAACAATTGGCATCAATTTATCAGTCACAAATTAAACAACAACCACAAATTAAACATTTGCATCAATTAATCAATCTTCAACTTCGAGCATTTGCAACAGACATTTTGCATAGCCGTATTGGGAATTGGGAGAGCCATTGAGCCAAGAAGGCAAGAACTCACTGAGATTGAGTCACTACCAATGCCTCATTTGGTGCCGCTTGCGTCTTGCGGACATCTTGATGGTGGTGGTGGTCGCTACATGCCGCTCGCCGAGACGCCGCCATGCGACACCACCTGGCGCTAGCCACCGTGGTCCGCAGCCCTGCGCCCCCGCCCCTGCTTGGCTGGCCGCCCATCGAGTCGCCGAACGCCTCTGGGCTCCAGCCTCCCCCTCCGCGCCCTAGCCCTAGTCGACGCTTAGTCGCTCACGAATCACACCATTCGCCAATCGCCACTACTCTCGAGTCTGGGCAACTGGGCGTGGCCTTATCCGTCAACGGTCGAGTAATTGGGCCAGCAGCCCAGTTGGGCCTTAACTCCTTAAGCCACATCCCACATGCTGACATGCCTCACGGCCTCACCACTTCACCTGTTCACTAGACTTTCTTCATTTCGTCAACCTCCAATCTGCAGCAGCACTGCCACAGAGCTAGCTCTCGCCGTCGCCGGTGCTCATGGAGTCATTAGTCATGGGCACTAAGGGTCTTGTGCTGGGTGGAAGGGGTGCTCGAGCACCCACGGTGGACTCGCCCCTAGATACAACACCGATATGGCGATACGGTATCGCGGAGTATCGGTAGAATTTAGGTTCAAAAATAAATAAAGAAACTCCCAATACAACGTCGATACGCCGTGATACATTTCCGATACGCAAAGCCCAACACCAAGAAAAACCCAGCCCAACATCAAACTCACAAGCAACAAGTACTGAGTGCTAACCCTAGAAATCCTAGCCTCCTCCATATGCCCGACGCAGGCGCAGCCACCACAGCGCCCCTCGCCTCCAGGCTCCAAGCCATCTATGTCGTCGCCGCCAGGACTCCCTCCACAACCCCTCCTCCTTCCGCCACTCCACCCACTCCGCCGCCCCTCCTCCCACCGTCGCCCCTCCTTCAACCCATCACGCCCATCGCCCCTCTTTGTCACCACCGTCCCTCCTCCTCCCTCTGCCTTCCCTCCTCCCGCCGCCGCTCGTCCTCTCTGTCACAGACACCGCCCTCGCCTGACGCCCGACGCCGCCTGGATCTCCTCCTCGCTCGATCTTCAAATATTATGCGGCCTTTATAATGGCTTTTGACAAATAATACATTGTTTTCATCAAGGTAATGTTATTATCTCGATCTCTCCAAGCATCTATATATTTTCTAGTTTTTATATACGTATATACTCGTCGTGTCGATGTATGCTTGTTTTTAAGAAATTGTGTATCGTCGTAGTGGTATGGCGTATCAGTGAAATTGATGGAGGATTTGAGCAGCAGTCAGCCGGCCTAGCTAAGCTAGCAGGGAGAAGACAAGGAAGCCTAGCCAATACTATGTAAAGCATGCGGCTAGGTGTCCTCAGGCTATGCCACTAGCAGCTTGCTAGCGCACTGTAGTTTCTGAGCGTTCGTACACCTCGTACTAAATAGCAGTTGGGGCCTCAACGGCATGCACACCTTTAGCATGCATTGCCATGGCCTCGCCGAGAAATGCGCATGCATATCTGTGAACTGTACTGCATGTTTATCTCCTCCTTAGTTCCTTTCCTTCGTGTTTCTTTCTTTCCTAGCTTCTCTGCAGAAATAGAAGCCAAAGCTATATATATATATATATATAGTAATATATACGGAAACGAATCCTTAGCTGAGAACAAAATTCGCACTGTTATAGTACTATGCATCCAATCGTTGGATCAAGAATCGAAGGCTATATATGCCATTGATTATGCAGAAACACTATAGCTCCTCTGCATTTTAGCTGTACAATCTTGATATAGTCAAAGAGGCATACTCCCGACGCTGGTTCTGTGGTTCCTCTGCATTTTAGCCTTCAATGAAGTCGAGCCCTTTCCCACACCTTTTTTTTTCTTCTATTCAATATTAATTCCCAATCCCATATCAACTTACATGACATCTTCCTACCTTCCTTCCTCACACTTGACTACACCGCTGTACTGCATCTCTTCCATATCTATCGTCTATAATATATCCGTTCAAAAACAGGAGAGAGAGAGAGAGATTATCGATCCTTCAGTTCAGTTCTTTCCAAGTTGGTTCGAGCTAGAAGCAGTCAAGCAGCTAGCAGCCATGGCCAGGATCTCCAACTTCACATCGATGGATCCTTCATATCCATATGTGAGTGAATCCAACCACCTCTTTGCTAAAGTACCTTCTTCTTCGCATGTATCCTTCAATATAATCGAGTTTTTCTTATATATGCTAGTATTACTCGATCTGCACTTCCGAAGAGAGTTAGTACATATTCAGGCGACTTAACCCTATCGGCACTTTCTTTCGTTTCATTCCAGCCGTCTATTTCATTCGACCGGCCTTATTGTTTCAGGAGATCGAGCGCACTAGATGTATCATATGTAAACAGCCAAAGATATCCATCCATATATCAATCAACCTCTGAAGCTAGCTAGCTAGCAGTACGCTTTTTAGTTTCTTACTGAATTAGTGTCGAAATTTCAGCACAAATTTTATCAGCTAGCTAGGGACGGACTCTAGTTTAGTTTCCTACATTATTTCCAATTCCGTATTCGTTTTGGTACTAATTTGTTGTATTCGTCATAATATACGTACACTGGTGCGCGCCTCATGCATGATAAATTAATTGGTAATGCAATTTAAGCACCGAAATGCATGTTCTTTGTTCCTCCATCGACTTCCTTCTTTTGCGCTTAGGAATTAGGATGTTGTTAGCAATCTATCGATCCGTTCATATGCTAGCAATTCCGTATTCGTTCATATACTGTTTTAATTCTGTTTTGTAAGACCCGAGTTCAGTTCTGATCCATGCATGGTTGAAGAACTAATATTATATATATATCTTATAATTGATATTTAAGTATAGATAAGTGTACTATGTTCTTTACATACTATTCAGTAGCTAGGCTGATAGTAAGTATCCTACGCACCGGCCAGCACACCACGTGCAGTACAGGCGCGTGCTCCCAACGAGCCTATAACAACAATTACGCGCCCACGCGCGTGACACGACCGGGACATGACAGAGTAAAGTATATATAGAGTAATGTACATATATATGGAAGTAAATGTGAAAAGTCATTTTTACTGTCACGCATGAAATCATTTTTTCTTCCCACGTCCCAGGTTTGTTCGTGTGACCCACAATGGCTAGGGGATATAGCGGTAAACTCCAATAAACAGTTCACTAAAATCGGTTGGGCAACAACGCTTGTGACAGTAATCTGTCTGGTACGTACACAGAGGTACATATTATATCCAACTTTACTGCATAGTAACTGTCAGCTGTTTAGATGTTTCCTTTCATTTTAGCATCCATAGGGAAGTCGTCTGGGATTCTTTGCACTATAGCAAAATTAGATTTTCTTTCTCTAGCGGCGCTTCAACCCTAAAAAAAAAAACCCTACTGTTATTGGAGGCTCACCATAGAGGACAACCCGTCCCAACCTAAACCCGCACTACGACAGAAAAGTTCATCATAGATGATTCGGAACCGTCATCACAGACGGTTTCTGAACCATCTGGATTTGTATGACTGTGATAACGGTAACGGCGGTTATCACAGACGGTTTTTGAGTCATCTATGATAGGACACAACACAGACGGTTCTTGGTGGAAACCGTTTGTAATAATATCCCTTCACAGATGTTTCCTAGTGAAAACCGTCTCGATAGAGGTCTTCACAGACGGTTTATAAAAAACCCCGTCTGCGATAGTTATATAAACCGTCTGATTGTTCATCATACCAAACTAAATTTTTTCTAATTTTTGTCTAGCTACAGGAATTGATAGCCATGCCCTCTGAAAACAAGCAAGCATAAAACAGATAGATGACAGATGAATCAATTGTTGACAACTCAAAGTGATCATTTACATCAATTACAAAAGAATATGTTATTGTCGCTAAAGTTACAATTGAATTACAACTACTCAAAGTGAATTACAATTGAATCAATTGTTTGAAGGTCGTTCAACGGCGTCGACGGAGTGAAACTCTCTGTTGGCGACGATGTCCGTCTTGATGAAGCCGCAGAGCGCTCCTCGAACCTCCGAGATCTCGGTCATAGCGAATGAATCTAAATAGAGTATCATGCCCTGCCGCTAGGAGGAGTAAAGTAGTAAGCATATATAGTTAAATTTATAATTAGGAAATAATTATTGCAAGATTGACAAACCTCGGGATCATTCGTCTCAGCATCTATGATTTGTTGCATATGGCGGCAAACGTAGAATGCACATAGGTGATCTTGTTTTTACTAGTGATAATGCAAAAATAGAACTACATATATATGTATAGTCAGTTCGAGAGACATTATTACGAAGTGTGATATAGGATTAGTGTGTTGTAGCTCGTACCGGAAATAGCTTTCTGTGTTACAGTTTTGCGCTCGACCCCTTGTATGACCCTCTCTTGGCAACATAAGCACTGAACGACCTACATGATTCCAAAAAGTTATCCCCAGTCATTTCAAACGAAGGAAGACTACAATAGAGTTATGTATGGAGGAAATGAGCATACCTGTCGAGTATTCCTTTCACAAGGGTGAAGTCGTGGGTTTCGCTGAGTAGGGAATCAAGGTATATTACCTTGCGTCTCTTTAGTATAATGACTAAAAGGATCCAGTGGTACCTACTCATGTATGTTGCTATAGTCATTAAATCTAAGTTCGTGCTGCGTATAAAGTACAAATAAAATTTGTATAGCAAGTAGTGAAGCACTTACTTCTGGTTGTAGGGCACCAATATGTAGTCCTTGTCGTTCTGAGCAAGCAATCCCGTTGTTATGTATTTCACGACGTAGAATGCGTCTGCGAGGATGGTTTGCTCACATACCACGCGTGCGTCGAGGAAACCCACCGGTTCTCGCCATCCTCGAGCATTTTTCATGTATCTATACATAAGTAATGACTTGTGATATTTATCGGTATTACGTAAGTGTAGCGCTTGATTGTACACACTTACAGTGTCCAGCATCGTAGAAGCGAGGTGTTGAGAGCATCGAGGTTGAATAGGTCGAATAAGTCGTTGAAGCCCACAACAAAATGGCCGTCGTTGTGGAAAAAATGCTCCTTCGTGTATCTGATAATGATTTCAGTATCGTACCCCTTCTCTTTGGTCTTCCGCATGTACCAGGCATGCAAAGCCTGACAACCTATTCCAGCGCGGGCTAATACTGTGTCAGGGCCCAATGGACTTCCGAGGGAGTATTTTCCAGGCTTGGGAGGCGTCTTAATGTTCTTCGATTTCGATTTGGCCTTAACGACTTGGCTGCTACACGTCTTCCTGTGAGACGACTGGGGAACCGATACGGTGATACGTTTTTCTTGTTCCTTCGGCGTCTTCTCTACGGAAATCGATGAGGTAGCCTTCTGAAGCGAAGGTTAAGGTGGAGTCATCGAGGGTTCCGTTGGAGAGGAATGGTCGTATCGAGATTGCGGCGCTGCAGGGTCCAGGGCGATGTCCTTCTTGGGCCACTGGATAAAAGTGTACATGGCATCCCCTAGTGTTCTGATGTCTTCCACGTGTCGCAGTAATACCAAGAGCCCGTTTCTAATTCTGTGCCTTTCTTTTGATTCTAGTTTGGTAGTATTTGGTTTTATTTGAATTATTTGTATTTATTTGGCTCTTTTCGCACGTATAGATTTCGGATTCTCTGAAGAGTTCTTGGATCCAGCGGCCTCGACCGAAGCATTTCAACTCTTCAATGAAGGCAAGTCGTAGACCTTTGATCACGTCGTTCCCAGTTTGTAAAATTATATTGTTTTATACCAACATGCTTGGCTATTTGTATAAAAATGGTTTGGGAATTAGCTAAACACCTACTCGTCAGTATGACTCCTTGAATACTTGTGTTCGACATGTTGACATGTACCTTTGGACACCATAGGTGGGTAATCTTAGTTGGACATTCTTATTGTGATAACCAACAAGGGTGCGTATATTGCTTAGACCTGCTTAGTTATGCGTTGTCTCTCGATCACTTGTTTCAATGATGATTAAATTTGACTAAAAGATTATGGAATTGTGGCATGTGTTGCCGCTAATAAAACCTGTCGTGCCATGGCTAGGGTGGTCATTGGCCAGGTTAAATCCAAAATATTTTCGCTCGGGCAAGTGATTGTGTAGTAAAGGGGGTGTAGGAAGCATACTGGGATGAGGAGGTCTCGCCTTAGCAACCACTAAGGATGTAATCTTTATAAGCCATTGATCCGGGCCATACCGTGCAACCACAAGTCCATTGTGAGGTGGACCTGGCCAACTAATTGGCAATGCTTTGATTCGGTTCCGTTTTGGTGGAAGTGTGTAAGACATGGGATGGACACGCACACTTGGCGTAAGAGGGGGCCAGAAAGGCGAAACCTTAGCGAGCAGAACCGAGTCAAAGTAAGAACCTTGTAAAGGCCTTGCCACGTACTCTAGCCTGCTTGCCCAAGGTAGTGAGTAGGGGCATCGACGAGTGCCAAACAAACTAGAGAGGTCGTGTCATGTGGGTAAAGCTGTACAACCTCTGCAGAGTGTAAATCTATTCGAATAGCCGTGTCCCCGGTTATGGACATGCCTGGTGATTTCACATAAGGGGTAAACTTTCTCAAAACTTGTCGGTCTTGGTTGGTCCCGAGTGATCTGGGCAGTGACCAGGGTGGTCATGAGTGGTCCAAGAAGTGAACAGGGTGTTCATGAGTTGTTTTCAAAGAAGCTTGACTAGTTATTAATCTTTCAACTTGTGCTTTGCAATCTACTTACTGTATTTTCATCCAATATTGCTTTCTGCAAAGTAACCATAAAGCTGTGCTTGTTGAGCCTGACATGAATACTATTTGCATACATTTCCCTACGGCTTGCTGAATACACTCAAAGTATTCATGACTTGTGCCCTCTGATTAATCAGCAGCTGAAGACCACCCAGGAAGCTCTGAGCTCTGGGAAGAGGAGGTCTTCGAAGACCTCTCGTGCTAGGAGACGTCCTCCGCTCGATTGCTTGTGGGCATGTCGAATGGCCTTCACGTGTTCTTTTGCTTTTCCGCTGTGAGCTCTTTTGTTGTAAGCCCTACGTGGCAACCTTGTAAGAACTTGACCATGAGGTCTTTTGCTGTTATTATTGTTAATTTGTCTGCTTCTTCTATAGTTTATTGTATGGTTGTGATGACATCGTTGTTCAAAATGTACGGACCAGCTACTGATCTTGAGACTGGTCCAGAGTGCATAGAGGGTCCCGGGGTTACTACCCGGGGTCCCGACAAGGATAGTATCAGAGCCATATCGATTGTAGGACGTAACCTTAGTTAGTATGGTCGCTTTAGTCAAGAGTTTCAAAATTTATTTTATAAATAAAACCAACAGAGTAACATAAGTAGTTATTCTTCTCTCATCTTATTCTAATCTCTTCTCACCTCATTCTCAGGTTCTTGTACCTTACCCCCTCTGAAACTTTGTTTTCAAATTTAAATTGATCCCTCTCACCTCAGTGATCTCAATAGGATCGAGCTTTGCATTAATTTGACCACCCAGATAAGTTAAGTTAGAAGTGCTCCAGTAGAGTTGCCCTCCTCAGTTTAGTACCGTTTAGTCCGTGTATTAGGACCTCATGTTTGAGTTTTGTTGCCTCTTAATAGCTCTCCAGCTATTTGCTCTTTAGGTTTAACCGACCTTCTCAGTTAGGTTGTTCCATTTTTCTCTATTGTTCTCGCTCACCTCTGTGCTTTCCCTCTTACCTAGTGTGCTTTCTTCTCCTCATCTGTTAAGCCGGAAAGGTTTGTGTAGATGGTTCAAATCCACAACTCGGCAAGTCAAGATGAGCCAGTGGACCCCTTTTCCTAGCCACCATCTCCTCCTCCGGCAGCCCCCGCAGATCAGGGCTTGGGGCAGTTCATGGCAGCCCAGATTCAGTTGATGAATGCCAAGATGCAGAACATGAATCAGATGATGAATCAACAGAATCAGACAGCTGCCACTCTTCTCGCAATGTTGAACCAGAACAACCAAGCAGCTGCCATGCCACCACCGCCACCACCAGTGACCCCTCAGTCAAGACTGGCAGAGTTCATGAGGACCCGACCACCTACATCCTCCAGCTCCTCCGAGCTATTGGATGCAGATGGCTGGCTGCACTTTATTGAGAAGAAGCTTGCCATCAATCGATGTGACGACCGTGAAAAGGTCTCTGTATACTGCACACCAACTTGAAGGCACCGCCGCGCAATGGTGGGAGAGTTATTGTGCCACCCATGCAGACCACCAGAGCATCACTTGGGCGGAATTCTCAGAAGCTTTCCACCACTTCCACGTCCCTGATGGAAAGGTGGAAATAAAAAAAATGAGTTTCGTGAGCTGCGACAAGGCAACATGTCAGTGGGCAAATACCTCAACAAGTTCACCCAAATCTCTCGGTATGCTCCAGAGGATGTCGCCACAGATGATGCACGTCAGAAGCGTTTTAAGAAAGGACTCAACCCCAATTTGAAGGTCCAAGTCGTTGGCAACGAATATAAGGATTTCCACATCTAGTGAACAAGGCTATGCTCATAGAAGAGTCTCGTCGAGAGCTTGCGGAAACTTATAAGAGGAAGATGGTGCAGCATAGTGCTCATCAAGGTCATCTGTAGAGAGCCAAAACGAGTGCACGACCTCCGGCCCGCTTTGCTTCTCCTGTTGTTCCCAGGACCACCCTTGCGACAACACCTCGCCCGGTTACCTTAGGTCTTCGCAGCCCCGGCAACAACAACCAGCAGCCAAGGACCACCAATCCTGCCGCAGGGATCACCTGTTTCAGCTGTCACCAATTGGGACACTACGCCAGCAACTGTCCCTTGAAGCAAAGACCTCCTTAGGTCAAGTTCAACTAGGGAGCTACTCCGACCAGGACCTCCCTACCAGGAGCAGGACGTGGAGCTCCTCAGACCTCCGTTGAACCAACCAAGACCTCCCAGCCATTTGGGAGATGTCGTGTGAACCATGCCACCGTAGAGGAGGTCCAGACAGCCTCGGACGTCGTGCTGGGTAAGTTCCTAGTACATTCAGCACCTGCTATTGTTTTGTTTGATTTTGGAGCTTTCCATTTGTTTGTTTCTCGGATTTTTACTGCAAAACACCAGTTGAAGGTGTCAACTCTTATGACCTCCTTGTTGGTTCAATCCCCCCGGTTTGGAGTTAAGTAAGAATCAGAGTTGTCCACAAGTTAAAGATGATCATAGAAGGGGTAGAATTCCTAGACAACCTGATCATCATCGACACCAAGTCTTTAGATGTGATTTTGGGAATGGACTCGCTTGTGGATCACCAAGCAATTCTGGATTATGGTGGAAGAAGCATCACCTTGGTCAGCCCAGTTGGGATTAAAGTAAAGTTTGAAGCCTCCTCGGAGAAGGATGAAGAAGCAGTGGTCTGCAGTGTCAAGGCCGTGTCTTTAGAAAACGTCCCAATGGTCAACGAGTTTCTAGATGTCTTTCCGGATGAGTCACCTGGAATGCCACCCGACAAAGACTTGGAGTTCGTCATCAACTTAGTCCCTGGAACTGCATTAATTTCCAAGAGACTTTACCGTTTGCCCGTTGACGTCTTGGTCGAGCTGAAGAAGCAAATTGAGGAGCTGCAGGCTAAAGGTTTTGTCAGACCAAGTTCTTTACCTTGGGGAGCTCCAGTAATCTTTGTTGCAAAGAATTACGGTATCTAGTGGATGTGTGTGGATTATCGCTCACTCAATGTGGTCACCATCAAGAACAAGTACCCTCTGCCCAGGATTGATGATCTGTTCGACCAGCTGAAGGGTGCCAGAGTGTTCTCCAAGATAGATCTAAGGTCAGGGTACCACCAGTTGAAAATTCGCCAAGAGGACATTCCCAAGACCGCTTTCTCGACCCGTTATGGACTGTACGAGTACATGGTCATGTCTTTTGGGTTGACCAATGCTCCTGCTTGCTTTATGAACCTGATGAATAAAGTATTCATGGAATATTTGGATAAGTTCGTCATTGTCTTTATTGGCGACATTCTAGTGTACTCTCCCAGTGAAGAAGAGCATGAAGAGCACCTTCGCTTATTCCTGAACAAGCTTAGAGACCACCAACTCTATGCTAAATTCGACAAATGTGAGTTTTGGATGAAGGAGTTCACCTTTTTGGGACACGTCTGCAGAAGGAGTCGCCGTCAATCCTAGCAAGATCCAGAATGTGCTCAATTGGGAGTCACCTAAGTCAGTGCCTCAGCTCGGAAGCTTCCTTGGAATGGCAAGTTACTACCACAGGTTTATAGAAGGATTTTCCAAGATAGCAAGACCTCTCACTCAGTTACTGAAGAAGGAAAAGAGGTATGCTTGGACGCCGGCATATGAACAAAGTTTTCAAGAGCTAAAGAGGCGCCTGACCACTGCTCCAGTGCTGACTTTGCCCGATATTCGAAGGGACTTTGAGGTCTTCTGTGATGCCTCACGTCAAGGTCTCGGTTGTGTTCTAATGCAAGAAAGGAAGGTAGTAGCTTATGCTTCCCGTTAGTTAAAACCTCACGAGGTCAATTACCCCACTCATGACTTAGAATTGGCTGCTGTAGTGCATGCTTTGAAGATATGGCGCCATTACCTCATTGGTAATCGCTGTAAAGTCTACATTGACCATAAGAGCGTGAAGTACATTTTCACTCAAGCTGATCTCAATATGAGGTAAAGAAGATGGTTGGAATTGATCAAGGATTACAACTTGGGAATCTATTACCATCCAGGAAAGGCTAATGTGGTAGCCAGTGCTTTAAGTAGGAAGGTCTACTGCAATACATTGATGATCAAGGAAAATTAGCCAGCATTGTACGAAAAATTTCAAAAGCTTAAGCTGGAATTGGTTGAAGAAGGTTACCTAGCTGCTCTGCAAGTGCAACCAACTCTCCAGGATCAGATCCAGAAAGCTCAAAGAGAAGATGCAGATGTCTTGGAGATCAAAAGAAACATGAGAAAGGGTAAATCCCTAGGATTTTCTGAGGATGAACAAGGAACCGTCTGGTTCAATAAGCGTATTTGTGTACCAGACCAGGGAGAGCTCAAGTAGTTGATACTCAAGGAAGCTCATGAAACCTTGTACTCCATTCACCCTAGAAGAACTAAGATGTATCAAGACCTCATGGAAATGTACTGGTGGCCTAGCATGAAGCGCGAGATCGCTGAGTATGTAGCCCAGTGTGATGTTTGTCAACGAGTTAAGGCTGAGCATCAAAGACCTGCTGGACTCCTACAACCTCTAAACATACCCGAATGGAAATGAGAAGAAATTGGCATGGACTTTATCACTGGTCTGCCAAGAACCCAAGCTGGATATGATTCTATCTGGGTAGTTGTAGATCGTTTGATAAAGGTTGCACACTTCATCCCGATTAAGACCACCTACTCAGGAGGAAGACTTGCAGAGCTGTATATGGCTAAGATTGTGTGTCAGCATGGAGTACCCAAGAAGATCGTGTCGGATCGAGGATCTCAGTTCACCTCCAGAATCTGGCAGAAGCTACACAATGCTTTGGATACTAATCTAAACTTCAGTACAGCCTACCATCCTCAGACAGATGGGCAAACAGAGTGAGTAAATCAAATCCTAGAGAATATGTTGAGAGCCTGCGCTCTAGAGAACCAGGCCAGCTGGGATAGAATGTTGCCCGATGCAGAATTCTCCTACAACAATAGCTATCAAGCAAGTTTGCAGATGTCCCCGTTTGAAGCTCTTTATGGAAGAAAGTGCAGGACACCATTGTATTGGACTGAAACAGGAGAAGGGCAAATGCTTGGACATGATATCCTGAAGGAAGCTGAAGATCAAGTTAAGTCCATTCGAGAAAAGCTGAAAACGGCTCAGTCCAAGCAGAAAAGCTACGCGGATAACCGTCGCCGAGACCTAGCTTTCACACCCGGAGATCATGTGTATTTAAAGGTTTCACCTCTTAAAGGAATGCAACGCTTCAGAGTAAGTGGGAAGCTTGCACCTCGATATATTGGACTATTTCCAATTTTAGGTAGAAGGGGAGAAGTGGCTTACCAATTGGAGCTTCTCCCCCGGTTGTCGGACATGCATGATGTCTTTCATGTGTCGCAATTGAGGAAATGCCTGCGTGTGCCAGAGGAGCAGATGCCCGTAGAAGCCGTAGACCTGCAGCAAGACCTCACCTACAAGGAGCAACCCCTCAAGTTTTTGGAAGTGTCCGAGCGTGTGACAAGAAGTAAGTTCATCCGTTTCTGTAAAGTCCAGTGGAGCAATCACACTGAAGAGGAAGCTACCTGGGAGTGTGAAGAAGATCTGAAGGCTGAGTTTCCGCGCCTATTCTCTAGTCAGCCCTAACCTCGGGGTCGAGATTCCCTTTAAGGGGGGTAGGTTTGTAACATCCCAATTTTTTGGGCTTTTCTGAGATTTTCAAAAATAAAAATAACCTTTTGGTTTTGTTGAATTGCTCAAGCTTAATTAGGAGATTTTGCAAATTTGCAGCGATTTAATATGAATTAATCCAACTTCAACTAATCCAAAGTTCAGTTTCTCTGGAGTTGCTGGAGTTTTCTGGTGTTGAAATCCCCTTCCTCTACTCGCCCTCTGCCTTGTTTAGACCTCCCTCTTGTTTGGACCTCCCTCTCGTTTGGACCTCCCCCTCAATCCAGACCACCCTCTCCTTGGACCTCCCTCTCAATTTAGACCCCCCTTTTGGTTTAGACTTCCATCTCGTTTGGACCTCCTCCTCAGTCCAGACCTCCCTCTCGTTGGACCTCCCTCTTGGTTTTAGACCTCCTTTTTGGTTTAGACCTCCCTCTCGTCCAAGACCTCCCGAGTGGTCCTGGAGACTTACCACGACCACGCCTTGGGTCACGACCACGCCTTGGGTCACGACCACCCCTTTGGTTGGATCACCCTATAGAGTTTTGACTGGCCCCACCTGTCAGCTCTGTTCACCTTCTTTCTCCTCCTGCTGTGTCATTGCTGACGCAAAGGTCCTTGAGAATTAAATGCTGTTGTGTCGTATTAAATTCCGTTTTCCCCTCTTGTCTCTTCCCAGACCTGCTCCCATCTCCTCCTTCACCTACCCTTGATCACGTGTGCTTTAGAGTCTCTCAGCTGCTCTTCCCGTCCTCCCCGACTATAAAAGCCTGAGCAGCCCCCTCTCATCACGTTTTCCTCACTAATTCTCTTGCTCTCACCCAGCTTCTCAGTGCTTGAAGTTTCACCAAGAAGTTCGCTGGAGTCGTGCCGTTGCCTGCTCGTCGCCAAGGAGCTACTGAGCTGCGTTGGCTTCGACCACCTCGCCGCCGAAGAGTTCACCGGAGTGCCTGCGCCGTTCGCTGTCCTCCTTCTGCCTTCTCCGGTCTCTCCCTCTCTCTTTCTGTCCTGGTGAGTTTCTCCGTGTCATGTTCACCTTTTTGCTATTACAATCACGTTGCGTAGTTGAATCTCTCTCACAACTACGTCGCGTAGTTGTATCCCTTTTACGACCACATTGCGTAGTCGTATCCTTCGTGGGGCCCCAGGACCTCCTCCTCAGTCTTCAGGACCTCTTCCTCAGAACCTCCTCCTCTGACCTCCTCAGGACCTCCTCCCGAGAGCCCGTTTCTAATTCTGTGCCTTTCTTTTGGTTCTAGTTTGGTAGTATTTGGTTTTTATTTGTATTTATTGTATTTATTTGGTTCTTTTCGCACGTGTAGATTCTGGCTTCTCTGAAGAGTTCTTGGACTCGGCGACCTCGACCGAAGTATTTCAACTCTTAACGCAGGCAAGTCGTAGACCTTTGATCATGCCGTTCCCAGTTTGCAAAATTATATTGTTTTTATACTAACATGCATAGCTATTTGTATAAAAATGGTTTGGGAATTAGCTAAACACACTACAACATGAACACCCCTTTAGCAACGCATATATGCGTTGGTAGAAGCCCAAATAAATGTTGTTAGGGTCTATACCAACGCATTTAGTATGCGTTGTCATTGAGGCCGTTGCCAAGGTCTATGACAACACATATACAAGTGTTGGTAACATGTAAATAAAAGTGTTGTAAGATTGCAACGCATATTTTGATATAGTGGCAATATATATATATATATATATATATATATATATATATATATATATATATATATATATATATATATATATGCTGGCATTGGACGCTAGCAAATCGCTTCTAGGATTGTTTACAACGCATCTAATCATTGCAAAAGGTGTCCTTTTCATGTCCAAGCTGGACTTATCAATTAGGGCTACTGAGGTTGAACAAAACACACATATCAAATCAGATAACAAAAAATTTCATTGACATCAACAAAAATTGTTTCATTATTAAAGAATTTAACCGGCTTCACAAGTCTAGACTTGAGGCATGCAGTTGATACCATCATGATCTAATAACATAATACGTCCTAAAACATAAATGTAAGTACATGTCTATACTTTTAGTGGAAAATCTTCGTTCTCTATGCCCCTATGATTCTATAAATTTTTCTTTATTCCCCAGCATTCTCCATTCTACACAAGTTTGCCGAACAGTCCAAACCATCAACATATCATATCTTCTCAATCTGAAAAGAGAAATAAAGTTCTTTTAGTGCATTATTAAAGTAAAATATAACATTCCAACTCTTCCAAACAGATGCAGGTGTTTACATGCATCCAAGGAAAGGAAAATACCTGATTTTGATTTTTCTTGTTTTTCACATTCCAACTCTTCCAAACAGATGCATGTGTTTACGTGCATCCAAAGAAAGGAAAATACCTGATTTTGATTTTTCTTGTTTTTCACATGAGCTCCAATGCACTTACAAGTTACTAGAGAAAGCACTATGATTTTTCAGGACAGGCTACAGTCAAAAAGCGCTATTGAACAAAACCATGATGAAATTGCTCACAGATAGCATGGCGGTATCATGGTAACTTATAATTTCTGCCACTGTAACACATGATTGCAAGGCTAGCACACACTACTAACTAAAGTTAATTCAAAGACTAATACTATAAAGTATCTTTGGTTACGTGAGGAAAGTCGCAAAGATTTAAATTGCAGAACTCAATCGAGTCAATTAAGTTACTGGTTTCACAATCAACTTCTCTGTGATTTCACCATCACCTAAAAATCATTTTCCCCGATAACCACAAATCAACAGGCTCAAATCATCTTAGGAGATAAGAGGAGAATAAGAAATTTAGCACCGTAAACTACCGCACGACCGCACATCTCCAACGGATATCAAAACAATCCACAGATCCTCGTTGGCTCTAAAAACAACCCACAATTCAAACCGAGTCGATCACCACGCATTCAACCCAATAAGGAATCAAATGCTACGGATCGGTGGATCCAAATTTCAACACAATCGAGTCGGTGGATCTAGCCCCACGATCTCGAATCTAGCCCAAACATCTACGCGGGGATGAGACCGTGTGAGAGAAAAAAATTATCAGATCATGCAGAGAAGGAGCCCGCACCTGGTAAAGCTAGGGCAGGAAGGGCGTGGAGAAGAAGGGCGCGGCCATGCTAGGTCGCCGCCTCGGCGATTGCCATTGCGGGCTTGGCCATGATTTACGCCTCGCCTCCTCTAGCGGCCACGACTTCGCCCCATGACAATGCCTGCGCGCCGCCATGGCGATGGCGTGGTCCTCCTCCACGGCGACGCGTTGCCACCAGCCGAATCTGCCGCTGCCACGGCCCCTCTGCGAGGATTCGATGAGAGGGGGCTTCGCGGCGCTACATGGAGGACGAGGAAGCCCTGATCCGGTCAGATGTGGCTTCACAGCGCGGATGAGGAGACCAATC
Source organism: Phyllostachys edulis (assembly GCA_036346405.1). Taxonomy (NCBI): domain Eukaryota; kingdom Viridiplantae; phylum Streptophyta; class Magnoliopsida; order Poales; family Poaceae; genus Phyllostachys; species Phyllostachys edulis. The sequence goes on from CM070567.1 coordinate 362,014, forward strand.
GGCGTGGGGAAGGGGGAAGTCGAGTGGCGTGAAGGAGGTTCGGATCCGGCCGGGGTCATCTTCACGTCGAGGGGGAGGAGGCCAAGGGGCGTCTCATGGTGTTCTCTGGAGTCGACTTCACGACGTGGGGGAGGAGGCCAAGGGCCGTCTCCGCGTGGGGGAGTGGTAGGGGAGGAGGCGGCGTCGGTTCCACGCATGGACGTAGTCGTGGGGAGGAGGCGACAACGATAGATCTACACGGGGGTGAGGCCGGGGGAGGAAGAGGCGCCGGTTTCGTATGGTGGCGAGGCCGGCGGCAGCAGTGAGGTCACCATTGAGTTTCTGGGAGGGGAGGCGACAGGAGCGAGGCATCTCAAATGTTCTATAGGATAATATGGGTTTAGATGGAGCAGCTGAGCAGTTTTATTTAAACGTGGGAGGTGGTGGGTTGAACAAGCTTTGTGTGGTGAATAAGTTGGCCCTACAACACATGCGTTTTCCGTTGCAAGCTATGTGTTGTTGTACGTATGTTCTTCTTGTAGTGACACCTAATCGTCAGTATGACTCCTTGAATACTTGTGTTCGACATGTTGACATGTACTTTTGGACACCATAGGTGGGTAATCTTAGTTGGACATTCTTATTGTAATAACCAACAAGGGTGCGTATATTGCTTAGACCTGCTTAGTTATTCGTTTTCTCTCGATTACTTATTTCAATGATGATTAAATTTGACTAAGAGATTATGAAATTGTGGCATGCGTTGCCCTAGCATGTGTTGTCGCTAATAAAACTTGTTGTGCCATGGCTAGGGTGGTCATTGGCCGGGTTGAACCCAAAATGTTTTCGCTCGGGCGAGTGATCGTGCAGTAAAGAGGGTGCAGGAAGCACACTAGGATAAGGAGGTCTCGCCTAAGCAACCACTAAGGACTTAACCTTGTAAGCCATCGACGGATGCCAAACTAGAGAGGTTGTGTCTTGTGGGTAAAGCTGTACAACCTCTGCAGAATGTAAATGTATTCGAATAGCCATGTCCCCGGTTATGGACATGCTTGGTGATTTCACGCAAGGGGTAGACTTTCTCAAAACTTGTTGGTCTTGGTTGGTTTCGAGTAGTCTGGGCAGTGACCAGGGTGGTCACGAGTGGTCCGGGAAGTGAACAGGGTGTTCACGAGTTGTTTTCAAAGAAGCTTGACTACTTATGTATTAATCTTTCAACTTGTGATTTACAATCTACTTACTGTATTTTCATCCAATATTGCTTTCTGCAAAGTAACCCTAAAGCTGTGCTTTGTTGAGCCTAGCATGAATACTATTTGCATACATTTCCCTACGGTTTGCTGAGTACATTTAAAGTACTCACAGCTTGTGCCCTCTGGTTAATCAGCAGCTGAAGACCACCCAGGGGGCTCCGAGCTCTGGGAAGAGGTCTTCGAAGACCTCTCGTGCTAGGAGACGTCCTCCACTCGTTTGCTTGTGGGCATGTCGAATGGCCTCCACGTGTTCTTTTGCTTTTCCGCTGCGAGCTCTTTTGTTGTAAGCCATGCGTGGCAACCTTGTAACTACTTGACCATAAGGTCTCTTGCTGTTATTATTGTTAATTTGTCTGTTTCTTCTATCGTTTGTTGTATGGTTGTGATGACATCGTTGTTAAAACTGTGCGGACCAGCTACTGATCTTAGGACTGGTCCAGAGTGCACAGAGTGTCCCGGGGTTGCTACTCGGGGACCCGATAGATGGGGACCCGTTCCCTTCCAAGTATCCCGCAGTTGGTCCGGAATCTCGCCGCTGCTTTCTTGGGACTCAGAGGGACCCCAGCGGCACTGACCTCCGTGATGGTCAGTCGGCCCGCAGGCAATTTTGATATTTCTCTGCCATCTCGCTTCCGTCTCACTTCCGTTGGACATTCAGGCGCATTCGGCGATGTCAATGTCGGTGGCGAAGACGGTGCAGACGCCATCTCGCTTGCTTGCTATCTATATAAGTTACATACGCAATGAACTAAAATTTTAGAATTCAAAACACTGAGAGTTTAAATAAAATGGATTGCAAGTGGATATCCACTAGGTATTTTCCAAGATAATTTCCCTTGAAAACATATTTTATACAGAAATAATAGTCTTATTATGAATAACAAATGCCAGTCAATCTTAAGGCAATTTAAATTCTAACTCAACAAATACATAATTGCACATGTGAAGAGTTCTAGACAGATACATAATTGCACATGTCAAGGCATAAGCATCGTTAAAACATATCAGGCACACAATCAAGAGAATAGATAAAAACACTGACTGTACACTTGCCCAAAAGAAATCTTTTTGTAGGCACAAATCAATCATACTACTAAAGGACTAATAAAGGTTCACTGCTGCCTCCCTAACTAGGACCTCTCCAAATGTGATTTGGCAAATCATTTTTGAATAATTGTTTCCCAAAAATATACGTAAGCGTATGACTGAGGCACAAATACCATTAATATTGAAGAATTTGCACATAATACGGATACGTCATAAAAATTCCATAAGGGCAGTAAAATAACCTACATATAATACCAATATTTGGCATACGCACCATTGCGTACAGAAAAAAATGTCTTAACAAGCTATACAGAAAAAATGTGTCACACAAATTAGAGAATGTCTGGATGCCTGAAGATGCCGCAAGTTTGAGTTATTACAAGATTGTAAATTTAACAATTGTCGAAACTCGAAAATGCATCTCAGGATCCCTCTGTGTATTCTGAACTAGTCCCAGATCAGTAGCTAGCTCACACAGGAAACAGTGATGAAATACCATCTATTTATTCGATTTAACTAAAAAGATATCAAAGTAACAAATAATAATAATAACTGGATCATATGGTCAACGTTTACTTAACTTGTCACGCAGGGCTAACAAACAAATAAACTCTTGCAGCGGAATGAAACTTCTTGAAAAGGCCAATCAATATGCCCACAGGCAATCGAGTGGAGAACACATTCTAATCCGCAAAATCTTCATAGTCCTCCTTCTGAAAGAACTCTTGGACAGCTTGATATTCTTCAACTGATCAACAAAGGCATAAGCCGTGAGTACATAAAGCACTCAGCAAGCCGTAGGGAAATGTATGTAAATAGTATTTATGCACGGCCTAACAAAGGTTAGCTGTATGGTTCTTTTGCAGAAAGTAGCATTTATGATAAATACAATAAATAGATTGAAATACGTAGTTGAAAACAATAATAAATAATTAAATAATTTCTTTGAAACAACCAGTGAACTGCCCTTTCACTTCCCAACCAAACCAAAGATAAGTGAATTCCCAATTCACCAATCGACACAAACCAGCAAATGAATTTCCTGTTCACCAAACAAACATTATATTTATCAAGTAAACTTCTCATCCACACTCTGACACATTTAAAAGAAACTCTACCTTCCGTGTGAAATCCCCGAGCACGTCCATAACCGCGGAGATGGCTATTCGAATAGTTTTACACATTGCAGAGGTTGTACAGCTTGACCTACAAGAGATTAATCAACTCAAAGAGTCTGATCACACTTCCTTGGGTGTGCGACTTAAGCGATCATCACAAGGCTTTTACAAAGCTCCTTAACCCAATTCTGCTCGCTAAGGTTTCAACACTGAATGTCTTTTCGACCAGACAAAGCCCCCCTTCTCGCGCCACCGTGAGTATACGTTTCTCATAACTCACGCTTTCCACGATAGAACCGAAATTAAGATATTGCTAATTAGTTAGCCAGGTCCGTCTCATACCGGCCATGTGGTTGTACGGTTAAGGTCCAGTTTAATAGCGCACAAGATTAAGTTGTTGACAAGTTACTCAAGCGAGTCTACCACAAACCCAAACCGTGCTAAACCCACACCCTCAATCTTATCCACCAACCACTCGCCCAAGTGAAAACCATTTTATTTAACAAAGACCAATGACACACCCTGTCATGGTACACAAATTTTAACAAGAGTGGCTCACCACCACGATTCCATATTTCATTAAGTCAAGATTAATCATTATGACACATGTGATGATGAACCCATCGTAACTAAGCTAAACTAAGCACTTGTACGATACCCATGTCGGTGATACAAATATGTCCAACTAAAATTATCTACGCTAAGGTGACAAAGAATTCATGGCATTCAAATAATCAAAGGAGACATAATGATAACATGTAATAACCAATCCCAAAATAATTTGTATAATGATAGCATGCAATTGTATAAAACAATATACTTTTGAAATCATAGGTTCAATATGATCAAAGGACTACGGCTTGCCTTGGAATAAATCTTAGGATTGATCTTGATCTTGGTGTACTTCTCCTTGCTCAAAGCTTCCTGAAGAATCAACGTCTACTCGCAAACAAGCAAATAAACAAAATAAATAAACAGCAGAGATAAAACAAACTCAAAAAATTAAATAAAAATCTCAGATAAATAGATCTTGAATTCAGATGAATTTAGAAATTTGAATGGACTTAATCGGAGTTCGGATGCATAAGATATGGACTTTGGAAGTTTCACATGAAATGATGAAATTGAGAGAAAGGAATATCCAGAGAATATTCCTTCGGATTAAAATAAATAAATAAAATTGGAGACTTACAAGTGGGGTCTACGGGTAAGTGAGAGAGAGAAAATCAATGGATGACATGTGGGTCCCACTGGGCAAGGAGATGGTGTACCATGGACTGGTTTCACGGGTCATTGGAATCGGGTGCACCACAAGGCTGCTGACCAAGGAGGCTTACGAGGATGGCACGTGAGCAAAAAGATCACGTGGCAGAAGAATCAGTGCTGACTTGGCTGCCACATCAGCGGAGAGAGGTAATCGAAAAGGAGGAGCAGAGCCTTGGTCGACGGTGAAGCTTCGTCGTTGATGGCATCCACAGTGAAGGGCGGCGAGTGAATGGCCGGAAAGGGCAAAAACAAGATCCCTTGAACCACGCGAATCCTCAGATGGTGGTGTCTAGGTGAGAGCAGCGTCCAGACGGCGGCAACGACGACCTTGGCGGTGGCGACGCTCACGGTTGAGGACGGCGAACGTGGTTCGGTGGCCAAGGAGCAAGAAGGATGAGGGGGATTAGATGAGATCAATCAGGAGCACAGAATGACACGCTCAAACAGTGAAGATGCTCATCGGAAAGCAGATTGAACGATGAGGCCGGCGCGGTTATTTTTTCGATGAAAACGAAAAGGAGCTTTGGAGTTCCTCGGAGGGGGTTGATGGAAGCACGAAGTAGCCCAAGCTATTGCGAACCTGAAGGCGAAAACGGCACGGCCGGAGATGCATGGACGGTCGAGCAATTCGCCGGCGAAGGAGCTTCAATGGCGTTTGGATCTTCGGCGATTGCGGTGCGACAAAGAAGAGATCGACACCGGGCTTTTAGGGTTTGGAGAGAGGACGACGGCGCACACAAATTGACGCGGGCGCTCGGTTTATATAGCACTGGGAAGGAGGAAGATTGAAGAGGGCACGACGGCGCTCACGAGCTTGGCTCGGACGCGGGCGCTGAGTTCGTGAGGAAGCCGATGCCTTCGTGGCGATGGGACTCACGGGCAGTGAAAGCAAGGAAGGAAAGGAAGAAATACTGTGTTGGCTGGGCTGGCTCACTCGCATGCACGAGGAAAGGAAAAGCGAGATGGGCTACAGCTTAGCACTCGGTTGGCCACGTGTAAGAAAACAAAAGCGGCAACTCGGTTGGGCTGGCTTGGGCTGCTGCACGCGCGCACAAGGAAAAGAATGCGGGCCGAGGCTTTACACACAGGAGGAATAGAGGCGTGGGCCGACGAAAGAAAGAAAAGGGCCGAAGGAGAATGGTTCGAAAGGAAATGAGCCCAAGACAAATATGAGATTTAATAATAGTTTTTCTTTTTAGAAAATAGCAGAAACTCTAAATAGCAAATAGAAATGAGCAAATGCACTCGAAAAAATTCTAGAAAATATATCCAGGTACATAGAATCCAAATAAAATACTTTTTATAATAGTTGATGTTAATATTATTCATATTAAATTATTTTTGAACTCTGAAAATTCCAATTAAGCTTTAACTTTAACAGACAAAATCCAAATGGTTAATTTTCTTTTTAAAACTTCAAAACAGACCAAATTTTGGGATGTTACAACAATGAACAGGATAGTGCTTCCCTAGACCAAACATTTCCTCCATTGAGAAACCAACACCATTTGTTAAGCCTACAGAGGGCAAACATTAAGAATGTGCCTACTGCTACGCTAGCGCATAACAATCATCATTTCAACCACATGAAGCATCAAAGTGACATTTATTCACCAAATAGCTACCACATGTATCTTCTATGTATCCCTAGCCAGCTAAGCATAAAAAAGCACATCTGTTCATTAAATGGCTAGGTGTTGTATAAATAGCTTAAAATGGACTAATCAAATGTTCCACCGACGACCAAAGGGCCGAGCCAGGGTCGGGCGTGGCCGAACCTGGCGGTGGCGCTAGAAGGGTGCGGCGCCAGAGAGAGAGAGAGAGAGAGAGAGCAAATTGAGATGGGGAGGAGCCGGAGGCGGCATGTGTCGGACTAAGGGCACAAGGTGAGTCACCCCGAGGAGCAGCAGGCTGGTCGCGACAGGAGAAGGGGAATCGGGCGAGAGGTGGCACGAAGAAGAAGGCGGCTGAGGTGGTGGGAGGAGGCTATGGGCGGTGAAGGCGTCGAGGTCTGGTGCGCTTGGGTAGGGAGGCGAACGGGCGACTGAGTAAGGCACGTGGGTGGGAAATGACGAGTAAGGGTGCAAACCATAGCGGGGTACCCTTCTAATAAAGGGATTCACATACGGTTCTATTATAGAATCGCCGTTTGTGATATGGCCATATCACAAGCGGCTCTATTATAGAACCGTCTATGATATGCTACTATGATAGAGCACATGAACCAGCTGGTTCTATCACATGAACCTAGTTTTATAATTCAGCTGGTTCTATCACATGAACTAGGTTCCATAATTCATTTGACTTCAAATATGCTACTATGTGATAGAGCACCAGAACCTGGTTCCATAATTCATTTGACTTCAAAAATTCATATCTAATTCAACTCAACTCCAAGTCAAGTGAAACCAATTTTGATATTCCACATTAAATCAAAATAAGAGATTACAAGTCCATAGCACATGACAATTCCACATTGACATCAAAATAAGAGATTACAAGTCCATAACACATGATAATTCCACATTGACATCAAAACAAGATATTACAAGTCTATAACACATGGTAAGTCCATATTGACATGTCTCATGTTATGGAATAAATTACAATGTAATAAATTCTTAATTAAAATATAACCCTTCATGATGATTGATGCGCATATAGCTAGCTTCCTCACTGGGTTCTTCCTCGAGCCTGATGCTGTCTCCGAAAGGAGGCAACTCGTCAAATTGATTGTACTCTTTCTTATCCACAACATTCTCAACTCCGACAATCATTCTTTTTCCATGAAGAACTACATGACGGTTCTTATTTGCCGGGTCCGTTACATAAAAAACTTAAAGAACTTGCTTAGCGAGTACGAATGGTTCATCCTTGTATCCGACACGTTTGAAGTCAACAGTAGTGACGCCGTACTTGTCGACCTTCACACCTTACAGAAGTTTAACCCAATGGCATCGAAACAGTGGATCTTGAAAAGTACATAGTCGAGCTCCTAAATCTCCTCTACGAACCCATAGTAGGAGTTCAACCAATGTGGTCCGACAGTATTGAACTGCTCGTGAAACATATATATGCGGACACCGCTGTTCTGGACTGTGCTTTTCCTATCCTGAGCTGTCGTATAAAATATATACCCATTTATGTCGTATCCTTGCCATGTCACAATTGTAAAATTTGGCCCTTTTGCCAACCATAGCAGCGTATTATCACTTGATGACCTCCTAGTGAATCGCACCTTTAACCATTCGTTGAACCGACGGTTGTGCTCTCTTGTGATCCAAACCTCCGACCGGTCTGGATTCTGTTGGCGTACCATGTCTTTGTGCTCGTCGATGTAAGGGGACACTTGGGTCATGTGTTGCAAGACCATGAAATGGGTTTGAGCATACGTATCCAGATCGGGAGTGATTGATTTCCTTACGATGGTCCCGATACCCTTCAGTCTCCCCTCATGACGAGATAGAGGCACATCTATCGATCGGTTCCACCTAAGCCATGTAGTCGACGCAGAACTCAATAACATCTTCTGTTGCATAACCTTCGATGATGCTGCCCTCCGATCGAGATCGATTCTGTACGTAGGACTTGAGAATTCCCATGTACCTCTCGAACGGGTACATATGACGTAGGAACACAGGGTCGCATATCTTTATCTCTTTCACAAGATGAATAATGAGATAGACCATGATATTGAAAAATAATGGAGGGAAAGACATCTCAAGATGACATAGAGTCGTCACCACCTCGGCCTGCAGAGCATCTATTCCTTGGGGATCGATGACCTTCTGAGCAATTGAGTTAAAGAAATAACATAGCCTCAAGATTGCCACTCGGACCTTGTTCGACAATATATTCCTAATTGCAACAGGAAGCATTTGTGTCATCAACACATGACAATCATGAGTCTTCATACCAATTAATTTCAAATCTTTTATAGAACTAAGTTTCTTAATGTTAGCGGAGTAACCAGACGGAACTTTCACAACATACAAGCTCTGGCACAGTTCATTTCTCTCGGCCTTGGACAGAGTGTAGCAACCTGGGGGAAGGTACGTTCATCCTTTATCGGTCTCTTTCGGTGCTAACTCGGTCCTTATGTTCATATCAACCAAGTTACGCCGTGCGTTAACACCATCCTTTGTTTTTCCACTAATGTTCAGTAAGAGACCAATCAAACTATCACATACATTCTTCTCCACGTGTATGACATCGATGCAGTGGTGAACTTCTAAGTGCTCCCAATAAGGTAAGTCCCAAAATATTGACTGCTTCTTCCAGATGTTCTTCTGACAGGTTCTTAATTTACGTCCCTTCCCAAGCACAACATCGATATCCTTAACCATATCATAGACCTCTTTCCCTCTAAAGCCCTTGGAGCTGAACCGTCCTATTTATTTTCGTTAATTGTTTCTTCATCTTGCGGTATGGGTGAATCATTGGAAGGAACCTACGGTGACGATATACACGCTTTTTGTGAGTTGTTGACCATACACTCTTCGTACCATCTAAGCAGTGCGGATAGACTTTGGCTCCTTTTGTCTTTGGCTTGAATTGTGTTACCAAGGGTAGGAAAATCATTGATGGTGCAGAACAACATGGCGCATAAAGTGAAGTTCTCTCGTTTATATGTATCCCATACATGTACCCCTTCGCTTCACAAAGGTCACAAGATCTCAAAGAATGGTGCTAGGTACACATCAATATCATTCCCAGGTTGCTTGGACCCTTGGATAAGTAGTGACATCAAAATGTACTTCCGCCTCATACACAGCCAAAGAGGAAGGTTGTAAATATATAGATTCACGGGCCAAGTGCTATGTCGGCTGCTCATGTTACCGAAAGGATTCATTCCATCTGTACTCAATCTTAACTTTATGTTCCTCGGTTCTGCACCGAACTATTCGAAGCTCCGATCAAAGTTTCTCCACTAGGTAGAATCACAGGGTGTCTTAGCTTTCCATCTTTCTTACGCTCCTCTGAGTGCCAACGCAGCAATCTTGCCTCCTTTGGATTCGCAAAAAAACGCTTCAAACGTGGGATCACAGGCAGATACCACAACATCTTAGCAGGAGGTCCTTATTTCACCTTAGCAGTGTTCTTATGATTGTATCGGGATGCTTTGCACACAGGACATACATGCATGTCTGCATACTCTTTATGGTAGAGGATACAATCGTTCGGACATGCATGTATTCTTTCTACTTCCATTCCCAATGGACAAAGAACCTTCTTTGCTTATTAGGTGGTGTTGGGCAACATGTTTCCCTTCGGAAGAATGTCCGCTAGGAGACCTAACAACGCTGTGAAACTCTTGTCAACTCTTGTCGGACCAATCATTGCTTGCCTTCAATTTCAACAGTTCAAGTACGATTGACAATCTTGTGTATTCCGGCTTGCAGCTAGGGAACAAAGGTCTCATCGAGTCCTCCATTAAGTCCTCGAATTTACAAAACTCTCTCTCACTGTAGTTCTCTTCTGCATCGCGTAGCATCTGATCCAGATTGTCATAGTGCGGCATATCCTCATCAAAAGCATAGTTCACATTCAGCATATCGTTGACTTTCTCGGCGATATCGTCATTATTAAGTTCCTGTATAATCTGCTCTTTACTGTGACTGGTCCAACATGTATACCCTTTTTTTGAAACCCCTTCGAATCAAGTGCGCTTTGATCTGCGCCGGGTTGTTAAACATCTTCATAATACCGCAATCAATGCATAGACAGTAGATAAATTTTATCCCCTTCTTCAACATATCTTGCTCGGCCACTCTTCTAAAAGCAAACACACCATTAATGTACTCTTGACTCACACGGTTCTCCTTTGTACACCCAGTTTCGGTCCATCTACGCTACGCATGTAACAAATTAGTGTCAAATTAGATTAATAAACCACAAGTACGTACTCTTCCTATTGACCAAACATATTTAAATTGATTAGCGATTAACCTAGAGCAAATATAAAGGGTTACAGATCGTTACCCTCGGAGCTCACGACGAAAATACCAAATATCCCGCGAGATTCCTCGCCTTCTCCTTCTCCTCCCTTCCTCCTCTCTTTAGCTTCCTCTTTTTGTTCTCCTCTCTAAGGTGGTGCAATGGGGGAGGAGGCAGCAGGGTGGAGGTGGCACAATGGGGGAGGAGGCAGCAGGGTGGAGAAGGCACTAGGGGCAGCGGTCCCGACCTTCTCCTCTCTAAGGTGGCACAATGGGGGAGGAGCAGCAGGGTGAAGGCGCTAGGGGCAAGGAGGTGGCGCAATGGGGAAGGTGCATGCAGTAGGGTGGAGGTGCTAGGGGCAGGGGGTGTGTCGGGATCGTGTATTTATAATGCCAGAATATCACAGACGGTTCTTATTAAGAATCGTCTGAGATAATCGCTCATCATAGACGGTTCTGAACTAGAACCGTCTGTGATAATTCACAGATGGTTCTTATTAAGAACCGTATGTGATAAGAACTGTCTGTGAATTATCACAGACGGTTCTAGTTATAAACCGTCTATGATAGTTACGTAGTATAACACAGACGGTTCCAAATTAACCATTTGTGATGAGGCGTCTTGTATAGCCTGTTTGGTAGTAGTGTCGCCTTAGCACAAACATCATATTTACCCGTCGCGGATCCTCACGGTGGAATTTCTTGGAAGAAACAGCCCGAAAAGAAGATGAAGGTTGTCGCCCTGATGTCCTATGTGGAGCCCACAATGGAGACTAACTTGGTAAAGAGATGCATATATAGCAGTAAATCTTTATTCAAATTACAGTAATTCGGCTGGTTCACTTACCTAGTATCATCATGTTTTATTTGAGCAATAAATTGAATAGCAAGTTCCAATAATTCTTTACTCATAGTGTCAGTAAGATATTCCTTTTTCGAAGCAGCCTGCGGCAGAGAGGAAGCGCAGACTGTACACGACATGCATCAGGTGTGCCCCTGCCCACGTCGTCGGAACCATCGAACAATTGTCAATAGGTCAAATGATTGAGGTTACAAGGCTCGGATTCGGTGGCATTCTCAAGTTCAACCTCGAGGGACTCGAGAGAAGGGACTTGCTATTCTTCCTAATGGACAGGATAGAACCTGACGAAATGGTGATCCGTGTCAGCGGCGGTAGGAGCAAGGTTCAAGAAAATGCTAGGCGCTAGTCGGGCGGTGGCCCTGCGCCTAGCGCCTAAGCGATCGACATGAGGCGAAGGCAAAGCACCAACAACAAAGTTAGAAGGTAGGCAACACCGATAGCAAAGTTGGAAGGCCGCATAAGATCCCAAAGTCCACCTGCACATGCCAAAAAGTGGACAGCAAGCACCAACTGTGTAGAAAAATATAAAACGGTATGGCTGCACATTCTCCAACAACTACAAGCCCCACATCTCTCTGGTCCTCTCCCTTTTCTACATGTCTCCAAACCAGAGCTTCCTTTCCCCTCACTTCTTCCTTGCACGAAGACATCCTTCTCCATCCTCCACCTCATGGTCGTGATTGGCATTGCGATGGCGGCGTGCGGCAGCAGAGTGTGAAGCGGCAAGAACCTTAGCGGCGAAAGCAATGTAGAGGTGGCTGCGGCGGTGACCTCGGCAATGGCGACAACGACGGTTAGGTTAGCCCAGTCCTCTCTCTTCCTCTATTCCTCATCCATCTCCCCTCTCCTCTCTAGTCGCCTCTCCCCTCCCCCTCATGCCGCCTCATCTAGAGCCGCCACGCACCGCCGAGGACCGGCTTTGACCGCCTAGCCCGCTGCCTTGGGAGAAATCTCGGCGGTAGCTCCCTGCCAAACGCCTAGGCGGTGCCTAGTCGACGCCGAGAGTTGACTTCTTGAACCTTGGGTAGGAGCATCCCAATCATGCCTCACACCGTGAAGTGCGTCCTCGGGCTCAGCGATGACACCCTCTTTTTGCTTGTCGAGAAGGATACGGCGAAGGAGGATTGGGAGAAGCTCAAGACATGGGTGCGGAGCGTGTCATGGAAGCACGAATTCAAACTCTCAAGTTTGAGTTCGAGGGGCTACGAATGAAGGAAGCGGGGCCAGTCGACGACTTTGCTGTGCGATTGACAATAGTGGTTAACAAGATCCACGCGCTTGGTGAGAAGACGGAGGAGACGTACATCGTCAAGAAATTCCTCCGTGTTGTCCCTGCTAAATTCATTCTGATCATGTCTACCATTGAGCAATTGTCGATCTTAAAACCATTTACCATGGATGAGTTGATTAGAAGGCTCAAGGTACATGAGGATCATCTCGCGAGCTATGGTGACGCCAGGGAGGAACATGCGTTGCTTACTCGTGCCTAGTGGAAGGCCAAGGAGGCGAAGGCTGGTGGACGCAATAGGAAGTTTGACAAGACAAATGTGAGATGCTATAATTGTCAGGACTATGGACACTTTGCCTTGGAATGTCATTCTAAGAAGAAAGAAGAGAAGACTTATTTTGCAGAAAAGCTAGAAGATCACGAGCCGACGCTACTCATGGCCGAGGTCTGTGAGTTGTAATCCCGTGTTGAGCTAGAGATGAGTATGAGACATTGAGGAGATGTGTTCGCTGTTCTAAGTTGAGTACGAGTTTGGTAAGTCGTAATTAAGACCGACTGCCTCAAAGAGTAAGTGTCAAAGACGTGTTCGAGTTGTGCCACCATCCTCGTCTGAATTTTCAGCCATTTCGGTTCTACCGGTGGCCTCGGTAAAAAATTAAAACCGGTAATCAAAACCCTGGTCCTAGTAGACTTGCCAAATCCTAGTTTATTTCGTTTGTGTGGCTGAGTTCTTACACTATATATGCAAGAGACTTGTACTCTAATATGTGTGAGAAATAGAGAAAGAAAAAAGCAACACCTGCAGTAGCGACCAGGGTTGCGATCAGAAAACGTCTTGCATTGTTTCTTCCGTTCATCGGTTCTGGTGCTTGTTTTTGCCGTCTCACGTGTGCGTGTGTGCGGATCCTGGTTGAAAGCTGACAATATTAGCCACCCATTGCTTACCATCTTTCTGTATGTGCTCTCCATGACTATGTGATCGTGTAAGAGTTTTCTAACGTATAACGTACTATATATAAGAGAGGTCTTCAATTCCTTGCTTTTTCAAAGAAGAGTATATCCAGATTATATAACTCATTATACATAGGATTTCATCTATACCATTCATGAATTCCTGGTTCCTGAATGCTGAAATCGATCTAGAGCTGTAGACAGAAAGCAGAATTAGGTTTCGTTTAGTATGCATATGCTAGCTGTTGCTTCAATACACCAACCTGCCTGAAGTAAGATGTACTAGATCCAATGTGACTACTGGTTGTACTGTTCTGAGGAAAGCATGCAGTTCTTAGTCTTTATCGGGTCTTATATGTACAAGCATACACTTTTTTTTGGGTTCCGTTTTCCCTTTGCTCACTCCAGACTGAACATGCATGACTAGATACATGCCTGTTTACACTGTCTGTCCTGTGCCTCATAGTACGTACAACATGTGACCTGCTGTGAGCCTGTGAGGTTGTGGTTGCATTTAATTATTGTACATTTCACGTGTACTCTTAGCCCGTTTATCTTTTACTGCTGTTTACTATACGTACCGTCCGTTGTTGTGAAAAGATAATCAATTGGCGTATTCTTCTGGTGTATTTTCTTCATTCTGAAAGAGAGATGATTTGTGACAATTGTAAGGTACGAGTTTGATGGGAAGTTTTGGAAAAAAGGAGTGATGGGATGGGATTAATTCTTACATGCATGCCACTGCAAAATTCCCAAATTCCTTTTGTCACCGGGCTATATAAGGGACCGTGAAAATTTGAAGTGGTAAATAAGGAATTTCCTAGCTAATCTAATCGGAAGAGATTTTTGTTCGTTCTATAAAGAGAAATTGGTGAAGTACACTATATATGTGGCTATGCCTCTTGGCTGACAAAACATTGGATTCATGTTAGAAAAAAAAACAGCTACAATCTTGCTAATCCGTGCATGTAATGCTAGTAACTAGAGCAGTTTTTTTTGGGACAGATAAATCTTGTTTAATTTTAATGTCGCCGTACAACGATCTTGAATATAATTTTTTAGTTGTGATTGTATGCTCAAGAAAGATTATACAGATCCAAAAGAACCAGTAAGTTATATTAGTGCATATATTACACAGTCAACACACTTACTGTACTATTTGTGCAAATTAGGTTTCAGTTAGAGCTTTAATGTTGTAGATATCTCAATATTAGTTTCTGCGATCAGTGTGATTCTCTCTACACAATACCAAAAGTTTAGATTAAGTACTAGGCTTGTAATACATTCATAAGTACTATTTTTGAGAAGTGATATGCCTGCATACTAAAAATACAAGCTTGCTACAAACTGAACGGGAAGGCCAAGGGAAATGAAAGAGAAGTATTAGGAAAAGAGATGTATCTAGGCAAAAATATGTAGTGTTTATCATTCTGTCTTGTTCTAATCATGACTATTTTGAAAATTAATGTTTCTCATTTGTACAAAGTAATATATAGAAGTACTAGTACCTGTGTCCAATTTGCTATTAATTCCTGAATCCCAAATAAAACGAGCACGTATCTGAAAGTAATTAAAACTAGATAAAAGCAAGGCCCATCTAAGACGACCATAGTCCTTCATACAACGACTAAATCTGCTTTAATTAGGATTCGTGTCAAAGTTATCTTAATTGTACCAACACAGGGTACTTCGCGTTGGTGGGATCTTTTGTGGATAAATATATTTCTACATGTATAAAATACTTGAAGGATCTTCTACGGATAAATTAATTAGATTATCTGTACTTGTGGCTTGTGATAAGATTCTATGTGGCTTGTTGATTGGATGTAAATTATGTAAGAAACTTTTATTTATAGGGATAATTACCTTATGCATATTGATTTATAAATTTGTAACTTATATTATGTTTATTTGAAATCCGTTATAACACAGTGCACTCGGCTAGTATATATATAGATGTTGGTACACCTCTCCCATGATTCCACGTGTATACGTGCTCTGGGAAAAATGAATTCCTCACTATCCAACTAATAAGAAATATTTTCTTCACATGCATGTTTCCAGCCTTCTTTTCAACTTCCACGTGAGCTTAACCACCGGAATATTACACACGCATGTTTTTAACTGTTATGCCCCTAAAGAAATTTGACCCCGGCTGAACTATACGATTACACATGGATGTTTTTGGAAAGAGAAAGTAAAATGAGCAGTAGTCAACCTCTACTAAACTCTTAGTACTAGTGCGTTGTAAGGTTTTATGTTACATTTTACACATGCAAACTGCTGCCTTCAGAATGATGTTAATTTTCATGTAGATTCGGACAAAAGGAACTAATTATATATGCATGCATGAACCATATGATTCATTCTTCTCAGATACAAAATGGCATGTCAACTTTTCTGCTGATTTGTGTGAAGGTACTATCTAGCAAGGTACGAGTTGATGGTGTGGTTGCCAGCTAGTCTGAAGGCTTTTAATGGTGTTGACATCAAACCAAAGAGAGTTACCTGCTAGTGCATGTGGACGAACTGAGTTGCCAACAACACAGTTCAAATGCGATGTCGCCTGTCGCTGGTACTTTTGTTGGCTGGATCTGCTCTGGTACGTACATGATAATTGATATGATGAAAATGAAGTTCTTCTCGCATAATAGTGTATGAGTTAAGTATATATATGCATGGAGTATACAATTCTAATATTTACTGTGTGAATTGGACTAGTTTTTATAGCCTGTGTAGTGTTATGCATGTCGACACAAATAACTTAAACTCTTTAACTGGTACTGCAAACGTAACTATAGAACAGTAGTATGAATACATGTTCCCAATAATTAAACAAATATCAAAAGGGTAAGAAAAAAATAAGTGCAGTACTTCGAATACGTTCTTGTCTGATGAAACTAAATTCCCTGATGAAATCAGTAGCACTTTTTGTTTAGATAGATTATGATTTTTTGGTGTCAAATTTAGTTGGTGACAAGTACCATGTGATATAATGGAGCTAGCAGGTGGGCCGCGCATTTGCGCCGTTAGATTTGTTATTTTTTAATACCAAACATGCAATTTCATGGTTTATAATATTTGTGATATATAGGTCTATTTTAATAGAATATTTTAAACGATAATAAACTTTTGATGGCAAAACACGCCTTGAGGAAACATAATTGAATGGCATTCCAAATGATTCCTAGGGGGTTATACTATTTTCTACATTCGTTCCAAACAGGCACTCAAAACTTTACATGAATCACTTCAGATGCGCATGATACCTTGAAGTTGAGAGATCTCTTCGCCATGCACCAACTTAATTTGAACGTGCGATCAAATTCTTTTTTGGTAACGAAAAATTGACTTACAACTAACACAAAAAAATCATGCAACTTACGAGTAGCAAACCCGATCTAATATTTGATACATGATTAATATACATAGTTACAATCTTAACCATCACCAAATAAGTGGTTGTGATCTTTTTTATTTTTACAAAGATTAATGTGGTAATTTCTAGCACTAAGAGAGAGTCTAGTACATTTGGATCTAGACCTAAATAGCCTGAATACTGGGCCTCAACATAACATGAACATAGAAAATTTAAAGGTGTAAATGTAAATTTAAATAGAGAGATTTACCATTTATGCACCTCCTGCTATCGTTCTTTGCTTTCGACACATGCATCCTAGGCAGCAACAATATGCTGTAGCCTGTAGTTGAAGAACAGAATTACGGCGGCAAATCCTTGCAATCCATTGCGGCGGCTAAAGCCGTAGCTACCGCTAATCGTATACCGTTGTATGGTTAATTAGTGTGTGCAGGCTTGCAAATGAATTAACGAAGCCGTAATTCGATTCAACCCGAGCAAAGGGTACCCTTTTCCTTGATGCATCCAGCGAGTTGCTTTGGCAAACCATCTCTTTTCTCTCACACGCTCAGGAGATCTAGATGTAGTTTTTCTTTGACGTTGACAAGGGGGAGTATGCGCTTACACCTCTTCCTGTAGATTTAATATGTATTGTTTCTAACAATCTAATTAATGTCTATCTGTATCTATTAAATCTACACTGTTACGATCTAAGCCTACCAAAACAAATATATATAAATCTTTATTTTTTCCCTCCAATTAATGTGCAAATTTCTAGAGCACATATAACGGTTCTTTTAACATTGCTTTAATAAGATAATAGATAGATAGATGGATAATCAAGGATGAGACATGATCCAATTTGCTCGGCATATCATGTAGGTGGACCCCTTTTTTTGCTATTCAAATTCATAACGTTTTCTAATAATAGGGCATCGTTATAACCTGGGTCCACTGTTAACTGATCGCTCAGCACGTGTGTCGGGATGTGTCTTATGCCATGGGACAATACCTAGTTAGCATGGCAACATGCACTCTTTATTTACTGGCTACAGGACTCTGAATAGAGGCAGAAGAGCAGAACATAATGCATGCACCCGACGTAACATCCAACTCTTGGTTAACCAATCTATTTTTAGGATTGTAGACGGACACATATCAATCGATTTCTTCTGCTAACCTTGTTGTCGGATATTTTGAGAGCTATTTGGTAATTTCTCATTATGAGAAAAGAAAAATTAGAAGAAAAAAGAAAGAAAAGAAGGTGGGTCCCACCTGTCGGTGAGAGAAGAGGAAGAGATAAGACTGGAGACTAAATAAGGCTATACACTTGGTCTCCTGACCTATCTGGTCTTGAGCGTGTGGCCGAGCGGCTTCCTCTCTGGCTCGTGCGGCGTGGAGAGCTCATGGGTGAGCGGTGACGACATAGGAGGCGCCAGCGGCCCGTGCTCTTCGACACTGGCCGTTGGCTGCAGCCGTGTCAGGTGCCCCGCCTCTCCTCCTATTAAGGATACCTCCATCTCTTTTCGAAAACCCGAAATAAGTGAGTTCCCCTTGTGTGTGTTTCTTCTTCTCCGATTGGGTTTCGGTTTTGGGTCTTTGAGCTGCTGCGCCGCCGTGCTTGTCTCGGCGCTGACGGTAGTGAGGTTCAGCCCTTCCTCCTTGAGCACTCCTCGTTTGGTTCCTTGCACCATCTCTCTTGAGGTAGCATTGAGGAAATTTGGGGGTTGTGCCTTTGAGGATTTGATCCGGCCGGCTCAGGATCGATTTGGAAGAGAAGAACTTGGCTTTGGGGCTTAGTGTTCTCGGGTGCTTTTGGCTTGTGCACTTCAGTTGGTTCTTGTGTGGCATTCTTTGTACCTCGACTTTGCAATTTGGTGTGTCCAGGATTGCAAATTGGCATTGTATCTCCGACAACCTCGTCCGTTCTTTACGGCACAGCGGGACGATTGGTTTTCTGAGTTAGCATCTTTCGGCGTGCCTTGCCCGGTTTACTTCTCGGTGGCTTTGAGTGCCATCTGCATCGTGAGTATTATTCGTTTCCATTTTGCACATTACTTTACCAAAGTGTGTTGTGCTAGTTGATTCTGTTATTCTAACTAGTACTGGGAGACTTGGTTTATTACTGTTGTAGGCTCGGATTAATGCTCAATGATGTATTGATGTCAAATTGAGGTTGGATACGACAGTTGAGTATAACCTGGTCTTGAGCTAAAATGTTACTTGCTATTTTATTATTGAGTCATGCAATTCATGCTTGTTCTGTACATGTGATTCACTCGGTCTTTAGTAGCTGTCCTCTGTGATTCACCATGTTTCATTCGGCTCACTGTGATTCATTTAGCTACTATCTTCAGTCCACTCTATTGATATTTGGTCACTGTAATGTCCTCTTGTCAATTGTTACAATTGTCTGTTATCAGTAGACTTTGATTTGATGATTTGCATGAAGTGAATGTTTAGACAAGCAAGGTTTTAGTTTTAGCTCAAGGCCTAATTTACTTCTATTAATTTTCATATTCAATTTGTGATTAAAATTTTTGACACAAGTGTCGTGAGGGCCAAGATTTCATCTTGTGCAATTCGACATATGAGAGCAAATAAATAAATATTTAAATATGAGCATTATACTGATTTTGTATGTTTTCGAGTCCTATCTTTTGAGCACATTATGTTGGTTAATTGACATGAAGAAATTACATGTTTGTATGTCAATTTTGTCATTTAAATGCTTCTGAAAATATGTTTTAATTATAATTATTACTGTTGGAATTATATCTGAATATTTGCTAAAACCGCTAATTTTACAACACTTGTTAGATACATATATCACTTATTTTTTTGATTAAATCTCCACCGTTATAACTTGGATCCACCACAATTGACAGTGTGGATCTTTCTATTTTTTTCACTGATTAATGTGGTAATTTCTACCCCTTCACTTCTTTTTTCTTTGCTTTAATAAACAAGATAATAGATACATAGATACCTTCGTTCATTTGTAGTTTGAGAATATCATTGTTAATTTGTAAATTACATGATTAATAATAATGCTTGTGTTGCTGAAATATCCATGAGATTAAGAATCAAGAGATAGAAAAGCAAACTAAGATCCACAAATTTCCCACTTTGATGAACATTAGTATTAATCTGAAGCTATTGTTTTTTTTGGGGGGGGAGGGGGCGTTAATTTGTTAAAGTTTATCAAGCAATTACCTTTTTTTTGAGAGAGAATGCTGGCAATTTATTGATCACAAAACATCGTTATAAAGAGTCTCCCGGATATACTCCGGTACACCATTGCGAATAAAAGAGCTAATAGTGTGCTCACAAGATCTAGCTCGAGTATGTGCCGCCACATTCACTACATGACGAAAAACAACCGAGGAAAAACCCACTGCCATAGATTTGATATCAGAGATAATCGCACCAACCGAGGACCGATCCCTCATTGACAAATTCAACTGTTGCACCACAGACAAGCAGTTCGAAGCAAGGATGACATTTTAATATCCTTCATCACGAGTAAAGGTTGTTGCACGACGAAATGCCAATGCTTCTGCTAACTCCGGCGTAGTGATCCCATCAAGGCGCTCGCTGTAGGCAGCCAAGTATTCACCAATGTTGTTTCGGACTACCACGCCAACCCCCATCCGCCAAGAAAAAACAAATAGTGTTGCATCGATATTTAATAAGGACCGTACCTGTCAGTGGTTGAGTCTATTTAGGGACTGAATACAAGGACTCACGTCTATGACCTGGATCCGGATGGAAGATATGCAACACTATCAACTCAACATAAGCTTTAACTTTCGCAGTTACCCTTCGAGGATGCAACAAACCTTCATCGTTTCATGCACCATTACGGACCTCCCAAATATCTCACAGAGTAACAACAAGAACCGTTGCTTCCTGAGTTGAGGAACGTCCTAGGAAATCGAACAACCATTGCTTAGCACAATTCAACGTCTTGGGGCAGAGATGGAAGCCATACTCCAATTTTACTTCACGCCAAACTTCACAGGCAAACTAGCAAAAGAGGAAGGAATGTTCGATACACTCCTCCCTCCCACAGAAGACACATGTATCACTCGTTGGGATATGCCTCTGTTTCAGCTAGAAACCACACGGGAGGTAGTCATGTGCGAAACGCCACAACAGAATTTTCATCTTGTTTGGTGCCTTTATAGCCCAGAGTGATTTCCAATGTTTTTCATCCACACTGTACGCCGAGAGACGATGACTAGAGCTACTTCGAGAGGAATATAAGTCCTCTATCCAACCTAAAAAAATATACAGAACGTACTGTGTAAAACCCATGTCTTGTATGTGGCCATGAAGAAAAATCCTCACTGCCTTGCCTACTGATGGGCACCTGGATAATCTGATCAGCAACCACCTCAGGGAAGATAGAACGAATCAGGTCAACATCCCAAGAACCATGTTTCTCTTGTATAAGAAAATCAACCGTTTGATCCGCAGGTAGGGGCACCAGTAGCTGAACTAGATTGGGTGCACTGCCGGGTATTCAGTTACTAGATAAGATTTTAATACTTTTGCCATTGCTGACTCCCTATCGTACACGCTTCCGCAGCAATTTCTTCCCAAAGCAGATACTCCTCCAAGTATACAAAGAAGATCTTGGACGAGGGGCATCCCAAAAATCACAGTTAAGAAAGTAATGACCCTTCAACACCTTCGCACAAAGCGACCCCGGCTCCGTCATTAGCCGCCAGCCCTGACGACCTAACATGGCTTGATTGAAGAGCACAAGATTACGAAAGCCCATGCCGGCCAAAGCTTTAGGTGTAGACAGCAAGTCCCAAGAGCGCAAATGCATTTTCTTCTTGTCGTTCTCCACACCCCACCAGTGATTAGCGAGGGAGGTTTCCATTTTATCACACATCGAGACCGGCAGCTGGAAGCAGCTCATAACATAAGTTGGAATAGCCTGGATCACCGATTGTAACATAACTACTTTTCCCGCCCGTGACAACGGCCGGTCAGTCCATCCATTGATCCGCTTCCACACTCTATCAGACAAGAAATGAAAAGGACTCGTCGGTGATCGACTCACCTCAGTAGACATCCCAAGGTAGGAATCCTGAAGGGCTTCATTATGAACATTCAGCCGAGCCATGACTCCTTGTTTGACACCATCGTTGCAATGCAAGCTAAAGGAAATAGAGGATTTCTCTAAATTAATTTTCTACCCTGAACCTTCACAATACAAATGAAGCGTGGCTTTTAATGCAACAACACTTTTTGCATCACTCTGAGCAAGGAAAATATTGTCGTCTGCAAATAAAAGATATGATATGGGGGGCCGAGCCGATCGTTTCGAATACCGTATAGCTCACCACGGCCCTCTTTGTGTTGCAAGACTCGTAAGAGACATAACAGACCTTCAGTGCGTAACAGAAACAAATAGGGGCCCCCTGCCTAATACCCTTGGATGGGACCACATGCATAGTCAGCTCACCATTAACCCGGACAGCATAGCGAACAGACGTAACACACCGCATGACAGAATTGATCCAAGCATGAGCAAATCTTAGCTTAATAAGACAGCTCACCATTAACCCGGACAGCATAGCGAACAGACGTAACACACCGCATGACAGAATTGATCCAAGCATGAGCAAATCTTAGCTTAATAAGACAACCATGTAAATAATTCCACTCTACACGATCATACACCTTCATCATATCAATATTCAAAACAAAATATGACATCTTCGATTGTTGTCTTCGTATGGTGTGTAAACACTCGTATGTGATAAGAGCATTGTCAGTAATAAGCCTTCCAAGGACAAAAGCACTCTGATACTCGGACACAATCGTAGACAGAAAAACTTTTATTTTGTTAGCCAAAACCTTTGAAAAAAATCTTATAGAGCACGTTGCACAAACTGATGGGGCGGAAATTTTTTAGATGTTCAGGCCTCGAAACCTTTAGGATAAGCACAATAACTGAAACACAGAGACCCTCTGGTATATCCACGCCCTCCAGAAAGCTTCTAACAGCATGGCAAATTTCCTCATGAAAAAAATCTCAATGGGTCTGATAGAAAAGTGCCAGGAAGCCGTCCGAATCCGGCGCTTTCGTAGGCCCCATCTGGAATAGAGTAGTCTTGGATCTCATTGTCTGTATAAGGTTTACACAAAGCATTTACCTCATCATCCACTGTACGAGGGATAGCCTCAAGAACTGCATCCACCGAATCAAACGGTTCAGAGGAAAAAAGATCTTGATAAAAACTCTGAACAATACCTTTACTGCCATCTTGATTTTCACATCTAGAGCCATCATCCCGAACAAGGGCTTTGATATTATTTGTGCGCCTCCTCGCCGAGGCCCTCACATGGAAAAAGGCAGTATTCCGGTCTCCCTCGCTGAGCCAGTCCACTCAAGATCGTTGCCGTGCCATAATCTCCTCTCTTGCAAAGAGCTCGTAGAGGCGGCATTCAACCGCACGCTCCTTCTAGATCATGGCATCAATCACATACGCCAGGCGCAAAGACTTAATACGGCGCTCAAGCTTTTGTATCTTCTTGCGCACGAAACCAAATATCACTTTGCTCCATTGGCCAAGAGAATCGGCCAGCTGGTGCATTAGTTATGGGCATATATATGCAACGTCGAACTATGGCAAACCATGGAACCTGTAATTCTACATTAATTGCAGAAGAAATCAAGAAACTAAGAAAAGTCGATCAATTACTTCTGATGCATCATAGCAACCTTAATTATTACTGAAACCATAAGAACTATACCCGCCTTGGAAGGACAAGATCCCCTCAGCTAGATCTGATTACCTATATATATTCACCTTGCTAGCATATGAATGATCTCACTCACCTTGTTTAAGGCAAGCACAGCTGTTAATACTTCATCTCTCTTATCATATTATAGACGGGTTGATCGAAGTTACTATAGTTACAGTTAACTCACACTAGAAGCACTCGTTGGGAAATTAAACAGCACACCGTGCATAAAGCATCATGTGATGACTGGTCGAGCTCATCGCGGCCGGTGTTCCAATTAAAAGGAGGAGAGAAGCAAATGGAAACACACAAGAAAGAGTAGTAGCTAGCATCATGCAGTGGTACTAGTACCGTGGCCTTCATTGATCAGTGGAAGTGTGCTTTGGCAAAGACAACTCCGCTGAGCTCCCATTGGTCTTGGTGGCAGTAGCTGCTATGCTCAAAGGCCGGAATCACGTCCTCCACTTGGCTCGCCATGTTGAGATGGCGCGAGCTCGGAGGAGGAGGAGGAGGAGGAGGAGGAGCTTCCTCAATGGAGATGGACGAGGCAAGCGTCGCCCACCTGAGGCGGCTCCGCTCCTTGGTCCTCTCCCTCGCCCTCTCCCGCGCCCTTGCCCTCGACTCCTTGTCGATGGTGGAGATTGGCGAGGAGGCATTACTCTTCTTCGGAGCGGCAGCTGCCCTTTTACTAGCCTTGATCGGCCTCTTCTTTCTATCAGAGTCGGAATCCATGACGATCTGCTGCTCGACGTCATGCTGCTTGGTGGTGTCGGAGAGGCTCGATCCGTCCTCGGTCATCATGAGCTCCTTGATGCCAGCCCTGGACATGTCAAGGAGCCATTGCACCGTCTTGCTGGCCTTGTCGAAGCCGAGCTTGTCCTGGAGGGCAAAGAAGCGGCGGGCCACGTCGAGGGACAGCCGCATCCGCCGGTCTCTCATCCCTCCGGCAGTGCATATCTTGCTGTGCCTGTCTTTCCTTGCCACCACCACCCTCTCACCACCGTCCGCCTTTGGTTGCGGCGGCGGCGGCGACGGCGACGGGTAGTCCGTCATGACGGCGGCGTGCGCTTCGGGGATGTGGTGGAAGCCATCATCGGTGGCGAAAGGAGGAGGGGAAGGGTAAGCTGCAGGGTAGTAGCACAAGGCGGCCGGGTGGTGGCCTTGTGTGGGGGAAGCTGGAGGGCTGAGCTGAAGCTGTTGGTAAAACGAAATGTCCATGGGGCTCGAAGGGAACGACATGCCTTCAGCTAGGACGACTGCTAGTGCACTGCCTGCTAACTGCTTGAGCTAGCTCTAAATCCTATATTTATATATGTATATATATAGCTTGTTTTTTTTTTTTTCTGGATGGAACACCTGCTCCTACTTGAGAAAGGGAGGTGCCATCTTATGGAGAGGCTGGCTGGTGCTAATGGAGTATAAAGCTAGCTAGCTAGTGTGGATTAATTTGATGAGGATAATGCAAGCAAGGAGACAATATGACGACCTAGCTAGCTCTTGGAGAGCTTTATTTTTTGTGTGTGTGCATGCATCATGTGTGGGGATCAATTGATGGTTTATGTGGCTAGCTAGGCATTTAATTTTATATTAGCTCTCAACGGAAGATACATATGGTTGGCTGTAGCTTTCTTGCGGTTTTGGTTGTTCCTTAAATTCCTTCTTCGGGAGAGGAATGACCTTATTGTTTTGTATTCACACGCGAATATATGCTGATATGTAGAGACCATTTGAAGAATCTGTGGGGGCAAATGTACAGTAGTACTCTACCAATTCTAAATGGGTAGAGTTCTGATCTTATGAACCCTAGAAATGTAGTAGTGTTTGTGGGGGCCGGGGATATGTAGTGCACCTTCACCAAAACTAACTTTTTCAGGTCAGATGATATAGAGCCTGTTCGATCATCAGTCTTGTCATTATTTCCCAATATAAGTCGCGCGCAATTATACGGTTAGGACTTGCACTTTCATTAAGCTAGCTGGGCAACAAATCTCTCAGGACTTGGTTGTTACGTTCTTTAAAATTACATACATAGCTCTCTGTTGATTGTGAGTTCCCGTACGTTGATTATATAATTTCCTTGTCCTAATTCTTTTGGTTTTGTGCTGGGAACACTGGCCGTGTCGCTTTGTGACGAGAGCCAATATCAGTTAAAGAATCTTGCAACAATCACATGTTGCATAGCAGCTGCTTCAACCTAAAACCTTCTGTACTGACAGTTTCAATAGTTTTTGGACCCTGGCCCATCTTTACACCTTAGCATAAAGACAATTGTACTACATCTTGTTATCAACTGTTGAATGGGTCAACTACACGAAATAGAAATTGAACCTATACCAATTAAGTGAACTGGCTGAAAAAAAATCCTACCTTGCAAATTTATAGTCTGGAATTAATTAATATGTACTCCTACTAGCTGGTAATTCAATATCAGGTTGGAAAAGAAAATGCATCTTTTGTCTAGCCGAAAGGAATAATGCTGAACTAAATTTTAGATGTGGGTGACTCATATTGTGTTTGCACTAGTGTAACACGATGGAATTCATGATTGTTGGATTTATGCCTTCTTTATGCAATTTTCATGCTTATGTAATTATAAACTGAATGCATTTTGTCACCACAAGTACTTTAATATGTAATTCGTACTTCTTTAGCTAGTTAGCCGGCCCGATAAGTCAAGAGAAAGTTTCTCTGTCACTCAACACCATGACATACATGCATGTGTTAATTAGACCCATCATTAATTAATGCTTCGTCACTCATG
Source organism: Phyllostachys edulis (assembly GCA_036346405.1). Classification (NCBI taxonomy): domain Eukaryota; kingdom Viridiplantae; phylum Streptophyta; class Magnoliopsida; order Poales; family Poaceae; genus Phyllostachys; species Phyllostachys edulis. Next base: position 388,541 of record CM070567.1, read on the forward strand.
CTGCTATGCAGCCAATTACGAACAATTTTGCGGCTGCATTACAATTTATTCTCTCATCGTTTGGTGACTCTGGTTTTTTTTTCCTTTCAAAGGACCCTGCTTGCATGAGTTGACCACTTTGATCAATGCCGTTCAAATATGATATGTTTGCGTTGATTGAAGTCGTAATTCCCATATTATTTTCATACCTGCACATACATTCATTCTCACAGTTGCAGGCAGAGATGGATCCGCATGCTTGGCCCACTCTTCCACAGGTACACATGTTCTTCACTATGTGAATTTGATGACTTTTTCTTAAAAAAATTACTCAGACCCTCCTCTTCCGTCTTTTTTTTGTCTGTCACCAAATATAGATGGAAAATTCCCATGAACTCTTCCCTACAAATCAAATCAATCCTGAACTACAAAATCAGGTATTAATTGGACCCTCTCCTTAACTATCAATACAACGAACTTTACCCCCATGCGGCCAAAACCACCCTGGTTTTTGGTGGGTCGTGGACAAGCTACGTTGACATGGAATCCACCAAAACTACCCTGGTTTCGTTGGCAATGGTGGCTCACCAGGGTTGAGGAGGACGACACTGGAACTTGGATGGTGGCGTTGGCAGCTAGGGATGAAAGGAAGGGCATGGCGCTCGCAAGGCTCTGGAAAGGCTGAGGAGGAGCAGGCGCTCAGGAGGAGGGAGAAGAAAGAAAGGAAGGAGGAAGTCATATATGTGGTCGACCAAATTAATTTGGCGAGGATCGATCGATCTTGTGGGAGAAAGAGATGAGTAGGCAATATATGCATTCCAAGGTAGAAGCTAAGTGGAGGATCAGCTACCTTTCCCTTCCTTTGCATTGCATTCGATCGGTCCCCACCCCGCGCGCTATTGGAGGTCGCTATCACACGTTGCAGTAGAGGTGCTGGTGCTAGCTAGCTCCTGTAGCCAAATTAATAAAAAGGAAGTGATGTGCTCATCGTCACTGCTCTTCCTACTGAAAGTCTGCAACCGCGACAAAGATGAGATGAGGTGCATGGGAGATGCATGTACTAGATAGTAACAGACAGGTTTTGCTCGATCATATGCATTATCATTCCAAGCTGGAAGTTGGGAGCGTAGTGCTAGTACCTTGCAGACCCCAGCTGCTGCAGCAGCAGCAGCAGCAGTTGAGGATCGGAGGACAATAACTTTTGGGGGCATCTCTTTCTCTCTCACGTCGCTATAGGTGACCAGTGCTTCACCTGATCGAGTTTGGTACTGCATGCTTGAGGCCTTCCATGGCGAGCGACGGTGAAGCGGTAGCACCCCACACACACATACTGCTCTCTCTCTCTCTAATATATAGCCTGCTGCCTATAGCTACCACCCCCACCAGTAGTTATTGTACATGTACCTTGACTTGGTCTTCATCTTTCTTGCAACAGCTAAGCTAGCTCGGAGAGGGAGGGACCTTTTTTTTTTTTTTTTTTTTGGAAAACTAGCAACCTTAGTTTGCTCCTTTGCCATGTTTTGACCACTACAAGACTAGTAGTAGCCGGAAATCTTCTCATACGTATATATATATATATTCTCAATTCAAGCCACTGAGACATCTAAATCAATACCTGTTGATGTGTCTTGAGATTCGTGATGGGTAAACTCATGGTGACGTGTTCATTTCAGGGGCCCTCCAAACCACCTCTTGAGTTTATGCTTTGCTGCACATATAATATGTCCCACTTCAACATAACCTCCAAATTTATGGCCTAGAAGCCAAAAGTATGTATATTAAAAAAACCAAGTAGCATTAACGAAAAGAAAGGCTACCGGCCGGCCTCATGCGTTTTCCCAGATCGACAGACCACTCTCAGTCTCATCAGTCTCAGTGGTCTCCCCGGACACACAGTTGGACTATTGGACCACAGCAAGAAGCTGTGTGGTCGCACACATTACATATATATAATTATCCCTAGCCAGGCAAAAAAAAGACTTGACCGCCTCTTATATATATGTTTAGAGCATCTACAACAATCCATCTTAGTTGTTACTAAGAGTTTACCATATCAGTATTTAGATGATGTGGAAAAGAGAAGGGGATAAAAGAAGGTGAAGCTGTTTCTACATCAAAGAAACTATCAGATTGTTAATACCAAGACATAAGAAATAACCAAATACTCCATTGGAGACTTAGTTGTTACCTAAACACTTATTTTGTGAGTCCCACTGTCTACCAACAATTAAAGTATTAAATACAAACTTAAGAAACAATCCGTTGGAATGTTTGTTTCTTTTTATTAGATTGAGTATTCTCTCTCTTGTTAGTAACAAACTAAGAAACAATCTATTGTAGATACTCTTACGAAACCGCAGAGATGGTAATAACAAGCTAGTTTAAGTGCCTATATGTATATCATTGGATTAACCAGCAGCTATCCACGTGGCTGCCTGTTTCGGCTCCTGGCTAGTGCAGACGTGCAGTCGCAGCTGGTCAAAACTGGCGTGCTATACATCTTTGTTCGCACGGAATAAAAGCTGCAACCCCACAAACAAACACACACGTTTTCCCTCCAGAGAGTGTGTGCGCGTGTATATATATAGAGTAAAATAATCTTGCGTGTTAGTGAGCTTTCGTACGTGTATCCGTATTATCTATACTGCATGGAGATGTGTGTAGCGAAGAGAGAGAAAATATGATTTAAAGGGTTGCAATGCTCATGCTAAATGAGTGGTACAAATTAAGGTTCATGACATGCTAAAATATTAAAACCGCATCGTGTGTATGTACTGTAATGCGATTGTCAGTCCCAATGGGAATGCAGATCGATCGATCGATCATACTGTAAGCAAAGTTGCATTAATGGGAGGCAGGAAGGCGTATGTGCAGGCCTATCCACTAACTGTACTAATTACTAATCACCATATATTGCACCGGCCGGGCCGGCAGGATGGATCATCAGTACGAAGATTTGGATCGCACTTTTCCTTTCTTTCACCTCCAACAGCCTTCTCCTCCGCCCGCAACTAACATCATGCACAGCTATACTATATACGCGCCAATACCGTTAAATGTCGACACCTACGAATGTAATGTATTCTCGCTAGTTTATATATTTAGCTATACACACACACACACTAATTATAAGATACTCTAATGCGGCTTGATTGAACATTTTTCATTAGAGCCATTTATTTTTGCAATATACCATTTTTCATATATAAAAGAAGTATATACACAAACTTTGCTATAAAATATGAACTTTGATGAATTTTTTCATAGAACTTACTTTGGGGTATCTTATAATTATTATTGGAGTATACTCAAATTGATAAAGAGATATCATCGTACGATTTAAATGGTATATAAGAAACGAAAGTACCTTGTGTGTGTACTATATATGTCTTGGAAGAGCTAGTAGTTAACACTGAACCTAGACATATTTATCTCTAGATACGCTAGGCCCTACACTGACAGGTGAGTTGGCCACCATGTCTTATATTGGCGCTTGACATGTGATATGGTTTTCCAAGCTGCCATGCACGCGCGTTGGGACCAGTACCGGTACGATCAAGCGATCCTATTCCTCGATGGATCGATCTCTATGGCGGGCTGGGCTGGTGAACTGAATCAATGTCTCGATGGGAGGAGTAATTAATTGGCATGCAGTATGGATCGATGAATTACTACATCTGGGAGTGACGATGTAAGTAGCAGGCAGGCAGGTGGGAATGGGAAATGGTAAAGGGTTGGCCGTCTTTATCCCAGCAGCAACTCGACCAACTACTGTTACTCCCTTTACCAACAGTGGCAGCTCTATGGCCAAACACTTCGCCGTCAGCTCTCGCGCTCGTGCACATGCATGCCCACTCGATCACTGCCACTGCCACTGCCACTGTCTCTGCCACTGGCACGCACTCCGAAGCCGTCCCATTGGTCCGATACAGGGCCACCTTGCTTCATTATTTATTTTGTTTTTGGCTGCCTATAAACTCGATCGATCGTATATGTGCCACTCATGCATCATTTGGATAGTTTTAGATATATCTATACTAATTAGGGCTCCTCACGTTAATCTTAGGAGGTGAAAATGTTAGAAATTACATCGTTTGAAGGGGAATATGTAAGAAATCAAAAAACAGATTTTATTGTACGGAAAATTTCAATATAGAAATGAACTTAAGTTTGGAATATTTGAAGGTGGTCAAGCAAGAAATTTGAAACTTACTTTAGAATATATGTAAGTTCAGGTTCATAATATATGTAAAATTCAAAAACCCAAATAGTACTAAATTCAAATTTTAAATAAATGGAGAATTCCATAAACCCAATATTAATTTGACATCGGTATTAAAATTATGTCCGAGCTATATCGTTGAAATTTGAATATAAGTATGTTTTATCAAAATTAAAATAAAATTAATTTGTATGTTCAAATCTTAAACTACGAAATTTATTAAATAAATTCCAACCCAAAATCTTATTTCTAAATTGATGCAAAGGCTAACTGCAAAACTATGAAATCTCAAATACGTCAAGTTTTACCCATTCAAGCTAAAAGAAAGAAGATAGGTCCTCAAATTTTAATCTTCGTTGGGCTGGAGTTGGAACAAGTTCTTTGGCACCAAATAAATATTACAGAAAAATATGTGTATCGTGCGGATGCACGGGTCGATGACTAGTTATATTATTAAAGTAATAGAAGTCATCACGTTTGTTCTCAAGGGTTGAAAATTCTCACGTTAATCAGTGAAAAAAGAGAAAGATCTACACCATCGATTGTGGTGAGTCCAGGTTATAAAGGTCTAGATTAAAAGAAAGTGTCTTTGTCAAATACAATCAAGAATAACTGAAATTCGGAATAAAAAAATAGCAATTTGATTTCTATGTGTGTAGAACAAATTTTGAGTTCAATTTTGTGACATGGTATGTTGATTTCATATTATATTAATGCATGCTCAATAAAGAAACCACATATACGTACAGTCCTATTGAAAAATTACGGCCTTAATTAATTTAATACGAAAAAAACAATTTTTTTTTTGTCTTAGGTGGAGAGAGGATCAATGACTTTTCAGGGCAGGAAATGACATGATCGATGCTCAATGTTTCCCAATATGCATGTTCCATAGTGCATGTTTAATTTGTGCCACGCAATATCATATATTCAGTTAGTTTCCAGTATGCAGTGGGAGGCTCAGCATTCGGTCGACGTGTCGAGATAAGATCGCATCTTGAGAAGAGTCACTAGTTCATGGTTGTGCCGAACATGTACTGTCAAAGAACTCTAAAATTTATATACGGTGTTCTCGAAGTAAACGACGTCTTACATACATTTTCCAAAAGGTTTCAGTAGTGCAACGTTCAACATATATACATCGGACTTTGAAAAAAAATGTGGAAAAGCTACGCTGTTAAGATAAGGTTGCAATCTTTGCAATGTTTTACACTTTTACTGATACCTCCGAATAGTAGAGGAGGTGTCGGTATTGTCACTTTTGTATACCGTATATACAGAAATAGACATATAATTTTTTTTTTCAAAACTAGCACCTGTCCACATAGCCGTCGTGCGACGAAGCGCCTCCAGCCGCCACGTCTCCGTGGCCACACAACCGCAGTTCGGCGGTGCGACCGCATGGCCGCCATGCGGTCGCGCCCCGCGCCGCCACGTGTGTCCACTTAGGGTTAGGGTTAGGGTTTAAGCCGCAATTAGGAATTAGGATTAGGGTTTAAGCTGCGATTTTCATTTTAATTTAAAAATATAGCAAACAACTTTAAAAAATTATGAAATTTTACGTGACATCACGACACAGTGCATTTGCTTGTGTAAATTTGACATAATTTTATTCATCCAGAACCGTCACGTGCTCTCTCCCCCGATTAGGGTTTCGGTTTCGTCATCGCCTTTCTTTTTCACCTAAAGCTCCAATCAATCTGTCTTTCCACCGAAAGCTCCACTAACCAATCTTGTCATCCCGTCACATCTTTCAATTCCATGTATCCCCCGTCTAATCGTTGTTTGCCGCATGCAAAATTAGCGATCGCGCGATTATAAGCCAATTTAGCAGGTAATTTTTTTTCTCCATCAATTTTTTGTTGTTCGCAAACTATATATTAACTGCGTATTTAAGTAGTTAGGTGCTAGGTTTACCAATTTATCATGAAGCGTACTTAAGTAGTTAGCTTCGCTAGGTTTAGCAATTTTTTTGTTGTTCGTAAATTCTTCATTAGAAGCTAATTTACCTAATGTTACGTAAATAATTAGTTTTAAACAATTATAAACTACCAAAATAATGAAAGCATGCACCGCTAGTTATTCATGCAACTAATTATTTCGTGGTAGTTCATAATGACATGCAAGTTATTCTAGTATGCATGCACATGCTGGCCAAAATAAATACAACATCCACTGCTAGTTATCATGGAAACAATTAGTTGCTACGTGCTCAAGTATGCATGCATCGTGCAATGAACAAACACATATGCAATCAATATTTTTTAGCAAAAAGAAAGAACAGGGGTTAACGTGTGTAATTATTGAGGCGAGGTTAATTAGTTATGAAATAATTAGTTTGTATTAATTAATTAGTTTTAAACAATTAGAAAATAGAAAAATAACGACAGCATGCACTGCTAGTTATACATGCAGCTAATTATTTCGTGCTAGTTATTTTATGGTCATTATCAATCTTCTAACTAATATTCTGTCTATTTCATGTGTTGCATGGCATGTCTCTATCGGCGCTTCTCGAACACTTCTATGATGATGACCACTACTGCAAGCTGTGGATCGCCGGTGACACCGATGTCCCTTCGCCCCTGCAGCTTTGGGCGAGGAGGGATTCATGGGAGCTGGACGGTCGCTATGTCCCGATCCTCCAAGGCATGGGCTTGTTGCCCCTTGCGAGACTGGTGTCCCTCGGACGCTGGTTCCTCCTAGACGCTAGCCTGCTGTCGGCACTTGTCGATAGGTGAAGGACCGAGACGCACACTTTTCACTTTCGGTGGGGTGAATGGACGGTCACCCTGCAGGACGTCTCGCTCTTGACCGGTCTCCCAATCCGAGGTGAGCCGTTTGTTCTGGGCCCTCCGCTGGTGCATTGGAAGGCCAGTCTGGAGCAGTGGTTTGGTCGACCTCTCCCGGAGGGTGCACGTGATGTTCCCCGGGCTTGGCTGAGGCAGTTCAATGATTGCCCGCAGGGTGCACCTGACGAGGTTGTTAGGACACACCTCGTAGGTTACCTTCGCCATCTTTGCGCACCGATGTGACCTAACGAGTCAGCTTTGCGCAGCGACGTGACCCGACGAGTTGAGTCTCCTCAGGGCCGCTACCTCGCGGACGCAGATTTCCTTCAACCGAATTACAATTCAGCGGCGTATGCTGCGCCGGCTCAGCATATAAGTACTACCCCTTCCACGCCGTGTTCTCCTGCGTTCAGACTTCGACACAATCTCGCTTAGATGGACAAGCACTGTGAGGAGATCCACGAAATGCAAAAGGAGTATGTGGCCCAGGAGGAATAAAGGGAGCGTGCCAGGAGGCCACCTCCTCGCAAAGACGCTACCCCGCATAGCAGCAACCCCTACCACAACATCCCAACCGAGCATTCACCGCAACACCTGCACGAGGGGGAGACGCCGCCCTTTTGTTGGTGTAGGGACAGCTGCAAGTTCTTCAAGTCCAAGCATCGGCTAAACCTGGGCATGCATTACTGGGGTTGTGTGAACTACTCCTACGACTACCCCGACCGCCGTTGGGACACGAGCCACTGCCGACAGCCGGTAAGTACATGTTACAGTAGGTTCCCCTACCATTTCTCTTTCAAAATACGCACTAACAACCTCTCCTGTGTTCCTGTAGTCCCCGGATCCGCTATGTGGCTATCGCAAGTGGATCGACCTAGAGATCCACCCACATGACCAGTGGACTCTTGACTGCGAGGAGTGGGATGCCAACAGGGACCGTGATAGGAGGGAGGAGGAGCGCTGTACCGAAGAGCACAACTAGCGTATACGGCGGGAGACGCAGACCTATCTCGAGGCGTGCAGGCGCAGGGAGCACGAGCAAAAGAGGGAAATGGTGGCCGAGGCCAAGGCAGCCGGCGAGGAGTACAACGCCGAGCTCGCAAGGAAGTGCAAATGGCCCCGGTTCACGCAGTAGGCCGGCCCTCTTTGTCCATATGTCCCATGTATTTCTAATTCCCTAAAGGCATGCGTGTACGTTAGCCTGCGTGCCATGTAACCTCCATGTCGGATCAACTGTCGTGTTGTTATCGTTGCGCTATTTCTCCAAAACTATCGTGTATGTTACCGTGTATGAATTTCCTACCGCTTCGCAATATCACCTACCTTCGAACTTACAAATCATTGCTACCTAACAAAATTCTTTAGAAATTTAGCGCACCACAACAACATACCAAAATGTTCTTAGGAGTCTAACAGACAGTTTTCCAAAAGTAGGGAAAAGTATATCATATTTGAACTATCCCACAACCTCCTCTACACCGCAAATATACCTTACTGTCAAGACATGTATATCACCAAAATGTAACCCAACAAATCTCAAATACATTCCAAGTCACATGAAATCTTGAAACCCTAATTTTCATAACCTAAAATCCAAATTCTCGTGACCTAAATCCTTTTCAGAACACATATAAAATTGTCGAAACATTACACAATAAAAAAATCATAATTTTCAGAGCTCATTTTCTACATTTACAAATCCGTACAAACATAACATGTTTATGAAATTGCGAGAGCATGTGGCGGTTCTAGATGAATAAAATTATGGCAAATTCACACAAGCAAGTGCACTGTGTCGGGGTGCACCACTTAAAATTTCATAATTTTTTGAAGTCATTTGCTATATTTTAAAATTAAAACAAAAATCACCGCTTAGACCCTAACCCTAATTCCTAATTGCGGCTTAAACCCTAACCCTAACCCTAAGTGGACACGTATGTGTGGCGCGATCAAGACGGCTGCATCTTGCAACGCCACCGCGGCGACAAGCGGCCGCTGACCCACGGAGACGTATAATTTGGAGATCTTGCACACGGCGGCCGTCTTGAGACAGTGCTAGTTTTGAAAAAAACAATTTGTACGCCTATTTTTGTACATATGGTATGCAAAAGTGACAATACCGACAAAAATTCCATAGGGACGCAACGTATACTTCTCTGGGTACTTATATACTTCATCCAATAATGTCATTTTAGGGTAAGTAGAACCAAATTTTCTAAAGTTTAGCTATCAAGATCTTTTTCAATATTTAGATTAAACACATGAAAATGGTATGTATAGATTTGTCTAAAAAAACTCCCATAAAAGTATAATTTTATTAGGTTTTTATAAATATATTAAAATAGAAATTAGTGGTTAAAGTTTCATTTTGAGGAACACGACGTCTAAAACCACATTCTTTTTTGATTAGAGGGTATATCATGCTTGCAAATTGTATGTTGGTAGACATATATAATAAAAGTGACCGGCAGGAAAGTATTATGTTATTCTTTTCCACTTCAATCTTGATGCACCATTAGGTGCCTTTAATTGGGTATATGAGATACCCACGTCAAACTTTGCAAATCTTAAAGTACATCAATGGATATGATTTAGGGGCCTAGGCACCATGGTGCATGTGTGTGGGTCTCTCTCTGCCTTTGCGTTGTCATTTTCGTCGACTGTACTAAGTAATATTCTTGTTATATTGCATGCCAATGAGAGTCCCACTAAATGCTATCGTGAATGAATATTCCCTGTTTGCTTACTATATATATAGCAGTACTTAATTGCTCTTACAGGTAGGTCAATTACATCATTAATTACATGCTAGCTAGGCTATAGTTATACTGCTCACCCTTTTTGTGTTATCCTTAATACCTTAATTCTCACGCAATTTTCGCCAATTTATCTATTCAATTTGACTTTGAGATGAGCATTTGAATGGCTAGCTAGCTATACTCTTGTGCACACACACACACACACACACACACACACATATATATATATATATATATATATATATATCACTACTAGAAAGGGTTTTTCCCACGGTTGAAAACCGTCGGGAAAATAGAAAAAACTGTCGGGTTTATTTTCTGACGGTTAACCGTCGAGAAAATACCTCGTGTCAGGTGGTCGGAAAATTTAATTTGTCGGCGGTTAACCGTCAAGAAAATATTTCTTGACGCTAAAACCGTCAAGAAATATAAACCTGACGGTTTTGCAATAACCGTCAACAAAAATTATTTTCGTGACGGTTTTGACCCGTCAGGTTAATTTGTTTACATGACGGGCGGCACTGCTATCATCAAGAAATATAAACGGCGGTTTTGCAATAACAATCAACAAAAATCATTTTCGTGGCGGTTTTGGCCCGTCGAGTTAATTTGTTTACATGACGGGCGTACCGTCAAGTATATAAAACCTAACGGTTTTTTCTATTACCGTCAACAAAAAGCATTTTCGTGACGGTTTTGGCCCGTCAGGTTAATTTGTTTTCGCATTATCAAAACCAACGCCAAAATGACTCAGTTCATGTCAACAAAATTATGATTCTGGCAGCCCACTAGCAAAAATTGTCAATTCACATATTCATACACATTCACGCATCATATAATTCACAATACACATCCACGCATCATATAATTCACAATACACATCCATGCATTACTCCATACACAAATAAGAAGTTCAAACTTATCATTTCAAGCCCAATACCATCCATAAGGTTCACTTGTAGAAAGCAATCCGCACAAAAGACATCTAAAAGTCCAGTACTAGCACAATACACCTAAAGACTAATATCACATACAAGTCACGTAAGTACATCTAAAAGTCTTGACAATACCATGTTCAACTATTCAAAAGAGCTAGCAAGACACCATCAAAGTTCATGTAGACAATTAGTTGCATCCATCGCGGTTGATGTTGTTGGTATCATCGTTATTGCCGCCATTAATGTCAACATTGCGATTATCGCCATCGGTGTTAGCATCGTTGCCATTAGTGGCATTGTCATCGATCTTTGAGCCCACATGGGAGGATCGGTCGATCTGGTCTGATCCTTCTGTAAGATGAATAGAGTAAGCCAACATTATAAGCACGCCTTAGCACAATTAAAACCATTAAAAGTGCTAATGAAGAGCTAAAACAACTAGAACCATTATAATTGGTAAAAGAAGATTTGGAGCAATCGAAATCTTTGACAAGCCTGTTTTAAAAAAAAACAGTTGCACTCATGGACAAAAATTCTAAACAAGCCTAATACCACCTTACCATGAATATATAACTAATTGGGATTGAGGTTAAGCACATATGATGAGAACACTCAACATGAGTCCACTCGCTCCTTCTTTGCCTTTGCTTGTTGTCACTCTGACGGATCGAAAGTATTAGTGTCTAGTCCAAACTAGTCCTCCAAATGATATAGAGATTTTGACAACCTTGTAACTTTCATGAGATATTATTTGTAGTATTGGGAATAATTTTAGTTGCTAAGTATTCTTACATGTGATTGTGCAGATGTTTCACGGCGCAGCATCTCTGGTGGTGGTTCTTCACCCATCTTCTGGAAAAGCATCTACATTTGAAAACTTTACAAGGTTAGACTCCGAGATTAAGTTTAATCAGTCTAAATTTTGGTTACCCAAACTTTGGCAACCATACATGTGCTTCAAAACTAACACCCGAGGTAATCTCAAATACAAGCCCGAGAAAGATTATGAAATTTGGATTATTGGATCATAACAATGCATTCATTTGATATAGATACACCAAATTTCTGATATTTCACAGACCATGAACATTGTCTGACTAAAAAAACATAGAAACACGGAATAAATCCAAACTATACATTGAAACAATATGTCCGATCAAAAATGTACCGATAATCAAACCTTGTTGGGCTATAAATAGGCATAGGTGCTTTCAAGTGCTTCAAACAAAAAACAAAACACTCAAAAACCGGTAGAATTCTAGCATTGAGAAACTTATATGCGAAAGAATGAAGGGCGCCCTCTTGATGGGCTTAGTGTCTTGGTCATCGATGAAGATAAACACCATGCCAATTCAGCAAGGTCCATGCTCTGTAAGCTTAACTTTTATGGTAAGTGCCATCTATTTACATCGTTGACAACCGCATATGACAATTTGGAAGTTGTTCGGTATGAAGATGAAAATGCATGTAAGGAACATGAGTGATATTTGGAAACCGGGACAGCTCAATATTACCAAGTCCTACACCGCCAAACACGGTTTGTGGTCGATGTCGAGGATATTTTCGATAGCTTGCTTGCTTTCCATTATTTCTAATGATTTAAGATTTTACGCTCACATTGCTTCCTTGCAAATAAGAAAAACCCTTCTTAGCTCCTAAGAAGCGTAGTGTGTCGAACCTCTCTTGATTTTACGCTTTCTTTATGAGAGTTATGCAAAAGTCTTTCAGAACAAGTTGGTATCCAAGTTAAGCACACACAAATTTTTTTTATAGGCCATGAACCGTTATGTAGTGAACCTGCATAGAATGTCCCAAGTGGTCCATATTATTGCAACAAAATTTTCAAACTTTTGGAATGTTTCTTCACAGAATTTTGACTTAGCTCATTTGGAGTTCATACAAGCAACAATATTTTGGATCTTTTGAAATTTCAATTTTTTTTGGAATGCATAAACCGGTCCTTACTGGCCACAGTCAAGGCTTGCAAACCCAGGCATATATATCAAAATTATACTTTCATAATGACATAATTTGATTTCATAACTTTTTATTGCTAACATATTGTAGTAAGTTTTAATGGTTAAAGATACATTGCAAACTCCCTCCAAAAAAAGATACATTTCAAACACTGTGTCAAGTAAAAAAAAGTCATGTCTTTTTTTAGATATCATGAAGTAAGTAAGAACAGGAATGAACTACTATATTGTATCCATATGTACGTAGTTGTTGGAGATGAAACCTATGATGGAGAAGAGATGGGGAAGTGTGTTGTACATCGGTTCAACCAACATCGTCAAATGGTAATAGCAAACTAACATCGTCCAACGAGGTGTAGGTTATTTATTTGCCCAGCCCACATCGTTGGGATTGAGCCATGAAGAGTGTCGATAGTGCGTGTGAATTCCACCAAAAAGATGTAAGCCTTTTTCAAATGGTATCTTGCTCTGTGATTAAAACAATATACTATGAAACACTAGCAATTGCATTTCCTAACATCAAGATGATATATACTCAAAGAAAGCAGAATACACAATAAATGATTTCATGAATGGCTAGTTAAGTCTTTACATTTTTAGACTAAATTGTATAATTTCTTCTCACAACTCGATGTACTCAACAGATATGGTTATGGTTATATATGAAGGCGTAAAGAATATACTTGAGAGCATTTGTGATATGAGGTATTAACAATGTTACCACAATCATTTGGCGGTGAACTTCTTGTGTCCAGGAGTAGTTCTTGATTATGTCGAAGCACATTACGATATGAGGTGGAATTGGATGGCACGATATTTCTTGATTTAGTTGCTAGTAGAACTTGACCTTCTTTGACACCATTCCCTATTGGTACACGGCCATGGGGCAAGCCACCATTGGTGTTGTAAAGTATTGCTCCATCAAGTGGTTCTTTGCTCCCACTCACCATCTGGATGTTGAGCACTAGCACCGCAGAGTAATCATCCTAGAATAAAAGCAACATTTCATATGATTTGCTTGCGTAGAAGTTAAGTTCACTTGAGTTGAGTACAAACATGGTAGAACTTACAATGCGTTTCAGTACTTTTTGGCTGCAAATTGGACCACTGCTGCCAGTACTGTCCACATTTTTCATGCCAGACTTCATTACAGCATATGTCTTCAGGCATGTAGCATTCTCTGATCCAAACTTGTGTTCCTACAACACGGTGAAGAACACAATTAACCTAGTCAAATATGACATAGCATATGTGAATTGAAGGTAAGCAAAGTGCACCAGTTACGAGTATAATATACCAAGTATTGTTGAGTTTCTGAGTATGATCGTGACCCTGATCGGTTTTGAGCAACATCTTCAGATTTGAAGCGTGCCTCTGACCTCTCTTTCGTTTTGTCAAGAACTGGTCCTTTGCACCAATTACGACAAAGATGTGGCCATACTTGATCATTGCACCACCAAATCCTACCAATCAAGTATTGCTCATACTCTAATTCCTTGGGCGTGCCAGCGTGTCATCAATCTCCTCTCCTTGTTTTTGTAGTACTCCTTGGCAGCATCAACACGAGCATTATACATCATTTGCTTCACGATGCGAAGCATAATTTTCAAGCACTCGATCTGCTTCTTCTTCGTCGTCTTGACTTTGAATAAATGCTACATATAGGGACAAAATAAATGCAACGGGTTTAAATCTTTATCGATTTGAATAGAAGCCTTAACTTATCTGAATTACACAAGTATAATGGATTTACCAAAATTTACTTACCCAAAACTCATTTTTCACTCGTCTGCGGCGATCATTCCGGCATCGTCTTCATTGACAAAGTAATCATCCCATGTCAGCGAGGCGGCGTTAAAGGTTCTACCTGCTCATCCTTGTCCTCTACAACACACAGGTACTCATGTCTAGAATAACTCCAAGTTGTGCTTGATATGTGTAGTCCTTTTAGGGCATGTAATTGACATACTTGAATTGCCTCTGATATATAAATTAAGCATGAGAATGTTTGTATGTATTCTTGACCATGTTAATCTAATCTTTAATGCCCTTTCCATGCTGTACATGCAATCAGTAGATACATGTGCATTACGCTACTATGCATAGCAAATTATATATTGAATGCGGTTAAATAATGAAAATGCATCGTGTTTTTATGCACTTATATACTTACTTGTCACCATTAGGTTTCAAGGCAATCTTCCCGAGCGTGAAGGCATCTTCAATTGAGTTCGCGACTTCTTCTTCCTTCCTCTTTTGTAGCAGCTCCATTGCCTTCACCAATGGAATGATCACTACTTCGTTGAGAGCCATCGACATTGCGAGTAGTGCGGCAGCGATAATCCTTTGTGAGGCATTCACATTCCTTGTTGGTACCAACGATCTTGCTCCTTTGGGAGGCATTTCCTCCATCTTCTTGACCTCCACGTCGTCTGCGTGGAATATGATTCATATCTGCATAGTTACAATATGACATTAGTGCCAAGTCAATAGAACAACATAGAACATTTTAGACATACATAGCATGAAAACGAGTGTAATTAAAGGATCAGTTGTTAGAACAACATGGAACATCAAAACATTGTCATAGCATGAAACACAGGTACAAATTACACAATGTATTATAAAGGAACACTTCAGGGACAACAATACAAAAGTCAGAAATCATTTCGATCATAAGTTGGAGGCTGAAGCTCATCATCTAGATCCTCATGTTCATCTTCATCTTCATCTTCATCATCATCAATTTCTTGCTCATCTTCTTGAGGATTAACATTCTGTTGTTCTAAAAATTCCAAATCTTTTAGATTTGTTATCTCATCTAAGATCAATGGAGGAGTAATTTGAAGTCATCCCTAAGTCAATGACAAAGGTGCCATGCAAACCATCCTCTGGTAGAACTCCATTTGTTGAGTTGGTCCTTGGGAGGGCCAAATCACCATTCTTTGTTATTAGAGAGGAATATATCCTTGTGGAGCTACATGATATACAACCGACCATTCCAATAGATCAAGCACGGTCTTACGGGTATGGCGGGTAATAGACACAATGTAACTGACTTGCCATGACAAATGGATCAAAATTTGAAAGCCTAGATGTGTGCTTGACCTCTACCAAGCCCAAATTTTGATCGCCTAACTCCATTAGGTGTTGGGTCAAACCAACGACAATCAAATAAAACCGGCTCAAAGCGCATCTTTG
Organism: Phyllostachys edulis; assembly: GCA_036346405.1. Classification (NCBI taxonomy): domain Eukaryota; kingdom Viridiplantae; phylum Streptophyta; class Magnoliopsida; order Poales; family Poaceae; genus Phyllostachys; species Phyllostachys edulis. The sequence continues at coordinate 404,408 of CM070567.1, forward strand.
CCTTCCCAAGTAATCTTTAAAATGTCTTCAATAACACCATAGTAGTCTAGCACATTGTTGTTGTCGTCATAAGTAGACACACACACACCACTATTGGTTGTAGTCAATCCATTTCTCACTCTCATACTTTGATGAGCGGAATCTATATGCATTCACATCATAACATCCATAAGTGGTAACTCTCTGCGAAAACCATAAGACATTTGGCGTAAGGCATTATGAATGGTAGATGACTTCATGCCTTGCAAGTAGGCAATTACTTGTATTAGTCTCACATTACTACAAAGAAGATTTTTAGGTTTTTCAAGTTGCGGCGTTTAAGATAATTACTTGAGTTTTGAACCAATCGAAAAAATTGGGTCCATGATGCATAGGGCGGCCGATTTCCAACCATTTAACCTCAACTCCTGAAGTTGCTTTTGATTGGTTTCATTCTGCTCCTCCATTGTTCTTTACAAAATTTACTACATTAACAAGATTAGTTAGAATGATGCAAATATAATTATAGAAAAGTGAATTAGGTTGCACAGCTTAAGCACATACTCAAAGAAACCATCCATCTCCGATAAGTTCCTCAGTATGTACAAGAAGGCAACCTTGTACTCTTCTATTGTGAGATCACGACAACCTCGAGGACTAATGCATCGACCTGGGTATTGGAATATGTCAAGGTCGCATGAACTTTGAAATGTAGAGGCACCATCATCGTACCGAGGTGCCTTGTTTCTAATTGACCGAACTTTCGGGTTAAAATATAGTGAAAGAAAATTTGTAGCCTCCTCAACTAGGTAAGCCTCAACAATGGAACCCTCAACTCGAGCCTTATTCACACTTTCTTCCTAATTTTTGTATGTACCTACGAAGATCAAACAATTAATTACATGTATGGTTAGGCTAGAAAGAAAAAATAGCGGAAGTACTAATGTTTACCTCTCATATGGATACATCCGGCGAACTGAACAGGGCCACCTAGTCGAAACCTCATAAGGAAGATGTATGATTAGATGTTGCATAGGATTAAAGAAACCGGAGGAAATATCTTCTCTAATTTGCATAGAAACCTTGCAACATTACATTCTAGTGATACTATGACATCCTTGCTTATCTCTTTAGCACACTTGCGCCTATAGAAAAAACTAAGCTCGACCAAGCATAGCCATATATTCTCCGGAAGGAACCCACGAAATGCTGGCCCGGGAGCAAGCGTTCCATGAATATATGGAAGTCATGGCTTTTGAGGCCAAAAATCTTCCTTTGCATCATGTTAACACCTCGCCTAATATTGGTGCATATCCATCGGGAACTTCAAGTCTTGAAACCACTTAAGGATAGTGGTCTTGTCATTCTTCTTGATGCAAAATGGAGCCCTAGGCTTGTGCCACTTCCATTGTCCTTCATCTCCAAATGCAGTGAAGGGCGGTGACAAATCTCTGCTAAATCTTGTCTTGCCTTAACATTATCTTTTGTCTTATCGGGTATATCGAAGCATGTGTTCCATATAGCCCGGCTACATTTTTCATTGTGCATCACATCAATGTTGTGTCAGACTTCAATTTATTATAGTATGGAAGTTGCCAAAGCGACTTTTGTGTGTCCAATTGTGCAATTTGCCAAAGTTTTTTATATCGACCACAAATTTGTCTATTTGGGCTTGACTTCCTCTCCGTTAAATACCTTGGTGCCTCCTCAAACCTTTGTTGTGTTCTTCGAAATGCATAAGCTTGGGTTCTAAATTCATGGTCCCTCGTGAAAGCGTCTGTGACAATCAAACCAACAAGCCTTGCGACCATTACGAAGTTGAAATGCTTTGCTTTCACACAAACATTCGGACACGCAAATGAACCATGTGTGCTCCAACAAGCAAACATACCATATCTTGGAAAATCATGGGTGACCATAGATATCTTTGCTGCATTGTAAAGTTTTGCTTGAGTGAAGCATCCCATGTTTCTACCCCATCCCACAACTTGATAAGTTAGTCAACTAAAGGTTGCATTAGAATATTTAATTGCTTTCACGGATCTTTGAGGACCGAGGGATAACAAGGGCAAGGAATATGTATTCTGGCCTCAAGAGCTTGCTTGGGGGAAGATTTAATGGAGCCACAAACACTGGCCAACATGAGTAAGGAGCAGCACCCAAACTAAATGGTGTGAAACCATCTGTTGCTATAGCAAGTCGCACATTTCTAGGATCGCTTGCGAAGCCTGGGAAGTCCTCGTCAAATTGTTGCCAAGCTTCCCCATCACATGGATGCACCATCTTCTGGGATGTGGAGCAACTATGCGATCGCATTAGCTTTGTTGTCTCCTCGTGTGCATACAACCTTTGTAGTCTATTTGTAATGGGGAGATACCGCAATACTTTACGTGGGACTTTATTCTTGCCAACCTCGTATCGAGAGGTATTACAAAAGTTACACTTGTCTTCATGCTCATTATCTTTCCAATAAAGCATGCAATTATTATAGCATACATCAATTTTCACATATGGCATCCGAGACCCTCTAATAGCTTCTTGAGCGGTAGAAGTCTTGAACAACTTAGACTCAGGGCAAAAGTTCATGAATTATTTGTAATACATCATCATAATGTGCAATTGACATATTATAATGTGACTTCATAGCTAGCAAGCGAGCAACGGCGGATAGACAAGAATGTGTTGTGTTCTCATGGACTAGTTCATCGGCACTAGCGACCATCCTATAAAAAGCACAGGCGAGGCATTTGGCTCCTCATCAATTCTTTGGTGGATGGTCACGGCTAGGTCACCCAACATATTATCCATCGATCGATTCACGAAATTCATCATGCCTAACGACATGGCTCTCACCATGTGTTGTCCGTGTTTGATAATTTGCCCTAAACCCATATTTACTCAAGTGCAACTCGACAGTGTACCTGTTGTGCCTAAAGTAGTTCGACACATTGCACACGGACACTTAATGGTGTCACCTTCGACTAAACTTGGATCGAGAATGCACGATCCAAGAATTGTGTGGTGTGATCAATCCATTCATTAGAGGGAGTGTACCATTTGCCGACCAATATACATCCATTCATGGTTTGCCATTAAATAGTTACATGTTTAACAACTTGAACATGTTAATTATAAATATCATATGATGGTATGCCCAAATTAGAGAATCGCACATAATTATTAATTTAGCAATCAACACATAACGTGGTTTATGATATAACTCCTCGTAAGACAAGAACAAATTTGGTCCAACATAACATTGCATTTGCAACAATAGGACATAATTTTGATTACTTACGATGCAATATTTATTACTTATTATGCATCATTGAACAATAGATTTTAGTAAAAGCATGAAAGGCAACCATAAAGGACATTCCTAAAAGACGGTAATGTTGCATATAGTATGTTGTATCTACCTTTAAAATCTGGGCTTCAAACTCAAACACAATTGTGCGTAAATGGTAGATGTCGGGTCCTGTTCTTTACATATAATGATCCATGTTGCAATGACAATATGTAGTTACTTCTACCCGATTCTTTGTTGGCGACTGCAAAATATGACATATTCAAAGATTAGTTCTTGCTCAATTAGGTCATCTTTCACATGTTGATATGAAAGAACAACAAGAAGTGAGTTTGAAGCCCTTGATCTTTAAACCATGAAAAAAGCTTAAGATGGTTATCAACTTTGTTAATTGGTCACCACGGATGATAAGTAAGGTGATGTGTAGCATATTGTGAGAAGGTCGGCTTCTAGTTGGTAGTGAACTTCGGCATTATGGAACTCTCTCCTTTTCCATTTGCTTTGTATATAACTATAGATGAAATCTAGCCATACCTTTTTCATCGTAAAACACGAACTTACTCATGTTAGTAGTCTGTGAAGCCATCCTATGGATTCCTTATTTCTTTAACTTCATATTTTTTTTGCATGAAGTTGTATAACAATTGATAATGACTTCTAGTCATAATTTCTTGGAGTGGTTCTTTCTCGAGAACTACCCTTTTTTCTTCACAATGTTGGTATTACAATTGATAATGAATTACGCTCTTAATTTCTTGAAGTGGTTCTTTCTCCATTCTTTTTGTAACAATCTGTGAGAACTAATTTCTTTGAGCGAATTATCATTTGATTATATAATTGCGAGCCATACATGATGCGAGAAGGGAGAGCCGGTGCCTTACTTCTCTCTCCTAGGATAGCATCGGCCATGCACAGTGCGAGAATCTATGGGTAATGGAAGCCGGTTTACATACTTCTGTTGCTCGATGCAAGCCTTATACGCCAACTAGTGGGATAACCGACATAGGCAGCGTATGTTCTTTGTTTTGAGGGTTAAGAGTATTCCCAAAATATTTATTTCCATGGTCTAATTTTTTGGGGCTTGGTTTGAGGATACATATGCTAATGCGGAAAACATACTTGTTTTGTACAACGAGGTAATTCAGTTATAACAAGAAGCTGACAGTTAATTAGGAAACCTCTTGGTTGTATATGCTTGTTTTGTTTCATAGTATTAGGTTAACAAAAGCATTAATTTACCATTCCCTTGTAGTCTGTACTCTCTCGCATGGGCTACAAGCTTGCGAGAAAAAACTTCATCTACTAATCATTCAACACACCTAACTCATAGCTAGCTAGAAAATACAAATTATTTGATCCGTCGTCCTTATAATTCATGATTGGCTTAAAGTAGGCGTTAATTAAAGACGAGCCAACCCGAATTATTATACTTCATTGATATATATTAAGCTCACGATGCGTCTGACCAACCTATACATAACAAATTAATGTGAAGCATAAGGAGACAAGGTACATCACTAATATGATGATGAGCTATCTCTAACTCTGCATAACCCTCTCTGTTAGAGCCTCCTACAAATTTCTGCAGAGTATCCTTCTAGTTAAGGAGAACATGGAGCCATGCGAGGGTGGAGTAGGCCATGGCCCAAACCATGAGGCCATGACAACAAATTATACAAACACTACAAAAGTTGTAACAAAGAACCTTGATGACCTATCGGTGCCTAGTCATTTCTTCTAGTCCAATTGCGAGTTGATGTAAGACATACAATCAATGCCGGTGGAAAAAAAGATACATATTGAAGCCAATATTTCAGCATTTGGAAAAATGTAGATTAAAATGATGAGAATGCATTGAAGATTTGGATGAAACAGTTGCACAAAACCTTTCCTATATTAATGGCGTGGAGGTTTGGTGGTGGAGGTGGAGTGGAGGCGTGGCGGCGTGGTGGGCGGGAGGCGGGCGGGCGCGGAGGCCGGGCGTGCGGCGGAAGCGGCGGCGGCGGCGTGGAGGCGGCGGCGTGGCGGCGGCGGCGGCGGCGGCGGCGTGGAGGCGGCGGCGCAAGTGGAGCGGCGGCGGGCGGCGGCGGCGAGGAGGCGGCTGGAAAGCGGAGGCGCTGGCGGCGGCGGCGGCGTGTGGGGCGCGCAGAGGGCGTGAGGCGAAGCGGCGGCGTGGAGGCGGCGGCAATGGGCGGCGTGGGGGTGGAGATTGGGGAGAGAGAGAGCGCTAGGGATTTAGTTTGGGAGGAGAGATAGCGCTAGGGATTTCATTTGGGGAAGCGGCGATGGAAAGCTGGGCGCATACGACAATTTTTTGTTCCGCGCTGCAGCGAAAAAAAATTTTCTTGACGGTTTATCTAGTGGGGTTAATATATTATGTTGTGAGTTATACCATAACCGTCGACAAAATTCAATTTCTTGAGAGGGTACTATTCCGTGACCAAAATAAGAAACCTTGGCGGTTCTTTGCGGACCCGTCAATAAAATTCAAACCGTCAAGTTTTGTGCGTTTTCTGGTAGTGGTATGGTACTCTTGGGAGTACGTACTTCCACCTCTCATATACCACTTAAATTGTATGATGAAACCTCTTTATCAATTTGAGTATACTCCAATAATAATTATAAGATACTCCAAAGTGAGTTCCATGAAAAATTTCATTATAGTTCATTTTTTTAGTAAAATTTGTGTATATACTTCTTTTATATATGAAAAAGAGTATATCGGAAAAAATAAAGGGCTCCAATTAATTTTGTTCAATCAAGTCGCATTGGGGTATTTTATAATTGGTATTTAAGTATACTGAAAGTGATAAAGAAGTATAATATATTCGTTTAAGTAGTATATTGGAAGTGAGAGTACGAAACGGGTGTCCTATATATATATATATATGTGTGTGTGTGTGTGTGTGTGTGTGTGTGTTCGAAATTAATATTGTTCTTCATAAGGTGGTCCACAGAAGGTAGCATATTGCATGCATTGATCAGCTAGCTATTGACAACCATTGGCCGGTACAAGAAGGAAATCAAGGAGCACATCACCACTCATTGTAATCCTTGGGCTTTGTAACATCCCAAAATTTACATTTTGGGAATACATAATAGAAATACACAAGGAAAATAATTTTGGGCATAATTCGTATGAGAAACTAATCATGCAAGATTTTTGGACTTTTGTTTAAAGCAAATAATGAAATTCACATAAACATGCACTTGTAAGAATTTCAGGATTAAGGGTAACAAATGCGATTCCATGAAAACAGAAACTTGCAAGATTTTTCGAGAAAATCACAGGCGAGATAAAGTTTTGAAAATTTACATAAGCAACTACACTAGGTCAGGAGCCCTCACAAATTTTTTTTTTAATTTTGGACCTTGTTTGCTTGGTACAAAAATTTAGCAAAATCCTCACCCTTTAATTTCAAAATCCTGACTTTAATCTCCCTCTCTCCACTCGCTGGCAAGTGGGCCCCTCTTGCCAGAACCAATCGTCCACCTTCGCTCGCCCTCTCCAACGCACGCTCGCGCGAGCTTCACCCGCACATCCACGGTTTTCGTCGTAGCTGTCACTACTACAGGAAGCCACATCACAGACGGTTCGGAACCGTCATCACAGACGGTTTCCGAACCGTCTATGTTTGTTGGTCTGTGATAACAGGCCATTATCACATATGGTAAAAAACCGTCTATGATACGCAATATCACAAACGGTTTTACTAAAAAACCGTCTGTGAAGGATAGTATCACAGACAGTTGGGACAAGAAACCGCTCGTGATATGGGAATATCACGAGCGGTTCTAAAAAAAACCATCGTGATTTGTGAATATCACGAGCGGCTTTTGTTGAGAAGCTATGCGTGATATGGGAATATCATAGGCGGTTTATTTTATAACGATGCAGTGATATTTTGTATCACGAGCGATTTTAATAAAGCTGCTCGTGATACTTGCCTTCCTGAGCGGTTTTAACAAAAACCGTCTGTGATAGCTCAAATCTCGACCACAATTTTCTTTGTTTTTACGGCTAGCCTCGGGAATTGCTAGCCATGCCCTCTGAAAACAAGCATGCACAAGAATAGATTCAAGCATGCACAAAAGCAGATTCATTAGAGATAATCAATTGTTGACAACTCAAAGTGATCATTACTCAAAATAAATTACAAAAGATCACATTTGTTTAAGTATTGTCGCTATAGTTACAAGCGGATTACAATTGTTTACGTTGAGAGGTGTCGACGGGTGATGCTCTCGGTTGGCTTTTGAGTGAAACTCTCCATTGTCGTTAATGATTTACGTGTTGATAAAGGTGCGAGCTTCCCTCGAATGTCCTTGATCTCTTCCGCAATGAGTGAATCACATTGTAAATCCAAGACACGCCGCTACCAAGAGTAAAGTGGTAAGCTATATATATTTAAATTTATAATTAGGAAATAATTATTTGAGATTGACAAACCTCGGGATCCTTCTTCCTAGCTCTAAGGATTAGGCGCATATGATAGCGAGCGTAGATTGCACATAACTCATCATCTTTTTGTTGGCGGCCTTTGCAAAAATAGAATTACATATATAGGTATAGTCGATTCGAGGCGCGTTATTATGAAGTATGATATAGGATTATCGTGTTGTAGCGCGTCTGGGAAAATCCATCACGTGTGTTAGTTAGGCGCTCTTTCCATCGTATATTCCTTTGTTGGCAACATAATTGATGAGCGACCTACATGATTGAAAAAAATTATCCTCGGCCATTTCAAGCGAATGAAGACTACAATAGAGTTATGTAAGGAGGAAATGACAATACCTCTCAGTATTCCTCTTAGAATTTGAAGTCGTGCTTGTTGCGGTTTAGGGAATCAAGGTATATCACATGGTTCCTCTTGGGTATAATAACTAAAAGGATCGATGGTACCTACTCATGTATGTCGCTATAGTCATTAAACCTAAGTTAGTCTTTGCGTATAAAGTACAAATGAAATTTGTATAGCAAGTAGTGACACTTATCCACGGTTGTAGGGCACCACTATGTACTTCATGTTAAATGCGGCGAAGCAATGACCTCGTTATGTATTTCTCGACGAAGGGCGAGTCTTGTTGGATGGTTTGCAACGATACCACATGTGGGTCGAGAAACCCACCGGTTCTTTCCATTCCGGACATTTTTCAAAGATGTATCTATACATAAGCAATGAGTTGTGATATTTATCGGTATTACATGAATGTAGAACTTGATTATGCGCGCTACGATTGTCCAACATCGTAGAAGCGAGGCGTCGAGGCCAGCGAGGTTGAATAGTTCATATAAGTCGTTGAAGCCCACGACGAAGTACCTCGTCCGTTGAAGAAATGCTTGTCCTCGTGTCGGCGGTGATTCGATGTCGCAACCCTTCTTTTGGGTCTTGTCCAAGTACCGGGCATGCAAAGCGACAAGCATATCCGGCGTGCATTATCTGCGTCGAACTGCGGTTTTCGATGATGTAGTTCCGGGTATCGCGGACTTCCGGACTTCCGGACTTGGAAGGCGTATGCGTTCGTTGATTTCCATTTGGCCTTAGCGATTGGCGGCGTCTTTTTGTGAGACGACTTCGAACCGATCGTCGGCATGCTTTTCTTGTTCCTTGGCGTCTTCTCCACGAGAATCGAAGAGGTGGCCTTCGAGGCGAAACATGAGGTGGAGTCATCGAGGGTCCGTTGGAGAGGAATGATTGTGTCGAGATCACGGCCTTCTTTGGGTCGAGCGATGTTGTTCTTGGGCCCTTTGGATAAAAGAGTGGACGGCATCCCCTAGTGTTGTGATCTCTTCGTTTGGCTCGGAAATTAACATGTACCATATCCACTGGACCTTGGAGTAACCTGCGCTAGGCTGGGCACCGCGTCTTCTTGCCCTTCCTCGTATGGATACACCATCCTGCTGCGACCTCAATACAAAGGACCCATCCATTCTCACTTGGAGCTTGCACAGCGTCGGCTCCTATAAAACGATACACAATTAGCTAAGGCGTCCTATAGGTCTATCTTTGGTGCATTCCATAGATGTACGTTACCTTGATGTCGTCTATCGGTGATCGGATGTCGTCTATCGGTACTCGAGCGTCGTCATGTTGAGAATTATCTTGCAGACGCGGCGCTACTCCGACGTCGAGGAGGACCGCCTCCCGAATTAACAAGGGCGGCTTGCGACCGCTGGCTCAGGAGTACTATCTCCAGTTGACTCTGCAATTCTGCTATCTTTTCTTCAAATTTGTTAGTAATCATCTGTACCAACCGGTCGTCATGCTCGGCCTTGGATCTCTTCCTACTCCTATCGTGCGATGAGTCGTCGCGAATCCATGACTCAAGGATACGTTAACCCCAAGACCTCGCGTGCGACCAGGTGCTCCTTGTTTCCCAAGGCCGTAGATAGTATATCCTTCTCCTATGCGCATGGAAGGAGCCTTGGGAAGCTTAGGCGATCAAGTCCACGCCGCAAGAGGTCATCATGTTATTATAGATACTATGAAGTTACGGACTTATTAACTAGGTAGTTCGACATATTTACCGACATTGGGACACTTCACAGTCCGGGTTTGTGAAAGAGATCTTGCCCAAAGGCGAGACTTTTGCCCTCGCTTTTAACCGGCTTAGGGAACGCAGATGCGTGACATCGAGAAGCAGGTTACGCTCCTCCATTGCCCATTCCTCGTATTTACCAGCGTACCAGCGGTGCGAGTCTGTCGGGTGAGTGTTTAGTGTCCGGAGAGCTTTGTGTGCGCACTTTGCTCCATAAATTTGGCCGTCGTTTTATAGCCACAAAGGTGTCCCATGCTTCCCGCGTCAGAATCTATCTTTGCTTGCGAAGGCGTCGACCGTGTTCACGTGCCGTGACAAGAATGCTCTTGAAGGTCCTCCACGATTTATCCATCGTGAGCATCGCCGTCCGTCGCCGCGTGCCACGTGCGCTTCTAGAATAGTGAACTTCTCGAAAGTTACATCCACAAGACGCCTTCGCTTCTTCGTTAGGTCCTTCCACCTTGGTGTGGTGATGAGGACTCGTTCCTTCCAAGTATCCCACAGACGGTCCGGAATCTCTTGGCGATCTCTTGGGACTCGAGAGGACCCCAAAGTCAGCGACCTCCGTGATGACCGGTCGGCCCAAAGGCATTTTCGATTGTCCTCTGCCATCTCGCTTAGTGTCATTATAAATCGCGGTGGTGGGCGGCCTCGTCGGCGCCTCTTCCATCTGCGGGCTCGGTGTTGGCGGCCTCGTCGGCGCCTCTTCCATCTGCGGCGTCGGTGGCGGCGAAGAGCAGTGCCTCTGCCATCTCGCTTACTTGCTCTCGGGAAGAAGTACACGGAGTTGACTATAGAGATCAAGATGGCAAATGAAAAGTTGAATGAGCTCATCTGGACTACTAACATTTCAAAGCATAAATATGAAACAATTAATCTCGGGAAGAAATCTGAGAGGTTGACTATAGAGATGAAGATGGCAAATGAAAAGTTGAATGAGCTCATATAGACTACTAACATTCCTAACACTCCTTAATCCACCAGGTTCTATTGTAACACTCCTAACACTCCTTAATCAACCAGCTTCTCTTGTGATCTTTGTATAGATAGAAACTAGTGATACAAATATTTTGCCCGAGCCTATCTTTGCCCGAGCCTACTTCATCGAGCCCGACACACTGGAGTGTACCATTTGCTTCATGCCGTGGAGGATTGGCACGAAGCAAAGGTACACTCAAGTGTGTCAGGATCGACGAAGAAAATGCTAAGCAAAGGTTTAATGCTCTAGGGCTCACCGCCTCCCTGCTCCTATTCTAACACTCCTTAATCCACCAGCTTCTCTTGTGATCTTTGTATAGATAGAAACTAGTGATACAAATCTTTTGCCCGAGCCTATCTTTGCCGGAGCCTACTTCATCGAGCCCGACACACTGGGGTGTACCATTTGCTTCATGCCGTGGAGGATTGGCACGAAGCAAAGGTACACTCAAGTGTGTCAGGATCGACGAAGAAAATGCTAAGCAAAGGTTTAATGCTCTAGGGCTCACCGTCTCCCTGCTCCTATTCTAACACTCCTTAATCCACCAGCTTCTCTTGTGATCTTTGTATAGATAGAAACTAGCGATACAAATCTTTTGCCGAAAACCTATCTTTGCGGAGCCTACTTCATCGAGCAGACACCTTTGGAGTGTACCATTTGCTTCATCTTGGTGGAGGATTGGCATGAAGCAAAGGTACACTCAAGTATGTCGAGGATCGACGAAGAAAATGCTAAGCAAAAGTTTAATGCTTCATGTCTGAAGACTAGCCTTTAATAAAGACATAGAAACAAAATAGAATCAAGTAAAACTTTCTTTTTTGATTGTTGTAAAAAATACTGATTTTAGCAAAATTTCAGAATTAATCCCAACAAAATTAATTAGCATTAAAGCATAATTCCTAAAGAATTTAACACTCCTTAATCCACCGGCTTCTCTAAGGAAATGCAAAGGAATCCTGAGGCGGTTCTTAATAAGAACCGCTCGCGGAAACTCTCGACCAATAAAAGGTCTAGAGATTAACGATTGCACAGACACTATTCCAACATATTGATTGATGATATTATGTGCTCTCGGAAGGAGAGTAGCTAAAGAACAAGTCTTTGCCATCTCAATCCTATTGTCTATACTCTTCATTAAATGAATATGATAATATAAATTCAAACTATGAGTTCTAAACAATACTTTGCTTAAGCGTCAAATGATCTCAAGCATTAGCAACAGATTAAACTTCTAGTCAAGCAGAGGTTGACTACGAGAGATCAAGATGGCAAATGAAAAGTTGAATGAGCTCATACAAACTACTAGAAGAATCACAAACTAGTCAATACAACTGATCAATTTGCAATAGAACTATGAGCTCAGCGAAAGTAACCAATTAACGGTACATCATATTGTGGTAGCAAGTAATACAATAGAGCTCAAGTATGAACTAACTATCACATTCAATCTCGATTATAAGGCGAGTTCATCACGAGCATGTCAACAAAGCCAGCGATCAATTTGCAGCAGAACTATGAGCTCAACCGAAAGTAACCAATTAACGGTACATATTGGCGGTAGCAAGTAATACAATAGAGCTCAAGTATGAACTAACTATCACATTCAATCTCATTATAAGGCAGAGTTCATCACGAGCATGTCAACAAAGCCCTTGATCAATTTGCAACTTACTTTGCAAATATATATATGCAAAGATCAACAGAAGCGCCCACGGAGGAGCAATACTCACAAAGAGGATGCCGCACAAAAACTCACGGTGCAAGGAGGAGGTCGGTCTGGGAGGAGGCCGATCTGCGGGAGGAGGAGGTGGGGAGGAGGTCGACAGGGGAGGAGGAGGGCGGAGGAGAAGGCGGTCTGAGAGGAGGAGGCCGACACGGGAGGAGGGCAGCGTCGAGGTCGGAGGCCAATGTCGAAGGCGGCAAGACCGAGGTCGGCGGCGGCGTCGGGCTTCTGACCGAGGAGGTGAGCAGGCGCCGAGGTCGAGGGGCGACACACGAGGTCAAGGCGCCGAGGTCAGGCGCCAGGTGTGTCGAGGCGGCCGAGGTCGTGGTCGGTGGTGAGCAGGCGAGCCCTAAACCCTAGAGGAGGTGAGCAGCGCGAGCCTAAGGCGTGGGAGAGGAAGTGACAAGTGAGAGCAAAACCTAGCGTTTCCGCCTTATAAAAAGTATATCACAGGCGGTTCTCATCGAAGCGAAATGCAGTGATATTCTTATCACTGAGCGGTTGTATTATAAAACCGTGCGTGATAGCTGACAAAACGATGACAATGTGTGATATCTGTCAAAACATAGTGAACACGGTGACAAGTATATATGATGACAATCATGACAAGTCCATATAAATTCGAACCTGGTGACAAGTATATGATGACAATTAAGTTCATAACACATTTGACTTCAAAATTTCATATCTAATTCAACTCAACTCCAAATCAAGTGAAACCAATTTTGATACTCCACATTACAATGTCGTCCACATTGACATCAATATCAAATATGACAAGTCCATAACAAGTTCATAACACATTTGACTTCAAAATTTCATATCTAATTCAACTCAACTCTAAATCAAGTGAAACCAATTTTGATACTCCACATTACAATGTCGTCCACATTGACATCAATATCAAATATGACAAGTCCATAACAAGTTCATAACATATTTGACTTCAAAATTTCATATCTAATTCAACTCAACTCCAAATCAAGTGAAACCAATTTTGATACTCCACATTACAATGTCGTCCACATTGACATCAATATCAAATATGACAAGTCCATAACACATCAACACATGACAATTTCACGTTGACATCAAAATATATGAGAGATTACAAGTCCATAACACATGATGTTATGGAATAAATTAATTACATTGGAGTAAATTCTTAATTAAAATATAGGCCTTCGTGATGATCGACGCGCATATAGCTAGCTTCCTCACTGGGTTCTTCCTCGAGCCTAATGCCATTTCCGAAAGGAGGCAACTCGTCAAATTGATTGTATTCTTCCTCGTCCACTACATTCTCAACTCCGACAATCCTCCTTTTTCCATGAAGAACTACGTGGCGCTTCTTATTTAAGAGATCGGTTACATAGAAGACTTGAACAACTTGGTTAGCGATACAAATGGTTCGTCTTTGTATCCGAAACCGTTCGAGGTCCACGGTAGTGACACCGTGCTTGTCGACCTTCACTGTGGGAGATGGACCCAATGGCACGAAATAGGGGATCTTGAAAAGCACGTAGTCAAGCTCCCATATCTCCTCTATTTGCCCATAGTAGGAGCTCCTCATCCCATCGATCTTGAATGCATCTATCACGACACCGCTGATACGGATGTGCTCTTCCTATCTGAGTGCCGTATAAAATGTGTACCCATTTATGTCGTATCCTTGCCATGCGACAATTGTAAATGTGGCCCTCGTGCCAACCATAGCGATGTATCATCACTTGATGACCTCGATGATTCGCACCTTTAACCATTCGTTGAACAAGCGGTTGTGCTCTCGTGATCCAAACCTCCAGCCGATGCGGATTACATTGGCGCACCATGTCTTTATGCTCGTCGATGTCACGGGACACTTGGCTCATGTGTTGCAAGGCCGTGAAATGGGCTTGGCGTGCGTATCGGATCGGGAGTGATTGATTTCCTTCCGATGGTCCGATACCATCGATCTCCCCTCATGGCGAGATAGAGGCACACCTATCGGTTCCACGAGCCATGTAGTCACGCGAGAACTCAATGACCTCTTCGGTTGCATAACCTTCGATGATCTTGCCCTCGGTCGAGATCGATTCGTCGTGGGACTTGAGAATTCCCATGTACCTCTCGAGCCGGTACATATGGCCTTAAGAACACATGGCGCATATCTTTATCTCTTTCACAAGGTGAACAATGAGATGGACCATGATATCGAAAAATGGCGGAGGAAATACATCTCAAGATGACATAGAGTCGTCACCACCTCGACTGCAGAGCATCTAGTCCTTGGGGATCAATGATCTTGAGCAATTGAGTTCAAAAATAACCTGACCTCAAGATTGCCACTCGGACCTTATTGGCAAGATACTTCTAATTACAACAGAAAGCATTTGTGTCATCGGCACATGACAATCATGAGACTTCATACCAATTAATTTCAAATCTTGCATAGAAACAAGGTTCTTAATGTTAGCGGAGTAACGGATGGGACTTTCACACCATGCAAGCTCGCACGATTCATTTCTCTCGGCCTTGGACATAGTGTAGCAAAGCGGGGAAGAATACGTTAAGTCTGTGTCGGTCTCTTCGGTGCTAACTTTCGGTCCTTATGTTCATATCAACCAAGTCACGTCGTGCATTAACACCATCCTTTGTTTTGCCACTAATGTTGACAAGAGACCAATCAAGCTATCACAAACATTCTTCTCTCGTGCATAGCGTCGATCACGATGGCGAACTTCTAAGTGCTCCCAATAAGGCAAGTCCCAAAAATTGACCGCTTCTTCGGATGTTCTTCTCACGGGTTCTTAATTTCGTCCCTTCCCAAGAACAACATCAATATCCTTAACCATATCATAGACCTCTTTCCTCTAAAAGCCCTTGGAGTGAATCGTTCTCCTTATTTCCGTCGAATTGTTTTTTAATCTTGCGGTATGGGTAACTCCTAGGAAGGAACCTACGGTGACGCATATATACCGATTTTCGCGTGAGTTGTTGACCATACACTCTCCGTAGCATCTAAGCAGTGTGGACGAGGCTTTGGCTCCTTTTGTCTTTGAAGCCGACAGGTTACCAAGGCGGAAAATCATTGATGGTGCAAAACAACATAGCACGTAAAGTGAAGTTCTCTCGTTTATGCGCATCCCATACTGTACCCTTCGTTCCATAGTGTCACAAGATCTTCCGGCAATGGTGCTAGGTACACATCAATATCATTCCCAGTTGCTTGGCCCTTGGATAAGTAGTGACATCAAAATGTACTTCGCTTCATACGACCAAGGAAGAAGGTTGTACATACATAGATTCACGGGCGAGTGCTATGTCATTTGCTCATGTTCCGAAAGGATTCATTCCATCTGTACTCAACCCTAACCTTATGTTCCTCGGTTCGCACGAACTCTTGAAGCTCGATCGAAGTTTCTCCTTGGCGAATCGGTAGGGTGTCTTAGCTTTCCATCTCTCTTACGCTCCTCACGAGTGCCAGCGTAGCAATCTTGCCTCCTTTGGGTTCACAAATAAGCGCTTCAAATGTGGGATCACAGGCGAGATACCACAACATCTTAGCGAGAGGTCCTTGCTTCACCTTAGCGATGATTCGGCGCTTGTATCGGGATGCTTTGCACAGGACATACATGCATGTCTGCATACTCTTTCTGATAGAGGATACAATCGTTCGGACATGCATGTATTCTTTCTACTTCCATTCCCAATGGACAAATTACCTTCTTTGCTTGATAGGTGGTGATGGGCAACACGTTTCCCTCCGGAAGGATGTCCGCTAGGAGACCTAACAACGCCGTGAAACTCTTATCGGACCAACCATTGCTTGCCTTCAATTTCAGCGGTTCAAGCACGGTTGACAACCTTGTATATTCGGCTTGCAACCAGGGAACAAAGGTCTCACCGAGTCCTCCCATAAGCCCTCGAATTTACAAAACTCTCTCTCTTTGTAGTTCTCTTACGCATCGCGTAGCATCGATCCAGTTGTCATCGTGCCACCTATCCTCATCAAAAGAACAGTCCACATCCAGGAAATCGTTGACTTCCTCGGCGATGTCGTCATTATTAACCACGGTATAATCTGCTCTTCCGTGGTGGTCCAACATGTATACCCTTTTTGAAACCCTTGAATCAAATGCGCTTCGATCTGCGCGCGTTGTTAAACATCTTGATTACATAATCAATGCATGGGCCGATACATAAAATTTATCCCTTCTTCAACATATCACCTTTCGGTGGCTCTTCTAAAAGCAACCATGCCATTAATGTACTCTTGACTCACACGGTTCACACCATACATCCGGTTTGATCCATCTACACTACGCATGTAACAAATTAGTGTCAAATTGATTAGCGATTAATTTATAGCAAACATGAAGGGTTATAGATCGTTACCCTTAGAGCTCACGAAGAAAATCGATTCCTCTCTCCTTTCCTTCTCCTCTCTAAGGTGGCGCAATGGGGGAGGCGGCGGGTGTTGGGCGCTAAGGCGGGGTCCAACCTTCTCCTCTCTAAGATGGCGGCGGATAATTATTGATTATCTGCATGATTGTTGATTAGATACGAGACAAAAGACAAGAGGAAGATCCTAGTTAATAACTAGCAAGTTGGTCGCAGCGATTGCTTGCGTATCCATTTTGATATAATTGAAACAATAAACCCTTTGTGATGGCGTTTCTTCATGGATAAATGGAGAAATATACAATAGATCATTGCACATGTGACTTATCTTGGTGTGTCATAAATTCTTCTTTTTAATCTGTTCTGAAAACAACTCATGAAATTAGTTACGATTAAGACTTTCACCTCTTTATGCGTACTTACTCGTTTTGGCTCATCGTTGCACAAAGGAATTACACAGTTAAAGGCTACATGTTTTGCTTTTCATTTTGGAATTTATATCGTCATAGTTTTGGTTCAATAACATCCAATAGCTACTATAGTTTAGGTTTAATTAGGGTCCATCAAATTGAGAGCTAAATGTTTAAATTTGCCTTTTCTAGAATTTATTGCTTTTGTGAGAAGTATTAATTGAAACTTAAACCCTATGTTTTCGATTAAGGAATACAACAAAGAAAACAAATAAACATTAGGGTCCATGTCTGAGTAGCAAAATAAGGAAAATCATTAATCAATAGAGTGGATAAAGGAGCCGCGAGTTCGAGGAAACTAGGGCAGGAAGTGTGGCACAGGGAGGAGCAGCAGATCTAAGTGGAGCCAGTGCGGGGTTTTAATTTGCTCTCCAAAGCGATGCGTGGCGGAGTGGCGAGGCGTGGCGGCAGCAGTCTGGCCTTGATGGACCTGATGGCGATCGCGGTAGAGGATGTGTCGGGCTCAATTTATAAGGAGTGGGGATATCACAGAGCGGTTCTTAATCGTAGCCGTCTATGATAACTCAATATCACGAGCGGTTACGAAAAAGAAACGTGCAGTGATATCCATAATCCTGAGCGGTTTGTTAATAATGCAAATGCGTGATAGTACCTGAGCGGTTGTAAAATAAAACCGTTTATGATTTGGCGGATTATCACAGACGGTTTGTAAATAGAGCCGTCTGTGAATTATCACAGACGGCTCTATTTACAAACCATGTGTGATATATGATTATCATAGACGGTTCTAAAAAATACCGTCTGTGATAGGCTTCCCGCGCCACCCGCTGGTCCAGACAGACCCAACACAGATGTTTCCAAAGGAACCGTCTGTGATGGGGCGTCTATTATAGCCTGTTTTGTAGTAGTGTGTGGGTAAAGTTGTACCCCTCTGCAGAATGTAAATCTATTTAAATAGCCAAGCTAGCGGTTATGAGCGTGCCTAGTTCAGTCACATCAGGTATAGACTTGATTTTTATAAAAACAGTTTCGTTGAAAAACATGGAAAATGTTGCAACAGCCCAAAATTTCAAATTTTAGTTGAAAATAACATTTAATTATTTTGTGGAATTTTGTAAAATTTTAAAAGCTTTTTCCTATTTATTTCAAAACCAAAATAAATTAATTTGCAAAATCTAATACCAAATATAAGTTGGAAATATTTTATTTAAATCCAAAATGTCCCAGAGAATTTCTGTGAATTTTCTCATAATTTTTGGATTTTATTTGCTATTTTCTATAGCCTTTTTGAATTAACTGGAATACTTTAATTGCTAAATCAAATTAATTTCCTAAACAGTTGTTGGGCTGAATCTAGCTCAGCCCATTTCCTATTCACAAACGAGCTGGGCCCGCTTCTCCCACGCGCTCTCCATTTCGGTCGTTGGATCGCGATCGGACAATCCGAACGTCACAAGCAGTGTGGATCGTTTGATCTAAATCGAACGACCCAAAGACCACTCGCTCCTTTCCTTTCTTTTTCTTTTGCTGACATGTGGGGCCAACGCTATAGCGTCTTCTTCCTCTTTCCTTTCTTCTTCTCCGCGGCGCTTTCCTTTCTTGCCCGCGCGTCGGACATTACCGGCCATCCCGAACCTTCCAAATCCCAGCCAAACCTCTATCAAATCCTGCAATCTCGCGTGCATTAAAATGCCAAGACAATTCCTCCCCCGTTTCCACCTCTCGCCGTAATTCACCCAATTGCGCCGGAGATGCCGCACAGACCTTCGTGTGCTCCACGTTGTTCTAGCCGTGCCCGAGCCCTATAAAGGGAGCTCCGAGACTGCCTTCCTCGTCTCATCCCAGCGCGCCAACTCACCTCTCTCCAATCTCTCACACGCCCGAATTTTGAGTTTCTCCAGCGATCACCGAAGCTCGGTTCTTCGTCTTTTCCGGCGAAGACAAGCCCTGTCCAGCGATCTCGACCACCGCTACGGCACCGCCGCATCACCGCGAACCTCATGCGCGCATTCATCCGCCCTGAAGACCACCGGAGCACCTCCTTCACCGTCGAGCTAGTGCCGCCGCCGCTAAACACCTTGTCGCCGGCGACTCCGTCATGCCCAACCGCCGCAAGGTAGCGCATCAAACTCATTATCACACCGCCTTCATTTTGTGCACCTCCATTCGTCTTGCTGTGGCGTAGAGTGCCGGTGAGCCCAGCTCCGTAGCGCCGCCGCTCGTCGAGCTTGTGTGGCAAGGCCACTTTGGTGCCACTTCAGCGCCACGCCAACGCTAGAGCCCACGTGGCTACCATGTCAACCCTTGCACAGCGCACCCGCACCCCCTTCGCACTGTAGCATGCACCGGGTTCACCGTGGACGGTTGACCGCGCATGGACTCAATCCATTGATTGCGGGCCCAGATGTCAGTGTTCCATTCTCTTTTCCCGTTGGAAAATAATTTGGCTGAAATTCCGATTTCCCGGGCGATGACGTCAGCATGCGCAATAAACTGGATTTCCTTTAGAAAAATAATTCAAGAAAATCTAGAAAATCTGATTTTAGGGTTTTCTTTAGATTTAAACTTCGAGGAGCTCGTATTTCTTCATACGAATTCTGATTTAGGTGATTCAAATTTCTAAATTTGTGTAAATTCAATATATAGCTAACTAAACCAAAATTATTTGATTTGGAGTTAATTTGAATGTTCATTTGAATTTATTTGAATTTGTCATATTTTAGCGTTTAGATTTCGACGACTCCGGAGAGCTTGACCATTCTGAGGAATTAGATTACCAGGCCTTCGAGCAAGACAAGTTATACCATTGATCATGTTGATCTCACTATTTTAAATTTATGTAATTATATTTTTTTAAAATTATTATTAAATGCATACCTTTATTCAACTATTTTAAATCCCTGTTTAAATCCTTAGTTATTCCAATTCCTTTGTATAACCAATTTTGATTATTGAATTATCATTTCCTTGTCACCGTGGTCAAAATAAATTTTGAAAGTTATATGCTTAGTCAATGCTTAGATCAGAATTTTGTATTTGGGGGATTTTAGCCAAATTATTCAAACTTGATTTAAATTGAGTCTATTGAATTGTTTTACCATACAAAGCTTATAAAATGATTTTACTTAAAAATAAAATCAAAATTGGTTTGGACTTGGGCGAAATGGATAGTTGGTGGGTGCAGGTTTATGCACGCGCTCAATCCGGGTAGGGTTCAGACCTAGGTGTTATTTTGGAAGTCGCCCAAGTCAGTTAAGGACTGGTCTTCGAGCCGCATCTTACTAAGCTCCACCGTACTACCACCTATTCTGTGTGGGCAGGACTAGGTTTAATAATTTGTTGTACCTTACTGTTACTTGTGCCATGTTGTTGTATGGGTGTCGGTTAGACAGTAGTCCCATTGGGCGCAAGAGGGGGCTTCAGGAGGATGGTTAATCAAATGGAAATAAAACCTTAGCGGGCATAAATACTTTATGGTAGAACATTGTAAAAGCCTTGTGATAATTGCTTAGTCGCATGCCTTCGGAAGCGTGTATTGGCCGACATTAAAAGCAAATTATCTCTTGTGGGTAAAGTTATACCACCTCTGCAGAGTGTAAAACTATTCGAATAGCCGTGTTCACGGTCATGGACATGCTGAGTAAAGCCACTCTAAGTTAGACTTTGTTTTTGGTTTTAAAATAATTTTAGCAAATGATTTCAGGATGGAAGATCCTTATGGTAAAAATTGGGTAATTAGCCATGTGATAGGACGGTATCCTTCACCATTCATTCATCGAGGTTATCCACTATAAAACTGTCAACTTAAAATCTGATTTTAGTTATAGATTAAAAATTGCTTTAGAAATTATTATGAATATCTAAACTGAAAATGCTACTTTATGCAAAATAAACCCTATTAGCCTCACTTGTTTACTTATGCATGCATCATATTCTTTTATTGGGTGTAACTTGCGAGCACAGAAGTTGTGCTCATTCTTGTTGAATATAATTTATTCAGGTGAAGAACTTTATCAGCACGGTGAGGATCTTAACGATTAGGCCTACGCCCCCAAACGATTGCCTGTGGCGCATCGTGTGGCTCACCTACTATTTTATTTTCCATTGTATTATTTTATTTGGCCTCAGGCCTCATTTTGTAATAAACTCTGATTTATATTAAATAAATGTGTGATATGATTGTGATGTCACTTTTGTACGATTGTGTACACTAGCTATCATGGACTAGTGTATGAACACAGAGAATTCGGGATCCTTCATTCCCGGGTTCGACAAATGTTTTGTTGGTTTTTAATTGAGTTGAGTGCTATGTCTATGACTGAAAATGAAATGTTGGTCACAGTCGAGGAGGGTTGCGAGTTGTTGATTTTATTCATTCAATTGCTTACTTACTATCCGGTATCTATTTAACTACTCTTTGAACCGCTGTTGAAAAATACTATGTATTGGTATTGCAAATAAAATTGTCTTAATGCTGAAAATAACTTGTAGCATAGAGCCTCATCTCTTGTTAGCCTTGCATATATATAATTTTTGCGATACACTACAAGTCTTGCTGAGTGCGCATTGTACTCAATCTTGCTTAAATTGTTGTTTAGATCTAGATGACGAGCCTACGCCAGACGATGACTTCTTCGTACCCAGAACTGGTGGGTTCGGTGATGGGTCTATCTAGGATTTGTGTCTTGTCGGTTGCCTTTGGGTTTGGATGGGCATGCCGCTGGAAATTATCTACTTTTATCACTTTTTCTTCCACTACTACTTTTGGTTACTCAGTTAATACTTGTTTTTATTTGGCCGGTCGGCTGGTGATGCAATAACTATTAATCGCTTTAGTTATGTACCCACTGATCATGACACTAGTACGGTATACACACGAGGGCTTTAGGTATTCGTCGCCTGGGGTCTAACAGGCTTGTTTGATTTGTTACCAACATCAACCAAACCAAATTTTGGTAACGTCATTGAAAATTGGCTATGGTTTGGTTTGCTACAAATATTTGGTAGCACTAATAAAAATTTGGTAGTGTTAACAAAATCCAATGTCTCACGCGGACAATCCGAGGGCAAGGAAATCGTTCACCAAAATTTTAGTAACGCCAAAGTTTGGCTTGACTATAATTCAAACGGTCTTTTTGCCAAATTTTGGCTTTACCCAAATTTTAGCTTGGTTCATTGGGGCCATGAACCAAATAGCCCCTAAACTTTAGTCTCATAAACAAGTCCAGATCATTGATGCAAGAAGAAATTAAAACAAAAAGGCATATATGCGATGACGAGGATCTAATAATCCTCAATTAACTAAATTGTTTATCTGTAATTGTTATTATAGATAGCTTTATCTTTATATTATTCGTAAGGATATCCCTTATCATTAACAAAGGAGAAGCTTAGTCGAGTGGTCGTAAGTACTTCTACGACTACCTACTGGTTGTAAGATTTCCTACGACCACCTCATGATCGTAAACCTTACTACAACCACTTCATGGTCATAAGCTTTACTATGACCAGGTCAACTACGATCACGCTATAGTCAACAAAACCTACAGACATATGAGCCCAATCGACTAGGGACATTTATGTGCTGTGTTTAATACACAACGTAGTTAATATGTGCTATTATTCTTCAGGATAACTGCACGTACTAAGCCTCTGTCTCTGACAATGACCATCACAGAATGTGCACAGTTCATCAAACCGTGAGCTGCCGCTTGATACAGGACAACTGTCACCCCTTCACGCGCTATATAA
The DNA here is from genome assembly GCA_036346405.1 of Phyllostachys edulis. NCBI lineage: Eukaryota > Viridiplantae > Streptophyta > Magnoliopsida > Poales > Poaceae > Phyllostachys > Phyllostachys edulis. The sequence goes on from CM070567.1 coordinate 427,501, forward strand.
GGAGCAAAGCCGGTGGATAGAGGGAGGATCAAGCAAATGAACAAATACAACAACAAAGACATGATCAACATATAGAAGTAATTAAGTCCTAGTTCTAGTTATTTCTTCCCTGTTGTAAAGTATAGTCAATACAGCAACACAGAAGTAGGGTTATTAATTATTCTCTCAAGAGAAGGCCCGAACCTGTATAAAATCCCTGTGTTTTTTCTGTGTGGTCTAACTCAATAAAAGTCCCTAGTATTCATTCGTAAGATCAATACTAAATCATCAACAGTTAGCGCCGTCCATGGGGATATTCTGGTTTTTCATTTTCGACAAATTATCTTCATTTTTCAACTCTGATGCTTTCATGGCAGGAGAATGAAATGAGGAGAATTGGTTCGATTTGGCATACTACGCAGAACTAGACATGGATGCATGCTACAAGTACGAGCAGAGTATCATTTCGTCCGATGGCAACGTCGTTTCCAGGGATCTTTCATTGTTGCTTGCCTTTAATTTCAGCAGTTCAAGCACGCATGACAACCTTGTGTACTTCGACTTGCAACACGTGAACAAAGGTTTCTCTGGGTCCTCTATCAAGCCCCAAAATTTAACATGCTCTCTCTCATCATAGTTCCCTTTTGGATCATGAAGCATCTGATCCAGATTGTCATCGTGCAGCCTATCTGAATCGGAACCACAATCGACATCATCTGGTGGCATATCGTTTACTTCGTCAGCGATGTCGTTATTACTACCTTCCTGTATAATCTACTCTTCACCATGATTGGTCCAACGTGTATACCCCTTTTTGAAACCCCTTCGAATCAGGTTTGCTTCAATCTATGCTCAGTTGTTAAACATCTTCAGATTCTTGCAGTTAATGCAAGTACATATATTCCATCCCCTTATTCAACATATCCTCCTCGACAGCTCTTGTAGAAGTAGACACCCCATTAATGTAATACTCCGATTATTTTTTTCTAAGGAAGGAAGCATGCAAAAGAGAGAATAAAAGTATTAAACAGGGGTTTTTCTGCGTTTGTCCGCCAACTTGGGCCTCGGGCCTTGGCCCAGGAGGCCCAAGTGTGGCCAGCCAAGAAGGGGGGGGCGCCTCCTCTCCCCCCTAAACCCTAGCCGCCCCCTCCTATGCACCTCCCCTCCTCCCCCTTTGTGCCGCCACCCTCCTCTCCCGTGTGCCGCCATCCCCTTCTGTCCAGCAGCTTCCAGTGCCTCCCCTTCTAGTGGTGTTGCCTCCTCGCTGCTGTCCAAGACTACGGAAGAAGGGAGAAGCCCGTGGGTGTGCTCGCCAAAGGTGAAAGGAAGGGGACGGGGAAGAAGGAGTTCTTCGTAGGGGATCTCCAACGAGTTTCATTACTATCTTCAAGGGTAACGATCGTCTCCCCGCTGTTTGGATCAAGTTAGATTCATAATTTGCCATCGATTAGTGAATCGTTGAACTGCTCTAATTAGGACCAGTAATTTGTACCCCATTTGCTCGTCTGTTTTCGTGTAGATAAAGACCGAGTTGGAGGTTATGGTCTCCTAGAGATTTGTGGGGATTGTCTTTAGCTTTCTATAGGTTCTAAGATAACCTAATTCTAAGTTGTGGTTTGGGAGATATGTTAGTTTCTTTACTGCTGTCTAGAAATCCTAACGAATTATAGCAGTCGTTTTGTTTATTAAATAAGGATGTGTTAATGGCTGATTCAAGGAGGTCTCCCAACACGATTTTCGTAGGAAATTTCTTAAGATTTCTAGATTGTTAAATATCATGAATTTTGGTTCAGCCATTTGAAAGATATGAATTTTCTTGTACTGCTGATTATTTTGTCTGTCAGATTATAACTTTAGATTTTCAACTGAATATTAGACTCAGATGTTGGCAGAATTAGAGGATCTCGCTAACTGGGTTATTGTAGATAATTTAGTTATCTTTCCAGAGAATCTGATAATGCATTTTTACGATTTACAAAGCGAAAGCTATGTAATTTATAAGACCATTGTCCAGTGTAGTTTCCTGATAGTTGATGTCTAATTTGAGTAGATCAAATAGTTAAACCTTGGGTTTTGGAAAGGCGAGGTAGAGCGTTGTGAGTAGTGTCATGTTACCTTTCTGTTCTTATTTTGAATAACTTAATTGTGTAGGAGGAGAGGCTTTGGGATTAGTAGCATCTTCTTTGCCTCCTAACGCGTCGCAACACGAAAGGCATGTACAATGTGGATTGTCTTGACTGTTTATTTTTACATAATGTTTGATGCTTATGCTGTGATTAAACTCTATGAATTGTGAGTAATTCCAATAATTCTTGTTTCTAATAATTCTTGTTTCCTTCCATGGTTGTTAATCCATGCTTTTTTGAGAGTATGTCTTTCATTACAATGTGTTCATTCATTCGTTCATGATTCACTCACGGGAGTGGGTAATAAAGTACCATCATTCCAATATGGGCAAGTAAGACCCATCATTCCAATATGGGCAAATTGAATCCCCGTTTGAAAGATTCTTCATACGGGCCTTGGATCCCCACATTTTGATAATGCGGGCCTGGGTGAGCACCGACGGGTGTTCACTAGCTATACCGGTATAAGCAGAAGAGAAGAGTATGCATTTTCATTCTTACATAAGATTTCTGTCATTTTACTTATGTATTCGAAGATTGTGAATGACATATTCTTGTTCCAGCACTTTTCATATTATTCTGTTGTATTTGCTAAGTCCTGGACTCACTCTTGCTAGTGTTTGTTTGTTTTAGGTAAACATTGAAAACGGCATGCTTTGGGAGTGAGTAGTCACATGGATAACTTCACTCATTTCACATATTTCACCTTTTAGTTAATGAACCTGCCATTATCTTTTAGTTGAGAATTTTGGGATTGTAATAATTGGCGTCCTAATGGTTGCTATTGTCCGTCGTTATGTTTTGGATGATCTAGTTAATGCTTTAAGTTCATTAGATGTATTCTTGATAGTAATGCTCTTGAATGGATTATTATGATCGTACAATTAGAGCTTTGTTATGTTGCTGAAATTTAGAACAAATTTTATAATCGTCCTCTTGTGTGTTGGACTTTAACTGTCAGTAGTTGATAGAATGTTGAAATTAAAATGTATTGTTGATTTGTGTTAGAGTTTTAGGTAACATTTTGGCTTTCGCATAGTCAGGGTGTTACAATTGGTATCAGAGCTGGCATTAGGTCCATGGTAATTGAAATATTAAATTGACACACTGTGCACAGTAGGTGGGATTTGGGTAATCCATTGCATCTGCGTTTCTGATAGTATGTTTCATTATATTTGACTGTTATTGAATTGATTCAATGCTATTGTTATTGTTGTTACTGAGCTGAATGGTTAGCTATATATCCTTGGTGTTCAGAATGGCGAGAGGTAGAGGCCGTGGTCGTGAGGCGGGCTATGGCCATGGTCGAGGACACGGTTTGACCGTGTTTTCATCCTCGACTGAGGAGGCCGCTAGTGAGGCCATCGAGGCGTTACCTCGGTTGCTCACCCATTGGCGATGCTCGAGCCACGTCGGCCGCTTTACTTGAGATCTTGAGAGAGGTTTGACAACCGTCGGCAAGTGCGAGCCGCCCCTCAGCTGCTTGTTGCCAGTTCTTGTCCCGAATCTTGCATCGGCTCCACCTGAGGCCAGGATGAGTCTCCATGAGTGGATGACGCTTCGTCTGGACACTTTTGACGGGGTGGGCACTCCAGGTCAGGCAGCAGATTGGCTCCGCTATATGGAAAGGCAATTTGGAGCTCTTGAGATGTCTTCTATTCAAAAGGCGTGTTTCGTGGCCTTTCAGCTAAAAGGTCAGGCAGATATCTGGTGGGAAGGGGTGTTGTCAGCTATGACCCCTGTTCAGGGACCGGTTACTTGGGAGCTCTTCATGGAGCAGTTCAGAGCTAAGTATTATCCAGAGTCCTTCCTTGAGAGGATGGAGCATTCACTGATGACTTATGTTCAGGGAAAATTGTCAGTGACCGAATATGAAGCTGGGTTCAACAATCTGGTACATTTTGTACCAACAGTGGCTAGTGATGACAGGGAGAAGGCCAAGAGGTTCCGTAGGGGCCTCAACCAGGAGTATCGCCATGTTCTAGGGGCGACTGGTCTGCATGACTTTAGCTCCGTGGTCGAGCAGGCCAGGGGGATGGAGTTGGAGTGGGAGCTTACCTTGTAGAGGCAGGCCTCGAGTGGCTCTGTTCCTGCTGGTGGTTCTGGCGGTGGCCAGAAGCGAAGTTTTGGTGGGGGAGGCGGGTCTTCTCAGCGACCTGTCCCCAAGAGGTTTCAAGGAGGTCAGCACTCGTAGTCGTTCTCTCGTCCTGTTCATCAGCGGCAACCTGCTACGTCAGCGCCACGTCCTTCCTCAGCCGCGCCGCCAATGCGTCCTGCTCCAGACTAGGTTATGATTTGTTTCAGGTGTGGTGCTGGACATCGTGCTTCGGAGTGTTCGTTCACAGGGACTTGTTGTCTGTGTGGCCTAGAAGGCCATAAGATGTCTGTTTGCAAGCAAAATACTTCCAGTATCATTAAGTGGCAACCGGCTCATGCGACTTCTAAAGCTGCATCTTCTCGAGGCTCAGTCCACATGCTTGTGGCCGCTCCAATGCTACAACATCCTCTAGCTTGGACTCCTCCTGCAGTGCTTCCTTCAGCACCCCCTGTCGAGTATTATTGGAACTAGGGAGTTTCTGCACCACCTTAGTTCACTTCTCCTCTAGCAGCTCCCGCTCTTCCTTCATCGAGTGTTGGGGCGTCCTCCGCACCGGCACCACCTGGAGTTTATGCTATGCCTACACCAGAGACAGTGGGCCGTCCTGATGTGGTGATAGGTACCTTACTTCTTGATTCTTTTGAGGCATTTGTTCTTTTCGATTCAGGGGCTACTTATTCATTCGTATCACTTGAGTTCACTAGGAGGGTGGGTTTGAGTTTGCAGCATATTTTCCAGTTTGTTGTAGTCAGTTCTCTTGGGGGTCTCATTTCGGTTCTCTGATGCATGCATTTGTTCTATTACCATCGATGATAAGGATTTCCTGACTAACTTGATGGTGATTCAACTATCTCCTTTTGATGTTATTCTTGGCATGGACTGGTTATACAGTTATCGTGCTAAGATCTGTTATTATTGGAAGACTGTGACCTTGCAAGCTTCGTCTGGTAAAGAGCTGGTCTTTCAAGGATGTGCTCTGTCTAATTCTCTGTTTGTGTTGGCCAGTTTGTTCCCTGGCCGACAAGCATGACGAATTGCACTACTTTGGTCTCTTGACACAAAGTCGAGCTCTTCCCTGCTTATCGAGGAGATTCCCGTGGTGAGTGAATACCTGATGTTTTTTCCTGCAGAGCTTCCAGGGATGCCACCAGAACCGAATGTGGAATTCCGGATTGATCTCATTCCTGGTACTCGTCCGATTTCTTTGTCTCCGTACCGTTTGGCTCGGCCCATTCAGGATGAGGTAAAGAAGTAGCTGAACGATTTGTTGTCCAAAGGGATGATTCGACGTAGTGTGTCACCATGGGGAGCGCTTGTCCTTTTTACAAAGAAGAAAGATGGGAGTTGGCATATGTGCGTAGATTATCGCGCTGTCAATCAGGCAACGATCAAGAACAAATACACTTTGCTTCGTATTGAGGATCGTTTTGATCAAATGAAGGGAGCAAAGGTGTTCTCCAAGATTGACCTTCTGTCGGGGAACAATCAAGCGAGCGATTGTGCAGTAAAAGGAGTGCGGGTAGCACATTGTGGGGATGTGGTAGACTTGCCTGAGTAATTGTCAAGGACTTAATCTCGTGCACCATTGAACTGGGTCATATCGTACAACCACATGTCCAGTATGAGATGGGCTTGGCTAACTAATTATCAATGTCTCAATTAATTGCATATTGTTCCCTACCACTTGCTGAGTACTTTATGTACTCACGGCTTTAAACTTTGTTGCTTAGTTGAAGAAGGTCAGGTTGCTCAAGAGTTCTAGCATGAGGAGTTCTTTGAAGCCTTTACGAATTATAATACGTTCTCCACTCAATTGCTTGTGGGCATGTTGATTCGCCTCTCCAATTTTCTTTTTCACTGAAAGAGTTTATTTGTGTCTTAAGCCCTACGTGGTAAGTTAAATAAACGTAGACCATAAGGTCCAGTTATTATTACAATTTGTTATTTTGCTATCTTTTTAGTTAAATAGTTGAATGGATGGTATTTCATCGATGTTTTACTGTGTGAGCTAGCTATTGATATGGGACTAGTTCAGAATATATAGAGGGTTTTAGATGTGTAAATCCGGGTCTCGACAATCCACCCATGAGCAAGTTTTTGGATCAAAGTTTGAATTTCCCCAGTTCTTGTGCCGTATTGATCTCATCCAAGAAATTCAGAGAACCTTGGCCTCAATCGTCCCGAATCATTGATTAGAATAGGTTCCAGGCCTTCTTAATGAGTTATGGTTGAAGTTTCAGAGGATTTGGATCACGAAGTAGAAAGTTCGGTCAATTTGTGATCCTCGCGGGGCTGCTGCCCAGGCACCAGAGGTCAGACCGGCCAATAGGGTGGTCAAACCGGTCGACCTTCGGTCAGACCGGCCATGTGCCATTTTGAGGTGTTTTTGGTGTCTTTGCCTCGGGGTTCATCGGTTTCAGCGGAAGACTTCAACTGTGCTTGTGTCATTGATTTTCATGGCTTCTATAGCTATCGAGGAGAATAAGAAGTTGAAATCGGTCGAGTTGAAAAAAGAGTAGTGCTCCTATTCAACCCCCCCTCTCTCTAGTCAATGTGCTGGTCCAACAATGTGCTAAACATTTTATTTGTAAATAATTTACACTATTTAATCTATATTTTCCTACAACGCTAAAGCAACTAAACTTTGATATTCCTTACCTAATAATTGGCTAACTAACATACTAATAAATTAATGATGACTATTTTCCTAATCACGTGCATCAAAAAATGGCATAACCATCATGACCATGTTTAAGCAATCATAACATTGCCAAATAGCTAATCAAACACTAATCTCACAATTAATATACAACATGCATGCGAAAAAAATTACCTCGTCTCGAAGATCTTCACTTGATCTACAGCTTTATGAACTAATACAATTTCTAAATCCCACTCTCGTACTCTAAAATCGGCAGGGATATCTGATTTTCTCACTGCTTTTTCTCTGCCTCGCTCTCTCTCTCGCTCGCTTCTCTCTGTCTCTCTGTGCCGAACAAATGGACATTGTGGGGGGAGAGGAAGCTTGGATTAAATGGAGACGCGGCGGCTACCACCTGCCGGTCGACGCATAGCGAGGGGACTACCGGGCACCGATCGTGGTAGGAGACAACCAGCGCTCCCGGTGCGTGGCAAGGGACAACGATAGTGATTGGACCACGGCAGGACACAGCGACTGGATTGGGTGCACGACAGACAGGTCCAACGCACTTGGAGCGCGACAGCCTGAGTCTACACACCTAGTGCGCACCAGGGGGGTTACTGCAGTTTCTCGACCGCGACAGGAGCTTTCAATGGTCCGTATCCACGGTAAGCTGGATCCTATGGTCCAGATTCATGGCAGGAACTAGTAGTGGTCTGGGTGCGCGGTAGGGATCACATACTCACATGTCGCATGACTAGCCTACCGCGGTGCCATTTTTGTCATTTTGGAGCGAGGTGTCTGGATTTGCTATTCTTTTCCAAAAAGAGACCAAATGAGACAAAAACTCATGCATCTGCATCTAGAGTTTTTAGCGCTTATAGCGCTTTTGGTGGAGTGATTAAATGGGGACCGGAAATACCTCTACCGCGCCCCTAGGTGCCAGAAGTACCTCAACCGTGCCCCTAGGACACGGTTTTCTCCTCATCGCGCCACGTGGTGAGTCCTGTGCCTAGGGGGCGTAATCTCCCTTGCCATGGCCGAGGGCACGGCCGCCCGCCCGACGCCTTTGACACCGTGGTCCAATCCTTTGTCGTTGTCCCTTGTCGGAGATTCACATGAAACCCTAAAGCACCCGAGGTTCACGTGAAATCATAAAACCATTCTTGGTCACTGTAATTATTCTCGAAAGTCTTAATAACTCATATTTCCATCACAGGATTCAAAATCTAACATATTCTTTGAGCAACAACAAAGACAAAAAAAAATTATATGCCAACAAAATATGGCAATGTGGTGAATCCATTATGTTTTGAAGATAAAAAATCATAAGTTAGCAAACCTCGAAGCATATCGGATGTATGAAAATTCTGCTATTTTGAAAAAAAAAAGAAAATAGTCGAATGTTGTTTAGCAAAACCGCACATAAAATAAAAAAAACTGAGCTTCCGTGCCTCTGGGCAACAACAGAGGCTACATCGTGCCTCTAGGCCACGGCAGAGGCTACACCGTGCCTCAGGCCTGAACAGGAGAATCCGCCCCGGGCACACAGCAGTATTTTCGGGCCCTGGCGTGGCGGCAATTAGGCCCCTTAGGCCTTGGTGTTTCACACGCGGCACAACGGGGAGGGGCCTAGCACGGTGGAGGGCAAGGGGGGCAGATTTGGGCATGTGTTGCGCGTCGACTTGTCTGATGTGTTATTTTTTGTATTACGGTGGAGAGAGGGCAATTTTTGTTAATCACTCTGCCAAAAGTGCGATAAGCGCCAAAAACTCTCTACATCTGCATCACTCTAGCTAGCTAATTGAATCCATGGATCTGATCTCAGCCCAACAATCATTCATATATAGATGCAACGTCCGTCCAAGGATTTAATTCCTACTGAGTAGGCACATTTTTGGTACGTCCCACGAATTAATACGTGCAATCAATGACAAATAACGAGAGGAAGAAGAAATTAAGATGCGCGTCAGAGATATAGTAATCAGTTAGGGTGTGTTTGGTTGCCTGCATGTCTCTAGTCTAGTCTGTATATGTCATTCAGGCTGAATCTAACCAGGATGAGTGGATGCAATAATGAGTTGCTTGGTTGCCTGTTTCTGTTGGACCAGACGGTGCTGAGATGTTGTTTGGTTTCCTGTATTTGACGCGGGAGAAGTTGAACGGACTCACGAGTGTTGGCCAGCTTGCATGTGCTCAGCCTGACTGAGGAGGGAAGCTCGAATCGAGCGTTTCCCTCGGGCTTGACCCGAGAGAGAATCTTGCATCCACTCAGCTAGGCTCACCTACCTGTAGGGACCCCGGATCTCCGGATCTAGGACCCTTTGTGTATAACTGCACTATTCCCTGAATCAGTAGCTAGTGCATACAGTTGCAACATTGGTGTAATCAAAACCGTACACCTAAACTATAGATGAAGCAGACAAATTAATATTTAATAGCAAAATTAAGGACCTTATGGTCAAGTCTTACAAAGTTTGCCACGCAGGGCTAGCAACAAAAGAGAGCTTGTAGCGGAAACCAAACATCCGGTGGAGGTCACCCAATATGCCCACAGGCAATCGAGTGAAGGACGCGACCTAATTTGCATAGTCTTCGAAGAAGTCTTCTTCATAGAACTCTGAGTTCCCTGGTTCACCCTCCTCTGCTAATTTAAACAGAGGGCGCAAAGCCGTGAGTACTTTGAATGTACTCAGCAAGTCATAGAGAAATGTATGCAAATAGTATTTATGCAGGGCTTAGCAAGGACAGCTTTATGGTTACTTTGCGAAAGCGATTTGACATTTAAATCTGAGAAGTAGATTGCAAAGCACAATTTTAAAAGATTAATACATAAGTAATCAATTTTCTTTGAAACAACTAGTGAACACCCTGTTCACTACCCAACCAACAACCACAACCAAAACTAGGTTCGAACAACCCATTCCAACATTTTCAATGAAAGATCTACCCCTTGCATTGAAATCACTGGGCATGTCCATAGCAGGGGACACGGCTATTGAATAGTTTTACACTCTGCGAGAGGTTATGCGACTTGACCCACAAGACCACGAGTTCTCTAGTTTGTTCAGCATAATTCTATGCCACCGCTCACTACCTTAGGTAAGTAGTCTAGAGCACGTGACAAGGCTTTTACAAAGTTCGGTTTTGACTTGGTCCTGTTCGCTAAGGTGTTACCATTACGGGCCCCCTCTTGCGCCATAATCAACCAAAACAGGACCAAACCAAAACCTTACTAATTAGTCGGCCAGGTCTATCCCAGTCTAGACATGTGGTTGTGCGGTTAAGGCCCAGATCAATGGTTCAAGGTTAAGTCCTTAGTTGGTTGCTCAGACGAGACGTTTCCGCATTCTAAATGTGCTTACGCACCCACCTTTTCCACCACCCACTCATCCGAGCATAAATCAATTTCGTTCAACCTCGCCAAATCACAACATCTTTTATCAAAAGTGGCTTTGCCGCAGTTCCATAATTCCTTTAGTCAAATTCAACCTTGTTGGGTTCAACTTGACCAGAGGACCACCCGATCGACACCACAAATTTTAGTTAAGGTGACAACAAATGCCGTGGTCTCACAGGACCACACTTCATTTTAATCGGCAACAACGGCGCTACTACACAAGCCCGCGTCTTAGGTCTTGTTGGGGGTAAACTAATATTGAATGATTTATGGCGAGACCGACGTCTACCAAAGCATGTCTAAGCAAACACGATACCTATGTTGGTAGTACAATAATGTCCAACTAGTAATTAACCATCCTATGGTGTCCAAAGAATTATGTCATTCAAGGATACATGTCATTCACAATTTATCAAGGAGGTATAATGGCAATTAGGTAATTAACTAATCCCAAACCATTTATTATAAAATTAGCAATGCATGTTTATATCAAACAATATACTTTTATAAAGATGGGTTCAATATGATCAAAGGTCTACAACTTGCCTTCGTTGAAGAGTAGAGATGCTTCGGTTGTCGGGTCCGAGAAATCTTCCGAAACGCCGGAATCTATACGTGCGAACAAAGCTAAATAAATAAAACAACTCCAAATAAAATTCAAATAAATACTAAATAAATACTAGTAGGAAGACAAGGAATTTAGATGAATTTAGAAATTTGAATCACTCGAATCGGAGTTCGAATGAAGAAGTTATGGCCAAAGGAAGTTGGAAAAACACATAAAATGATGGATTTAGGGATTTTATGATTTTCTGGAATTAATTTTCAACAGGAAAATCAGAGAAATGCCACGCTGGACTCTTGTTGACACGACCGTCGAGGGCTGACGTGGCACCACATGTAGCGCCACCTTAGCACCGGCGGTGGCGCTTCGGCCCAATATTTCGCCGGTGAATGGCGAGGCTGGCTGGCGCGAGGCCACCAACCGGCGAGAAAATCATGGCGAGTTAGGGCTCACATATTTGGTGACGTGGCACGAAGCGGTGGCCGGCGGTGAGGACGAAGAGCAGCGGCGGTGGCGGTTGAATGAGGCGGCGGCACTCGTGAGCTCAGAGGTCTGGGAGGTGCACCAGTGCGCCTCGGCTTAGCGATCCGAGGCGAGGTCGGCGGCGGGGAGGTCAGAGGCGCAATCGATGGCGGCGAGCTTCACGGCCGGTGGCGGCGAAAACTCGAATCACGGTCGGGCTAGAGCGAGGGGGAGAGAGGAGGTAGAGGGGAAAGAGAGAGGAGTGAGAGGCGCGGCCGATGCTCACTTAAATAAACCTCGGGGAGGCCCGGAGGAGGAGGAGGAGGAGGTGGAGGTGGTGTCACCAGCTTTAATGGCGGCGGGGCGGGTCGGCTTGACCGCGAGAAGGGAGAAGCGGGCGCCTGGCGGGCTGGAGGCGGCCTGGTGGCCAAGAAGAGACAGGGACAGGGGTAGGGCTAGGTCAAGGCGAGGAAGCCTGGACGGCGGGCGAGATTGTGGCCAGCAAGCGGGAGCACGGGGCGGGCGGCATGAGGACGGACGACGCAGAGCGAGGCAGGCAGTGACAGGAGCACGGGACTAGGTAGGGCTAAGCGAGGGTGGCGCTTGATCTTGTGCGAGAAACGCGGGCGAGGCCGACAGTGTGTGGCGGGAGTTTGAAGATGACTCGGAGGGCGTCTGGTGACGGGCGGCCCCACATGGCAGAGAGAGAGGAGAGAACGAAGAGAGGCGATGGCGATGGCCGTCCGTTCGATCGAGCGAATCGCCGATCAATGAAGGCTGCTTGTATGGCTGGAGGCGGGCCAGGGTGAAAGCGAGCAGCGAGGAGGAGAATGGTAGAAGAAATTCGGCCCAAGAGAGAAGGGGGATTTTCCTATGATTTTTTATTTTAAAAAAACCAGAAAAGCAAAAGCATTTTTAGAAAATAGATAAAGCCGTCCAAAAATTCTAGGAAAATTCACAGAAATCCCTTGAATTATTTAGGACTTAGTAAAAATATTTTCAGCTTAACTATTGCTTTTAATTTTTGCAATTAATTATTTTTAACATAAGGCAAAAGGAGAAACCAACTTAAAATCCAACAAAACTCAACTAAACCAACTTCAATTAGTTCAAGTTTAATTAATTCAAATTAAACTGCTTTTAAAATTTTAAATTTCAAATTAAGCTTTAGCGAATTAATAAAACCAAATGGTTAGTTTTTAAAGTTTTTAAAATTTTCAAAAACTCAGGAAATTTGGGATGTTACACTACCCAACTAGCCAACCAAACATCTAAAAATTTGCATCTACTCATACAAACCAACCCATACAGGCAACTAAACACACCCTTAATCGCTAGCTCGACGAATCGCCCACTGATCGAGTGCAATTAATACAAACAATGTACTCTAGTACAACAACAACGACATGGATATTGTAGTACATGATGATATATGTGATGCCACACTAAGATGAGACTATGAGACTAGTAGTAGTGCGCGTATATACATGTACTTAATGAAAAGAAGCTATTAGTGATGATACAAACATAGCAACTACTCCAGCTAGTTATGGTATCTCTAATAGTGTATTTATTGTCGTCTCTTAGCTATATCACGTAAACAAAATCTTACGGAGAGGAAAAAGAGCACAGGTCATCTCTTCCTGAAGAGGCTGTCGTGCATGCGAAACAAGACATGGTACATTAATTTACTCTAGTTGACATATAGACTCGTTTCAAAAGATAATTATAAAGTATAAATGTTGAAGAGTGTGCTAGAGACTATCTATTAAAGATATTGTCTCTAAAAATGATATAGCATATCTTAGAGATAAGACTATCTATAACTATTGAAGATGCCCTTATCGAGCAGTGGCACAGTGGCAATGGCAACGGCGAACGATGGAGGCTCGATCGGCTAGTTACAAAATGCTAATCGTCAGCAAATTAAGTCGTTGGCAGCAATTAATGGAAGAGTATGTGCATTGGTGTACAGTGTACTCAAAAGATAGTAGTAGTTACTACTACTAGTTTGATAGTGTAACATTCCAAATCTGGGTATGTGTTTCAAATGTAAGAAAATGAGTAGAAATTAAAACTTTTCTTGCATCTTGAAGTTTTTGAACTTTTCTGTAATTCTTGTAAAGGAATTGTGGGAAATCAAAAACCTAAATCTCCAATTGACTAAAGTCATGAACCTTTTTAAACCTTTAAGAAAAGTTTGTAGTCAACCTATGGAAATATTTTTCCTTGGTTCTAGGGCTGCTCTGTGACACCTCTGAAAAATTTCATATTTTTTAGAAATTATTTGATAATTTTTGGAGGCGAGTCAAATCAGTTTGACTCTTGGTCAAACCCTAGATCAAGCTTTGTTAAATTTCTGGAGAAAAATGTTGTTCATAAAAACCTTTGAAAATTTTATACAAAGTTAATCCTGGAACTAGGAACCTCCAGTCCAAATCTCAGAATTTTTGGAGTTGGTTTGCTACCTCTAATAATTCTTCCAAGTTTTCAGCTCAAATTCTAAACCCCAGTCAAACCCTTGGTCAAGTCCTGTTGGACTCGAGTCAGACTCGAGCCCAACCTCCTTCCCGGTTGAACCCAACCTGCTCGGCTCAGTCCCGATCCCTTTTCATCGCGCGTGCGTTCTCAGCCTTTGGATTGGGATCGCACGGTCCTCGCTAGTTGGGTCCGTGCCTAATGGGTGCGGCTCAACCCATTCTTTTCCTTAGCCCGAGCCATTTTCTTTTGCTCTCACTGGCAGGTGGGCCCGCGTCGCATCTATTCTTCCCCTACCTCTCGCCCGCGCCATTACCAGCGCCTGGCGTGGGGAAGCGGCCTTGTCACTACAGGAGTCCTTTAAGCGGCTCTTTCTTTGCAAGCAATTAATGCCTTGATGCTTTTGGCCCCTAAGTCTTCCTTCCTCTGCACCTCACACCTTTCGGCGTGCCCATGGCAGGGGTATAGACCGAGCTCACCCTTGGTCTGTGCTTTTGATCAACCCTTGCTCCTCTGGCTACTTAAGCCCCTCAAGCTCCTCCTGGTGTTCCTTTAAACTCCCTCTCAGCTTGCTCTCTGCTTGTTGAGCTCAAAACACCAGAACCCCTTTGTCGCCATTGTTGGAACTTGGAGCTCCTCAGTGCCGACAGGGTTCCAGTGGTTCTTCTTCAAATTCTTTTGCGTCACTTTGAGCCTCACATCTCGGTGGTCATTTCCCCTAACTCTATTTTAGGTTGCTTTCACAGGAGCGGCTTAATTTTGGAGTTTGGATCTTTTCTACGAATCACCCTTTTAGTCCTCGGCTCAGTAAGCCCTCCATTTTCCAATTGGTTGCTCAGAGACCATCTCTAAGCTTTAATAGAGCTAACCTTACCATTCTTCGGGTTTCTTTTTGCTCAGACCGTCATCTCCTTGCTTTCTTCCTCGGTGCCGGCAAGTCTCACCATCACTGGAGCTCCTCAGACCTCCTCGGTTCCTCTCTATGCTTAGCTAACCTCCTTGGTAGTCCCTAGAGGCTTGGCACTAGCTTCTTTGAACCGCTGCAAAGCTCCTCTTGCGTTTTGTCTTTTGGCCATGCGTCGCAGCGCCGCCCCTCTCCAGCTCGCCGCCGTTCTGTGCCGTCGCCGCCGTTGTGAGTGGTACCAGTGGGTGCGCGTTGCTATTGCGCACCCGTAGCTATCCTTGGTTCGCGCCGCCATGGCCGGAGTCACCGGCGGTGAGCCTTGGAGTACCCTCGGCCTTTTTGTCGGACGGGAGCGTTGTGCCGTGGCCGGTTAGGGCACAGATTGCATCCATTAATGTGCTAATCATATTTAATCATTGCTAATCATGACTTAGAAGTTAATGGCTGTCTTAATTCTTGCTCCCGTGTCGCTGTCAGTGGGGCCCGCGTCTTTAAACCCTCTCGGGCGCGTGCGCATAGTTGTGTTCCTCGTGGACCGTTGGATCAAAAATCAACGGCCCAAATTGCGTGAACGTTCGGACCACTGAACATTCACCGTCCGATCTAGATCCAACAATCTAGATCGGCGTGAGCGATCGGACCACCGAGCGTCACCGTCGATTCTTAGATCTACGGTTGAGATCTGCGGGACCCCGACCCGGACCTCCCGTAGCCTTAGCCATCAATTAAGTGATGAGCGGTGAGATTGCGTGAGCGTTCGGACCATCCGAGCGTTGCCGCTCTCGGTAGCTCATCGCGAGATCGGCGGCCCACGTTCGTTTTGAACTTCGGACGCCAGAAGGTTCAATCCGCGTGGGCCGTTGAATCTTGATCCAAGCGTTGGTTGTGCATTTCTGTGCGTGGGTGCGCTGTGCTTGAGCACGTGTGGGCTGTGCGATGGCGCATCAACGGCCCATGTTTTGCCGCGTCAGTTTGTTTGTTTATGAAACCCGGTAAGCTTTATTTCTTAACTAAAAATTGTAATAAACTTTAAAATTGCATAGCTATTTCATTTTAAATCCTTTTCGGTTGATTCAAATTTTGTTAGTTCTGGTTTTAACTAAGCTTTAATCTAAAAATGGTTGTCAGCTTAGTTTGTCTCCAGAAAAATTTGTTAATAGATTTAAATTCAGTTAGCTTTATTTGCTGCTTTAAAAATTCATTTAACTTGAAAAATGCATAAGTAATTCTCTGTAACTCCTTTTTTAGTGAAACCAAGTTTGTTGGTTTCCTCTGTTAATGTGCTTAATTGTAGAATAGGTTTTAGGCATGTTGTTATCTTTTAAGTTTATGTGGTTGCATTTGTATTATGCACTTTTTCATGTCTTTGAAAAATCCTAGAAAATGCATCCTAGCTCCAAATAAGGTGAATCAAATTGTGTTGTTCATCTTATGAGGTGCTCTGTTTGCCATAAAAATTTTAGGTGCACCACCTCTCTAGAAATTTGTGCCAAAAATTTAATTTCGGATGAATAGTAACCGAAGTGAATTTCTCAACCTTTTTCCAGCAGACCAAAATTGTTTTGGCCATAACTTTAGCATCAAGTATCCAAATCAATTAATTCTTGTTGCTAAATTCCTTAAAAATCATGCTCTACGTACTGTGTTAATTTCATGGATTTTGGTTGACTTCGGTTTTTAAGTCTTTTCGGTGTTCTTCGTTCTTATCGGTTCTTTTCGTTATTTTCGATTAGGGGCCGACGAGTTCGTTGATAACGAAAGTGCTCCTCTACAGCAAACTGAGAAACTCTAGCAAGGCAAGCAGTTTGATCATAATAATCCCATTACTGTTAAAGTCTAATACTTTGTTTACAAATTGTATGTATGCATACTTTTGTGTCAAAGTTTATTTTCCCGATTAGAGGTAGTTATTCCTATTGCATGGTTGCCCTTAAATTGTTATCCCCTGCCACCAAACATAAGGTATTAATCTCGCCGGTGAATTAGATCCCGGTGGTTGAATTATGCTCTTTTATTGTCTTTACGGTGTCATGCTTCGAAATGCTTAGCTACCGGTAGAATTGGGCGGTTGTTGACTTAGTCGATGACCTTGACTACACAAAATTATCTGTCGGTGTTTTAGAACCGATCTTACGTAAAGATTGTTTGATTCGGGGGGTCTCCTAGAATAGAATCACGCAGAGAGATTGACACGGGTATTTTTATACTGAGTTGAGGCCTTCTAGGAGAGAATAACAACCCTACTTACGTGTGTGTATGGTATTGAGTGTATTACGAACAATCAGGAGAAAAACTAAGACTATTACAGAGGATAGTACTTGTCTTCCTGATAGCCCTCGATAGCGTGTATATACGCCTCGATTGCCCTGTTCCTTTTTCTCTCTGACCGTTGCCTTTATATAGTCGTGAAGGAATAGCCATTTTCCCCTGATGAAGAGACGCCTCATCAAATCGATGTGGCGACGTTTGCGGTAATCATCGGGCTGGTAACTCCTTCACGCCGTCTGGCAGTTACTTGTCAGAGATAATGGGGCATTGCGTGTTATTATTTCGCATAATAACAGCATATATTGACTGTTAGGATTCCTTAATCAATTGGACCCACTTGCTGTAGGTTTTATTGATCATAAGGTGGTCGATGGTGACACAGGTAGTAGAAGAACTTACGACCATAAGATAGTCGTAGCAAGACTTACGACTATGAGATAATCGTAGAATATCTTCTGTTGGGTAGTGATCGTGGAAGAACTTACGACCATAAGGTAGTCGTAGCAAGACTTACAACTATGGGGGTGGTGGTAGAAGAACTTCGACCACCTAATGCGCTTCTCCTTATAAAATTAAGGGTATACCGGGGACCACATGACGTCATATTTACTTATAATAAGAATTATAGATAAAAGATAAAATGAGGATTATTAGATCCTCGTCATCTAGCCCCGAGCTTCAAGTGAAAGTAACTAACTTATTGAAGGTGTTATAGATGGTCTTCTGGCCGAGAGAATTCGTAGAAAGATGGTCGAAGGAAAAACTCTTCGACATTTATGTACTACTTTGACGAAATATGCTTGGTCAAGAAGGTTGCTTACGACTATCAAATATCCGTAGAAAACTCCTACGATCATGAGGTGGTCGTAGTTTAGTGATCGGAAGAAAAACCTTTCCGATTAATATTTCATTTGGTCAAAAAGATCTGACCAAGGAAGTAATTTAAGCGAGGTGTAAAAGCGAACTGATTTTCTTGAGCGGACAAGTTAGAGAATCATAAGCGACTCCCACCAATCTGTCGGTTGGGCGGTTCCGGCGATGGCAACCTTTGGAATGCCACGCCTTCACCCAAGGCACCACGGTTATAAATACTTACGAGGTAAAACCTAGATTTATACTTTTCCCCAAATTGCTCCATTGTTCATCGAGTTCTTGTCTTCTCCGCCACCAACTCAATCGAAAATCTCCTCTTTCTGAGAGAAATGGCTGGGAGAGTTTCTGAGTGGGCTGAGTCGGAGATGGATGCGATGAAGATTCAAGCCCTGGTCGACGCCGGCAAGATTCCAGAGAAAATTCTTGTGAAGTGGTTTACGGCGTCTGGACAGCATTGGCCGTCGGAGGAGACTGAGCAAATCCCCGTCTTCCAGGAATATTGTGAGTGTGGCCTTCGATTGCCTGCTCACCCCTTTCTCACACTTGTACTCGAGCATTTTGGGGTGGAATTGGTGAACCTCGGTCCTAATTACATCACAATGCTAAGTGTATTTGTATATCTATGTGAGGCATACCTGGGAATTCCAGCGGACCTTGAGCTCTTTCAATATTTCTATGGAATGGCTCGACAAATTGGAATAGCTGGAAGTTGTGGTCTCAAGCTCCATGACGGGAAGTCGAAGGAGTATATTCAAATGTTTACTAGATCTTCGTGGCCGGGATGGAGGAAGAGGTGGTTTTTCATGAGATTTCTCGTATAGCCAAAGATAAAGATCAAGAAGTTGAGAGGCTGAGATCTCGCCGAGCAGGTAAGCAATTCTTTACCTGCAGTCCTTTACGAGTTCTTTCCCTTTTCTAACTCCCATTTCTTTTTCAGAAATTGAGCTCGAGTTGGGAAGGCTCGAAACTAGGGATCAGGAAAAATCCATGATCCTTGAAGAGACTGTCCACATTGCCAGGGAAAATGTAAAGGACATCAAATTATGGGAGAAGCAGCATGCTGAGACCATTGCTTCCCATAATGAAGAAATCAAGAAGTTAGATTCTCAATTAGTAGGTAAGGAATTCTTTTACCTGTGATTATTTTTGTTTTCTCCTCTAGAAGTTTATTTTTGCTTGACCAGTCTTATTCTTTCCAGAGCAAGTGGTCGAAAATAAACAACTCCGCGAGGCTTCGACTCGTAACCAACAGGAGATTAACCAACAGGAGATGAAGTCGATGAAGATTAATCTTCAAGAGAACATCATGCTCCTGAACAATATACTTGGTGAGCTATGTAGTGAGGGAAAAACTCCTCAAGATGATACAATAGCTGCTCACATAAGTACTATTGGGGAACAAGTCGAGACTTTGCAAGAATTGGTGACCACTCTGAAGGCCAACCAAGCTGAATCAATCAAGGAGGTAGTTGAAGGTGTAGTAAGCTATACATTGGCAAAACTTAAAGCTCGTGACCCCAACCTTAATGTACAGCCAATTGAAGTTAACTTCGACTGCCCTGAGGCAGAAGCAAATCGTCTTATAGAAGAAATGCAATTTGTTGGCGGTGAAGGTTTGGAGGAGATCTTGTTGGGCTCTCCTCTTGAGTAGCTTGTAAAAACCCTGTAAAAAAACAAGCTTTTGTTGATGTATTATGTTATCCATCTTGTTTCCTGCGAACCATCTTGTCAAGTAGTTAGTAACTCAAAAGATAATTAACGAAAGAAAGACTAAGAGTTGAAGTCAGGTTAATAACTTTATCCTAGCCCCCGACTATTTGCTTAGTTTGTTTAGACAAACTATGTAAATAGTGTTAAAAAGGGTTTCTGAAAACAGAGATGTTGGGTTAACTTGTAGTTTTTGGTCACAATTGTCATGCACTGATCGAAAAAGTAGAAACGAATCGACACTAGGAAGTTCCTTCTAGTGGACAGGACCACGTGCAGAGAGGAAAGCCTTCGACTAGGTGATGTTACCATCTCCAACTAGATTAATTAAATCGAGAACAGCAACTTGAGTTACGCAAACATCCAGAGGACTTCAAAAAATTTGTTCGCCCTTCTTTGGTGGACTCGATAAGTCTGTCCTGGTAGCAAAAGTAGGAAACTGAACAATGCTAGGAAGTTCCTTCCAGTGCGCAGGACCATGTGCAGAGAGGAGAGACTTCGACTAGATGTGTTTCTTCCTCCGACTTAGTTGAGACGGATCGAATACACCAAAGGTAGTTGAATAAATCTAAAAAAGTGCACTCTGCTTAGAATATTTTTCAAAAGAACTGAAGAAATAATCTAAGGTGAAAAAAGTTCGCTTTAAAAATATTTCGACCAGAAAAGAACCCGAGCTCTTTGTATTGACGGCAAAAGTGAGTAACGAGTCGACACTATGAAGTTCCTTCTAGTGGGCAGGACCACGTGCAGAGAGGAGAGACTTCGACTAGGTGATGTTACCTTCCTTTCGACCAGTGTAAAGAAAACTAGGTGTTTTGAATGTAGTCGAAAGATTATGAAAGCACTACTCAAAAGTAAGACAATAGAGGTAGAAAGAACCTGAATCTTTATTGTCTGAATGGTTAGTTATACATAAAACTTGCATAACTGGTCGATGTTCCAAGAATTCGAGAGAACCTGGCCGTCTTCCATTGCCAATCGTACTGACCGTGGCCGAGTAACTTCGACTACTGTGTAAGGACCTTCCAACTTGGGAGAAAGTTTGTTTCGATTAGACTTGGATTGGCAGAGCCTCAATACCAAGTCACCTATAGCAAGGCTGCGAGGTTGAACCTTACGATCGTAGTATCTGCGCAGGGCTTGTTGGTAGACTGCTGAACGGATTAAAGCCTGGTTTCTCCTTTCTTCGAGTAGATTAATGTCATCCGCTCGAAGTTGTTCCTGGTTGGAATCGTTGAAAGTTTTGACTCGCGTTGACCGTATCTTTAGTTCCGGAGGAAGCATGGCTTCAGCTCCGAAAACCAGAAAAAATGGTGTTTCTGTGGCTGACTAGTAGTCGTCTAACCCGCCCATATCTGAGAGGGTAATTCTTGTACCCAAGCCCCGCGCTTGATGAGCTGGTCGAAAACTCGGGTCTTAATTCCTCTCATTATTTGGCCGTTTGCACATTCTACTGCTCCATTGCTTTGGGGATGGGCCATAGAAGCATAACATAACTTGGTACCCAACTCGTCGCAAAATTCCTGAAATTTTGTGCTCAAAAATTGCTTACCATTATCTGTAATTATTCGACTCGGTACTCCAAATCGAGTAATTACGCATCTCATCATGAACCGTTTTGCCGCTTAGTTGTTATCGATTCTGTGTTCGCTTCAATCCATTTGTGAGCGTATCAATAGCCACAAAAGGAACTCGAAACCTCTTGGAGCTTTGGGGAACGGTCCTAGGATATCGAGACCCCAGTGTAAAAGGCCAAGATAGAGGTATCGTTTGTAATGCCCGAGCTGGTTCTTTGTATTTATTCGCTCTGAAATTGGCATTGGACACACTTTTTAACCAACTCTTTAGCATCGCATGAAGTACATTGGCTAGTAAAAACCTTGTCGAAGGCCTTCTGACCCGGCATTCTATAGGAAGCATGATTTCCACAGATGCCACCATGTATGTCGTGAAGGAGTGTTAATCCTTCGCTCTGCGGAATGCATCGCATGAGCACCCCTTGAGTACCTCGTTTATAAAGGACTCCTTCAACCAAAGTATACATTTTGGCTTTTCGGGATAAGCGATCTACCTCGGGATCGTCTTCGGGTATGGAACCCTTCTGAAGATATTCATAGATGGGAGCCATCCAGGTATCCTCGTATTCTAGAGAGGTTGTCTCAATAGGAGGTGTTTCTGGTTCTTCGACCAGAGACGGCTTCTGGAGTTGTTCCAAAAAGACTCCTTTTGGTACTACTGGTCGGGAAGAAGCTATTCGAGCAAGTCGGTTCATGAGGAAATTATCCTTCGAGGATGAATTGTGCCTCGAAACCTAAAAATGCTTTTCTAGCTTACGACTCCGATAAATCTCGAGACATTGTCGGGTTAGAAACCGTACTCTTTCCGACTTGATTCACGACTAGTTGAGAGCCTCCTCTCACGAGTAGTCGGCGAATCGAGCGCTTCGCGGCTTCGTATGCCGACTAGCAAACCTTCAGATTCTCGCCACGTTGTTAGTGGCCCGAAAGTTTAATTGTATGGCATACTTTAAGGTCTCTCCCAGAGGAGATACAGACCACCCCACTTTCGAGCCACTTAAAGTAAGCGACGAGTCAAAGTACATCGATCCCTTCGGTGCGTGGGAATCGTCTGGGGATCTGAGCGAAGTTGAGATTTGTCCATTCGGCGACAAAGTGCGCCAAGATCTGGGATTTAACGGCCGTTCGGGACACGAAATGGATGTCGAACTCCCCAAGTTCGACTGACCATTTTGCCATGCGTCCCGCTATTTCCCTATTCTGGAGGATCGCTCCTAAGGGAAACTCAGACAGCACAGCTATTTTGTGCGCTTGAAAATAATACCGCAGTTTCCTCGAAGACATGAGGAGGGCATACAGAAGCTTTTGGACCTGAGGGTAACGCTCCTTAGGCCCGTGTAAAACTTCACTTACGTAGTAAACCGGTCGTTGTACGTTTTCACGTTCTACGACCAGTACTACGCTTACTGCCTGTGGCGTGGCAGCTAGGTAAATTAAGAGTGTTCCTTCTAGCCTTGGAGAGACCAGAATAGGAGCACTCGTAAGGTACCACTTGACATCCTCAAAGGTAGCGTTTGCCTCTTTCGACTATTCAAAACCTTCGTGTTTCCTTAGAAGCTTAAAGAAAGGTAGTCCCTTTTCTCCTAGTCGTGCGATGAAACGACTTAAAGCCGCCATGCAACCTATGAGTTTCTAGACTTCTTTCCTTGTGGTTGGAGGGCGCATTTGGAGAATGGCCTTTATCTTTTCGGGATTTGCTTCGATTCCTCGTATAGATACTAGGAATCCAAGCAATTTTCCTGAAGAGATTCCGAACACACACTAATCAAGATTGAGTTTTAAGCGATGTTTTCTGAGGTTGTCGAATGTTTCTTGTAGGTCAGTGATATGATTAAGTCTCTTCATGCTTTTAACGACTAGATCATCAACATAAGTCTCTAGATTTCGGCCTAGTTCAGATGAAAAAGTCGATTGCATCAAGCGTTGAAAAGAAGCGCCGGCATGTTTTAGACCAAATGGCATTTTGACATAGCAAAATATACCAAATGGTGTAATAAATGCGGTCTTTTCTTCATCGTCTAGACACATATTGATCGGTGGTATCCGAATATGCATCTAAAAACTTAACATTTCACAACTGCGGTAGAATCAACCAACCGATCGATGCGAGGTAAAGGAAAATCGTCTTTTGGACAAGCTTTGTTAAGATCGAGAAAGTCTCACGCACATCGCCATTTACCGCTTGACTTTCTAACCATTACAGGATTAGCCAACCATTACGGGTGGTTGACCTCTCTTATAAAGCCCGCTTTAAGTAGCTTATCAATTCGATTTGATAGCATCTCGTCGATCGAGGGCAAATCTCCGTAATTTTTGTTTTACGGTACTTTGTCGCCGTAAAAAGCTAGCTCAGGCTTGATCACCTCCCTGGGGACTCGGGCATGTCGGATACTTGCCACACGAAGACATCTGCGTTAGCTCGGAGGAAGGTGATGAGGCGTCTTCCTACTTGGGGTCGGAAGTATCCCGATGCTGAGCAGATCTTCGAGGGCTCCCTGCGTCGTGAGGAACCTCTTTGACCTTGTCGTTCGGCTTTGGTGCAGCTTTTAGGCCGAATTTGTTGGTCGAAGGTCGACTTTCTTCTCGAGTTGGTATTTGTCCAACCATCTCGAGGATCGACGATCGCAGTGTGCGCCATCTTCTTGTCACAATGAATTGTGATTACTCCTTTGGGACTCGCATCTTAATACATTGATACCCGTAATGAGTAGCCATTAAGAATTTTGTTAAAGTTGGTCGTCCGAGTATGGCGTTATATGCCATATCGAAATCGACCACATCAAAGGAGATTTTCTCGTCTGAAATTACTTGGTGAACCAAATGTTAAAGGAAGAGAGACTTGGCCAATTGGTTTGGTGAAGATCGATGCGATCCCATGGAAAGAGTATCGCATCGGTCTTACCTTAGTCCCGGTACTTGCATCTCGCCGGGGCACTCGTAAACAAGATGTTTAACGAGCCGCCACCATCAACCAAAACTCGATTGACCCGACAATTGTTGATGGTGGGTTCGACCACGATCGGATACCAACTCGTCGAAGTCGAAGGAATCGGGCGATCACCCTTCTCAAAGGAGATGGTGACTTCCGACCACTTCGGTAATTTATTGACGAGCGGAGGATCTATGGAGTTTACCTCACGTTCAGCAGCTTTAAGCTGTCGCTTTGATTCGTATGCCGATGATCCTCCGTAGATGTGCTCGACGGTATGTTGCGGATCCTGGAACGGCATCTCCTCCTCATCGTCTGATGACTTATGGCCACTCGCTTGTCCCACCCGCCGAGAGTGGGAAGTGGTCCTTCTCGTTGTAGTAGTCTTCAAGCTTTCGTTGAAAGACTTCGGCGATTCTTGAAGGTCATGTCCTTCCTTTTTATGGAAAGGACACCACCTAGGCTTATCATTTTTCCGATCGGGCGCTTACCTTTGCCTCGGTTTGAGTGCGGCTTGGCGGTGCGTGGCTCTTTATCATTCTGACCAAAACCTCCTTGGAACCGCTGGCTTGGAGTTTTTGACCCTTCGCCTTGTTCTTGGACTTTTTGCTTTCTTATCTTTCTTCTTACCAATGTCGCTTTGGCTCTCGAGAGGTATTGTCTTTCGATCGATTGTGTTGTTCCACTCGACCGCCTCAGAGGCAAATACATACCGATCACCATCTCAAAGAGTTCGGTGACAATGGTAGGAGGATTTAAAGCAATATCTTCTGTTATCCTTCTACTACGGACTCCTTGCTTGAAAGCCCTGATGACAGATGAGTCAGAAACTTCCAGAATTGAATTACGAATCTGACTAAAGCGCTTGATGAATTGGCGCAAGGTTTCGTTGTCGTTCTGTCTCATCTGGTGCATGTCATCCTCCTTCCAAAGGCGATTGTAGGTGCCTTGGAAGTTCGCCAGTAGAAGGTCGCAAAGGTGTTACCAAGAGTAGATCGACTCGAGTGGTTGGTTTAATAACCACGATCGAGCAGACCCTTCGAGCACAGTTGGAAGGTAATTTGCCATTACATGTTCTCCTCCTCCGCCTTTCGGACGGTGTTGTATAGATTTGAAGGAATTCGATGGGATTTTGGGATCCATCAAACTTTTCCATGTTCACCGGTCAAAAACGAGGTGGCCAGCGAACAGCTCGGAGATCAGGCGAAAATGCCCGACATCCAGTAATAACTTCTTGGCGCCTTCTTTGCAGAAAGAAGGGTTGATATCATCGGGTCGTACTCGGCGATACCCAAGAATGAGTTGACTCGATTGTAATAGGTCTCGGTCCTATGCGAATACTCCTCGTAGTTCATCTCTGCGGGTTTCCATGCCTAATGGTGAGCGATCACCTCGAGGGGTTTGTTGATCATCGCCGCTCGAAAGACATTTCTCCGAGTAGGAGATCGACACGACTTCTTCTAAGCGCCGATTTCTCGTGGTGATATGTTTGATCGATCAGTAGTGAAGAAGTCGATTGCTACGACTTCTGAATGATGTCGGCGAGGTGCTTCCAGCCTTGCCATCGTGGATCGGTTTTGTGCGATCTCCTCGACGAAGAGATCGTATACTGGCGCTCGGGTGAGTTCTCGAGTTGGATTCTCGAGCAAGTCATTGATGTGCTGGAGTTCATGAGCTTCCTCTGATTGATATTGGATGCGCCCAGGCAAATTCTTCTAGGATGCAATCTTCTTTCGTCAAATAGCCTCAAGATCTTCCATGTCAGACTCTTGAGACTGCCTCAATAGAGTGCGAGTATGTCGAGGATTTCCCTCGTGTTCATGAAGGTGTTGGTCCTGTCCACCATCGGTGGTGCCCTTGCCATTGTCACGAGGAGGCGCAGTGCGTGATCTTCGGGGAGTGTCCCTAGCTCAGTCTCTAGAAGAGTGACCTTGATCTGAGGAAAGGACGAATACCTTCCGCTGATGATTCTCACTTGCGCTCGAGGCCTCCCCGCTTGAGGAGTAGTCGAGAGACACCATCTGGCGACTTGGAGCAATCCCCTCCAGGTAGGGGAACTCTGGGTTATAACCGTCTCCATCCGCAGGTGTGATCTGCAGAGAGATGGTCGAATTTGCAGGAAAAACATGCTTGATCCCGCTCTCTCTGGCGTCATCCGGAGAGAGAGAGAGGAACACCAGATGCTGGTGAAGTCCTGGAATCGTGGCTTCCAGAACTTGTCTCACCAAGTCGGACCGCCTTAGGGGGACTTGGACACTTAGAGGAAAAACTCTCGTCGTGTTGTGAGTCCGCCTGGGTGTAGTCCTGGTCAGATTGACCCTTGTCCTTTGAGAGGGTTGATTCCTCCCTTGGACGCATGTTGTGGGGATAAGGATCCTCCTCAACTCCATCAACAAGATTGTCTCTTGGATCTCGGGGAAGATCCCTGAGGCAAAGAATACCATCGGATGAGTCAATACTCGCTCAGAATCGAAACCGCATCCATGTCGACGTCTACCTAATCTCGCCAAGTCAAACCAGTTCTCCTCGCTCCATTCTCCCGCCATGAGTGCATGAGATTTGGGAAAAGAGAGTATGTTGACAAGAGATTACCGGAAGATCCCCGGTGGCCGGGCGCTAACCGGTGTTTTAGAACCGATCTTACGTAAAGATTGTTTGATTCTGGGGGTCTCCTAGAATAGAATCACGCAGAGATTGACACGGGTATTTTTATACAGGTTCAGGCCTTCTCCGGAGAGAATAACAACCCTACTCCTGTGTGTGTATGGTATTGAGTGTATTCTGAACAATCAGGAGAAAAACTAAGACTATTACAGAGAATAGTACTTGTCTTCCTGATAGCCCTCGATAGCGTGTGTATATGCCTCAATTGCCCTCTTCCTTTTTCTCTCTGACCGTTGCCTTTATATAGTCGTGAAGGAATAGCTGTTTTCCCCTGATGAAGAGATGCCTCATCAAATCAAGTAACAGGCGCACGTTTGCAGTAATCATCGGGCTGGTAACTCCTTCACGCCGCCTGGCAGTTACTTGTCAGAGATAATGGGGTATTGCGTGTTATTATTTTGCATAATAACAGCGTATATTGACTGTTAGGATTCCTTAATCAATTGGACCCACTTGCCTGTAGCTTTTATTGATCATAAGGTGGTCGTAGCTGACCTGGTCGTAGAAGAACTTACGACCATAAGATAGTCGTAGCAAGACTTACGACTATGACGTAATCGTAGAATATCTTACGACTGGGTAGTGATCGTGGAAGAACTTACGACCATAAGATAGTCGTAGCAAGATTTACGACTACGGGGGTGGTCGTAGAAGAACTTACGACCACCTAGTAGGCTTCTCCCTTATAAAATTAAGGGGTATACCCAGAGACCACATGACATCATATTTACTTATAATAAGAATTATAGATAAAAGATAAAATGAGGATTATTAGATCCTCGTCAATATCAAATCCTTAAGAGGTAGTTACATACCTACTTGGTAATTAAATATTAATTTGCCATCCTTGACACTTGAATTCCTTAATCCTTGTCACCCTAGATATTAAGTAGTAACTTTACTAGTTATAAGTTGTACTTAAACGCCATGCTAGTCTTGCTTAAGTACTCGGGGCATAAATCGCCCCGATCATCATCTTTTAATCATGAAAATGGATTTAGGCCGTTATTTTGGGTAAATGACTGGAATGATTCAGACAATCTATTTATGCTTCTAAAAAACCCTAATAATTGTTGTTACTACATCTGGGCGGATGGTATGATGGAGGGTATGATAATGGGTGCTAATGCAGCCTAAGAAATGTTGGTATGTGGTTGGTATGTGGAATGAACCACCCAGATGGTCCCTAAAAACTTAATCTTGTGATGACCTCCTATTGTAAAACAAGTACAACTACAAGTCTGCAAAGTACAACTTGGCTTAGTAAATTTATTGGACCCTGAAAGTCATCTCGCTGGTGGAGGAGTGAAGTAGTGCAAGCGTGGGCTTGAATAAGGCACCGAGGGTGAAGTTGCCAGCTGCGCTAGTCTTTGTGGAACGTTGTAGTCCATCCGCGCTAGCGTTGTGGTGAACATCCTGCACAACTTATGGAACCCATCGCAGGTGGGAGCAACCCATATGGGTGAGATGACGGGGAGGGCGGGATAATTTGAAAAGTTACTATGATGATTTCTCAACTATATGTCCAAGGAATCATGTGGAGCAACGAGCTGATTATCTCTTGTGTGTACAGTGTATGTCAGTGTTTTAGAACCGAACTTACGTAAAGATTGTTTGATTCGGGGGTTCCCTTAGGCTCAAATCACGCAGAGAGAGGCGACACGGGGATTTTTATACAGGTTCGGGCCTTCTCCTGAGAGAATAACAACCCTACTTCTGTGTGTATGTATTGAGTATGCTGGATTACAATATCAAGAGAAAGACTAGAATGATGCGCCTTGTGCCCTTGATTTTACTCCCTCTGATCCTTCTGATGATTCTGCATTTTATAGTACTTAGAGTATGCTGTTGTTTTCTAGTCCAAAAGGCGCCTTAATGTTCCAGATTATGGAGCCGTTATTGGAGATTATTGTGGGAGTAGTAACGTTCCCACGTTGCGAGGCAGTTATCACCATGATAGGGAGTTAAATCGTGCAATTATTCCAGAAAATAACAGCGTAGTTTACTGCCCATATCTTTAAATATAGTGCGGAAGATTCCTTGGTTGATTAGGCCCACATGTCTGTAAGCCACATCAACTAGAGACTGGTCGTAGGAAAGCTTACGACTAGGTGGTGGTCATAGAATAACTTACGACCATAAACTGAACGTAGAAGAGTTTACGATCAAGACATAGTTGTAGAAAAGACTTACGACTATAGGGTAGTCGTAGAAGGACTTACGACTATGGGGTGGTCGTAGAAGAACTTACGATCTTCAGCTTCTCCCTTATGAATATTAAGGGGTATACTCAAAAACCATATGACGTCATTATTATTCATAATATGAATTACAGATAAATAATTAAATGAGGATTATTATATCCTCGTCATCTAGCCCCCCAGCTTTAAGTGAAAATAACTTACTTGGAAAAGGAGCAGTAGATGGTCATAGAGAGGTGGTCGAAGGAAAAACTCTTCGACTGGTGTTTCATTTGACCAGAAATTGACTTGGTCAAGAAGATTGTAGAGTGTCTTGTGACTTACAAAGTGGTCGTAGGAGATCTTACGATCACATAGTAGTCACAGTACTGTAGTCTGAAGCAAATTCTTTTCGACTGTTGTTACTTTTAACCAGAAGTAAACTTGGTCAAGAAGGTAATTTCGCTTGAGGTGTGAAGACAGACTCGGTTTTCTCGAGCAGACAAATTTAAGAATCCGAATCGACTCTCACAGACCTGTCTATTGGAGCAGTTCCCGAAACAGTGGCAACCGTTGGGTCGCCACATCTTTAACTCACACGTGCGGTTATAAATACTTATCGGGGGTACGACTTAGGTTTTTTACTTTTCCCCAAATCGCTCCTACTGTTGAAGCTTTTGAGTTCTCCGCTGCCGACCGAATCGAGCCCTCTCCTCCAATCTTTCCAAATCCAAATCCCCGACCTTCGAGAGAGATGGCTGGAACCAGTTCTCAGTGGGCCGAATCGGAGATGGATGCGACCAAGATCACGGCTTAGGTCACCGCTAAGAAGATCCCGAAGAAGAAGTTCGTGAAGTGGATCGAAGCTCCTGGGCAGCACTGGCCGTCGAGGGAGATCGGGCAAATCCCTGTCTTCCAGGCATTTTGTGAGTGTGGCCTTCGATTGCCTGCTCACCCTTTCCTCACACTTGTACTCGAACACTTCCGGGTGGAGTTGGTGAACCTCGTTCCCAATTCCATCACGATGTTGGGCGTGTTCATGTACTTGTGTGAGGCCTACCTGGGGATTCCGTCTGACTTGGAGTTGTTCCAGTACTATTATGGAATGACTCATTTGAATGGAGTCACCGGTAGCTGTAGTCTGAAGCTCCACGATGGGAAGTCGAAGGAGTACATTTAGATATTTACCCGGCTGTCGTGGACGGGGTGGAAGAAGAGGTGGTTCTATTGGGAGATAACCAATAAGGACAGCCTCTCCTTCGCCGAGAAGTTGGCCGAGAAGATCTCTTCCTGGGATTTGACTCCCAAGGATCTCGGTCGAATCACCCCCTTTATTCAAGCCATTGCAGACTTGAAGGAAGAGAGGCTTACCGGATGGCACGTGGTGAAGGATTTCATCACACGCCGCATCAGCCTCTAAAGAAGAGGGCTCATCCGATGTGCAGGTACTCGGGGCCGCAAGACCCGACCAGGGACTGCGAGGAGGGTAAGTAAACTTCCTGTTTTGGCCTTCTTTTTGTTGATTTTGATTTTGGCTTATTGGAAGTTTTATTTGTTCCTGCAGACCTCTCACAAGAGGAAGTTGACGCTCGGGTCAAGCTTATTTGTGAGAAGCCCCCGCCATCAAATGCGGTGGTTCCTCAAATACTGGCGGTCCTGTCTCCAGAGGATAAGGTAGAGCGCCTAAAGGTAATCAAGAGCTGATTTCATCTTTACGACTTTGTAGTCGTAGAAACACTTATGACTGGGTACTGATCGTAGAAAGGCTTACGATCAGGTACTGGTCATAGAAAAGCTTACGATCAGGGGGTTGTCGTAGAAAATCTTACGACATGGTGATGGTCGTAGAAAAACTTACGACCGCTTTGTAATATCTCTTTTTCTGATTCTTGCAGAAAGTAGGCATGGAAAACCGTCAGGACAACGAAGAGATCGTTCTGATGTTTGTTGGCACGGCAGTAGAGTAGTTTGATTCTCCCCCAACCAAGAGGCGTCGGCTCGTTCAAGTCGCCGATAAGGAAGGCGCAAGTTCGAGCTCCGCTACTTCGTCCGCGCCCTTTGCAAAAATTCCTGTGGATTTGGCTGCTTCAGCAGAGGTTCCGGCGGTTGAAACACTCGAGCCTCTCAAGCGCAAAGCCCACAAGACCAAGGTACCCTTCTATTATAACAATAAGACTTTCATAGTTTCGGCCTCTCGTGGCTTTGGCAAGCAACTAGAAAAGAAGAACTGGAAGAATTTTATGTCTTTTGTGAAGGAAACTATTGAGCCAGCAGTACCTGTGGTCGAGGGCAGTGCTGCCCCTAAGGTGGTCGAGGGTAGTGCTGCCCCTAAGGAGGCTCTAGGAGAAGTTGTGCTCATTCAAGACCCACGACCAGACATGGTCGTGGTCATTCCTCAACTCGAGTCTCGACCAGACGTGGTTGAGAAGAAGTCGAAGAAATCTTCCTTAGGGAAGGTTTCTTCCAAATTCAAGATCAAGTCCGGCACACGAAGGTATGTAGAAAGACAAAAGTGTAAGAACAGCATTTACCTTTTGCTTTTTACCATCTAACGTGTTTCCCTTTTTATGATCTTAGCACTGCTTCTCTAGTCATCAAGGATGTTCCTGCTAAGGAACCCACTGCCATCTCTCCGATAGTTGGAGAAATGATGGTGGCGGTGGTCGAAAATAAAATAAAATGGAACCATTTGGTTTTGTCGAGATCCTAAAGCTTAACTTGAGATTTTCGGAATTTGAGTGCTTTAAAATGACTAAGTCAAACTTCAATTAAACAAAGTTGGTCTTCTCGGTGTGGTTCGGGTTCAGGAGTTGTCCCTCCCCTTTGTGTCCAGATCTCCCCTGTGTTTGGACCTGCCCTTGTGGCTAGACCTCCTCAGTGTCTAGACCTCCTTTGTCGTTTGGACCTCTCCTTGAGTCCAGACCTCCCTTTGGTTTTGACCTCCCCTTGGGTCACGACCACCCTTGAGGTGCTCCAAGCTCGGGTTTGTGTTTCAAACATCCTTGATCTCCGAAAAATTCAAAGTTTGG
This sequence comes from Phyllostachys edulis, assembly GCA_036346405.1. Lineage (NCBI taxonomy): Eukaryota > Viridiplantae > Streptophyta > Magnoliopsida > Poales > Poaceae > Phyllostachys > Phyllostachys edulis. The sequence continues at coordinate 459,381 of CM070567.1, forward strand.
GTTAAATTCCTCCATTCAGGACCTCCCTTGATTTCATCTTGACCGTCAAGACCTCCCTTGATTTCATCTTGACCATCAAGACCTCCCTTGACTTCATCTTGACCGTCAGGATCTCCCTTGATTTCACCTTATTCGCAGGACCTCTTAGTCCTTTGCACCTCCTCGTCCTTTGCACCTCTTAGTCCTCAGGACCTCTTAGCCCTTTAGACCTCCTCAGAGACCTCCCTTGACCTCTCTGGACCTCCTTGTCCAGCGGACCTCCTCTGTGGCCTTTTTGCAAAGACCACATTTGCGGTCAAGACCACCCCTGTGGGTCACGACCTCCCTCTTTGATCACAACCTCCCCTCTGGTCGCGATCACCCCTTTGACTGGACTGTTTCCCGAGTTTGACTGGCGCCACTCGTCAATCCTGCTCATCTTTATCTTTCTCCGCCACATAAGCCTGTTGTGCATTTAATGCCGGTTGTGTCGCATCAAATGCGATCACTTACATGGCACCTTATTTTCTCTCCCTGTCTCCTCCCTTCACAGCATACTTTGTTCTATTCCTTTTTCACCAGATCGACCGTACCCTGTCTTGTCCATCGCCTACCTTTGACCTTCTATTACACTCACCTATGACACGTGTGCTTCTGTGTCTTCCAACGTTTTCTCTGCCTTCCTTGGCTATGAATAGCTTGAGTAACCCTCTTTCATCACCTTTTCCACACTTGTCTCTTTTTGCTCTTGCTCAGTTGCACTGTGTTGAAGCTTCGTCATCAAGAACTCCGCCGGAGCCTCCTTCGCCGCCTTCTCGCCGTCGGAGGTCCCACTGGAGCGTCTGTGCTGGTCTCAACCGCCACCACCGTCCATCGACCTCCCCTCCTTCCACTATCGCTTTCTCGGCCTTGGTAAGTTTCTTTGTACCCTGTTCTCTCCCTTGTTCATACAACCACGATGAGTGGTCGTATCCTCCTTAGGACCTCCTCTCCTGGATCTCCTCAGGACCTTTCGCGTGGTCTTTTTGCAAAGACCACCCTCTCGGTCTGCGCACAAAGACCACCTTCCTGGGTCTTTTGCAAAGACCACCTCTTTGGTTCTTTTGCAAAGACCATCCCTTCGGTCTTTGCTGACCTTTTTGCAAAGACCACCCTCTTGGTCTTTGCTGGTCTTTTCTAAAGACCACCCCTTGATCATTTTGCAAGGACCACCCTCTCCCACTGGACCTCCTCCTAGTGAGTCGAGCCTCCTTTTAAGAGTCTGCTTTAGTCCGCGTTTTCCAGATTGGTTTGAGTTTTCAGTTTTTTTCGAGCTCTTTTGGTTCTTTATTTGGTCTTTGTTTGAGTTTGTCTTTTTTCTCTCGTAGGCTGCGACGACACCGAGGAGCCCGAGTTCTTTGAAGAGGAAGATCCTCAGGCTTTTGAGCAAGGCAAGTCATACCCTTGATCATGTTGAGCCCAATAATTCAAGTTAATTAAGTTCGGTTTCAATTAAATATTGCATGCGTATTTCAATTCAAGTAATTTAATCCCTGTTTATAAACTCTTTAGTTATCCCCGTTACCTTTGTACAACCAGACTTGTCATTGATTTATTCACCCTTGACACCATAGATGAAAATCTAGTTGATACAATAGTATGAGCTAGAAATGTTGCAAAACTTTATGCTTAGACCAAAGTTTTGGTTTTGGGGATCTTTCTGCCAAAGACCAATGTTGTCAAATGGTTTTCACCATGACATTGGGTTGTCATGGAGATTTGCAAATGTTTTTGAAAGCAAAGAAAAAGGAAAATTAGTTTGGACTTAGGCGAAATGGTTGGTTGGATGGTGCATGTTTATGCACGGGCTCAAGCCGGGTAGGGTTGAGGCCCAAGGTTTTGTGGTAGTCGCTTAGGTCAGTTAAGGACCGGTCTTCGAGCGATAAATTGCTATGCCTCACCGTACAACCACATGTCTTGAGAATAGGGAGGGGACCTGGCTAACTAATTTGCAAAGTTCCACCGTGGTTGTTCCATTTGGATGTGTGGGTGGTCTTTTATAACCTGTGTTTCCCACTGGCGCAAGAAAGGGCTTGAACCTTGCGGATGGTTAGTCCAAAGAGGGTGAAACCTTAGCGAGGAGGGACTGCGGTGGAATGGCGCATTGTAAAGGCCTTATCACGTGCTCTCACCTATGGAAGTGAGTGGTGGTATCGACGGATGCCAAACAAACTAGAGAAGTCGTGTCATGTGGGCAAAGTGTACAACCTCTGCAGAGTGTAAAACTATTCAAATAGCCATGTCCACGGTCATAGACATGCTGGCAAGCCTCTCCAAGTTAGATGTTCGTTTTGTTTTCAAAAGGATTTGTTAAACTGGTTTTGGATGTCTATCCGATTGGGTTTTGGGCGGGGAGCCTTGTGATAGGAGGGTATCCTTCACCACTTGTTGATAAATGTTATCCAACTATAAAACTGAGTTTTGGAAAATGAATTTTAGTTATGGTGTAATTGCCTTGGAACTTAGTATGAGTATTTACAAAAAACTTGGCTTTGTACAAATCAACCCTATAAGACCTCCTTTGAAATATCCATGCATGCATTATACTTTGTTACCTCACGGGTGTGACTTGCGAGCACGGTTGTTGTGCTCACTCTTGCTTGTTGTGATCCTTGAGCAGGTGAAGACGTCTATAGCGAGGAAGAGGACCAGATCGACTAGGTTGTGCCTCGGCCAATTACTGTGGCGTGTTGGATGGATCGCGCTCTTTTGTTCCGTTGTATTTTATGTTCGGCTCCTAAGCCACTTTTGTAAGCAACCCTGTTGATATTTTGATAATAAAGTTCGCGTTGTTGGATGTCACCACTTTTGCTACTGTGTGGACTAGCAGCTGATCTTGGGACTAGCTCAATTGCACAAAGGTCTTGGGGTGATCCCTAGTCTCACGACCTCCTTTGGGATTGGTCATGAACTTGGGGTGATCCTAAGCCTCACGACCACTCTCGGACCTCAGGGTGGTCTTGAAAGACCTCCAGGTGGTCTTGTTGGGCCTCTCGGGTGGTCTTGAGGGACCTCTGGGTGGTCTTGACCTCTCGGGTGGTCTTGAAGGACCTCCTGGGTGGTCCTGGGAGTCCCGGTCGTGACAACCGAGTCCATGAGATCGACGAGCTGGAGAATCCCAGGAGGGTGTTGTCCTCGTTCGCTCGAACGACCATGAATGTAAGTACCTGATGTTCGGTATTCACATATATGTCTTTTCTCGCTTCTTACTGTCTTTGTTTATGCGGAAAGCCTTGGAACAAAATGTTACTATTGTTGAGTACAACAGACAACTTGTCTAGCTTCGACAGGAGAAGGCGATGCTCTATGAGCAAGCAGAGAGAAGGTAAGTAACTGGTATTCGTAGTCGTTTTATGTTTCGACCACTTATACAGTACTCACGGGGATTGTCGTAGAAGAACTTACGACTAGGTATCGATCATAGGAAAACTTACGACCAGGTAATGTCGTAGAAAAACTTACAACTAGGTGCTGATCGTAGGAGGACTTACGACCAGGGTGTTGTCGTAGAAAAACTTACGACAAATTTTCAGCCGTAGAAGAACTTATCACCGCTTGTTTTATACTGATGTCTACTCTTTTCCTCTATAGGTTCAAGAGCGACGAGAAATCCTTAGCTGATTCGCTCGACTTTAAGAAAGCCGAGGCGAAAAAGCTAAGTGAGAAGAATAAAGACCTCCTTAATAAGCTTCAGGAGGCAAACTCTACGATCCAAAGGTTGAAGGGACAAATAGTCGGTAAGTGCTGAACTTGAAACCGCTTACGACCTTCCTTTCTTTTTCTAACTCTTATTCTTTTTCAGAAAAAGAGGTCGAAGTGGGGAAGCTTGAAACCGAGGTCAAAGAAAAGACTTTGGTTCTTAACAAGATTACCCGCATCACCAAAGAAAAAGACCAAGAAGTTCAATCGTGGGAGGAGCGCCATATAAAGAACACTGCCTCTCACTAGGAGGAAGTCAAGAAGTTAGATTCTTGACTAGTTGGTAAGCAAGTCTTTACCTGTGATCAGTTTTATTTCCTTTTGAGGTTATTTTATCTGACCCGAGCACTTAACAAGCTGGTCGAAGACTCAAATTTTAATTCCCTGCATTATTTGGCCATTTGCTCATTCGACTGCCCCATTGCTCTGGGGATGGGCAACAGAGGCGTTGTAGCTTGGTACCCAACTCGTCGCAAAATTCTTGGAATTTTGTGCTCGAAAATTGTTTACCATTATCTGTGATTATTCGACTTGGGACTCCAAACCGAGTAATCACGCTTCTCATCATGAACCGTTTTGCGGCTTCCGTTGTTATCCCAGTTACAGGTTCGGCTTCAATCCATTTTGTAAAAGTATCAATAGCCACAAAAAGGAACTCGAAGCCTCCTGGAGCTTTTGGGAACGGTCCTAGGATATCGAGACCCCAGGTCGCAAAAGGCCAAGATAGAGAAATTGTTTGCAATGCCTGAACTGGTTGGTGTATTTGCCTACTATGAAATTGGCATTGTGCACATTTCTTAACCAACTCTTTGGCATCGTAGAGAGTTGTTGGCCAGTAAAATTCTTGTCAAAAGGCTTTTCCGACCAACGTTCTGTAGGAAGCATGAGTTCCACAGATGCCCTCGTGTATGTCGTGAAGAAGGTTTAGTCCTTCTCTCTACGATATGCATCCATGAGTACCCCTTGAGTGCCTCGTTTGTAGAGGACTCCTTCGACCAAAGTATACATTTTGGTCTTTCGGGATAAACGATCCACCTCGAGATCATCGTCGAGTACGGAACCTGTCTGAAGATACTCACAGATGGGATGCATCCAGGTATCTTCATATTCTAGAGAGGCTGTCTCAATAGGAGGTGTCACTGGTGTTTCCACCAGAGATGGCTTCTGGAGTTGCTCCAGGAATAGTCCTTTTGGTACTTATGATCAGGAAGAAGCTATTCGAGCAAGCTGGTCTACGAGGAAATTATCCTTTCGAGGCATGAATTGTACCTCGAAACCGAAAAAATGCTTTTCAAGCTTTCGAACCTCTGATAAGTATCAAGACATAGTCGGATTAGAGCACTAGTACTCTTTTCCGACTTGATCATGACTAGTTGAGAGTCTCCTCACACGAGTAGTCGTCGAATCGCGAGCGCTTTTGCAGCTCATATGCCAGCTAGCAAAATTTCGTATTCTGCCACATTGCTAGTGGTCTAAAAGTTTAATTGAATGGCATACTTTAAGGCCTCTACGTTAGGAGATTTCAGGACCACCCCAGCCCCCAAGCCACTTAAAATAAGTGACCCGTCAAAATACATCGCCCATCGGTCGGGAATCAGATCGGGATCTGAGCAGTTCAGATTTGTCCATTCGGCGACAAAGTCTACCAAGATCGGGGATTTAATGGCCGTTTGGGACACAAAATGGAGGTCAAACTCCCCAAGTTCTTCTGACCATTTAGACATGCGTCCCGTTGCTTCCCTATTCTGGAGGATCACTCCTAAGGGAAATTTAGACGGCATAATTATCGTGTGCGTCTGAAAATAATGTCGCGGTTTCCTCGAAGACATGAGGAGGGCATAGAGAAGTTTTTGGACCTGAGGGTAACGCTCCTCAGGCCCGTGCAAAACTTCACTTACGTAGTAAACTGGTCGTTGGATGTTTTCACGATCTACGACCAGTACTACGCTCACTGCATGTGGCGTAGTAGCTAGATAAATTAAGAGCGTCTTTTCTGGTTTCGGGGAAACCAAAACAAGAGTACTCGTAAGATATCTCTTGACATCCTCAAAGGCAGTGTTTGCCTCTTCTGACCACTCGAAACACTCGAGCTTCCTTAGAAGTTTGAAGAAAGGTAGTCATTTTTCTCCTAGTCGTGCGATGAAACGACTAAAGCCTCCATACACCCTGTGAGTTTTTGGAATTCTTTCTTCGTGGTTGGAGGGCGCATTTGCACGATGGCTTTTATCTTTTCGGGGTTTGCTTCGATCCCTCGTATAGAGACCAGGAATCCAAGCAATTTTCCAAACACACACTTCTCAGGATTGAGTTTCAGACGGTGTTTTCTGAGGTTGTCGAATGTCTCCTGCAAGTCTGAAACATGATCAAGCCGTTTGATGCTTTTTACGACTAGATCGTCAACATAGGCTTCCAAATTCCGGCCTAGCTGAGGTGAAAAAGTCGATTGCATCAAGCGTTGAAAAGAAGCGCCAGTATTTTTTAGACCAAATGACATTTTTACATAACAAAATATACCAAATGGAATAATAAATGCGGTCTTTTCTTCATCTTCTAGACACATATTAATCTGATGGTAGCCAGAATATGCATTTAGAAAAATTAATGTTTTGCAACCAGCAGTAGAGTCAACCAACTAATCGATACGAGATAAAGGGAAATCATCTTTTGGACAAGCTTTATTAAGATCAGTGAAGTCTGCACACATTCGCTACTTGCCGTTAGACTTCCTAACCATTACAGAGTTGGCCAACCACTCTGGGTGCTCGACTTCTCTTATAAAGCTCGCTTTAAGTATCTTGTCCAATTCTAACTTTATTGCATCTCGTCGATCAGGGGCAAATCTCTGTAATTTTTGTTTTATGTGTACTTTGTCAGACCGTAGAGCTAGCCTGTGCTCGATTACATCCCTGGGGACTCCGGGCATGTCGGATGCTTGCCACGCGAAGACATCTACGTTTGCCCAGAGGAAAGCATTGGCGGTGTCTTCCTATTTGGGGTCGGAAGTATCCCTGATGCGAACAGTTTTCGAGGGCTCCTCCAGATCCAGGGGAACCTCTTTGACTTGGTCGTTCGGCTTAGGTGCAGCTTTAGGCTTCGACCGCTTGGTCGAAGGTCGCCCTTTTCTTTCCGAAGTCAAGATCATCGACCAACCATCTCGAGGGATCGACGGTCGCACGTATGCGCCATCTTCTTATCACAGTGAATTGTGATTACTCCTTTGGGACCTGGCATCTTAAGACATTGATACCCATAATGAGTTGCCATTAAGAATTTTACCAAAGCTGGTCATCCGAGTATGGCGTTATATGCCGTATTGAAATCGACCACATCAAAAGAGATCTTCTCTATCCTGAAATTACTTTGTGAACCAAATGTTAAAGGAAGAGAAACATGACCAATGGGTTTGGCCGAAGACCCCGGTACGATACCATGAAAAGAGTATCGTGCCGGTCTTACCTTGGTCCTGGGTACTTGCATCTCGTCCTGGGTACTCGTAAACAGAATATGTAACGAGCTACTACCATCAATCAATACTTGATTTACTCGACAGTTGTTGATGGTGGGTTCGACTACGATCAAAAAGTGACCTGGTCGAGTGGAAGGGATCGGGCAGTCAACCTTCTCAAAAGAGATGGTGACTTCCGACCACTTCGGTAACTTATTGACAAGAGGAGGGTCAATGGAGCTTACCTCATGTTCGACTGCCTTAAGCTGTCGCTTTGACTCGTATGCCGATGATACCCCAAAGATGTGCTCGATGGTGTGTCCAGGATCTTGAAATGACATCTCCTCATTATCGCCTGACTGTGTACGACCACTAGCTTGCCCTACCTTTTCGACAGTAGCAAGTGGTCCTTTGCCGTTGTAGTAGTCCTCGAGTTTTCGTTGGAAAACTCGGCAGTTGCGAAGGTCATATCCTTCCTTTTTATGGAAAGGGCACCACCTAGGCTTATCATTCTTCTGTTTAGGGCGCTTACCTTTGCCTCGATCGGAGTATTGTTTGGAGCTTCGTGGTTCCTTATCGCTTACGGCCAGGACCTCCTTAGAATCATTGGCTTGAGGCTTGAGGCTTTTGGTCCTTCACCTTGTCCTTGGATTTCTTGGCCTTTTTGTCCTTCTTCTTGCTACTTTCGCCGGTCTCTTGAGGATGCTTGTCATCTCGATCGATGATTTTGGTCCACTCGACTGCTTCAAAGAAGTGAGCGATGGCACCGATCACCATCTCAAGAGTTCAAATGACAAGAGTCGAAGGATTCAAAGCGATGTGTTCTACGATTCTTTTGCTGTGGACTCCCTGCTTGAAGGCTCAGATAACAGATGAGTCAGAAACCTCATAAATTGAATTGCGAATCTGACTGAAACGCCTGATGAATTGGCGTAATGTCTCAATGGTCATTTTGTCTTATCCTGTGCAGGTCGTCCTCCTTCCCGGGGCGATGGTAGGTGCCCTAGAAATTGGCTAGTAGAAGGTCACAGAGGTGTTGCCACGAGTAGATCGACTCAAGCGGGTTGGTTTAACAACCACAATCGAGCAGACCCTTCAAGCACAGTCGGAAGGTAATTCGCCATGATGTGCTCTTCTCCTCCTGCTGCTTGGACAGCGGTCATGTAGATCTGAAGAAACTCGATGGGATTTTGAGACCCATCAAACTTCTCCATGTTCCTATGTCGAAACCACGGCGGCTAGTGAACTGCTCGGAGGTCAGGCGAGAATGCCCGGCATCCGGTAATCACATCGTAATGCCTTCTTTGCAAGAAAGAGGGGTTGATGTCGCCAGGTGATCGTACACGACGATACCCGGCAATGGGTGAATCTAACTTATGATAAGTCTCAATCCTACGAGGGTAATACTCCTCGTATTTCATCTACTGTTGCAGACCTCTGGGTCAGAGTGGCGAGTGATCACTTCTCCTGAGAGCTTTTTGATCATCAGGCATTCGAGGAACCCTTTTCTGGTTTGGGGAATGATGCAACTTGTGGCGATCTCCATGCGGTGAGTTATTCGAACGACTAGAAGCTGATGGAGCCATACTGCAACGACTTCCAGAATGATGTCGGTGAGGACGCTCGAGTTTGCTCATTGTGCCAGAGTTTTCCGGCGATCTCTTCGTGAAGAGGTCGAGCCAGCTTCGGCGAAGTTCTCGAGATGGGTTTTCAAGCAGATCATTGATATGTTAGAGCTCTTGAACTTCTTCCGACTGGTATTGAGCGCACCTAGGCATTTTTCTCTAAGCTGTAATTTGTTTCCATCGGGTTGTTTCAGAATCGTCCATACCTGATCCTTGAGCTTGCCTCAGTGAAGTGCGATGATCTCGAGAATTTCCCGCACGCTCATCAGAGTATTGACTCTACTCATCGCCGGAGGTGTCCTTGCCATTGCCACGAGCGGTCGTAGGGTATGATCGTCAAGCAGCGTCCTCAGTCCTGCCTCTAGGAAAGTTATTGCTACCTGAGGGAAGAACGAAGACCTCCTATTAATGACCTCCACTTGCACTTGAGGCCTCCTCACTTGAGGAGTAGTCGAATGACATCATCTGGCGACTTGGAGTAAACCCCTCCAGGAAGGGGAATTCCAGGTTATAGCCATCTTCGTCCGTAGGTGAGCCCTGCGTTGGGATGGTCGAACTCGCAAGAGAAGCGTGTTTGATCGCATCCTTGGCTGGGTTAACCGAAGAGAGAGGACCACCAGATGCTGATGAAGGACCAGAATTATGACTTCCAAGACTTGTCGCACTGTGCCTGACAAATTCGGATGGACTTGAACATTTGGAGGAGAACCCTTGCCATGCTCGAGCCCGCTTTAGGACCGCCCTCGCTAGGTTGGATGGACCCTTGCCCTCTAAGGAAGCTGGTTCCTCATCTGGACGTATCGTTGTGGAGGATAAGGATCCCTCCTCAACTCCATCGATGGTATGATCTCCTAGAGAATGATCTCTGGAGGCGACGTCACCACCGGACGATACAATACTCGACTCGTAGTCGAAATTGGCAACCATGTCGATATCTATGTAATCGGCTAAGTCGAACCAGTTCTCCTCGTTCCACTCTCCTGCCATGAGAGCATTAGAGTTGGAAAAGAGCAAAGAAAGCTGGTGACTCGAAGATTCCCCACGGTCGACGCCAACTGTCAGTGTTTTAGAACCGAACTTACGTAAAGATTGTTTGATTCGGGGGTTCCCCTAGGCTCAAATCACGCAGAGAGAGGCGACACGGGGATTTTTATATAGGTTCGGGCCTTCTCCTGAGAGAATAACAACCCTACTCCTGTGTGTATGTATTGAGTATGCTGGATTACAATATCAAGAGAAAGACTAGAATGATGCGCCTTGTGCCCTTGATTTTCCTCCCTCTGATCCTCTGATGATTCTGCCTTTTATAGTACTCAGAGTGTGCTGCTATTTTTCCGATCCAAAGGGCGCCTTAATGTTCCAGATTATGGAGCCGTTACTAGAGATTATTGTGGGAGTAGTAACGTTCCCACGTTGCGAGTTAGTTATCACCATGATAGGGAGTTAAATCGTGCCATTATTCCAGAGAATAACAGCGTAGTTTACTGCCCATATCTTTAAATATGGTGTGAAAACTTCCCTGGTCGATTAGGCCCACATGTTTGTAGGCCACATCGACTAGAGACTGGTCGTAGAAGAGCTTACGACCAGGTGGTGGTCGTAGAATAGTTTATGACCATAAACTGATCGTAGACAACCTCTGTAGAGTATAAACTGTTCGAACAGCCGTGCTTATGGTCAAAGGCAGACATTGGAACTTACTAGAGTTAGTTCTATTTCAAAAAACTTTTGTGGATGGGATGAAAAACATGGTGGGCTCACCTAACCCTGAATTTGGATTTTTCCTGGGTTGTCGTACCCAGTGATGTTAATAAGTAGGGGTAGCCCCAATCAGAAGTAAGCATAAGGTGGAGGTAACCTTCACAATTATTAATATTAGACAATTATTCTCTTTAATAAAATATGATTTGGTAAAATGCTAAGTGATAGGAGTTTTTAATTGTGGTAATTGAAAATGTTGCTTTTAGCAATTAAAAGAACCTAAGCCTTCCTTGTTAAGCCTTGCACGTATATTATTGCATTCTGTGTGTTGACTCACAAGCACGGTTGTTTGTGCTCACTCTCGCTCTCCCCCAAAAACTCAGAGAAGTTGTAAACCGAGGACACTGTGCGTATTTCGAGGATCCAGGTGTTGATGGCTACGAGCTAGGTCGTGAACCCTAGTTGGCTGTCTGTGGGCGTGTCCTGAGGGTCCAACATGTGTGTTTTTTTTATTGATTTTGGCCTGATCGGCCCATGAGTAAGTCTACTATTATATTTACGCTTTCGCATGATATGTTTTTAAATATTTAGTAATGTAACTGTGAGCACTACCTACTGATCCAGAGAATAGTGCGGTAGAATCACAGTGTATTTTGGATTATTAAAATCCGGATCTGACATCAAGCATAACACAAAAGCAAACTGGGATTAAGCAATTAGAGAGAGATAGAGATGCAACCAATAACAATTACTAAATCATCCGGGTTTGAAGTCACCCCATCAAACTGAATGAGGAATTGGATTTGGTACCGCTAGCGTTATTCTCGTTAGCTAACCTTGTAGACATGACGCTATCAATCGACAAAGAAAAGGCACCACCATAAACAACAAAAAGTATCATACTCCCTCTTACAATTAAACTAAGAAAGAATCCATTAAAATCAGCTAAAGAAAATGCATTTTAAGATCATATATCGACCGAGCTAGAGGGAGTGCAGATAACACCTTCGTGCTCATTTCAACGTCTAGAAAGATTTGAATGAAAAGGAATGCCTCAGAATTAAACATTTCATTTTTGGTGGAATATGTGGACAAATAATTCCATACAAGACAAAAACCAAATGGTTCTTGCTGTATCAAATCAATGTCTTGAGCAGGCAAGCGTCCCAAAAGCCAATAACATCCTCCGGTATAAATGAAGGGAAAAAGAGAGCGCAACCACACAGGCCACGTCACCCGATTTCCCTGTGCCGTCCGATTCTGCGCTGATTTCCGTCGCGTCCGTCCGATGCTTCCTGCGTTTTGCTTGCCTGCGTTCGCGTCGCTTCGTCTCGACCGTTCGATGTTTTTCCTCACTTTTACGCCATCCGATTCTCCCGGGCGGAGCGCTCTTACGCGCTTTCCCTTCGTTCCCTCTGCTGTCTCGGTTCCTTCCTCATCCTCATCCCCTCTAGCTCTCCATATAGTCTCTCTCCACGCTTTCTCCGCCGTCGCTCCTCCCCTTCCCCTCCCCCGGCCCCGTCTAAATCCCCTCCACCTTCCTCTCCCCCGGCCCCTGGACCCGTCCACTCCACGTTCCCCTTCCCGGACCCCCGCCTAATTCCCCTCCACCTTCCTCTCCCCTGGCCCCTGACCCGTCCACTCCACATTCCCCTCCCCTGTTCCCTCCCTGGCTTCCCCTCCCTCGCGCGTTTGGGACTACGCAACGCGACGTCCCCATTGCTCTGCTCTCTCCATTTTCTCCCCATCCGATTTCTCCTTGAGCTTTTGCTATTGCGCCATGGGGCTCTTGGCTTGGCCCGCGCCTCCAGCCTCCTGCAAGGCCTCGCCGCCGCTTTGACCTTGACCGCCGCTCGCCTTGCCCTGCCCTGGCCGTCTTGGCTCGGCTCATTGCGCCTCCCGGCCGACGCTCGACCTCCCCCTGTGTCTTCCCGGCTCGAGCTTGCCCCTGACCCTCGGCTTCCCCCTTCATCATTTATTTTGTTTGCTTTGTTTCGGTTTTAACTGTTGGTGCTTGCTTTGTCAATATCATCAATTTGCTTCTTTTCCTGTGAGATTCAGAACACGGATATACCAATATGCGTGCTACTTCTCTTCAAACTGAAACACTGAGGCCTGTTTTGATGAGAATTAGTTTGATTATAACTGATGGAACTGTTACACCAGAGGGACATATTGCAATGCAAGGTATGTGATTTTCTCAAGTTTATTGTAACATCTTGACTCCTTTTGTGTGATTGTGTCTGTGTGTGTTATCATGTAGTCTAAAATTCTGCACAATATAAAAATAGTACTATTGATACTGACTGATCTTTGTTCTCCAATAGAAAAAAAATACACATGGATGTCCACTTGCCATTGTTTCAAACTAGGTTAGGGAGGTCAGTTTCGGTTAGCAAGAGCTCAATTAAGAGGGCAAGTGCGGCTCTGGAACCAAGGAACATTGCAAACGACTTGTAAGGTAAAATGCGCTCAAAGCATCACATAATGGTTTTTTAGTTAGCATGTGACAAATGAGTCATGTCGGCCAGTTTCAGTTCGCAAGAGCTCAATTAAGAGAGCAAGTGCGGTTCTGGAACCAACAAACATTGCAAAGGAATTGTAAGGTAAACTACGCTCAAAACATCGCATAATGGTTTTGTAGTTAGCATGTGATAAATTAGTCATGTCTTTTTTAACAAACGTTTTTTCTTTGTGAGATGAAGTTGATTTAGATGGTGGCCATGCCACTCCAATGTTCAAAACTGGATTAGGAAGGTCTATGTTAGCAAGTGACAACTCCAGAAAGAAAGCACATGCTATCTTAGAGGCTGAAGAGGCAGTATAAAGTGGTGACTTCATGTTCTGAATTAAAAGTTACTTTGCGTGGATTAAAAACTTGGTATACATAGCTTTTCTTACGATCTACACCCAATTAAACATTGGCGCGCCGAGGCAATATCGCAGTGGGAATTTTCAGGTTGCATATACATGTGATTTCAGGTTGCTCTGCTTTTAGCAGTTCTCTTGGACCAATATCATTTATCTTAAATTAGATTATGAAGACCGCAACATAGCTTCTTAGACAAAATCGTTTCCATAGGCAAGGTCATACTTTAGTTGATCAGCTTATGCTATATGCTACATTCCGATATTGTATATCAATGCAACCAGTATAGCAGTATTGAGATAGAGCAATCATTTATCTTCATGGATTTGTAACATGACTAGCCATTACTACATGCCATCTGAGCAAAATGGTTGTGTAGCATGATTTCGTTAGTAAATTCTAAAAATATAAATGTTGTCAAAATTTCAGAGGATGTCAGTTTTCTCTCTCTTTTTTCTGGCAGATGGTAATTATCGAACCTTAGCCATTTTGCATGGTTGAATTTTTGCTTTAATGGATTGATTCATTTAATACCTTTCAGTTGTAAATTGTAGCTATTATGAACAACTAATGGGATTTCTTTGCGATACTAAAATTTCCATCTACTAAAATTTCTCTGAAGGCACAGCTACTACTAGCAAGCCTAGGACAGGGAGGGGCTCAAGGCATTAAAGGGATGACGAAAATTATAGGCTCACTTACTATTCCTTTGTAACTTTAGTCCCTCAAACTTCGGGTAACATATTTCTACCACACAAATTGTGCTTATTTCACTCCCTTTTTTTTTGGGAGCTGTCATGGCTTTGATCTGTGCTACAGGTGCTCTACACTACTCTTTAACTATAATGCATTATCCAGTTTATTGCGTGCTATGTAGAGTTCAGTTTAAGCCCACATAAATCATTCAAAGAGTGAGTGAGTGAGAGTTAATGACTGGAATTTACTGTGAGCCTATGTTTTGGTAGAGCTCAATCTATGTTTTTAAGCCTAATGAAATTATAGATGGGATGCCTCCCGGTTATTTATCCTTTATTGTGTTCTCATGAAAAGAAGGGAGGAAAGATAGAAAGAGAGATATTGTACTAGGTTCCTTTATGCTTACTGTTTTCTAGATGTTGTCTCTATCTGAATATAGTAGCCAAAAATGTTGATAGGATTGAAGACTCTGTTACCATAAAAGAGAATAAATTCTGAAGAGAACTCTTAGAAGCATCTTCGATCACAAATGATGATCAGAAAAAAAAAGGAAATGTTATATGATGTTTTATAATTCATTCCTGCAAGCACCGCTTGGCAATGATTGCTTCAATTTGTCCACAATCATCTGAGCTATTAGATTCTGATGTCAATGATATTAATCCTAATTCATGCAATGGTATTCTGAACCTTACTAATTAATTGTTTGTTGAGATGTCACTGATCAGGTTTTTCCTATCTCATCCTAGAATATCGCTGTCCAATGAGGTAGTCTCAGAGAGGGAGTCCAGCAGAGTGAACAACGCAAAGCTAAATTTCATAAACATCTTCACCAGAACTATAGAAAAAACTCAGAAATATCCCTTGGGGTGATGGCTTCCTATTTGACTATGCTAAGCAACAAAAGGTCATCTGTTCTTTGGAATATGCAATTCTCAAGAATATTATCGAACTGTCTTAGGAGATTTAAATTCATCTGAACCAATTGAAGTCAATACCTTTCCTTAACCAACTCATCAGAACATCTCTCTTGCATATATTCAATGATCATGTCGCAGTAAAAGCAATTTGATGTGTTCTTGTTTTAATGTGCTATTGACAGATCACTGATTTGTGGAGAATAGCACTTGCAAGTTAGAATTGAGGAATCAGCGTAAGGCCACTATACTAAACATTTATTTAATGTTAGTGTTACATCATCTTGTGGAATAGCATCCAGCCTGATTAGCAGTTTGATTGTTGATAATATGACCCCAATGATTATTCCTTATAGTTTTCAATTTTTTACCAAAATTGTACTCGCTATATCCTTTAATGATTCTGTTTTTCTTTGTTACAACAAGTAGCAGTTAACCACGCTATAAAGATGGATAGAGATAAGTGCATGGCAGGAGCTTCTGACGACCGGTGCTTGTGCGCCTTTACAAACAGCCGATGTGAATACTTACAAATTATAGTTGGTTACCCTTCATTCTTTTGTATGTAGTCTCTACCAGAGTTCACTTTGTGTTGAAATCCTGTTGTAAGGGTCTCTTACTGTTTTGATGAAAAACATATAACTTAATTTGCACATGGCTCTCTCTCTCTCTCTCTCTCTCTCTCTCTCTATATATATATATATATATATATATATATATATATATGACGATCTGGTAAACAGCAATAGCTCTATAATTCATACTGACCGTAGAGATGCATTGCATCATATTTTTTAAGATCTAATTTTAAGGCCACTACTTTTAGGGATGTGTCTTCGATACCATAACTTTGACAAGGCAGGTTGGCTTACGAAGAGCCTGGCATGATCCAATACTGACAAAAAAAATACATTAGTTTAGAACATTTCTAGAATAGTTCTACCCATTTCCGGATCAGCGCGTCCAAGGACGCGCAACGGCCACTAGTATATAAAAAAGGACTGTCACAAGAAGGCTATAGAAGCCTTAACAACATCAGTGCATAAGCCTAATAGCAGAATGCAATGTTTAATTCATTCCTCTATTTTGCGCATAGTTTATGGAAACAAGTGGTGATGCAGAACATGTATTTCTGCGTCTAAAAATTGCATGGTACAAATGGATCAAAGTTTCCAGAAGCAATCTGTTTTAAAATATATAACAATCTGTTATACCTATATAATTTATATTAGCATTTCGGGCTCGGTGTTGGACCAAAATGTTACAATACTTGTTGTGTATTTTCTCGTATAACTTGTACGCGTGCGTTGTACTCTATTTATATGCGCAAATACTGAAACAATCGTTGTGGATTCAGTCCGCAATATTATCACATGTACAGAATGTGATCCAATCGGCAGCATTTATTTTTTTATGGAAAATCAACGAGATGCAAGCAGTACAGAAAAGTGCATGCTGCATGCATGGTGGCTCCGCTTGGCCGCGACCAAATTATGTAAATCTCCAAGGAAATACTCCTACTAGTACTAGCTAGTGCGTCCATGCTCTGAGCAGAGAGCAGAGCAGAGCATGGGGGCATGGCAGCTCGCCGTCGTCGTCCTTGCGGTGTTCATTCAATTTAAACTCCATATAGCTAGCTAGGCGTGCAGGCAGGGACTCCCATCGGTCGATTGATTAGGAGGTGGCAATGCAGTAGGGTTCCAGGATGAAGAGCGGCTTCTGTCGCAGCTGCCGGCACCGCCGCACGCTCTGCACCAGCTCCTGCGTGTCGCCCACCCGCGACGTGAACAGAAGCGGGGCGTGCTCGCCGCACTCCTCCTCCTCCTCGTCGACGCCCGATTCCTCTCCTGCCGCGGTCGTCGACGCGACCGCCACTGCGGCGGCCAGCGTCGTCGTGGATGACGGCACCCGGCGCAGCCCTGGCGCCGGAGCCGCAGGCTCCTCAGAAGAGACACAGCGCTCTTGGGCTGGCTGGTGGTCGTCGGACAGCGGCGCGCTGCCCACGAACTTGTTGATGACGAGCCTCGACCGGTGCACCTTGCCGGCCGCCGCGGCCACCTGCGGCTGGGTGCTGCTCACCGTCACCTCCACCACGGTGCCCCTGTCCACCACCTCCACCTCGTCATGTTCCTCCTCGATAATTTCTTCTTCCCCCTCCCCGTCGTCGTGTTGATCCTGCTGTTCCGTCTCCAGGCGCTCCTCCTTCTCTGCTTCTTGCACCACAGTGTTAGAGGTGGTAGTGCTCTGCTCGCGAAGAGAGCAGTCGACGAAGCAGAGTCGGAGGCGGCCGCCCTGGCGCTGCGCGTGGAGGTACCCGTGGTGCCTGACGGGCACGGCCTGGACGACGAGGCGGCCGTCGCGGCGGTGCGGGCGCATCTGCAGGCAGGGGCCGTCGCGGCGCGACATGGACGGCAACGGCGGAGGGAAGGCGCGCTGCGGGCGCGAGCAGTGGTAGTGCACGGCCGTGAGCTCATCCTTGCTGATCCTCCTCTCCCCCGCTTGTTGTTCCAGCGTGTCATCATCGCCTAATTTGTCCGGCTGCAAATCCAATGCCATGGCCGGCGGTAGGAATATGGGCTCCTCCTCGGCCTCGGGTTGGGCCGGCGATGGCGCGCACAGCCATGGCATGCCCATGGCCGTGGCGTCGTCCAAGAGAGAGAAGGAAAGGAAGTCGCCGGTCTCGCAGCCGAGGCTCTCGGTGCAGACCTCGAGGCTCCTGTGGCTCATGGAGCGGCGGCGCACGAGGGGGTGGATGTAAGGCTTCTTGGCCGCCGGGGCCTTCTCCTTGTCTGCAGGCTGGGTGGCAGTATTCCATATGTCCAGTTGCGCGGGGCGGTGCTGGTGGTCGTCGCCCTTGGCACACCAGTTTGGGACGACGTCGAACGTCGGCATGACCGCGGCGCCACGGCACACCGCCACCGACATCTCTAAAGATGGCGCGCAGCCGACCAAGAAGACGAAGATGATGATTATATATATCTATATATATAGTGTACACCGACAAGGGAGCAAGCAAGGCAAGGCAAGAATGAATTAATGAAGCAGCAAGCTTGTTTCTTGCTTGATTGCTGCGAGAAGGGAGCCAAGAAGAAGAAGGAGGATGGATGGATGCAACCAGGCTTGGTCTGGTTTGGTGAGGTCGACTCTGACGGGTATTTGTAGGCAGGCCGAGACGGGAAGGAGGGGCCCTCCACCTTCACTAGTTTCTTTCCTGCGCTTCTCTTCTGTCTGTGCCTGATTTTACTAACTGTTCCTTTGCTATTGCCATTGGCCGGCCTCTTCTCTTCTCTCTTCTCTTCTGGTGTTGTTAAAAGAAGAAAGTGATCAGTCACTAGTATATTCTCTCTTTATTTACTTAACCTCTTGCAGTGCTCTTGTGCTGGTTAATTACACAATTTACCTGCCAATATGCGTATAGTAGTAGCATCAGGCACAGACAGAGAAGCTGGTTAATTGTTCTTGTTATAGTAGTAGCATCTCTCTCTCTGTTCGACTTGTTACTCCATATGCTCTGCTGTTGGCAGTGACATCTCAGCATCAGGTTTGCTAGTGTAACATGTATATGCTCTAACTGCGCTTGCTTGTTCATGAGACTGCTTCACACTTTTCAACCTCATCAGGAAACTGAAACACGCATCAACTTAACTAAGTGCCAATTCGATCAATTTGTTGGGGATGAGTTTTCTTTCAGCTCTGCTACCCCACAGATAATTTGCACCTTAAGAATCGATCAGCTTTGCTTGATTCTAGCCCTGTTTTTTTTAATACAGAATGGCCCATCAACAAACTTGTAATATCCCTATGCGCTGCTAATAAATCTTTTACAGCTCTGCATATGCATACATATAAATATAAATATATATATATAGACACACACACATATATATATATACACACACATATATACATATATACATATACATATATACATATATATACATATGTGTGCGTATATATATGTGTGTGTGTGTCTATATATATATATATACAGCGGTGGGAGTGAGTCCCCCAGCATACATCACCAGTAGCAAGCATGTAACATTCTTTCTCCTAGGGAGGAAGTTGATCGAATTTAATTAAGCCCTCTCGCACGAACATCCTCGATTGTGGTCCAACGTGGCAGCAGCGACAGGTTCCCTCAGGAAGACCGGATCGACGACCGTGATTTTAATCACTTGGGAGCTTTGGAAGGAGCGTAACGCGCAAATCTTCAACAACTCAGCCTTAGCTCCCCTTGATCTCCTGGCTAAGATCAAGGAGGAGGGCTGAGCCTGGTTCCTGGCAGGGGCTAAATCTTTAGAGTTTTTCAGTTCTTTGTAATTAAGACCTTATTTTTTCCTTAACTCTAGCTCTGTGCGGTTTTATTCCGCTTCTTCTCTATTAATTTAACGGGCATCTCTCTTGCCGGTTTCATTCAAAAAAAAAGAATTTAACCAGCTGCATGCATACCTGACCTGACGGCAGCCCAGCCCACCACAAATATCCTTTGATTCCCTGCCTAGCTTACCTAGCTCAGCTGGCCACTTTGTTTTTTTACTTATTGCCCTGTTTTCATTTGTTCCGTGTTACTCTCGGTGGCTAATGCAGTCTGTTACACTTATGTTGCATCAAGCCCACTAGCTAGTCCTTTCAAAACTTAAATTACTTAGTGCGTGCCTTAATTATGTAGTGACCTGGTAACCCGGCCATATTCTTTTTCCTATATAGGAGTATATGCCCACCTATTGACTTTTGACAGATTCACATGCATGCATGCCATGCATGCATATGTGTACACTTTAATTTTTGCCTTAATTTGCAGAATAAATAATCTAACCCTGGCCTTCAACCCCATGTAGCAAACTCAAAATCCGAGATGGACTTAGAAATTCTTTTAGTGGAAACTATGGTATTATCATGTCATGTGCTGTATATGTCTAAATTACAACGAAGTTCTTCTATGCTAGCTCTCTCCACAAGTGAAAAGCATAATCGCCACTCCTTCCGTTTCGCTGTATTTGTCCATGAGCTCGGAGGTATTCATTTCAATACATTTGTTTATCAAGAGAATCTAGAGTGTACTTTTACAATTTTCTTTCTCTACACCTACCTAAATTCTTTGGAAGAGGTTAATCAGTTGTGATATGGCATTTAATAGGAGTATGTATGACCATTTATCATTAAGTATTTCATATATTTTGTGCTTCTTTGGCTTGTGCGAATATTTGGTTATGGACTCGGTGTTACATTTCTAAGAACATATTCACTTAAATCATGAAGAGTAACTTTCTTTCCTCCTCTTTTTACTATCAACATAGATGCCTTGCAGTGAATAAAATAATCTGGCCTTCAATTTAATCTAGTCTTGCCTGGTGAGGAGCCGTAACTGCAATATGCAATATGCAAAGTGCATGCAAGTGGTGGGAGAGAAAGAGGGAAGAGGAGAGATCAGCAAGGTTCCAATATTCCATCAATCCAAATCGATCCATCCCCCCGTTCCTTTCAACGTATTCTCTTTCTGCCTCCTTTTCTTCGTCCAATAATTAAAGATAATCTTGTCTCTAACATATACTACATTATCTTTATAGACAACATCTTCAATAGATAGTCTCTAGCATACTCTCCAACATTTATATTTTACAATTTTTCCTTTGAAACGGGTCTACATATCAACTAGAGTAGATTAATGTATCATGTCTTGTTTTGTGTGCACGACAGTCTCTTCAGGAAGAGATATACAATCTGTGCTTTCTCTCCTCTCCCCTCTCCTCCACGTAGGATTTTATTGACGTGGCATAGCTAAGAGACGACAATAAATACACTATTAGAGATGCCCTGAAACACCAGGGCCGAGGGACGCCTCAGCCGACGCTATGGGAGGGGGCACAGGATGGCAATTCAGATTTCAGGCGACGTGGTGTGGAACTGAAAACATCAACATGGACCTGTAGAGTTGTAGTAGAGTGGCCCACAAGCATCAGAAGCCCAATCCTCAATCCATAACCCTAAGTAACCCTAAGAGCATGCACGAACGTGGTGGCGGCGTCAGCTGTCTATAAGTCTTGACACTAGGACACGAGATGATGTGGAGGATATATAGAGGGAGAGCATGGAGAATTATGTCGTCTCTCATGCAAGAATGATCGTAACATAAGAAATAAGATACGCCATGACATGGAGTTCGCCTATATATATATAAAAAGATAACTCATTGTAGAAGATGTTTTTGATTTTGTCTATAAATGATATAGAGTAATACTGTAAACAACAGTTATTTATATCATTATACATTCTCTAAGTTACTGGGAGCGCTCCTCCCTGGCTGGCTTTCTAAGCCGTGGACACCGAGTCGTGGAGGGAGGCATGGAGCGAGCAGGCGAGGCGATCGACTACCAGGCGACGGGGCGGCGCGAGACAGTGGGAGCTAGGAGACGCAGCGAGCGGTCAGGATTTGCCAGGGTGTCCCAAATTCCTGGCTCCGCCGCGAGCCGAGTCTTAGTAATTTCGACGAGCCAGGAGCGTCCACGTGGCACCCAGGTCACTGTCCCGCCCTAGCTTAGCTAGCTTTTATTTATATATATATGATGTTCGACACGGCTCACCCGCTCACTCACGGTGAATCCACCGCCGTCCGATATGTCGTGGAATCTGATCGGACGTCCCTGTCCTAAAAGTTGTCGTCCTGTTGCCCCTAAGACCTAAAGTGGATTCGCTGCCTCCTCATCATTAGTTAGCATTAGCAGAGCTGCCGCTAGTAGTGGATCGATCATTTGGATACTGGAGTACTGGCTAGCTACTATACTCTAGCTACTATATCGTCTAATACATAGTATCTTAGTGTAGTTTTTTTAGTGCATGAGGAGTATTATGATACTATCTTTCCAATGTATGATTTCTTATGGTATAATATCTTAGACTGTTTCATTTAATTACATGCATGATATTTACTAGTATTTGAGCATTGTGGTCTATTTGTGGCATGTACTAAAGAAAATAAAGCAAGGGTCGATGGGCGCACGGGATCGATCACAATAAATTTTATGCGTTGGATTTCGAGACTGACTGGTATCCAGATTAGATACTAGAGCATTCTCTTTCTTTATTAACTATGATGCTACATCATCATTTTGCATATATATCAAACTTAAAATATCAGTCAAAGTGAAGCACTAGAAGCAGCCTAATGAACTCGACTCCTTGTATTAGGATTTGTCTGCGCTCCACGACGCTGCTTTCCTACTACTCTAGCTACATCGTATTCCGTGGAAACTCACTAAATCTTGGTGCCTTAAGCTAATTAAGCACAACACAACACAACAAATTAATTAAAGAGATATTCTTAGTTTGCATGCTCGCTAGCTCCCAAAATGGAATTGTGACCGGAAACAATTAAAATTGTGAAGGAGAAGGTTTTGTTTTCTATTCATTTCTCATGCACTCCGTATGATCTGCCTCCTTCGCGTGTGACCTCATGGCTAAATTCGATAGGGACCGGGAAATTAGATTAATTCGCTATCTATTCTCCTGTTGCTAGAATATTTTGAATGGCAACAGACGGTCTTAATTAATTGCTCCCTTCGATTCACGAATAATTGTCACTGTCGATTCTTATTCAAAGTACAATGATTTTGATCGTTACCTTTTTAATTCGACAATACGTATTTAAAAAGTCATAAATTTAAAACAGCTTTTTTAAAAATGAAAAATCTAACAATATCATTTTCATTTTCATTTTCATGCAAAGAGAAAGAAGTGGTGCTACTACCACTACCACACAGAGGGTCATCACATACGGTTTTAAACCCTCATCACAAACGGTTTATGAACTGTCTGATTTATTGCGTCTGTGATAACAGACGATTATCACATACGGTTTTTGAGCCGTCTATGATAAGTCACAACACCGACGGTTCGTATAAGTAACCGTCTGTGAACGCAAACTATTACAGACGGTTTCGACCACGAAATCGTCTGTGATATGTCTTCTATCACACAGACGGTTGATAAAAACACAACCGTTTGTGACGGGCTACATATCACAGACCGTTAGTAAACAGAACCGTCTGCGACAGTAGACGTTCACAGACGGTTTATACTACAAAACCATCTGTGACAGTTCGCTCTATATATATAATTTTTTCTGTTTTTCAGCTAGCCACAGGAAATGCTAGCCATACCCTCTGAAAACAATATGCAGATAACATATACAAGCAAATACACAAATACATCGATACATCACATATACACATATATCTATACATAAGTAAGGAGTTATGGTATTTATCGGTATTACATGAATATAGACCGTAATTATACACACTTATAGTGTCCAGCATCTTAAAAGTGAGGTGTCGAGGGCATTGCGGTTGAAGGGATCGAACAAGTTGTCGAAGCCCACCACGAAGAAGCTGGGCTCGTGGGGAAAATGCCCCACTGTGTACTTGACGGTGAAACCCGTTGGGCATTGTGTCCTCATCTCGTTGGTCTTTCCCATGTACCACGTATGCAAACAAACGACACTCATTCCAAGGCTAACTAAGAGCGTATCCGGGACCAACGGCTTTCCTAGTGAGAATGTCCAGCAGGGTGTCTTACCTTTCCATCTTTCTTACGCTCCTCCGAATGCCAACATAGTAATCTTGCCTCCTTTTCGTTCGCAAATAAACGCTTCAAACGGGGAATTACAGGAAAATACCACGACACCTTAGTAGGAGGTCCTTACTTCACCTCGATGCCCTCACCGTCATCGGAGTGATTCTTATGCTTGTATCGGGTTGCTTTGCACACCGGACATACATGCATATATTCTTTCTACTTCCATTCCCAATAGACAAAAAACCTTCTTGGCTTGGTAGGTAGTTCTAGGCAACACATTTCCCTCCGAAAGGATGTTTGCTAGGAGACCTAACAACACTGTGAAACTCTTGTCGGATCAACCATTGATTGCCTTTAATTTCGGTAGTTCAAGCACGGATAACAACCTTCACTACTACAGGAAGCCTCATCACAGACGGTTCGGAACCGTCATCACAGACGGTTTCCGAACCGTCTATATTTGTTGGTCTGTGATAACAGGCAGTTATCACAGACGGTTCAAAACCGTCTTTGATACACACTATCACAGACGGTTTTTTGTTGAAACCTTCTGTGAAGGCTATTATTACAGACGGTTTTCATCAAAAATCGTCTATGATCCGAGAATATCACCGACGGTTTAATTTACAAACCGTCTGTGATGACATTTTCACAGGAACCGTCTGTGATAGCCTTTTCTGTGGCAAACAAAATCGAAAACGGCTGCTAAAACTTCGGAGGCCGTTTAGAGGCCCTAAACGACCTTTTTTGGGGTTTTCACTTTTTCGAGACCTCGCGAAGAGAATCTGAGTTCGTATGCAAAAGTTATGATGATTTTACCGAACGGTGCGCGATCTACCATCTATATTTTTGCCCAAACAAAATAACTCAACATGAACTACACACATCACAGTAGCATCAACTCAGTAATCCACATCACAAAGCAAAGGGGGGGGGAGTAGAGAGAGTGAGGTCGTGGGAGGCCGGGGCGACGAAGTGGAGGAGGCCGAAGGCGACAAGGTCGTGGGAGGCCAGTGACGACGAGGTCGGGGCGAGGTGGAGGAGGCCGGGGGTGATGGTTCGGATGAGGCCGGTGATGATGACGCCGGGACGAGTTGGAGAAGGCCGCCGGCGACAAGCTCGGCGGAGGGCGGGGCGCAAGGTGTGAGGAGGAGAAATGGCAGAGGAGGAGATGGAGGTATGAGTGTGAGGAGGAGAGACCGCAGAGGAGGAGATGGAGGTTATATAAAGCGAGTTTGACGCCCATTATGTTTAAATTTTCGTTTCCGCCCAACAATCGAGAGCGGTTCTTGTTAAGAACCGTCAGGATAGCACCTATCACTGACGGTTTTTAATAGAACCGTCAGGATCATTCATGCACGGTTCTATTAAAGAACCGCTCGTGACCTGTGGCCTCCAGAGCGGCAAGGCGGCAGAGGCAAAGGCGGCGGCAGAGGATAACGAGATATCACAAACGGTTCTTAATTAGAACCGCTCGTGATAATTAATTATCGCTGAGCGGTTCTTATTCGTAACCGCTCGTATTATCACGCGGTTCTTATTGAGAACGATGCAGTGATTGGTCTGATTATCACGCAGCGGTTTGTGAATAGAACCGTCAGTGATAATTCGCTGCACGGTTCTATTAATGAACCGCTCAGTGATAGATGACTATCACTGAGCGGTTCTAAAAATACCGTCGTGATAGTCGCCCGCGCCACCCGCAGTCGGGGACGACCCATCACGAGGCGGTTCCAAAGGAACCGCTGCGTGATGGGCGCCTACTATAGCCTCGCTTTTGTAGTAGTGCTTGTGTATTCTGGCTTGCAGCCCGGGAACAAAGGTTTCTCCGAGTCCTCCATCAAGCCCTCGAATTTACCAAACTCTCTCTCACTATTGTTCCCTTCTGCATCGCGTAGCATCTGATCCAGATTGTGAGCACGCAACCTATCCTCATCGAAAGCACAGTCCACATCCGACATATCGTTGTCTCCCTCTACGATGTTACTACCTTCCTATATAATCTGCTCTTCACTGTGACTAGTCCAACATGGATACCCCTTCTTGAAACCCCTTCGAATCAAGTCTACTTCGATCTGCGTTGAGTTGGTAAACATCTTCAGATTATTGCAATCAATGCATAGACAGTACATAAATTTCATCCACTTCTTCAACATATCCTGCTTGGTAGCTCTTCTAAAAGTAGACACGCCATCAATGCACTCTTCGCTCACACGGTTTGTCGATGATCTAATATCGATCTTACGAATGAATATTCGGAGTCTCCTAGAATTAGAACCACGCAGAGAATGACACAGGGATTTAGACAGGTTCAGGTTTTCTCCCAAGAGAATAA
The DNA here is from genome assembly GCA_036346405.1 of Phyllostachys edulis. NCBI lineage: Eukaryota > Viridiplantae > Streptophyta > Magnoliopsida > Poales > Poaceae > Phyllostachys > Phyllostachys edulis. The sequence continues at coordinate 485,260 of CM070567.1, forward strand.
CAACCCTACTCTTGTGTTGTTCTTGTATTGACTATGCTGGTTACAATCAAGAAGCGTAATATGCACGCTGATGGGAGTTATTGTCAAATGTATGACACCTCCACGTTGCCTGGCAGTTGTCGTCGGAGACAGAAGCATAATACATGCAGTTATTCCAGAGAATAGCAGCGTATACTAACTGCTCTGTGTGTTGAACACAACGCATTAGATTCCCTAATTGATTGGGTCCATATGTCTATAGGTTTTATCAATTATAGGATAGTCATAGTTAACCTGGTTGTAGGAAGTCCTACGACCACAAGGTGGTCGTAGAAAGGCTTTTGACCATGGCATGGTCGTAGAAAGGTTTACGATCATAGGGTGATTGTAGAAAGGCTTACGACCACCCAGTTAAGTTTCTCCCTTATGAACACTAAGGGGTATACTTAAGAACAGTATAATGATATTGTTATCTATAATAAGAATTATAGATAAATAAATAATTGAGGATTATTAGATCCTCATCACGATTTTCAACGTACAACCGTCTGTGAATTATCATATCACAGATGGTTCGAATTAAAAACCGTCTGTGACGTCTGCAATTATCACAGACGGTTCTTGTTAAGAACTGTTTGTTTGTGATAATTATGTATTACAGACGGTTTTAGCCATCGCTAGTAACAAAGACGGTCACGCTTTGTAAACCCGTCTGTGATAATTACAACACCGACGGATTCTGAGGAACTGTCTGTGATAAAACGTCCAGTATAGTCTTCTCTGTAGTAGTGTATCGCAGAGAGGCGGATGGTGGCATATAGTATATCATAAACGCATGCACGATTCAGGGCATCTCCAATAGTGTATTTATTATCGTCTCTTAGCTATGCCACGCCAATAAAATCCTACGTGGAGGAGAGAGAGCACATGTCGTCTCTTTCTAAAGAGACTGTCGTGCACGTGAAATAAGACATGATACATTAATCTACTCTAGTTGACATGTAGGCCCGTTTCAAAGAAAAATTATAAAATATAAATATTGAAGAGTGTGTTTGAGACTATATATTAGAGATGTCTCTAAAGTTGATATAGTATATATCAGAGATAAGATTATCTATCACTATTGGAGATGCTCTCGTATCTAAGGATTTTTGAGAAATGATGGATGGGACGTACATCTGGATCTTTGAGAGATCTTGTGCTTGGTTTTTCTGGCCTTCTCCAATCCGGAGAGGATGAGCGGTCGTGTGTTCTCCATTGGGGGTGGAAAGCTAGCTAGATAGCTGTCTGTCTGTCTGCCTGCGATCTGTTTTCCAGAGAAAGAAAAGCAAGAAGAGAGAGGGACTCTCGATCTGGGATCCAAAGCTTTCGGGATATGGGTCGATCCGTGGGGCTGCATTCTACTGCTACTATTGCTAGTAAGTACTAACTTTCAGCTCTTTCACCTAAAAGCTAGAAATTAAGTTGTCGAGGAAATTAACGGGGACAGCGTAATTCAGCGCTCTCCGATCCTTGCGTGAACTCGAAGCAGATCCGCTTCAATTACTTGGTTTTCTTGAGATTGTACGTATTTGCCAGAATTCAAACTCGATCGTAACCTCTTGTTCGGTGATATTATATTAAATTTCTGGTTCTTCTTCGTCGTCGTATTTTGGCATTTTATATTATACTTCCCGAAAGAGCATCCGATCGAGAAACTAATTTAAGAAATGACCGCTCTCTCGGCGTCGGCAACCCTAACATGCATGCGGAGGAGGACCTGAAAAGAAGAGAAAATCTAGTCCCAATCAGATCTATCTGTCTGTCAACTCGATCGTCAATGTCTGATCCTTTTGGACACGTTAGCAGATGGCGCAAGTCCCGAGAGGAGATGCGAAGAAACAAATTAGGGATCGACGAGATCCAAGCAGGGGACGTGTCGATCATCCAAGGGAGATTTAGATTTAAGTAAACTAGCCAGTAGTTGACAAGGTGTGTCTCACTGCTGCCTGCTATGTAACGAGGCCGTTAATATAAATAGATAAATGGCTGTTGCCGCCTGCTACGAAATATAAGCTAGCTAGATAGGTGGACATACATATGTATATATATATATATGGGGGACAAGGCAATCTATCTATGTACTAGCTGCAGGATCTAGCTAGCATCCATCATGCAATCGTATATATCTATGTAAATAAAGCACCGCCTACTGAAAAGAGGCAGGCATGGTCCCTCCCTTGTCTCTTTTAATTTCCCTCTCCTCTCCTCTCCTCTCCTCTCTAAATGATTTGGACTTCCTTGAGTATGGTCTCTGGCTGGATCCTAGCTTGCTTATACTTTTGAATTGACAGTTTAATTCCGGCAGAAATCCAGCTAACTTGCTGCAATGGGGGTGGTGCTCTCTCTCTCTCTCTTGTTACACCACAGGCATGGTATTGCTGTATATATATATATAGTGGGGAGCATGCACGCAATTGCAGATGCAGTAGAAGTTGAGGCGTGCGTGATGCGTCAGTTCGTATCTGCAATTCAAGATCGAGATTCCCTGATAATATCTTTGAAGATCCGATGAATCGATGCATGATATATAGAGATAGAGATGATCCCCATGTAGATTCCATATCCCTCTCGATCGGTACGCACATGCACGTGCACGCGTACGTCGATTCATGCATCGTTTCATCATCCATCATTCGGCCCTGCCTTGCAAAATCAACAATCATCCATGAAATTATTTTAAATTGAAGATGATTACATACCATGAAAGTAGCTTAAACTAGTTAAATTGAAGATGAATTTATTGTTTTTTTCGGACTTTGAGATCTCAAATAAACTTTCTTTTTATGAGTACGTGAAGACAGTGGCGGATCCAGGATTTTCAGGATGGGTGTTCGAAGTTACAAATATATTGATCAATATAGAACAAAAAGTTCACAGACCAAAATATTAATAATGAAAGTACTAATTGTTTGTACCGGAGATAACATCTCAATTCTCAAATATTTCAAATAAATTACAAAATAATACAAGATTGAAGATTCAGAACCACAATATGACAATAACACAAATACATAATTCACTTTAATTCATTCACAGGCTCACTGCCAAATTGGGAATTGGGAATTACCTGGCACTCGCTATGGCTGCCTCTGCCCTGATGCCCTCTGCTTGACTGCTTGGCTCTGGCTGACTGGCTTTGTGGCTCACAAAGTAACCACAAGTCCACACTACAAATTCGTCACAGGGATGAGCTAAGTTAGCAAAGCAAGAACAGCCCCCTTTCTTGTATTCCACAAATCACAAATTCTAAAGTTCACAGCACTACAACTCTATCTACATTCTACAAGCCTACAACTACAACAACCTGCAAGTGCAATTCGATGCAAAGCAAAAAGGGCATTGCCCATCGCCGGGCCAAGAAGCGCCGAGGGCCGAGGCGCAGCTCGAGCCGACGGGCGCCACAGTGACGGAGTCGGAGACTCGTCGGCTCGGAGCGACGGAACAGCGGGCATCGGCCGCGGCGGAATCGAGAAGCCGCCCGACGCAGACAAGATGGTCAGCAGCGCGGCGCCTCCGCCTCCTCCGGTCCGCCCCGCCCTTGCGGTCCTCGGCCTCCCTCCGTCCCGGCCCGAACGCCGCTCGGCCACACCGCCGCCGGCTGCCGCCACGCTCGCCGCCGCCCACAACCCTCCGGCCCGGCCTCGCTCGCCTCGCTCTGCTCGGTCCTCCCTAGCCCCAGAGTCCCTGTAGTCCCACAAGCCATCGCTGGCCGCTGCTGCCGCCACGCCACGCCGCCTTGTTGTGCTCACTTGCACGAGGATGAGCCATTTAGGGTTGGGAGAATGGGAGATTGGAGTTGGGAGCACAATGCCTCCTGGAGTCCTGGGATACTGGCGATTGATTGAATGATCGAGGCATTTCGCATTTCGCATTTGGGCCATTCGGGCATTGGGCTCACGCCTCGCGAGCAACGACCGAGCGACGAGCGTGCTGTGGCTGGCCCGTGGGCTTGGGCTGACGCGAGGCGAGGCGCGAGCGTCGCAGAGAATCGAGCGTGCTGTGGTGTGCGAGGCAACGAAGTTACGGTTGATTTAACATGTTTTTTGGTATATATACGTATAATACCCTAAATATACATAATTTTTGGGTGTTCAGCTGAACACCCATGAACTCAAGTGGATCCGCCCCTGCGTGAAGATACCTACATCAAACTTACTTTGTGAAGATGCCTAGACACAAGGTGCATGAAACAACTTTGGTGTGTGTATATGTGCAACGACGACGACATTAATCAATTCAGTTGCTATGACACCGGCCGACCGGGCCTAAGCCTAATCATGCATGCATCCATGTGAATGCATCTGGGCCAGCACACAAGAAATTATATTAATGCATGGTTTCACCACTAATTAATCACTTAATTACTCGCGGCTAGCTTGTCTAGTAGGACTTCCATTCCATACAGTGCTTCCATCGCTTTGATGGCTACTTAACTCGATCGATCAGCTCCCGAATGCGAGGCTAGCTAGCTTTATGAATTGCAAAGTGGAGTACCATGTGATGTCACCTCTCTCTCTCTCTCTCTCAACTAGTAAATGCGTGATCGATCCTATGCATGGTTGATGAAACATACTTTCCCACATTAATTATTTAATATGTTGCAAAAGCGCACACTGGAATACTGATAACCTCCTTTAAGCTGCTCCCAATGGACAGTATCTTAGTGTAGTTTTTTAGTGCATAAGGAGTGTTAGGATACTATCTTTTCAATGCATAGTTTCTTATGGTGTAGTATCTTAGACTGTTTCATTTAATTACATGCATGAGTATACAATAAATTGGGTTGTTTCATTTAATTACATGCATGAGTATACAATAAATTGTACGTGTTGGATTTCGATCCCAAACTGGTATCTAAATTAGATACTAGAGTACTATCTCTCCTCATTAACTATGGTGTCACATCATCAATTTGTCTACATGGCATACTTAAGATACTAACCAAAGTGGAGCATTGGGAACAGCCTAAGCAATCGGATAGGCTTGATGGTGGTGATGCCATAATTCTAGCTTCAAGCCCAGCCAAATGAAAAGAGGCTATATATGTTCCACCACTATTAGGAGATCGATAGGGCGTAGTGTACTCCCTCTATTATGTTATTGTGTGCAGTGGCGGAGTAAGAATGCAAATAGAGGGTTAGCTCAAATTTTTAAGCTAATTTGAGATAAATATAGTTTTATATACTTGTGCAATCAAATTCATACATGAATAAAAAAACAAAACAAAAAAAAGAGGTACAATGAAAGTACCTTGCTAATGGAAAGTGTATCCTCAAAACATATAAATATGATTACAGTGGATAACGATTTGTACATCAAAATTAGTTGATGCGTGCAAATAACAGTGGGTGCGTGCAAATGCAATGCATTGCCACACTCCACCTCACCTCCTGGAACTCACGAAGAGAGAGTGCAGTGCGTATATGGTATATGCATGGATGTTGCACAAGAGTTAACTCATCGAGAAAAAAAGGCAACCTTTTGCCTGCCTTTGCGTAATAATGCATTGGCCCATTTGTGTATTATCTTTGGAGAGATCAACTTGGCATATCTATATGACATTATCACACGCTCCTAGCTAGGTAGTGCTTCTTTCTTTCTTTCCTTTTCTTTCTTCCGCTTATATCTATATGTATGTGCATGGCAACTAGAATTCTTGTATGCATGCAATTCTTATCCTCTAAGTAAGCTAGCACTATATATATATATATATATATATATATATATATATATATATATATATATATATATATATATATATATATATATATATATATATATATATATATATATATACACGTATATGTATGTGTATGTATATATATACACACACATATACATATGTATATGTGTGTGTGTGTGTGAGTTGCATGTCCTAACCAATTCACCCAAAAGCTTAAGCTGATGAGAAAAGATGAACAATTCACTTATACTTCAACACTCCCCCTCACGTGTAGATTCCCTCAAACCTAAGACATGTATTAGAAATGAGCTGCAATTATTTTCTTAATTGCGCTAGACGGGTCTTGAACTCAAGGCCTCTTGGCTCTAATACCATGTTATGAATATTGTGTATGTATTGAAGAGGCCCAATGGGCAATATATATAGGGTACAAAGGTGTATGCTATATACAGATAAGGCAATACAAAAGACTGATAATCAAACACAAAAGAGTTCCTATTCTAACAACCCCCCCTCAAATGCAATATATATATATATATATATATATATATATATATGTGTGTGTGTGTGTGTGTGTGTGTGTGTGTGTGTGTGTGTGTGTGTGTGTGTGTGTGTACAAGACATGGACAATCCAGCGCTCAGAGCGGCCAACGGCCACGATCCCCCAAGACCTCCCACTTGGTCTGTTTGCAAAGAAACCCTCGCTCTTTCTTCCCATTTCCTACCCTCCAGCTCCTCCGTTCCTCCCCAAAGACGCCGCCCAATGCCAGCTAGCGTTCGGCCCGAGTCGCCAGGCCACTGCCGGCGCCGAGCGCCTGCCGTCGTCCCCCAATTCTCTCAAGACGAACGCGGGTTGGTGCTCGAGCCCAGCCGCCCGAATCCCCATTCTCCACCAAGGGCGCCTGCCGCCTGCCGACGCCGAGCCGTGAGTTCTCGCACCGCCAAGATCCTGCGACTCGATTCATACTTGGCTTTCTTGATTTTTCTTGAGATGGGATGAGATATTGATGTCAGAGAGAACCATTTGTGATATGTGCTTGATTTTTCGGTTGGGAGGCAGTACTAAGTTCATGAAGAAGAAGGAAGTGTCGGGGCCAGCCAGCCGGAGCCAAGCCGAGCTTCACGCCACCCTCGCGCCTACTCGAAGAAGAAAAAGAAGGACAAGGAAGCTCGTCCAGCCCTTGAGGTTATGTGCCCCGACCATTCTTGAGGAAGAAGAGGAGCTCTTGATTCTTGTCGCATCCACAAGTTGCAAAGAAGCCAAGAAGAAGAAGAAAAGGAAGGGTGGGTTTACCATGGACGATGAGGAGGTTAAAGGTGAGGTTTATGTGGCTGCCTCTGATGTGGATGATGTCGGAGGAAAGAAATCAAAGAAGAAGAAAAAGAAGGGAGGGTATCTAAATGTATATTCAAGAATTGGATAACCAATATGACATGGTATTGACACTGCAGTTCTGATGGGATGAAAATTCTGTTCTTGAATGTAGTATTCTAGAGTCAGACATGTAGCACTGTTAATTTCATAAATGTTGAGCTTCAGATTTTGTATTGGACTCATGGACATGTATGAGCATAGATTTTTTTTGTATGGATGTGAATGGAAGCAAGGGCCTCAATATTATCTTGTATGGATGTGAAAATTATGTTCTTGTATGTAGTATTTTGGATGTACTTTCAGATATTGCATTTGTGTCTATTGCTTCCAGATATTATGTTGTATGGATGTGCTTTCTTATAGGAGAATGTTGCATATGCATCTGTTTTTCTGACAAACCAAGTCTGAGATGCTTTCAAATGCTTATGAGATGCTTTCAAATGCTTGTGAGTAGTACCAGGTCTTGCATATATATGTTGTCATCTCATTGTTGCCAATTGGATTGAACTGAGGTGGTTCCCAAGCAGATTCTGGACAGATTCCCAAGCAAATTCCAGTTTGAGTTTTCAGTTTGCATCAAGGAATCCCAAGCATATTCCAGTTTGAGTTTTCAGTTTGCATTTTTGAGTTTTCAGTTTGAGTTACATCAAGGAATCCCAAGCAGATTCCAGTTTGAGTTTTCAGTTTGCATTTTGAGTTTTCAGTTTGCATGTCACTGATTCTGGACAGATGTAATGCAAAGTGAGAAGGAATTCAAACTGCATTGAATCTAGTCTGCAATGCTTGGTCAGTGGTCAGCAGCTCACCAAATTGGTAACACTAATGACAATGTTAAAACTGGAAAATATGAGACTGAGTTGATAAGTTGTGTAGCTCAAACTCAATAAATCTTTTCCAAATATAACAAAATTAATATTAGACAACTGAAATTGTTCAATCTAAATCTACAATTTAAATCAAGAGCATTCAATAATTAGACTGAGGCTTTCCCATTAAAAATAATAATTAGACTAATTCTTACCACTACAACTGATGACTGGCCACGAATAAGTTCATCTGCAATCAGGTTATAAGTCATTGTGGTGAATAGAGTGACATACCACTGATGAGCATTTGGAATTCTCATACAGCATTTGGAAATAATGAAGCAATCTTACCATGCTACAGTATCAGGTTAAGTTGGCTCATGCACATTCAACTAATGAAATAATGAACATAACAGATTGACAAAAAATGAGAAAGGAAAAACTTGGAAGTTGACAAAATCCTTATCAAAGTTGATAGATTAGCTGGCAAAGGAGAGACAAAATCCTTATCAAAGTTGATAGGTTAGGACAGGAAACATAATTTTAATAGGACACTGAATTCCATAGTTACACAACAGAAAACTTATTTTGTCATTTTCAACCACATACAGCTCACCAACATGAAAAAGATTCAACTTTCTCATAGTTCAGCAATACTTATTTTAGCAATTAATATAGGCAGTGAATTCCAAAGTTACACAACAGAAAACAGATCACATCTTTCCTTTATGACCGGTTCATCAGTTAGAATGGCACACTTGACAACACAACATGTATTCATTTCTCCATCATATCATCAAACACAACCATTAGCACAAACATTTCAGAGATCCTAGCAAATTAATTACTGCATTGCAGATTACAAGAATTCGGACAACAAACATTTACACAAGCTCACAAATCAGATTACAAGAATGGAGTTCACATGACCCTGTCTTCAAGCTCACAAATCTACACAAGCTGGTACATGGAGTGCTCCTCATGGAAAATTATACACATCTACACAAGCTCACAAATCAGATCTGAAGCATGTTTACATAGAGAAGAACACCATTAAGCTACTGTTACAACTACATTAAACTCTAACTAGCAGCTTCTGAATGAGGTACACTCCAACGAGCTGCATCTACTAGTATTTGAAACTGCTGCTCATCTGGCCGGTCCATGGATTGCCTCTTGGTAGCTCAACAGATCTGGATAAAAACATGACTCTTAATCCCCTCATCAATTGCTACCACAGAATTGAGATAGAACTGGATAAAAACATGTAAGTCAATTCAGAAACCGCAAGAAGTCAATATTCACTCACATCGGGCTTGGACGGCCCAAGACGCTCCATGAACTCGGGCTCATTGGAGATGTCGAGAAGGTGGGCGCCGCCACAAACTGCGATCGGCGAGGATGGGGACGTCGGGGCGGCAGCCGCCATGTGGACCAGGCGGAGCGCTGGCATGACGCGATTCTGGCATGGCCAAGAAGCACAAGCAAGCGGAGGGGAGGCGTTAGCGAGGAGGAACCGGAGGATCAGAGCGACCTGGCGCCGGTGGAGAGGTGGCGGCGGAGAGGCACCACTGAGGCTTGGCCTTGAGGCGGTGGCGACCACCTGATCCCTAACCCTAGCTGCGATTTTGGTGTTTTCGCGTCGGTTTGGGGAGGAGCGGCTGGGGCCAACGAGGCGGCGGCAAGGGAGGGGGAGGAGGAGCAATGGCGCAGTGCAGCGTTAGTTTGGAGAGGGAGGGGGAGGGGGCGATGGAGGGAGGAGAAGCGCTGGAGGACACCCGCGTCGGGACGAGGGACGAGAGGGCGAAAGGCGCTGGCGCTGGAGGAGATGGCGAGAGGTGCTGTTGACGCGAGTGGTATTTGCAAAGTGCGATGGGGAGCCTCCCGCCTCCATCCAGCCCATCCATTTTGGATCCAACGGCCAAAATGGAGTATGTGCATATGTCCATGAAATCAGCCATGTGCACCTGATATCCCCCCATATATATGTGTGTGTATATATATGTGTGTGTGTGTGTATATATTTGTGTGTGTATACACACACACACACACACACACACACACATATATATATATATATGACGTCCGTTTCGTACTCTCGGGAATATGTACTTCCACTTCCAATCACTACAAGAAAAACATACATACAACAATGCATAACTCGCAACGGAAAACACATGTGTTGCAGGCCAACTTATTCACCACGCACCTGCTCGGCCCACTACCTCCCACGTCAAAAAGAAAAAACGCTTTCATTCTGCGTCGAACCATTTAGTCCTTCGCTTATCTTCCTAAAATTCCCTTCCTTTGCTTGGGTCAATGGCGGGACCGTGACGGCCGTGATTCGATGGCAAAGCAAGCTGCTGCCGCCGTGGAGGAGGACCACGCTGCCGCCATGTGGCGAGGCGATATCAAGGGCCGAAGTCGTGGGTATTGGAGGAGGCGAGGCGAAGGTCGTGGTGAAGGTCATGGCGGCCGTGGCGTACAATCGGGCGACGGCGACCCGGCGAGGGGAACCCGGCGGCCAGTGCCCCTCCGCTGGCGCTGGCGCTACCTACTCGCCGTCGCCGCCGTCGAGGGCTGCGTTAGGGTTCCCCAATTCGATTCGATTCGATTCGAAAAAAACTAGCAAGCAGATCCATCGACCTATAGAATGAAAGCGAAATCGAGGTTATGGGGAGATCGGAGGTTGGAGAGATGGACGTTGGCATCATCGCCGCGGTGGTGTGCATCCGCTTGCCTCGCCATCTTCCTCTCTCCTCCGCACCGCCGCTCCGATCTTCTTCGCCGCCAACCACCGCCTCCCACCCTAGCTCCTCTAGGTACCCCGCTCTCGAGGTCCCCATCTCTCCATCCTTATGGCACGCCCAATCTCTCTCACTAGCTAATCCCTTGCAAATCCAGAGGAACGGGTGGTGCGTGGTGGCCTGGCCGCCACATGCATCGAAGGCACCGTCTTGCAAGTTAATCATTTGCTTCCACCACCACGATGGTACTAGAACGGCGAAGAGCCCTTACCTTTTCCTTCGATTGCATCGTGTTTGTATTAACCCTAGCTTGCTTGGTTCTTCAGATGCTGAGAGGAAGATGCGAGAGTGACGAGGAGGTTCAGGAGGATCACGATGCCCCCAAAGCCTTCAAGAAGAAGGAGAAGAAAAGGCAAGAGCTAGACGAGCAGCGTTAGGTTGGTTAACAATTAGGAGGCCATGCTTTTCAATTTTGCAAGCACTTAATACTTACAACTATGAGCAATTGCATTATTTAGGACATTGGTATTCGATTAAATCCTTGAAGCGCAATTTTATCTACGAGCATATATAAATTGTTCATCTACAATATTGATATGTCACAATGTACTTTCGACTTCCAACACTAGTCATTAGCATGATTCTTATCATCTTGGACTAAGTTCCTAGTATAAGATGACTGATTGCAGATTTTATGGCAGTCCAGAGACTCTATGTGCTTGTTTTCTTAATTCATATGAGTTTTTGCCAATTTGATTATTCATTTCAGGATAGAGTATGGAACGGAAGTGCACTTTAGGAAGAAGAAGCTAGGGCACGGAAAGCCAAGGAGGAGGCCGCTGCTCTGGAATTTGAGAAATGGAAAGGGCTTTTTAGGTTGATGAAGGTACAACGGAGAGCCGGACACAAGATGATGGCGTGGCTTGCTCCACAATTTTGTGGAATACATCGAGGTACATTGTTCTTTTGTGGATGTAGTCTAGTGTTACATTCTAGAGTATGTAGATGATTCATTATTTGACGAAATCAAGTGTCTTTAATTTTGCTATCATGAATATAATACTTAGTGCATGTTATATAATTGGCAATATAATTTTCAGTTGAGAATCCATGACCAGGTTACCTCCAAGTTCCTACTTACCATTTTGAGTTTTTCTGTTCACTACATGTGATGCATGTATATCATATAGCAACTCTGTTATATAGATGATCATGTTAGAAGTGCTAAAGCTACTGACGAGACTGTTGATGCATTGAGGACGGGCTATAGCCATGAAAGCAATGCAAAAAGCAACGTGAGTATTTGTTTTGAGTCCATTTTAATTGTAGGGTTTGCCCCCTAATTGTTTCAAGGAACCGATGTTTCAAAATGACTATTTATCATGCATATCCTGAGAAATATTGATGATGTTGACAAGACTATGGATGGAATTAACGAATGACCGAAAACATGAAACAAATACAAGATGCTTTGTCGGCTCCTCTTGGAGCTTCACGATTTTGACGAGGTAACTCACTTTGTAGCCATTTAAGCCGTCTAATCTTGAGTTTATGACTTCTTTTTCTGTTGTACTTAATACCTCATGACCTTGAAAAACTTGCGGGATGAACTAGAAGGGCTTTGGAAGAACTGGAGGGAGCAGAGTTGGAATCTCAACTTCGGAGCTGTTCTTTGCTCCACTGTGCATCCGGTGCATGCCCGACCAACAGAGCAACCAAATTTTGCCTGCTCCACATAAAGCTTCACCGAGGAGGATGAGCTTCTTTGACCGCAAGCTGAATTGGCATTGTGATAAGGATATTGATGTCGTTATACAAGGTGGTCTTATCCTCTTCACTGTGGCGGCTCCAAGTGCATTGTGGTTGCCTTCTCTGTGCACGTGGCAGACTAAGCTTGCTGTCTGGCGACGGGATGACGCGTCATGGTGAGTGTGCCATGGTGGCTGCATTAGTAAGCTGCTTGGTGTGAGCACCACGGTGTTTGCTCTCCAAGAACTGAAAACAAGTGGGTCTTTGTTGTTTCTTTGTCTAGTTTTCATGGTGGCTCGATGATGGGGATCTTTCCAGTAGCTAACTTTTTCATTTACAAATAGGTATTTAAAGAATCCACTCCTATGATCAAGATGGCAATTCTTTTGAGCTTTCTCTAGTAACTTGTAAGTGCATTGGAGCTCATGTGAAAAACAAGAAAAATCAAATCAGTACTTTCCTTTCCTTGGATGCACGTAAACACCTGCATCTGTTTGGAAGAGTTGGAATGTTATATTTTACTTTAATAATGCACTAAAATAACTTTATTTCTCTGTTTAGATTGAGAAGATATGTTGATGGTTTGACTGCTCGACAAACTTGTGTGTAGAATGGAGAATGCTGAGGAATGAAGAATTTTTTTATAGAACCACAGGGGCATAGAGAACGAAGACTTTCCACTAAAAGTATAGACATGTACTTATATTTATGTTTTAGAGTGTATTATGTTATTAGATAATGATGGTACCAACTGTGCATGTCTTGAGTCCAGACATGTGAAGCCAGTTGGAAATTCTTTGTAATGAAACAATTTTTTTTTTGATGTCAATGAAAATTTTTGTTATACACTTTGATATGTGTGTTTTGTTTAACCCGTAGGCCCTAATTGATAAGTCGACTGTACATGAAAAGGGCACCTTTTGCAATGATTAAATCGTTGTAAACAATCACGAAAGTGATTTGCTAGTGTCCAATGCCAGCATATATATATATATATATATATATATATATATATATATATATATATATATATATATATATATATATATATATATATATTGCCACTATATCAAAATATGCGTTGCAACCTTACAACGCTTTTATTTACATGTTACCAACACTTGGATATGTGTTGTCATAGACCTTGGCAACGGCCTTAATGGCAACGCATACTAAATGCGTTGGTATAGACCCTAACAACATTTATTTGGACTTCTACCAACGCATATATGCGTTGCTAAAGGGGTGTTTATGTTGTAGTGAATATACCACTTAAACACACATATTATACTTCTTTATCTCTTTCAGCATACTTAAATATCAATTATAAGATACTCCAATGCAACTTGATTGAAAAATTCATTAGAGCCCTTTATTTTTTTATTATATACCCTTTTTCACTTATAAAAGAAGTATATACATAAATTTTGCTTTAAAAAGTGGACTTTAATGAAATTTTTAAGTATATACATAAATTTTGCTTTAAAAAGTGGACTTTAATGAAATTTTTCATGGAACTCACTTTGGGGTATCTTATAATCATTATTGAGTATGCTCAAATATATAATGAGGTATTATCATACGATTTAAGTGGTATATGAGAAGTAGAGTACGTCTCTGTGAGTACCATACCATTTTCATATATATATATATATATATATATATATATATATATATATATATATATATATATATATATATAACTTTTAACTATTAACATTCTCATAATATTGCATTAATTATTGCATACATGGATACCTTTAATCTAAGGCGTGCAACACATTCGGCCCGGCCGGTCGAACTAGACGATTGATCTGAACATGACGTCGACCCAGCTGTTGCTGCTGCTATATACGGCCCAATAAGAATAGTCATGGGCCAGGAACCCCCCTCGCCCACACGCCACGCATCTCAGAAGTAAAACGTATCGCATGTGACAGTTATGATAATATCCTTGTTGCTGCCATATTATCCCATAGGATACTGCTTTTTTCCTTGTGCCACAGTTTCATGGTCCGCACACGTGCGACAGTAATTCATAACGATGAGCATAGTAATTGTGTTACTATTTTTTACTGTCGATTACATATGAGTGTTTATTTTAATCGGGCCACACGATCCCACATCCTTCGTCACGTGTGCTCACATCCAGCAGTAAACATGTAACGTATGCAACAGTAAATATGATGAAAGTTTTCCACTGCCTCATCATGTCACAATGACTCCTTGTATCTTGGGCCATTGATCCATGACTTTTCTCGCGTGAGACATCACATCTGGCAGTAACAATTTGTAATGTGACGTACTGTAAAGTCAGTGTGACAGTAAAAGTACATCCCACATAGCAGTAAAAACAGAATGTATACGGAAGTAAATGTGTTATACAATTTTTACTAGATGGGTCCAGATAAGAGTAAATGTCAACTTTTTTTCTTGGTACAATGAACACAGTAATCTCAAACGAGAAAGCCAATAAACGCTATATATAGAATGCAGTAAAATTGTGTTATACTAGCATAGCAGTAATGTGACAGTAATACATATGACATCAAGACAACAAAAGAGTTACTTCCGTGCATTTCTGAACTAGTCCCATGTTCAGTAGCTAGTTCACACAGTTAAACAGATATGGTAACATCCATAAATCACACAATATTAATATTAATCAACAGAGTTTATTACAAAAGAGGCTTACAAGCCAACAATAAAGAACACAGCAGAAGACGAAGAAGTAGTGGAGTCGGTGACCGCCACAATCAATCGGGGAGTAGCGACCTAGTCGTCGAGATCCACACCGATAGCAAGTCCTTCTCCTCTGAAATTTATTTGCATAAAGCAAGTATGAGCATAACTACCGTGCTCGCAAGTTACACCCAATAACAGAGTTAATGCATGTATGGATGTAACAAAGGATGGCTTATAGGGTTAGATTTGCGTAAAGCAATGTTTTCTTTAAATACTTGTACTAAGTTCAATAAATACTTGTACTAAGTTCAAAAGCAGTTATTCTATAACTTAAAATTTATTTTATAAATTCTCAATTTTATAGTCAGATAACATTCACACAAGAGTGGTGAAGGATATCCTCCTATCACATGGCTTCCTGCCCAATTCCCATTTGGATAGAAATCTAAAATCATTTGTGTCAAATCATTTTGAAATCAAAACCAAAGTCTAACTTTGAGTGGCTTTACTGAGCATGTCCATGACCGTGGATACGGCTATTCGAATAGTTCTTAACACTCTGCGGAGGTTGTACAGCTTTACCCACATGACATGAATTCTCTAGTTTGTTTGGCACCCATCGATACCACCGCTCACTATCATAGATAAGCAGTCTAGAGCACATTTCAAGGCTTTTACAATGCGCCATTTCACCGCAATCCCCCCTCGCTAATGTTTCGCCCCCTTTGGATAGAAATTCGCAGAGTTCCTAGCCCCCTCTTGCGCTAGGTGGGACTAACGCATGTCATAACATGACTACCCACCGCATCTGAAGGGAATGACCACGGTGAAACATTGCAAATTAGTTGGCCAGGTCCTGCCCATACAGGATATGTGGTAGTACGATGTGGCTTAGCAAAGGAACGCTCAGAGGCCGGTCCTTATCTAACTTGGGCGACTTTCCACAAAACCCATGGGCCTCGATCATAGAAATGACTCGATCCCGTGCATCAACATGCACCATCCAAACAACCATTTCGCCCAAGTACAAACAAATTTTTCCTTTATTTCAATGTCAAGATTGGTAGTACAAAGGAATTAGGAATAACTATAATTTAAAACATGAATTTAAATTAACTTGAATGCAAATAAGCATGCAATAATTTAAAATAGAAATTAAATAATTTTAAATAATGGGATCAAATATGATCAAAGGTATAACTTGCCTTGCTTGATTAGTTGTTCTCAAACGGTGTCGAAATCTGACTCTCCGAAGTAGTCGAAATCTACACGCGAAAATAAGCCAAATTCAAACAAAATTCAAATGAACTCCAAATTAAATAATTTTAGTTCAGTTATCTAGATCTTGAATTTATAAGAATTTAGAAATTTGAATCAACGAAATCGGAGTTCGTATGAAGGAGAACGAACCCCGGGAAGTTTCAAAATCACATGAAATGAAGGAATTTGGAATTTCTGGGATTTTGGAATTATTTTTTTGAAAAGATATCGAATTATGGCGTCATGAAGACATCAACGATTGGATTTCTTTTCGGTTAAGGAGTATGCCACGTCAGCAATGACTGTGCTGACACGGGGCTGCCACGCGAGCTTTTGTCGCTGAGGTGGCGCACGGGTGGCACCTACGTGGCAGTGCCATGTTGACAAGAGGCTGGCGGTGGCTCGGCTGCGTGCTCGCCGGCGAACGGCTGCGAGATAGCCTTCGGCGAGGTCGGCAATAGAAAGAGGGGAACACGGGGGTTACAAGGTGCTCGGTTTGGTCACCTGGAGACGCAATGACGGCCGGCAGCGACGTGAAGAGCGGCGGCGTGTACGGGCTCAACGGTGGCGAAGGGCTCCGGCGTGATTACAGTGGGGAGGGCGAGCGCACCGGGTCAACGTTGAGGCGGCGACGGTGGCGGTGAGGTCGGGGACGGTGAGGTTGGGGATGCCGATGAGGCCTTGCCGGCGCCGGAAACGAAGAACAACCGAGCTTCGGGGCGGCAGGAATGAACTCCAAAATCCGAGTGCTACGGGGCGAGAGGGGCTAAGCGGAGGGCGGCGTTGGGATGAGGGGAGAAGGACGCACCCGAGGCTCCCTTTTATAGGGGTCGGGGAGGCTTGGACGAGGAGATCGGGCGCAAGGCCGTTTCTTCACCGGCGGTGGAGATTGTGCAATTGAGCGTTTAAGGTAAGGATTAATGCCCGAGATGAGTGCAGCCAGACGTGGGGGTCTTAACGCGCACGAAACCGCGAAGAATCCGGGAGGGATACGCAGGATTGAGGAGCTTCGCTCGGCGCTAATGGCGGCCGGTGCTTGCGGCTGCGCATGAAGAAGAAAACGGGGACGGGGAGGAAGAAAGGTCGGTTGGGTCGGATTCGATCGGCCGACGCGAATAGGAAGATGGTCAAGGCCAAGCGGTGGGAGATGGTGGTAGTTGGATTGAGATCCACAAAGAGGAAGCAGGCGCGATGGGTAATTGCAGCGTCTTGGTGTGGGTTGGTGCGAGTGAAAAGAAAATGGGCCAGATTAAGGATTGGGCCCAAGAACTGTTGAGGAGATTTTAAACGATTTAACAAATAAATAATTGATTAAATTCAAAAGGGTTTAGAAAATAGCAAATAAAATCCAAAAATTCTAGAAAAATTTACAGAAATTCCTATAGTTATTTTGGACTTAAATAAAATAATTCCAACTTAAACTTGGTAATAGTTTTTGCACATAATTTATTTTAACATTAAAATAATTACGAAAAACTTTTAAAATTCCGAAAATTCTAGAAATTAATTTAATTTTTATTTTTCAACTTTAACTCAAATAAAACTTCAAAATTTTCAATAAATTTTATTTTTGACTTTTAAACTTCAGAAATTCAAGAAAAGCAATAAAATTCTTTCAATTTGAGAAAATTCAATAAAATAATAACTTTATTTATTTTTATTTTAGTAATGAGAACTTTGGGATGTTGCAGGGCAAGAGTGGTTGGGACAACGATTGGATTAGAGCTCTTGATGAGCTTGTTGATCTCCAACCCGACCGACTGCATATTGAAGCAGTGTTATAGCATACTAATCAGAAAATACATAAACGATGAAGAGAGGTTATTATTTTTTACCTTGAGTCTTTCTATTCTCTCTTCTGGAGAGACAATGGCCAAAATCCGTGGAACGTCAGCCTTGTCACTAGACTCCCCGGCGCAGATCATCTTGATCTACTCCCTGATATCTTTAGGAGGAAGGGCTGTAAAAAACAAGGAGAAAGTTTAAGGTTACAAAATAATCAACTGAAATAAACTAAACTGGTCGGGATGTTTCAGGACTTATGTTCCGAAGAATCTCTGGTCGTGTCGTCCCAACCAATGTACCAAAGCATGGTACATTCTCGGAGCTTCAGATGACTTATTCGGCGCATGGAGAAATTCTTCACCACATGCCAAGAAGTTATAACTCTGATGCTAAGGTGTTGGATGGCCTCGATCCATCTCCCCACCTTTCCCTCCTTCTTCGTGGAGGATCGTCACCGCCACCTTAACGGCAAAGCAGAGGCTATCTCCCTTGGTGACCGTCATGTAGAACCAATTCTTTTTCCATAAAGACCATGAAGACTTGGAATACATACGAATGTATTCCTCAGCTTTCCTGTCGTGGAGGTGCAAAGCGCACTCCCCGGGTAACGTCGTCGATTTCCCCGACTTCGCCATCTTGTAGAAGTACATGAAGACCTTCAGATTTGGTGGGATCCCCAGGTACGCTTCGCAAAGATAGATGAGGATACTGAGATTGACGATCGAATTGGGAGCAAGGTTTACTAGTTCAACTCTATAGTACTCAAGAAATTTGGAGATGAACGGATGTGCTAGTAGCCTAAACCCGCACTCGATATATGCGAGAAAAATGGGGATTTCTCCCTCGTTGCCGCTGGGAAAGTGCTCTCCAACCATCGATCTCCAAGGGATCAAGGTTTGGTCGGGAAGCATCCCGCTCTTCTTCATAGCCTTGAGTTTCTTCTTGCTCAATTCGGGAACCAGCCAGTTGGAGATTGAATCTGACATTGTTAGTTTTTGGTGAGAAGATGAAAGGAAGTTGAAGGAAAGTCTGAGAACGTAAAACCCCTAAGTCGGCATATTGCGGGGATTTTATAGATACAACTCTTTAACTGCAAAAAGTTGCTGCCTGAAACCCAACGGACAGAAACCTCTTTGGTTTCCCAGGCAGTTCCTCAACTTTAAAGTGAATACGGACCACTTCGTTATCCTCGCCATTAAATGAAGGTTATATCCATATAGGTTCCATCGGAGAGGGTTCACATTACAATTCACTTAAAAGTTTGGGGGCTAGCTGATGAGGATTAAATTCCTCGGTATTGGTTTGATATTTAATTAAACTCCACATAGTTCTTGTGGTCATAACCCCCATGGTTAACGACCCCTGTGGTCGTAAGAATCCCAGAGGTTGCTCTATGAGTACCCTAGTCGGAGAGGCCTTGTACCCATTGCCCAACTAATTAACTGCTCATAGAATCTTTGAACTAGTACTTGGACCTGGATCCAAGTATATACCTTCCGTGTGATGAATGGAACACATGTCTTATATTCTCCAAACCACACGACGCTTCTCAGCCCCAAGTCACTGACAATAACTACTACACAGTTTTGTATCCTGTTAACACTAACCGACAATCAGTTGGTGGTTTACTAACAACAACTGCCTCCCTGACCAGATGCATCACTTCCATAAGGTGTCTTCTCCAGGATTAATTGCGACCTCTTCGTTGGTATTTAAAGGCGGATGACGAACAACAAAGATAAGGGCAATTGTATTCGATCTGAAGACAATTGAAGCAAACTGAAGCACAGCAAGCAATATACTCAGTGTAATTAGGGCTAGTCTGTCGCCTTACCTAAGGCACCCATGTAATAGCCAGTTCATTGCAATAAAGAGAAACCCCATTCTCCTCCAAGAATTCTTAGCCATTTTCCATATTTCATTTTGTAAGATCAGCAACTTGATCATCGACGGTGGGAGACATGGGATTGCACACTTTTTGTTTGGCAGCGAGCGAGGATGTGGTCTCTTTTTTTTGTAGTTATGACCGCGCGCACGTAGTATTTGTTTTTTTGCTTATACAGTAAAAGCCATATTATAGTAAAGTAAAACATAGAAACACGAGCAGTAATTGTGAAACATACAAATGACAGTAATACTTTAGGACCTTCACAGTAATATAGCTTGCAAAGAACAGAAAAACCACATCACAATAATGGTGTCATACATCACCGCAAATGATAAGCAGTGGGGATAAAATGTAGGAGTCGTGATAAAAATATGTCAGAGATACGATGGAGGGAAATGCATGTGACACGGTAACAAGGGGTATTTATATTTTTATTGTCGGTACAAGTGCACTCGAGACATTTTTTATTGTCGAATGCGGTGCTGCATGCAGGTTTTACTCTCAATTCCAGGGGGAATCGATTTTTACTGGCGGTAACCCACCAATGAAGCCGAGTAATTAGAATAGTACTGGACAGTAAATGTTAGAACACTAGACAATAAAAGTACATATGTGCTCCCACTGTTTGCATTCACAACCATAGCTACCGGAATCTTTGTCAACTAGCACCTTGAAATCATGTTGCGACTGCGTGAACAATGTCGACTACATCCCGTGAGACATGAGATAGAGGCCATCTTGGTCTGGGTCACCCTAATGCGAAAGGTTGTACTGGAGAAGAAAGTCTCTTTGTACTCCTTGAACACCGTAGGTGTGTCCACCCTGCTCAGTTGCTCCTCGAAAGGGAACAGAATGGCTCTCACCAGCTGGCTCTATGAGCACGCAAAACTGGACACAACATGCAATAGATACACAAACAACATGAAGTAATTCTTGATATGTGTTCCAGTAAAAGTTGATTGGGTTCGCCACGCACCGATCATGATAGACTTAATAGTTAACCCTATACTAAGGGGAAGTAAATGCTTATCTAATGTCCCATAAAATCTTTACGTATTGTGGAGTAGTGCGTCTCCTGAGACCCGAAGTGTTTCCTTTTCTACAGCACCCGGTGCATCTTTTGCGCGAATTGGTAGAGCGAAGTCATGTGATCCATGAAATTCCACTTGACCATCTTGTTCATACTCTCGCTTCTCTGTGTAGATGTCATCCTGCCATAGTACACATTCTTGAAGTACGCCGTGATCCATCTTTCCCGCAGGTCATAGAGGTTAACAATGGTGTGGCTCTACTCGAGTCCGTATTCTCTTACCAGCTCCTCCCACACATCTTTGAATTCCCTCGGAGTAAGTGGATGGTTTATGACGGAAACCAAACACTCCTTCAGCCCATTGTGCAACATGTATAACTTGTTCATGAGCTTCTTGTACTTCTTCAGCACGTGCCACCTGCACAGCCTATGCGTGTTGTGGAAGACGCACGGGATGGCTGTGGCCATTGTCGGGTCCTGATCTGCAGTACATGCAAACGCAATAATTAGTAAAAATATATCTAGAGGATGCAATAAACATCAACGGACCCAGTAAAATAAGTGGTTTTTTGGTACACAATAAAGTACACGTGCGATAGTTAGTGTGGATATCATGGGGATATGCCCATGATCTTAGGATGATGAAACAATTGGCAATGTGGCTTTTGTTTGAAGTTTCAAGTGTTTTCGACAAAGTTTCAGATTTGTCAGGTCAGCGGCGGTCTGACCGGCTTTTTGTGCTGAATGTTGATATAAGTGGTGAATTGATTTTGGGATAGGTCATATCCATAATTGTTATTGCATATGTGTTGCATGATGCATGTTTTCACTAACGTGGGTCAAGTTGTGAAGAACTTGTTCCCGGATTCGTGTTTGCTTGTCTATTGCTGTGCAAGTGGCTTGCAGGTCAATGACGCTCAACGGCGAGGAGGATCGGGACTAAGCTTGGAGAGCCGAGGTCCGTAACGATCATGGATGCGGGTGAGGTCAAGTGACTCAAGCGTGGCGCAGAATGGACAAGGATGACCGAACAAAGCGGTTGCGGCGATCGTTGGATCAGCGGCGCGGAGTCGTTACAAGTGCTCGGTGGTGCGATGGGATCCGGACGGAGAGACTTGACGACATGGAGCCGTTGATCAACCACACGCGTGGCGAAGCGGCGGAGTGTTACAGATGGACTCGATCTTTTGGAAAGGATCGAGAAGGGGTATTTTGGTAATTTCACCAACACCGCCTTGGTGACCTTTTTGACTAAGCATGGCGTGGGTGGCGCATGGTGAAGCGGTTTAGATCAATCGACGATGAAGACGACGCTTTGAGATGCGCGTGTGTGTTCCATTGATGTTGGGCCTTAACGGAAGCCCATTAGGTTTAACTCCAAATTATAAAAGGGTTTTAGGGTTTGGTGGTGTCATATAAAAGGAATAGTCATTGGAGATTTGTAGCGCCGCTTGAAAAAATTAGGGTCATTGTGAGGTTGGCGTGCTCGTGGTCATTGGAGAAAAGAGGGTGTTTTGTAGTCAGTGTGTGGCGGTGCCCTCGGGAGGAAAAAAAAAAAAAATGTGAGCGCCTTTGTTGCCTACGAGCGACAGAGAAATCAAAGGCGGCCACCGAGTCCACCAGAAAATCACACGGTCGAGGCGGTTTGTAAGAAAAATCTTTCTGCTTGATATGATGTTCCATTAAAGTGCTCTGGTTGTTTGTCAGAGCAAGATATATGTTCCTTGTTATTTGGACCGCATAGCTTCTTGCATCTGGTAGAAAAAAGAGAGATCTCAGGCTTACTGCTTCCCTTAAGAATCGCGTAGCGCTGGTGAAATCGAGGAAGTGGCGGCGCCCCGAGTCCTAGCACAAAAATCGCGTGACTTGTTCTTGTCAAAAAAAAAGGTGGCGGCCGGCGTGTCCCCTGCAAAAATCTGGATGGGGCGGCGGCCTGGTTTCCCTGAGAATCAAAAAGGCATGTAGCGGCTGATCAACCGGCGTTTTTCCTCATGCGTGTACTGTTTGCTGCTTAATCCGCATCGAGTCTTTTCTGGCAGTTCCCTGTTTCAAGATCTTTGTTTTTCTACTGCTTGTCAGTTTGATTTGTTTGTCTTGGCCTGTTCTTTTGTTGCGATTAAAAACTAGGGACGGCGGCCACTGTACACCTAAATTCCTGGCGGCAGCGTGAAGTCTCTGGTAGACACAAAAATGCGAGCGACTGTTTGATTTACACGTAGGTACTAGCAGCCTTCGGCATCTGTTTTTGGGGCAAGAGCATTGTATCCTGTGAATGCTTGCGTTCCTTATGCCTTTCGATTTGGTTTGTTGTGGCACATCACATGCGTGCAGCGTGTCGGATCTGTTGGTTTGATGCTTGCATTTGTTTATTGCTAGTGTGTGTGTCAGATCCGTGAGAGGATGCTTTGGATTTTGTGTATGCAGTTATGAGGTGTTTTTAGTCTTATGCTTCGGGGTTTGATCGGATTCAACACAGGTTATCCGCTGTGCCTGTATACAGATCTTCATAGCTTTTATAGCTATTGGAGTAAAAGTAGTGTTGAATTCGATCGAGGTGAAAAATAGAGAAAGCGTCTATTCACCCCCCCTCTAATCGCCTTTCCGGTCCTACAGTTAGTAAATGTGTTCAACAGATGGAGTAAATATGACGGACACAGCAAAAATATCACCTGGTAGGATGCAAATGGGGTTCTTGCCCTCCATGCAAGTTGAAAACGTCTTGAACAGCTACTAGAAGGATGTCGCATTCTCGACTTGGAGTAGCGCGACGCCGAAGATGGTGGATGGAGCCAACAAACATACCTAGCGGCATCTTGTACATGTTGGTTCTATACGTCGTGTCGAATGTGACAACGTCTCCAAAGTCAGCGTACTCCATGTGGCAGCTCATGTGGCTCCAGAAGATGTTCTTCACAATGTCGTTATCACCCACCTATATGTCGTAGTTGAACTTGTCGTTCTGCGCCCGACACTCTCTGAAGAAAGCCATCGGCTAGTTTACATCGCTGGCATGTTCAGCGTGCGTTAGATTGGCGGTAAAATGGATCAATAAATACAAGAAATATATGTAGGCATGCAGTAAAAGGAGGTCATAAGAAAACGAACATAAAATCTCACAAGACATAATAGTAAAGACAGTGAGATGACACGGCAAATACTAGTTTTCAAGGTCATGAGCAGTGAACGGTATGTTATGCTGCCCTCCATGCATCTCGGACAAATCATTCAACATGGCGTTGTGAGAGACCCTACCGGTCTGTATGGTGTTGATGAGTTGCATCAAGGATGGATCAAAGTTCTTGTGCGATTGCATGAACACGACCAAGGACGACGTCCTAGCAAGGGGATGGTTGTGCTCCAACACAACCCTTTTGATGCATACAGAGGCATCTTGTAGGCTCTTTCTCAGCTTCACGAAGGCCATGCACCCAATCCTCTTTGACGTTTTGCAACATTCACATTCCTTTTCGGGCATATAGTAGTCATGTTTCCCTTCTAGATTGCAATAGAACTCTTTGACCGTCTTCTTGCTCTTGTTCTTCCTAACTAGAAACCCAGCATTTCATGCGTACCAGCAATAGAACTGGTAAGCCTCACCCAAATTCTCGAAACCTCATGCAGATCTGCGGCAACATAAAGTTTGGAACATCTACGTCCTGATAATAGTGAAACACAGTCACCACACTAATCTCCAACAGGGAAGCCAGCAAAAGATAGATATAGAGGATAGTAAAATGTGTGATACAGACACAATAGGGAATATGATGGTAATAAAATGACATGTTGACAGTAAAAGAGCGCATAAAGAACTGTAAAAAAACATAAGTGAGTGAACGACCGATCTGTGTCCAGTGTGCTCATCTCGCTCAGAGAAACCGCGGGGGTGGTGCCAGGACTGAGGTGCGGAGTAGAGGATCCCAGTTGTACGGGGGCTTATTGCCAAAGGTACAACGTTTACCTCTACCAAAGCCGTCTGAGTCGAGGAACTCGGTATGTCCACCGAATCTGCCAAAGCGACGACAAGAACAATGGGGAAATCTGCATCGTTGAAGAAGATATGCCTCGATAAGGGCAACAACAACAACGACCGAATCCGATCGGGTGCCCTGCGCCCGACGGGGACGACTTGGAGTGATTCGTCGAAAGGGTGGTGTCGGAAGGGGACGGTGGGCGGGGAAGGGTGGTTGATCGGGTACGGGAATGCGTGGCTATTTATGCTCATCGAATTTGTGTCAGATTTTACGTTCGGTTACATAGGGAGCACGTTTGGTGGGTAACGAGGATTAAATTTCTCTATATTGGTTTGATATTTAATTAAACACCACATAGTTCTTGTGATCATAGCCCCCATGGTTAACGACCCCTATGGTCATAAGAATCCTAGAGGTTGCTCTATGAGTACCTTGGTCGGAAAGGCCCTATACATATTACCCGACCAATTAACTGCTCGTAGAATATTTGAACTTGTACTTGGACCCGGATCCAAGTATATCTCTTTCATGTGATGAATGGAACACATGTCTTATGTGCACCAAACCACACGACGCTTTTTAGCCCCAAGTCACTGACAATAACTACTGCACAGTTTCGTATCCTGTTAACACTAATCGGTGATCAGTTGGTGGTTTACTAATAACAACTGCCTCCCCGACCAGACACGTCACTTCCAAAAGGTGTCTTCTGAGTAACTGCCACCTCTTCGTTGGTATTTAAAGGCGGATGGCGAACAGCAAAGATAAGGGCAATTGTATTCGATCTGAAGACAATTGAAGCAAACTAAAGTACAACAAGCAATATACTCAGTGTAATTAGGGCTAGTCAGTCGCCTTACCCAAGGCACCCATGTAATAGCCAATTCATTACAATAAAGAGAAACCCCATTCTCCTCCAAGAATTCTTAGCCATTTTTCTTATTTCATTTCATAAGATCGGCGACTTGATCATCGATAGCTGGCGCCGACCATGGGGAAGAAGGCGTTGAGTTCTTGAATATTTCTTCGCTCAACAATCCTCACTTTCCTTCTATTCCGTTGTCGCCTATGTGATCATGGCAGAGACATGGGATGAGGAGAACTGGTTCGACTTGGTGGCCTATTCCAACCTTGATATGGACGCATGCATCCGCACCATGGAGCACGACGCGATGTCATCGTCATCCTCTTCCGTCACAGGCTCTCCACTCATTGAGACCAGACAGATTGATTGGATGGAAGAAGATTCACTGTCGCCATCAGTGGCACTCCTAGAGAAATCAGTTGTTCCGACCAGTTCAGAATGGCCGAACGCATCTACAAGCTCGGTTTTTCCAACCGGCAAAAACGGCGACAAAAGCTCAGTATTGCAGCCAGAGGGTCTTGATACAGTCATGGGCGACCGATATTCACCAACGGCTCCTAGCTATTCCAAAGGCCAACCGACACCTGGTAACGGTGTCAATGAAATTGCCACTAGTCGAAGGCCAGGTGAAGATGATAAAACTCAGCATACGATCGAGAATCTGTCTGATCAAGCTGAGTCCACCACAAAGCCCACCGGAGGTGGTAATATCAAATTGTTCCCCGTCGTGGATACTCCTTGCCGAAGCAGTAGAAGGCTCTCTCTTAGTTACGATGGGTGCTCGTCGAGAGACTGCTGTTGGAGGTACGAGGTTAACGCAATCAGTGATACCAATCAAGATGTCGCGCACGACCCTCTACAGCATAACCCGCCAACACCCGTTGTTGAAAATGATGCAGGCACTCAAGCACTAACCTAAGATGGCAGAGGCAATGGAACTGGTGGACATCAATTGGTTAATTCACCTGTTTCACCTGCTTCTACCCCCATTGCGCATGATGGGTCGAACGGAACAAGCAAGAGGGTTGGAAGGGAATTCGAGTCGTCGAACACCTTATGCCAATAGGAATCCTTCAAGACCCTCGGTAACAATCCAAAACCTACCACGAATTCGTAATATTTTAAATAACCCAGACCCTGCCCTGGCAGAGACCCCGGGGTATATTCAGCTTGCAGGACAAGTATTGGAGATCCTTCAGCAGACCATGCAACGTACAGAGATGTATAGGGAGCAAAGGAATTCACAAAGTCATACTTTGACTTCTTCCCAGCGTTCCTCCCTTAGCAAGGGTTAGCAAGGTCGATCTGGAGACTGTTCAATACCTGGACCTCCTCAGAGATTCCGATAAGGGAATCACGAGGGAAGACGACTCTTCCATGAAGCCACACCTCCCCCTTGTCGAGAGAGGCAACTGCTTGGATCGGGTGATCTTCGACATCACCTAAACCAGGCAGTCGATTGAAGGCATTATACCAATGTCCACAACCGGATTGGGACACAAGATACTCGGTATGCCAAGCTGAGGAATCGGTCCCCAACTGACTTGATGCGGGTAGCCTGATCTTCACGGTGGAGGATATGCGAGTCGATGATAACTAGCGCAACCAGAGGGAGATAATGCAAGCCACCGATTCCAACCAACAGCACTCTTCGGTAACTAGCTGTGAGCAGCCAAGATAGCAGTGCAACCCAAAGATTCTTAAGGCCAACCTCTGCCGATGCAATGACCTGCAACAAGTATTCGCCTAACCACACTGTAAGTTCCCAATCCACACAACCACATACGATGTTGGAAGCACAGAAAGGTTGCCGTCGAACGACCGCTTCTGCAATCTAATTGCCAAAAGTTTTTTAAGGAGAAAGGGTGAAGGGGTGCTTATACTAGGAACAACCCTCCTAGCTAGGTGTGAACACACTCCAAAATAGGCTCTATTTTTGTGGAAACTAGGCTTGGAGAGGGAGTAATTTCGTGTGGCCTCGCGCTGCAGTTATTGTCATGGACAGCTAGCCTTGGAACATGCATATCTTTTGACTCAAGCCTCCAAATAATGCACCGTTTGTTGTGCTGGAAAAACGACTTAATTCCTATCCATTCCTGCTCCCCATGCGTGCTGGAGACGCCCATATTCATGTGGGATTAGGTGGGAAGTTGTTGGATGAATTCTGGAGCTGCGCATGCAACGTTTGATGGCCCGAACAACTTGCTAGTGTTCTTGATATCTAGCTCTGCCTTCTTCACATCCCACTAGTCATAGGTGGATGCTGTCAAGCAATGCACGCCGATAGCTAAGTCTTTGATTCTTGCAAAGTGCTCCTTCAGCTTGAATTATCTCCGTTGGTGCAAACCTGAGTAAAATAAGCACATGAGACTTAGACAGTATATAATTCTCATCTATAACAATATCAGACTCAGCTAGGAGTGCATTCACCTCTTGTTGTATTTTTTTAGCACGGTTCCTAGTCATGGGACCGAAATAAGCTTCTTTTGTAGAAGCTTCAACTTGCACCTGTGTAGGATCTTGTGGAGGAGATGATGAATGAGGTGAGCCAGGGATATCCTCATTAGCGCACCCCCCCCCTTCAAAAGGAGTCGTCCTCAACTCTGATTCTTCTGGACCAAAACATGCTGAAAGATCAGCTACATTAAACGTTGGACTCACAGTATAATCTTTTGGAAGCTTGATCTTGTAAGCATTGTCATTTATCTTGGCCAACACTTTGAATGGTCCATCTCCATGAGGCATTAGCTTGGACTTGCACTTCTCTGGAAAATGATCTTTGCATAGATGTACCCAAACCAGATCACTTGGTTCAAAAGTCACTTTTTTGCAGTTCTTGTTGGCCTTCGCTACATAGGACTTGCCCTTCTTTTCAATCTCTTCTCTTGTCTTCTCATGAATTTTCTTCACATATGCAGCACGTTCGAAAGCCTTCATATTACTTCTTTCTTGCATTGCAAGTGGCAGCATGTCAATTGGTGCAATTGGTTTAAATCCATATAGACCACCTCAAATGGACACATGCTAGTAGTGGAGTGAACCGCCCTATTGTAAGTAAACTCAACGTGCAGTAAACACTCTTCCCATTCCTTCAAATTCTTCTTGATCATTGTTCGCAGCAACGCTAAAAGTGTGTGGTATATTCCCACTTCTGTCTCAACTGGAGAGACAAGTCACCATGATGCCAGTACCGTGACGGTTCATGATAATCTCAATGATGGAGACTATGTTGAGGTTCTAAATATTTCCAACATAAAGTTAGTTTTATTTTTGCACATAAATTATTTTTAATTTTCAGAAAAACAGGAAAACCCATTCTTTAATACAGAAAACTCTTTAAAAATTTTAGAGAATAAAAAATAGTTTTTTAATAGTTTTATTCCAGAAATAAAAACTTAGGATGTTACAGAGGGTGGTGGCGATAGGCGGCACGGCGAAGACAGCAATGAGTTAGGGTGGACAAGGCCTGCGTCAGCGGTAGGCGGGGAGTGGTGGGTGGCAAAGGCGCCAGGGGCGGCATCGGGAGCCCAGGGGGAGCGGGACAACGGGGCGGGGCGGCAATGGAAGGGGATGCCGGAGCTTAACAGCGGTGGTGGGGACAGGAGCTCAACGGCGGCGGTGGGGACAACGGTGGAAGGGGATGCCGGAGCTCAACGGCGGTGGTGGGGACCGAGGCGGCAGAGGGAGCACGGGGAGGGAGGGGCACACGGTGGTTGGGTTGTCGATAGCGCGTTAGTCGCATCCTATATATATATATATGTGTGTGTGTGTGTGTGTGTGTCTACCTTTTAATCGCTCTCGCGTGTGTATGTGTGTGTGTGGTGTCAGTATGTGGTGGTATGTGTGTATGTGTCTACCATTTAATCGCGGAAATAGAAAGTCTAGCCTACTATTTCTCTCAATTAATCTGTTGACAAATAAGCTACCTAGCTAGTATATCGAACGAAGGTACTGACGGAGTTTTGTGAGGTTGTGATGAAACAAGGTATGATTCCTTGGTGGAGTGTTCTTTTGCTCGAGCGTTCTGGTCGGCGATGAAGGAAACAGTTGATGTGAAACTCCCGATGCTCCATCTGGTCACTTGGGCCTGGGATATTATTCGTTGTGGACTTGAAGAGATGCAATGGGCCTAGCTGGTGGTACAAGCATGCAGGTGCAGATGCAGATGCAGATGGGCAGGAGACACCGCTTTCTTTCGATTTGTTGCAGGTGGCGAAGACCTCTGTGAAGTCTAGGGAGGGCACAGCACAGCTCAGCTAAAAATAAAATAAAATCAAGGTGAATTAGA
The DNA here is from genome assembly GCA_036346405.1 of Phyllostachys edulis. NCBI lineage: Eukaryota > Viridiplantae > Streptophyta > Magnoliopsida > Poales > Poaceae > Phyllostachys > Phyllostachys edulis. The sequence goes on from CM070567.1 coordinate 515,413, forward strand.
TTAATGTCGACAGGGCTTTTAGGTGCTGTGGTACGTGATGATAATGGTTCTTAATTTTATGGCATGCAGCATCTACAAGCTAGTGAAAGTGAACGCATTGCCCTCACCCTCGTATCGTATGTCCATCGAAATGCATGGTATGTGTATATATTCAGTTGGTCGAGACATGAACATGCATCATTGATCATGCCGGTCCTCAAGGAAATACAAGAGTTTAGCAGGAATATATTTTAGGGTTTCTTTCCAAATTACTCCTAGTAAAAAGGGATGCAAACTTGGCTGCTCACTTAAGTGCCTGCCAGTGCCAGGCAAGCTTCTCCTCCTTTTTCAGGTGCCAGATTTCCTAATGTTGTGTTCAATTACAGGCAGGCAGCACTGAGTGCATATAATCCTACTGATTAATTTAGTCTGAAAAAAAGTTAGACTCCAAGTGTCAATTATCGAAAGCGAGTGGAAGAAGAGATGGCTAGATTAGTATGTCGGCAGTTGCCACTTGTTCCTGTTACTTGGGCCGGATCGCTACGAATAATTAAGCTAAGCCCACCCATTTGTTTTTGTGCTGGCCTGGTGGCTCATGCACCATGCGCTACCTACCAGCATATGTTCTGTGTCTTCCACGGCCCATGCATGCCGACAATACTAATTAATTCCGTCTATATAGTATCCTGTTTGGGAATTAAACCATGCACAGTAGATTAATTACTATATGGATCGTTTCCATGATTATTAACTAATTCGCTGAATTGGTGGTATGTGTTGAGGAACAGTCGCTGGTGAGTTCAGTCCGAGCGATTACCTCGTAGACAAACTTAGAATCGTAAGAACAATACAAAAACACAAGAACTGAATAGTAAATTGAACACAGAGATATGAGGGGACTTCTGACTTCTCTTTATTGCTCTTTTGTAAAACTATAGTACAATATTTGGAGGTCCCCACTTTATATAGTATACTGAAAGGATGAGGAGTTCACCAAGGGCCAGGCCTGCCTAGCCTAGGCCCGGTTTCTTAACACCCCCCCTGGGCACTCATTCATCACGTTTATGTCGCATCAAAACTCCATAAAAACTCCATAGGAAAAATTTAGAGAAAGAGTACATGAAACACGTTCTGCTGTGCTGCACGAATTGCCTTATTAAAAACTTTAGCTGAGAAACTTTAGGAAAACTCGTCAAGGGAAAAAGAGTACAATCCATCCAATTTCATTTAATCTCCAAAATTTATTCTTTGGATACTCGATTTTTGTGATCAAGTTTCAATAAAGAGTTCGTGAACATTCTCCCCCTGAGTTCTGCACCTCTCTAAGTCTCATCATTCCAATTCCACGTATGCACCTTTCAAAGCTAGATGCTGGAAGTGACTTAGTGAATAAATCTGCAAAATTTTCACATGACTTAATATGCATTACTTTAATTTCATCCATCTTTTGCAATTCATGAGCATAGAAGAACTTAGGGTTGATATGCTTTGTGACAGGACTCTTCACATAACTCATCTGAACTTGTGCAATACAAGCTGCATTATCTTCATAGATAATAGTGGGGTTTGCACGGTATTCAATCCACACAACTGTCGGATGTGGTGAATCATCTGCCGGAGCCAAGAATATTCTCGCGAGGCCTCGTACAGTGCTATGATTTTCGAGTGGTTCGTCAAAGTTGATATAAGACTTTGCTTAGACGATTTCCATGAAATTGCAGTTCCACCACATAGAAATACATAGTCTATTTACGACTTAGATGTATGCGGGTCTAACAGGTACCCGGCATCTGCATAGCTAGTCATAGTTAGGTCTTGGTACTTTCTGTAGAAAAGACTAAGGTCCTTGCTTCCTTGGAGGTATTGGAAGATGTCCTTTATCCCCTGCCAATGCTCTTTGGTAAGTTCTGCACTATACCTTGCTAGTAGGTTCACGACAAATGCAATGTCTGGTCTAATACAATTTGCTAAATACATGAGTGCTCCTACTGCGCTCAAGTACGGGAATTCCAGTCACAGGACTTCCTCCTCCTCTTCTCTAAGTCTGTACGGGTTCTTGTCTTGTTGCAAGGATCTCCCGACCATCGGCACTTTCGAAGGATATGCTTTTTCAAAGCCGAACCTTTCTAACATTTTCTGAGTGTAGGTTGATTGATGTACTAAAATCCCTTCAGGGGCATGCTCAAGCTGTAAGCCTAGACAATATTTGGTTTTACCCAAATCTTTCATTTCGAACCCGACTCCAGGTAAGAGCTTGCTTTCTTAATATCTTCTAGGGTCCCAATGATATTCAGATTATCTACATATACTAAGATTATACAAAATCTATCATGGGATCGTCGTATAAATACACAGGGACAATCTTCATTGTTCGTGTAGCCTTTCTTGCATAGAAAGTTGCTTAAGCGATTATACTACATCCTGCCTGATTGCTTAAGTCCGTACAGTGACTTTCTGAGTTGCACATTGTAAAGATTTCTATTTGCTCTGTCTTGGTTCAGAACAAGGATACCTTCAGGTACCTTCATATAAATGTTCGAATCCAAGTTTCCATAAAAGTATGCAGTTACCACATCCATCAATTTTATTTCTAAATTCAAGCTTGCTACCATTGAAATTAAATATCTAAAGGCAGTTCCGCCCATGACCTGGGAATAGGTTTCTTCATAATCAACTCCTAGTCGTTGAGTGAAACCTTGTGCAACGATCCTTGCTTTATATCTTACAACTTTATTATTTTTATTTCTCTTTCAAACAAATACCCACTTATGCCCTACGGGGTGCACATGGGGAGGCGTGAGGATTACATGCCCAAACACCTCTCTTTTATTTAGAGATAATAATTCGGCTTCTATTGCCTTCTTCCAATCTTCCCAATCTGATCTTTTCTTAAATTCAGTGAGTGATGCAGGCTCTGGATCAAGATCGATGATTGTGACAATTTTCTTTGCAAAATAAATATCGACATTGGCTGTTGTTATATTCATAGATTCTCCCATAGCCACATAATTTATAGTTATTTCTTCACGGGGCTATTCTTCTAATGCTTCTACTCGCTCACCACTGCTTCCAATTGAGGGGCAAGTTCCTTTAGTTTTTTAGCTCCGATGTGTGCGCACACATCCATGCTGATTTCTCCCTCTGTGAGGATGTTCAAATCCGATATGCCTTTTACTGAAGGTTCTATACTGGTGCTAGGTCTCAACTAGCTCTCCTTCTGATTCTGGGGAACTTTAGTAATCGGCTGTGCCAAGTCCTTCTTATCCTTTTTCGCTAGGCGTCCCCGGTTACTCGGGATTCGAGGGGCCAGAGTTCTCGTCCTTTTATTCTGAGGCCTCTGGATGGGATTAGGGGTATCTTCAATTTTCTTTGATATTTCAACCCTCTCCGGTGCATTGCGTGCAGGCACATGCGACTTGGTCACGCTATTCAAATCACTAAAGTGGTCAGACAGTTGATTCCCTAATGCTTGCAAATCAATTATCTTCTAGACTTCTCTATTTGCTTCACTAGTGCGCGGGTCATGTGTATGGATTCCCGTAGCTTACCACGTTATTTCCTGACATTTTTCATCAAGGGGTTGATTTCCTCCCCCTAATGATGGAAAACTATCCTCATCAAATATGCTATTAGCGAAGCGATCTGTATGCAAATCTCCAATCATGGGGTCCAGATACCTGATTATGGATGTTGTCTCATAACCAACGTATATCCTAGACTTTCGGAGAGGGCACATTGTAGTTCACTGCGGTGGTAGTATAGGTACATAAACCTTGCAACCAAACCCACGGACATGAGAGATTTTCGGTGCTGACCCTTGTGCTAGTTGCATAGGTAAATTGATGTTATATGCCAACGGTCTAAAATTGATGAGAATTGTTGCGTGTAGGACTGCGTGTCCCCAACATGTAGTTGGTAAATTACAATTTTGCAAAAGTGGTCGGGCAATAAATTTAATTCGTATAATTAATACCTCTGCTAGTCCATTCTGGGTGTGGACATGTGGTACGGAATACTCAACGGTAATTTCCATTGCCATGCAATAATCATCAAATGTCTTTGAAGTAAATTATCCGGTGTTGTCCATTCTGATGGACTTCACATGATGATCAGAAAAATTATTATTAATTTTAATTATCTACGAGATCAGCTTTGCAAAAGCATGGTTTCTCATAGACAATAAACATGCATGTGACCATTTCGAGGAAGCATCGATGAGCACCATAAAGTACCTAAATGGCACTGACAGGGGCTACATAGAACTGCAAATGTCTCCCTGGATACGGTCCAAGAATACAAGGATTTCATCCTTCACTTTCAGAGCAGACAGTCTAGTAATTAATTTTTGGTGGCACATGCGGGGCACACAAAATCTTTCTGATTCGAAAACTTCTTTATATTGACATTATGTCCCTGTGAATTGTTAATTATATTTCTCATCATCCTAAAACCGGGGTGGCCTAATCTATCATGCTAGAGACAGAAAAGTTCAGAGCTTATAAAAGTGATTTTGAGGACACTATAGGCCGCAGGTGTCTTAATATTAGTGTAGTGTAGCCTAGATTCATATGAAGGAAGTCGTTCTAATACCCTTTTTTTTCCATTTTCTTCACTCTTTTTAATGAGCAGGTATTCTTTACCATACTCTTCTTCAGTCTATGCGTTGTGACCGTTAGCGCAAATATCTTTAGAGTTTAAGAGAGTTCTAGTCGATTCTGGGTACAATAAGGCTTCTTTAATGACCAATGTTGTGCTCATCGGGAGTATAACTGTGGCTCTTCCTAGGCCTATTATACAAGTATCACTGCCTGCGATTGTCGTAAGACTACCAGCATTCTTACTGATCAACTGGAAAATTTTTGTCTCTCTCAAGATGGTATTCATTGTGCCGCTATCTGCTAAGCACACTTCCTCCATAGGGCGTCACACACGTCCTGGTATATAAAGTATTTATTAATATGGGGTAGGAAGCGATCCACTCATAAAATAAAAATACTCTAAAACAGAACATAACTTGCGATTATTAATACGGGAAAAAGTCTTGCAGAACACATCATAAGAATTTAATGCTTTACTCTGCTAGAGTTTACAACCATTATTCAATAATTCAATGTTCTATTACAACCATAAACTACAAATGACTATAGAATCGAAGTGCAATAGTGCACTAGATCGAATCAGCGAAGTATGAAGAAACTTTTGCCTGAATCTGATCCATGTCCATCTTCTCTTCTTCGGCAACTACGGCTGCGGCCGCTGCGATGTCCAAAGGTGTGATGGGGGCTGCTACTGGGCTATCTACATCAATGGGTGCAACCAATTAATGTGGATCCTCTTTGCCTGAAATGGTGAGGTGTGCCTCATGCTGTCCTTTGCCCTTCTTTTTAGACTTGAAAACATCAATCACGTGCTACGTCTCACGGCAAACATGTGACCAATGTCCCCATGTGCCACATTTATAGCAACTTTGGTCCTTCTGGCCATAGGGCTTCTCATCGCGCTTCTTTTGTCCGCCCTTCTTGGCTTGAGCATTCTGCTTGGTCTTGCGACCCATGACCTTACCCTTCTTGCCTCTTTCCTTTGAGTGAGGCTTCCTTACCTTGTAGCTGCTAGCATTGACTTCATAGCCAACATTTCTACTAGGCGGCTGTGAGATGTAGTTCTTCCTTAGAACATCATCTTGAGTTTCCACAACTTGTATCATGTCAATCAGTTTGGCATACTCCTTGTAGCCGTCTTGACGATAGTTGTGTGCGGATTGCACCGTATTTGGGTGAAAGGTAGAGAGAGTTTTCTCAATCTTCTCCTCATCTGTGATTACCTTACCACAGAGCTGAAGATTGGTACAAATTTTGTGCAAAGCAGAATTGTACTCACCCATGGTCTTGTAGTCAGCAAAGCAAAACGTAGTTGGTTCCATTCCTGCTCTGCCCAAGGAAGAATGGCATACTTCAGCTTCTCGAACTGCTTCTTTAGTGCGGTCCACAAAGCTAGTGCATTCTTCTTCATTGAATACTCATTCTTGAGCGTTAGGCAGAGATGATGTCTGAGGAAATGAAGTGTCTGATCATTTTCCTCTGTAGTTAGAGTGACATCCTTCGAGATGTCAAGTCCGATAGCAGCACGGAGCTTCTTGGCTCCTAGTACGATCTCAACATCTCATTCCCAAGTCAAGTAATTCTGTCCATGCTGGGCCAGCTCTTCGAACTCCCGGTTCATAATGCCAGTCATCTGCATATTCATGCAAAGAGTTCATAATATTACTGCTGGTAATTTGCATAAAATGGCTGCATAAATTATCATAATGTTCTTGTATTTTTCTATGTATTTTTCATGATTTACTACTATTTTCAGTGATAAAACCAATATAAACAATCACAGGTAATCAAAACAGTAAATACAATATATAAATTGCATAGAAATAAAAATATCAAAGTTAAACATGCTTCAAATGCTAAAATCGATTCAGATTTTGAAATCCTAAGGCCCTTTTCTGCTGGAATATGAATTTTCGGTGAATTCTGCAATTTCCAGGGGCTAAACCGCTAATTTTCTGTTCTGAGAAAAAATTTCACCCAATTTTCAGAATTTCTGAGGGCCTTCTTGCAAAAATCGGGATTTTTTTCTTTTTTGGTCGCACGGCCGATTTCCTGACCCATTCCTTGAGGCCGATCCGGCCCATTTGCCCTACCCGCTCGACCGTTCAAGAGGAGGTAAGGGGTAGGGTTTCCCTACCCTTGTTCCTCTCTTGTGGCGTGGTGAGGTCGGGCGTCTTCAAGAAAGGGCGAAAGCAACCGGCGGTGCATGTGGGCGCGACCTCCGTCTGGCGGGCGGCGGCGATCTGAGGCCATGCGTGGAGTCTGTCGGGCGCATAGGGAGGGCCGACAGCCGAGCAGCAGTCTTGGCCGGCATTGCGAGCCGACACGGGCGGATCTCGAGGCAACAGCGTCGTGGTCATGCGGGACCGGCGGCGGGCGCACGGTGGCGTTAGGGAGCGTGGGTGGCCGGAGCCGACGGCCGTGCGACTTCGATGGCGTCTGGGGCCTTGGCCGAGGTCGGGCGGATTGTGCCGTCTTGGCGCCGTGTGCATCGTGGCGATGCCTACGGGCGGCGGTGCGAAGGGGAGCCCATGCGGTGGCGCCGATCGGCGGTGGTGCGGCTCGGTATGGAGGACTCGTGTGGGGCGACCTTGAGAGTCGGCGGTGCACGGCGACAGCGGGACCACGTGCGGCGGCGGCGCTATGGCGCGGCGTGGCGTCGCCGCTTCGTCGGAGAGCGGCGGTCGGGTGGCCTTGCGGAGGCGATGGCCTTGCGGGATCCAGAGGCACGGCGCGGTGGCCGGGCTACCGGCTTCAAGCCGGTGGTGGCACCATTCGATTTTTTTCATACTATTAATGCAATTATTGTTCATGCAATCAACCGATCGGCTTGGCCGGCGACTTCAAGTCTGCTCACGGTAGATTAGAACAAATTTGCAATCCACTGTGCAATCATCATCTACTCTTTCATGCAATCTACCGATCGGTATTGTGTTGGCGACTTCAAGTCGGCTCATGGTAGATTAAAGCGGATTTGCACCGTATGATAAAATAATCTAGAAAGCAACAATTGTGGAATTGAAAGCAATCTAGAAAAACGATTCGATCTACAAGCGTCGTGCTACGACGGTCACCTTTCGATCCGAGAAAAGTAGGTCGGAGTCGATCGTACTGATAACGTGTTGAGGAACCATTGCTGGTGTGTCCAGTCCAAGCGATTACCTCATAGACAAACTTATAATCGTAAGAACAATGCAAGATAACAAGAACTGAATAGTAGATTAAACACAGAGATATGAGGGGACTTCTGGCTTCTCTTTATTGCTCTTCTGTAAAAATGTAGTACAATGGTCGGGGTCCCCCTTTATATAGTATACAGGAAGGATGAGGAGCTGTTATGGTGCCGGACGGTGAACAGGACAAGCCCGAAGACATGATAGCAAGCCGGTAAGGGAAACAGCTTCGGAAACCTAGCTCGCGGTTTCCATATACCAATTGGGCTAAGTAATTAGGACTCTCTCTGGGCAATAGAGGTAAGAAGGCCCAAGTTGATGACCTAAGAGCTAGATACAAAAGGGGGTGGTCCTCTATGCGTTGGTTTTACAGATGATGTAATCTCTGAACCTTTTATTCTCTGTGTCTCCTCTGAACTTTCTCTTCTCTCTTTCTATTCTTCTTCCAAACTCCCTAGAATACTTGTACAAACTACTTTTGGTGCTATCAAATACCAGAAATCGAAAGACGTTTGTAACAATTGGTATCAGAGCTATTCCAAGCCCTGGATCCTCCGCGCTATAGAACCCGAGCGTAGATCAAGACACAAGAGATGGATCATCAGCTTGCAGAACTAACCAAGGCAATCCTGGCACAAGGCGAATCACTCAAAAAGTTGGAAGTCCGGAGCGAGGCCATTCAGGTTACCATGGAAGAGATTAAACCTGGGGTGCTCGAACTGCAGAGATGGAAGCCTGAGATGGAGCAATCAGTCGATGGGCTAAGAACTGAGGTTGTTGAACTACGATCGCAGTTGGTTCAACTTACTCGCAACTCCAGTTCAGTGGTTTGATCAGGTGATCTACCACCGCTTCTGCCATCACCAGAGGTCAAGCAAGATCCAGCGGTAGCGGGAAATTCATTGCCCGTGTGGAGAGGGGAGTTGTCTGGTAACGGAGGAGAATAAGGTAATGGGCAGAATAGCAGACGGGTTGAACTCATATTCCGAGGAAAAACTTTTGGGGAAATTTTTTCTCTGCGGCCGCCGCCAAGCAACGGTATGCCTAATCATGCTGAGTCATTTTCTCTTTCGCTTGGTGGGGTTCCTTCATCCGGTAGACATCAGGGTTCTTACCATCATCATCCATTTCCTTCGAGACTTGATTTCCCCCAATTTGACGGTGAAAATCCGAAGGCCTGGCAACTTAAATGTGAGAATTATTTTCGAGTTGGTGTAGTTCATCCTGACTTCATGGTGAACATTGCAACAATGTTTTTTTGTTGGAGGAGCTCTACTTTGGTTGCAGTCATCTCAAGCACACATCTGTTTCATTACCAGGGAAACTTTTGCTGAGGCAGCGTGTAGTTGATTTGGCCAGGAGGAATTGAAGCAACTTGTTCGACAATTCAGCCGTTTGCGTCAAACTACTTCAGTGGTTGAATATGCCGATAAATTCAATGATCTGATGTATAATTTGCTAGCCTATCATGCATCATGGAATCCTGTATTTTTTGTCACTCAATTTGTGGATTGGTTACGTAGGGATATTATATCAGCGGTGGTCTTACACGGACCACGGGACTTGGATACAGCAGTTGCATTGGCTGGGTTGCAGGAAGAGGTGTTGGAATCCATCAGAAAAGAGCCCCGCCGGGTGGAGTCACCGTCAGTCACCCGTTCAGGGTTACGCACTGTTGTGCCTCTTCCGCTACCGCCAGGGAGAACCTCTCAACTGGTCAAGTCAGAAGACAAAAGGAGCATTGAAGGGGCACGAGCAACCCCTGTTGATGAAAAGCTTGTGGCACTTCGAGCTTTCCGCAGAGCCAAAGGACTTTGCTATACTTGTGGAGAGCGATGGTCCAAAGAGCACAGATGTGGACCAACAGTCCAACTCCATGTAGTGAAAGAATTGTGGGAGTTATTGCACAGTACTGAGCTGGATTCGCCACGGGAGACACATACCAAATCTCAGGTTGATGCAGATTTAATGTCTATTTCAAAAGAAGCTATGTCGGGGGATGAATCACATCGCACTATCGGACTACAAGGCCATGTGCAAGGTCAATCTGTCATAATGTTGGTGGATTCCGGCAGCTCTCATTGCTTCGTCAGTGACCGATTGGCTTAGGTGCTGCAAGGTGTTCAACCATCATTGATGCCCATTTGAGTACGCATTGCTAATGGCAGTTTGTTGCATTGCACTCAGGAATTCTCTCATTGTACATGGACTGTTCAAGGCCATACCTTCTATACTGATTTTCGTATGTTACCCCTGGGTTGTTATGACATTATTTTGGGTATGGATTGGTTAGAGGTGTGAATATCATGGGGATATGCCTGAGATCTTAGGATGATGTTACAATTGGCAATGTCGTTGACGGTTTGTCGAATCACGTGTTTTCGGCAAAGTTTCAATTCTGTCGAGCCTCTGGATCTGGACCGCCATCTTGGCGGTCCGACCGGCCATGCCTTGACTTGGTTTTTCGAAATAGTCCTTTGGCGGTCTGAAATAAGTCAAGGATCGGGCCGCCATCAAGCGATCGGCCAAGCTTTACTCGGCGGTCGACCGCCACTTTATGAGTGTGGATTTTGGAGTGGGCAAAAATAGAAGGTGTAGGCAAGTGAGAAGGTGCTTCGTACTTGGTCTCATAATTTTGGAGCTTCGGGCAAAAGTTCTATTTGATTGAAATTCCCAGAGAAGGTTGGGTTTCGTGTTGGATTTTGGCTAAGTCATGATGGCGGTCGAGCCCGCCTTTGGTGGGGATCCGCCGTAGAGCGATCGAGCCGGCCAAGGTGGCGGTCGACCGGTTTTGATGTGTTAAATCGTCTTCGTGGCGGCGATGTTTGCTTGTTAGGTCAAGTTCATGGGTTTCATGGCATATGTGTTGCATGATGCATGTTTTGACTAACGTGGGTTAAGTTGTGAAGAACTTGTTCCGGATTCGTTTGCTTGTCTATTTCTTTTGCGAGGTTGCTTGGTGGTCAACGACGGTCAACGGCGAGGATGATCGGGACTAGGCTTGGAGAGCCGAGGTCCGTAACGATCGACGATGCGGGTGAGGTCAATGAACTCAAGTGTAGTGAGAATGGACAAGGGTAACCGAACAGGCGGTTGAGGCGACCGGGTTTGATCTGCGGCGGGGTGGTGCAAGTGCCATGGTGGTTTCGGTGGGAGCGGATGGGAGAGACTTGCCGACATGAAGAGAGCCATTTGGATCAACCTACGTGTGAAGCATGGAGGTGCTTCACGAAGATGGGACTCGGTCTTTGCAAAAGATCGAGAAGGGGTATTTTGGTAATTTTACCAAATACCGCCTTAGTGACCTTTTGCCAACTCACGGCGCAAAGATGGTGCAAGGTGAAGCGGATTAGGTCAAGAGATGAAGACGGCGCTTTAAAATGCGTGCGTATGTGTCCCGTTTGTTTTGGGCCTTAACGGGAGCCCATTAGGGTTACTCTTCTAGAAGGTCTAAGTCTCCACTATAAATAGAGGAGGGAGGTGGCTGCACCCCTTCAACCCTTTCATTGTGTTTGAAACCCTAGTTTTGCTTAGGGAGAGGATTAGTGGAGATTAGGGTTCTAGAGAGTTGGATTTGATTTCGTGCTCATGTATTGAGTCTTTGTCCTCCATTGATGGAGTGGTCGTAAACCAATACCATATCAAATCAATCCAAAGAAAGTTCTCTCAAAGATGAGTTCATTTGCTTTCTTTCTCTCTATTTGATGATTTTGAGTCTTTTTTGATCCATGAAGTTTTTGGTTGGTTTCTTGCCGTGATCTAACTTGCTGTGACATGTGGGAACCCATCTAGGATCATCTTGATCATCAATCACCCACGAGCAAGTCTCTAGATGGCTCGGTTTTTGAACCTCCTTCGCTCAAACTGAAAAAGATAGGAACTTTGGTATGGATCTCTGAAATCTTTGATTGGACTAGGTTCCTAATATCTTTAGAAAGGTGTGGTTCAAATTTCGTGAAGTTTGGCCTTACGGATCAAAAGTTAGGTCGTTTTTCGTTTCGGATTGTCGGGCTGATTTTCTTTGTTCCATTGTCGAGGCGGTCGACCGCCCATTCAGAGGTCAGACCGCTAGGCGAACCGGTTAGACCGCCCCTGTGAGAGGTCAGACCGCCCAACACTTTGATATTTGAGTTTTTGGTTATTTTTGGGTGTTTTGCTTTGGGGTTTGGATTGGATTCAAAACTAGTCTTCAACAGTCTTGGTATATTGATCTTCATAGCTTCCATAGCTATTGGAGTGAAATTTGTGTTGAATCCATCTTTTGTGAAAAAAGTGGCGTGCTCTATTCACCCCCTCTAGTCGCCTTTTCGGTCCAACAAGTGGTATCGAGCAGATTAGTTCAATCTTGATCTTAGCTGTCAACCGAACTTGGCGATGGATAAGTACTCGACAAGCCGCATGTTGTAACATCCCAATTTTTAGAGCTTTAAAAATCATTTAAATAGTTGGTAGAGAGAAAATTCACCATTTGGATTTATTTGAATTTAGTTCAAAAGCTTTAACTTGGACTTTAGTAACAAAACAATTTAATATGAATAATTCCAACATGAACAATAGTCAAAACTATTTTATTTGGATTCTATGAGCTTGGATATATTTTCGGAATTTTTGGAATTTTTCCAAGTTCATTTGCTATTTTCCATTGCTTATTTGAATTTACGCTATTTTCTAAAAAGGAAAAACCTATTTTAAATCTCCAAACAGTCATTGGGCTAAATCTCTCTACCAAAGACCTTTGTTCATCTCTACCAATCATTCAGAGGCCGTCCGTCCGAGTTGACGGCGATCTCGCATGTGCTCCTCGCCTCGCCCTCTGCCCGGTGGGCGCCTCCCGTCTCATTGCGCTAAGCGGCTCGCTTCTGGTCGTCGCTGCTTCGTCTCCAGCGCGTTAAATCGCGAGCAACCGCCATGAGCGGTCAACGCTGAAACTTCACGGCGAGCGCCTCCAACCGCCGCGTCCTCCGCGACGCGCGCCACAGCGCCACGACCACCCCGCCACACCCCACGACTCGTCCCGGCGATTCGCCAAGCATAGGCCGTCGCCCACGACCTCCACGTCGCCACGCCGCCGGTGCCTCCCGACCTCTATAAAAGCCACCAGAGGATCGCTGCAGCCCTTTCCTTAACCCTCGCTCAATTCCACACGAGAACCTCGCGACGCCGCCAATTCGAGCTCTAGGGCTTTCGCCGCCGGTGGGATTTCTTCGATTGCGCCGTCGTCGTGCCTTGGCGTCGTCGTGGAGCACCCGCCGTGTTCATTGTCACGGACCTACCTCCGGAGCCACCCATTTCGCCGAGCCTCACCGGGCGCCTTCGCCGACACAAACCCGAAGCCGCCGCCGCTCGGCCTCGCCGCCGGCCACCACCGCCCACCTCAACCACCGAAGGTACCTCATCGTGTTCGCAATAGCGTCACACGCCGTACCACCCACCTCGCCGGTGAGCCTTTGAAGCGCCGGTGACCATCGAATCGATCTTGCGCCGCCGTCGTTGTCGTCATGCCGACGTGGACGCCACGCCACCTGCCACCTCCCCTCCGTGCGTCGCGTGTCGCCCACGTGTGCGCCGCGTCGGTATCGCTTGTGTGCGCCACGCCAAAGACCGTTCAAATCCGATGGCTCGGTGGACTTGGTCCATGGAGTCGTCAGCGACATGTGGGTCCCACGTGTCGCTTAATTCTTTAATTCATTTATTTTCCGGAAAATCCTTCGCTGACGTCACCTTGCGCAATAATTAGAATTTCCTTTAGAAAAATAATTCAGAAATTGTTAAATAATGATTTAGGTTTAAATTTGTAAAATTCATAACTTTTGCATCCAAACTCCAAATTGGGTGTTTCAAATTTCTAAATTCATATAGAATTAAGATCTAGCTAATCAAATCAAAATTATTTAAATTTGACTTTTGTTTAAATTTAGAAATTCATTTAAAATTCAAGAGATAGGTTAAAACTTGTAAAATTCATACCTTTTGAATCCCAAATCCAAATTGGATGATTTAAATTGCTAAAATCTTAGAAAATTATTGTCTAATTAAATAACATATAATTATGTAATTTGGAGTTCAGTTTAGTTTTAGAATTTAGAATTTATTTAATTTCCAAATTTAGGTTAAAATTTGTAAAATTCATAATAATTGAATCCTAACTCCAAATCCATCCATTCAAATTTCTAAATTCGTCTAAAATCCAGATCTATCTATTGGAGATTTTTAATTATTTTATTGGAGTTATTTGCTTCTGGTTTTATTTAGTTTTATTTGTTTGTGTCGTTTATGAGTAGACTTGATATTTCTTTGGAAGAGTTGAAGAAGAAGGACCTTTCAAGACCAAGATCAATTCCTAGATCCTTTTCAAGGCAAGCTATGCCCTTGACCATTTTGCTTCCCAGTTTTATAAAAGTATTTTAATTCAAATTCTGCATCTTAATTCAAGTATTTATTTAAAAGCTTTTGGGTGCGATGAGTTAATTCCAAATTGATATGCCTCCCTTGTGTAATTGTTAAGCCTTGATTCCTTGTCACCCTAGTTGATAATTAGTTGGTAAATATTGTAGCACCAACGTGGGTTGGTTAGTTGCGTATTAGATTGCTTAGCCATGCCACGACTCACTTGTCATGTATCTTTCTTTGTTATAAATTGACTAAGTGAATATGGCTATGTGAACAAACTGTGTGTACTATGTGTCTTTGTGGCATATGTTGCACTTAAATCAACCGGGGTGGTAAAAGATTTTGGACTGAGGCAAGGGGTGGATACTGTGTGAAAGGGGTGGACTGTGTGGACTGTGTGAATATTAAAAATCTGTGTGTCTATGTGGTTTAGTTAGCTGGAAGTCTTGCCTTGGTCAATTAAGGACCTCACCATGTGCTCTATTGAACTGAGCTTCTGCATGCGACCACATGCCTATTTTGAGACAGGCCTAGCATAGTAGGATAAGGTATCTGAAATGCTTTGTTATGATTAGTGTTAGCTACACTAATTGTATCTTGTGGGTAAAGTGTACAAACTCTGCAGAGTGTAACTTAATCTATTGAATAGCGCGTCATGATCATGGACAATGCTCGGGGATTTGACACTAGGGGTAGATTTTCATAAAATTGTGTGGGAAGGGAGCTATGTGATTAAATCATCTAGCTATGTGAATAACCTGTTAGGCTGTGTGTGTGTCTTTGTGAAATAACTTGTTAAAATTATTATTGTCTATTTGTTTTACCTGACTTTAATCTATTAATTGTATTCAATTGCAAAAGTGGCATTTACGCAAAAGAGCCACAGAATGCCTTCCTTTGTAAAAAGCCGCATATATATATTTTGCATCTCGTGGTGTGGCTTAGTACGGTGTGTACTCACGCTTGTTTTGACGAATCAAGCAGAGGAGGAGTCTTCACCAGCATTTGAGGACGAGTACATCGAAGGTGCCTGATCGTGAGGTCTTGATCCCAGTCGGTTGCCTGTGGCGAACCGATGGGGTGCCACTACCGTTTATGTTTCCGCTGCCGTTTATTTCCTATGTTAGCCCTGCGTGGCTCAATAGTTGTAAACTCGACCTTAAGGTCAAAACCATTATTTGTTAATCAAAGTTAATCGTTTATGTTATTATCCGCTTGTATGGATCGATTGCCATCTTTGTTGACCTTTGTGTGCACTAGCATGATCTCGGCTAGTGCATTAAACCTGAAGGGTCCCGAACCGTAATTTTGGGTCCCGACACATGTCTTCGTTGGGCTCGACTATGCCTATTGGAAGAATCGCATGCGAGTCTTCCTTGAGAGCGAAGGACAAGCTATATGGGAGGTTGTTCGATCTCCGCTCATTTTGCCCGAAGTTGCTACGCCGACTTCAGCAGCCCTCTTGGCTAACAACAACAAGGCAAAGAACCTTTTATATGCTGGGCTTGGTAGGCAAGAGTATGATAGAATTTGCAATCTTGCAACCGCATATGAGATCTGGCACACCCTCGAAACTTACCATGAGGATCGTCCCGGATCAAGCAAGTCGTCGAGAATGTCTACAAGCGAGAGTACAACAAATTCGAGATGCGTCTGGTGAGAGCATCGATGGCGTCTTTACTACGCTTTAACAAGGTGATCAATCGGATGAGAGTCATCGACATTGAGTACTCTCAATCGAGAATGCCACCCACCTCTTGGCTGCAATCAACACCAAGGAGTGGGAGATGAATGCAAGCGCCATAGAGGAGAGCGTCGATCTCTAATCTCACTTTGGAGCTGCTTTATAGTAAGCTAAAACTCATGAGATCAAGAGCGGTAATCCTAAGAAGGATAACATGGCTTTGGTGGTGATCCTCTCAAAGAGACTCGATGGTTTTCCGAGTCTTCTTACGGTTTTTCTCTTGCGTGTTTATCTACTATTCAAGAAGAAGAGTTTGAGAGTCTTCCCGAGGCTGATTTAGCTCTTTTAGCCAAGAAAGTCACACGGGCATATAACAATGTCGAGAAGTAAAGAGAGGTGGCCTGTGACATGCTATGAGTGTGAGAGCTATATCACATCGCTAACTTGTCCCAAAATTTGAAAGGTAAGGAAATCGCAAGGATGAGAAGCCCGCTGGAAGAAGCCTAAGGGGCAAGCCAAGTATGATCTTCGCCAAGCTCATGAAGGTCGCCACCGAGTCCTTGCCGCTTTGGAGATCAATCCATGAGCGATGTGGACTCGGGGCGAGCGAGGACAAGGAGGAGGATTTCTCAAGACAAGAAGGGGAAGGCTAAGGATTTCACTGGCATGTGCTTCATGGCCGACTCCGTCGACGCCGATGACGACGATGAGGATTGGCGCGGAAGGGGGAAGAACACATGGTTAAATCGACTCGGTGTTCACGCCACATGACCGGAGACTCAAGATGGTTCACCTCCTTCACGCGATCAACGGTGATGACTTCATCACCTTTGGAGATGATACACAAGGCGCATTGAAGGCTGGAGTGATCGGGGTGAGCGACAAGTTCATTCTCAAGGACGCCGCGCTTGTGTCTAAGCTAAGGTACAATCTCCTTTCGTCTCCGACTTCTTGATGATGGCTATGAGACTTGTTTTAAGAAGAATGCTTGTCGTGTGCTTGATTCTTTTGGTGAGCTCGTTTTGGGATTTCTAGAGTTGGTAGAATTTTTAGAGTGATTTTTTGAATCTCTTCTTTGGATCTCTTAAGTGTTTGATTGCATCTTCTTCTAATATCTGGCTTTGGCATCGACGGTTGGGGCACATTGGTTTTGATCATCTGACACGAGTTAGCGGCCTTGATCTCATGAGAGGTTTGCCTAAACTCAAAGTCATCAAGGATCTCAGATGTAAGCGCCAGAGGCATGGCAAGCAAGTTGCCGCCTTACACCCGTCATTGACTATGGTTATGGTGACGGACGGGACGGTTGCTTCATATGGATATTGTTGGTCTGCTAGGGTTGATCGATCGGTGGAAATTGGTACATTCTTGTCATAGTCGATGATTTTTCGAGATACTCTTGGGTGTTCTTTCTTGCTTGAAGGATGAGGCTTTTGATCATTATCATGACCTTGTTCTTCGTTTGGCTTTGAACTTCACGGTGCCTTGAGAGCGATCCGATGATAATGCACGGAGTTCAAGAACACTTCTTTTGCCTCTTTTTGTCTTTGGCCTTGTATTGAGCATCAGTTCTCTTCTCCACACGTCTCTCAACAAAATAGTGTTGTGGAAAGGAAGAACAGGACTCTAGTCGAGATGGCTAGAACGATGCTGGATGAGTATAGCACACCGAGGAGGTTTTGGGCCGAAGCTATTGCTACAGCTTGCCAAATTTCAAACCGTGTCTTTTTGAGACCGTCTTTGGGCAAGACTTCATATGAGCTTCGTTTTGGTAGAGAACCCTCTGTCTCTCACTTTCGAGTCTTTGGATCGAAGTGTTTTATTCTCAAGACAGGAAACCTAGATAAATTTGAATCAAGGACTTGTGATGGTTTATTTCTAGGTTATCCTGCTCATTCGAGGGGTTTTCGGGTTTTTAATGTTGAAACTAACATTGTTCAGGAGACATGCAATGTCACTTTTGATGAGACTAGCCCTGGAGCTAGATCCGATGTTTCAGGTGACTTACAGGTGATAGAGAGCATTTTTGTTGAAGAAGATGATGATGAACTTGATTTTGCTTCTTCACACATTCTTGATGTTCTGTGCAAGCCGCCCAAGCTCGAGAACACCTTCGATTGCTTCACCTCCAATTGAGGCTCTGCTGCGACTTCTTCATCAATGATACTGCGGAGGTTGAGGAGATGCTATCTCCCAGCGCTCCTTTGCACATTGAAGCAACACCCTCCGGATCGGTGATTGGCAATCTCCATGAGCGAGTCACTCGCTCCAGGTATCATGATCCGAATCTTTTCTCTCACTCTGCATTTGTAGCTTCTTTTGAACCCAAGGATATATCACATGCTTTATCTGATGCTAGTTGGGTCAATGCCATGCATGAGGAGTTAGAGAATTTTGAAAGAAATAAAGTTTGGAACCTTGTAGAACCTCCTAGTGGACATAATGTTATAGGAACCCGTTGGGTGTTCAAAAATAAACAAAATGAGAATGGTTCTGTGGTTAGAAACAAGGCTAGATTGGTAGCTCGGGGCTTTAGCAGATTGAGGGGTTAGATTTTCATGAGACCTTCGCTCTGTTGCTAGATTAGAAGCCATTAGCATCTTGCTTGCATTTCTTTGCATCTAAAGGTTTTAGGTTGCATCAAATGGATGTTAAGAGTGCCTTCTGAATGGTTTTATAGAGGAGGAAGTGTATGTTAGGCAACCCCTGGTTTTGATAATCCCAAGCACCACGATCATGTTTTTAAGCTATCCAAAGCCTTGTATGGTCTTAAACAAGCCCCTAGAGCCTGGTATGATAGACTTAAGACCTTTTTGCTTAAGAATGATTTTGAAATGGGAAAGTTGATAAGACTCTTTTCATTCTTAGGCATGGCAATGACTTCCTGCTTGTTCAGATATATGTTGATGATATTATCTTTGGTGGTTCCTCTAATGCTCTTGTTTCCAGTTTTTCTGAGACTATGTCCAGGGAATTTGAGATGAGCATGATGGGAGAACTCAATTACTTTCTGGGGCTACAAATCAAGCAATGCAAGGAAGGGATCTTCATCCATCAAACGAAGTACACCAAGGATTTGCTCAAGCGTTTTGATATGGGTGACTGCAAGCCGATCGCCACTCCCATGGCGACTTCGATCGCTTTTGGATCGAGATGAGGAAGGAGAAGCCGTGGATCAACGCGAGTACCGCATGACATGATTGGCTCCTTACATACTGACGGCCTCAAGACCGGACATCCACTTGTGATGCCTCTCTGCGAGTTTCAAGCATCACCGAGGACTTCACATCATAAAGCCATTAAGCGCATTTTCGGTGTTACACTCTACCTTGATTATGGCATTTGGTATTTTTGTTCTTCTTATTTGTCCATTCGGGGTTTTGATTCGATTTTTTGCGGTTGTAGGCTAGATAGAAAGAGCACATCGGCACATGTCATTTCTTAGGCACTTCTCTTGTCTCTTGGTCATCTAGGAAGCGGTCTTACATTGCACAATCCTTCTTTGAAGTGAATATGTAGTCTTGCTAGTTCTTTGTAGTCGATTTTATGGATGGTCTCCACTCTTAAGGATTTTGGGTTAACCTTTGCTAGTGTTCCTCTTTTACGTGACAACACTTACGCTATTAACATTGCTAAGAACCCGTGCAACATTCTAGGACCAAGCACATAGACATTCGCTATCACTTCCTTAGAGACCACGTTGAGAAGGGTGATATTGTCTTTGCGTTTTGTGGAGTCAGAGGCTCGGTTAGCGATATCCTCCCCAAGCCTTTAGACCCAACAAGGTTCGCCACCTTGAGGAGTGAGTCAGGGGTAATTTATCCCTATGGGTTGGTTTGAGGGGGAGTTGGATCTTTTCTGATCTTTCCTTGTTCATTTGATCTTTTCTTGATTTTCTTTTTGAACTTGTTGATCTTTTTGTTCTTTTAGGCTTTTTGAGTTTTTCTTGCATCTCATTGTATTATATTGCATTCATATGAAAAATCCAAAAAAGATGCATTGTAATATAAGCTTTTCTGCTTATCTTTTAAAATTGATGAAGCTTTGCTTATTACCCTTTGGAGCTTTAGTGTTTCAAATTCTTGCTCAATGCCATGTCTAGTTCTTTGACTTGCTAGAATTATCATGCTTTCACATGTGTAGCTAAGTCTTTGCTGTATGAGCTAGAACTTGAAAAACAACTTGAACTAAGAAATTAGTAGTTTGTGAATTGTTTAGCCAATTGCGCAATTAGTGCTCCTTTTGTGACATTGGCCCTGTCAAAATTGCTTTGTTAGCTCTTGAATCTAGCTTTGATCATTACTTGAGCTTCTTGTGTTCTTGAGAATTTAAAACTGCTCTTGTGAAAAATGAAAAATCAAGCTTCAAGATTGTCTCATGCTTAAATTGTGCCAAACTACTCTTACGAGACTGCATGTCAAAGATATGAACTTGGAGATAGTTTGATGATCCAGACGATCTCATGGGGACCGCTTGTCAACCGACATGAACCTCAAGATTTGTCATACTGGTAGAAGCTTAGGAAGAGTTTGTGGATGGCTCCTAGTCCGGGATCTTCTTCACTAAGATATATCTTTAATCAACTTTTGGTCGAAGCTTAGGATGAGTTTGTGGATGGCTCTAGTCCAGGATCCTGTCACTAAGTTAGACCATTAGTCAACTTCAATATTCATTGCAAATGAAAAGCAGGTTGAAAAATGGGCATTTGAGAAAATTGAGCAAAATGATTCAATTCAGGACCTTTTTGTCTCTTAATATGGTCATTGTTAGCTTTTGGATCTCACATTGATATTTTGACATGGCGATATCATTTTAGGATCCTGTTGATGAACTTGCTAGATTTGAAGCTTTGCTTAAAATGCTAAAATTCATTGCTTTATATTGAGCCTTCTTGCTTAGCTTTGTTATATATGTCCTATCATGATCTTGCTAGCTATTTGTTCGCTTGATATGTTGTTTGTGCAACTTTAGGAATGCTAACTTGTTCTTTTGGGTAATCTCCAAAGCTTCTTGTTTTCAAAAATTGAAAAAAAAATTGAAGCCACTCCATTGCATTTCATGCATGCTCCTTCTTATGCTTTTTCCTCATTCTGCATTTGTCATCTCTAGATGAGAGAAAGGCGTGATTCCTTGATGACTCCATTGTCAAAGGGGGAGAAGATGGTTGAAAAAGGGGAGAAAAATGGGAGTTTTGAAAAAGGGGGAGTTACTTGGAGAAAAATGGAAATTTTGAAATTTTCTGAAATTTGAGGATCATAGTGAGGGGGAGTTTCTTATTTGCATTCTTATGGTTTTATTGTCATTTCTGAACTTGAATTGCAATTCTTGATCCTCACAATGATCAAAGGTCATATCGAACAATTGTTCTTTCATATGGACCTTAAGTGAGATTTTGACTCCTTTCTGGAATTTGAAGCTTTCGTGCTTTCTTTTGCTGTGTCTCACTTGCTGATACTATTCGAAGCCGACTTGGTCATTTCCTTTGCTTTTTCTTGCATTTGGACCAAGTTGTGCCTTTGAGCAAAAGCGTGTTTTTCTTTTCAAACCTCTAAACTTGCATTTGTGGAAAATTGCCAATGTGTTCATCAAGGGGAGATTGTGGATATCATGGGGATATGCGAGATCTTAGGATGATGTTACAATTGGCAATGTCGTTGACGGTTTGTCGAATCACGTGTTTTCGGCAAAGTTTCGATTCTGTCGAGCCTCTCGCAATCTGACCGCCATGGTGGCGGTCGGACCAAACCATGCCTTGACTTGGTTTTTCGAAATAGTCCTTTGGCGGTCCGACCGCCAAGTGGTGATCGACCGCCATGGAGCGATCGGACCGGCTTTACTCGGTCGAGCCGAGCCACTTTATGAACTGTGGATTTTGGAGGTGGGCCAAAATAGAAGGTGTAGGCAAGTGAGAAGGTGCTTCAGTACTTGGTCTCATAATTTTGGAGCTTCGGGCAAAAGTTCTATTTGATTGAAATTTCGAGAGAAGGTTGGGTTTCGTGTTGGATTTTTGGCTAAGTCATGGGTGGCGGTCGAGCCGCCTTGGTGGCGATCGGCCGGCGAGGCGATCGAGCCGGCCAAGGTGGCGGTCGACCGGTTTTGATGTGTTTCGTCGTCTTCGTGGCGGCGATGTTTGCTGTTAGGTCAAGTTCATGGGTTTCATGGCATATGTGTTGCATGATGCATGTTTTGACTAACGTGGGTTAAGTTGTGAAGAACTTGTTCCGGATTCGTTTGCTTGTCTATTGTTGTGCGAGGTTGCTTGGTGGTCAACGACGGTCAGCGGCGAGGATGATCGGGACTAGGCTTGGAGAGTCGAGGTCCGAACGATCGGCGATCTTGGGTGAGTCAATGAACTCAAGTGTAGTGCGAGAATGGACAAGGGTAACCGAACAGGCGATTGATCTGATTGGTTTGATCAAGCGGCGGGGTCGGTGCAAGTGCTATGGTGGTTTGGTGGGAGCCGGATGGGAGAGACTTGCCGACATGAAGAGAGCATTGGATCAACCTACACGTGGTGAAGCATGGAGGTGCTTTACGAAGATGGGACTCGGTCTTTGCAAAAAGATCGAGAAGGGGTATTTTGGTAATTTTACCAAATACCGCCTTGGTGACCTTTTGCCAACTCACGGCGCAAAGATGGTGCAAGGTGAAGCGGATTAGGTCAAGAGATGAAGACGGCGCTTTAAAATGCGTGCGTATGTGTCCCGTTTGTTTTGGGCCTTAACGGGAGCCCATTAGGGTTACTCTTCTAGAAGGTCTAAGTCTCCACTATAAATAGAGGAGGGAGGTGGCTGCACCCCTTCAACCCTTTCATTGTGTTTGAAACCCTAGTTTTGCTTAGGGAGAGGATTAGTGGAGATTAGGGTTCTAGAGAGTTGGATTTGATTCGTGCTCATGTATTGAGTCTTTGTCCTCCATTGATGGAGTGGTCAGTAAACCAATACCATATCAAATCAATCCAAAGAAAGTTCTCTCAAAGATGAGTTCATTTGCTTTCTTTCTCTCTATTTGATGATTTTGAGTCTTTCTTTGATCCGCGAGTTTTTGGTTGGTTTCTTGCCGTGATCTAACTTGCTGTGACATGTGGGAACCCATCTAGGATCATCTTGATCATCAATCACCCACGAGCAAGTCTCTAGATCATATTTTGCATTTGGCTCGGTTTTTGAACCTCCTTTGCTCAAACTGAAAAAGATAGGAACTTTGGCATGGATCTCTAAAATCTTTGATTGGAATAGGTTCCTAATATCTTTAGAAAGGTGTGGTTCAAATTTCGTGAAGTTTGGCCTTACGGATCAAAAGTTAGGTCGTTTTTCGTTTCGGATTGTCGGGATGATTTTGCTGATTTTCTGTTCCTTTGTCGGGAGGCGGTCGGACCGCCCATTCTAGAGGTCGATCGCTAGGCGAACCGGTCGACCGCCCTGTGAGAGGTCGACCGCCCAACACTTTGAGATTTGAGTTTTGGTTATTTTTGGGTGTTTTGCTTTGGGGTTTGGATTGGATTCAAAACTAGTCTTCCGCTGTACTGGTATATTGATCTTCATAGCTTCCATAGCTATTGGAGTGAAATTTGTGTTGAATCCATCTTTTGTGAAAAAGTGAGCGTGCTCCTATTCACCCCCCCTCTAGTCGCCTTTTCGGTCCAACAAGAGGAGAATAGTCCGATGAAGGTGAATTGGCTAAAGAAGACACTCTCTTTTTGGTGCCAAGGCAAGGAGGTGTGTTTGCATGGCATCAAGTTCCAACAGCCCCAATGTTGTATGGTTTGGGTCAACTACAGAAATCATTTGGGGGAGATTCTGAGTTCTGATCGTTTGCTAAGCCAAATGGATTACCACCAAGTAGGCCTTTTGATCATACTATACCATTGATACCTGGTGTGTGCCCAGTTAATCTCCGACCATATCGATATAATCCAGCACAGAAGGATGAAATCGAGAAACAAACAGCTGAGATGTTATCTCAAGGCGTGATTCAACCCAGTTCTAGTCCTTTCTCTTCTCCCGTGTTGTTGGTTCCAAAGAAAGATCACACATGGTGTTTTTGTGTTGACTATCGCCATTTGAATGCGGCCACAGTTAAAAACAAATATCCTTTGCCGATAATCGATGAACTCCTTGATGAATTGTCGGGTTCTCAATGGTTCTCTAGTTTTGATTTGCGGGCCAGATATCATCAAATACGATTGAAGCCAGAGGACGAGCACAAAACGGCGTTCAAGACTTACCATGGGCATTTCGAGTTTCGAGTGATGCCTTACAGTCTCACCAGCGCTCCAGCCACATTCCAGGGGTTAATGAATACCATACTAGCTCTGTGGTTATGCAAAGGGGTATTGGTTTTTATTGATGATATCTTAATTTACAATCGCACATTGCAGGAACGTGTGGTTACTTTCAAGCAGGTATTGGAAACTTTGGAGAAGCACCAACTGAAGATAAAAAAAAAAATCAAAGTGTGCATTTGCACAAGAACAACTCGCTTATTTGGGGCATATTATCAACAAAGAAGGTGTAGCTACTTGTTGATGACAAGATTTAGCATCTTTAAAAAGGGGTTTAAAGACCTCTCAGGAGGTTCCGATTTTCAACGCGGTATGACCGATGTGTTCCTGGCTGTAGTACCGCATGCTGTTTGGATCGCATTTGGTTTTTGTTGAAGTCATAGTTTTCAGCAAGTGATAGCCAAATCGGTAGTACCAGCAAGATAAGCGCGGAACTACCTCTCAACGGTACTACCGCAATAATACATCGGTACTACCTCTAAGCGGTATTACCGCAATAATGCAGTGGTACTACCACAAGACGTTTGATCTGAGTAGATTCTTGATGATGTCCGATTAAAAATGGACGGTCCAGATCATTGTGAACGTTCGGACCGTCCGAGCATAAAGGGACTTATGAAGCGTCCGATTGAAATCCAACGGCTCAAAAGCAGGTGAACGTTCGGACCGTCCGAAGGTAAAGAGACTTGTGAAGCGTTCGATTGGCCATTTCAATCTGGACCGTCCACATGGCAAAACATGAGTTTTTGAGGTCTTTTGAAGCATTCTACCACTCAAAGGTAATACCGCATGTTTAATAGCAGTAATATCGTTTTCTTGGATCTACTGATGAGCGGTACTACCGCACATATGCAAAGGTACTACCGCAGGTCACTTGATCTGAGATGGATTCTTGGTGACGTCCGATTGAGATCAAATGGTCCAAATCATTGTGAACGTTCGGACCATCCGAGCGTAAAGGATTTGTAAAGCGTCGATTGAAATCTAATGGCTTAAAAGCGGTGAGCGTTCGGACCGTTCTAAAGTAAAGGGCTTGTGAAGCGTTAGATTGGCCATTTCAATCTGGGCCATCCACGTGGCAAGCGTGTATCTCTGAAGCTTTGGGAACTTTTAGTGGAGTGGTAGTTCCAAGAATGTGAAGCGGTATTACCGCACAAAGGTAGTACCGAAGTTTTATGTGGTAATACCGTGATTCATTCAAAATTTCGCGAAGACTTCAAGACAACCATTTGCTATTGGGCAGTGCGACCAGCTTGTTTAGTGCGGTATTATCGCATTACGGTCGTTCATTGTTACTTAAGCGGAACTACTGCGTTTCGTTTGAGTTGTTCTCGAGGCCTCCCACGCGGATCTCCAACGAGGATTTCTTCAAGACCTTCTGTAAAGAATTGTTATATGGAAAACTTGTGTATTTAAATTAGGGAAAGTATGTCAAGAATAGAAGGTTTGGAAGTTGTAACCGAATCATATCTTGATCGGATTAAGAGTTCTAGGCTCTTACGGCTGAGACCTGCTGCCCTTTAAAAAGGGTTTAGGCTGATTGTAAAAGATATCAACCAATCGATCAAATACCAATCACATCCACTTTTATTCATAGTTCCTCATAGTCTCGTGCCTTTACAATCCCTTTTGCTTCCCGTCCGGCAAGATCGCAAGATCAACCCGTGCAAACACCGCCGCGTTGCGCCACGACTAGCTCCGCCTAGGCGCTGCGCGTTGGTGACGTGATCCGGAGCACCTCATTGCTGCCGCTATCGTCGTGTTGTGCGCGATACCGTTTTTGCGCGCAACACTACTGACCCCAAAAATGTTGAGGCGGTGCGCCTTCACCGACAAATATCAAAGAGATTCGTGGATTTTTGGGTTTGGTCGGGTACTACCGCAAGTTTGTGCGAGGTTTCGGCTTAGTCAGTAGACCTCTCACGGATATGCTCAAGAAGCATGCTATTTTTGTGTGGACACCAGACAAGGAAGATACCTTTCAAGCTCTGAAAGCAGCCTTAATTACTGCTCCGGTGTTAGCATTACTGGATTTCACAAAGCGGTTTGAGCTGGAGACAGATGCATCTGACAAAGGTACTGGAGTAATATTGATGCAAGCCAGACATCCTTTGGCATATCTTAGTAAGTCTCTTGGACCACGCACTCAGAGTCTTTCTACTTATGAAAAGGAAAGCTTGGCTATCATCTTAGTAGTCGATCATTGGAGGCCACATTTGCAACATGGGGAATTCTTGATCAGGACAGATCAAAGGAGTTTGGTGCACCTCGATGATCAACGTTTAAGCACGTCCTGGCAACAAAAGGCTTTGACCAAATTATTGGGTTTGCAATACAAGCTAGTTTATAAAAAGGTGTGGAGAATCAAGCAGTTGATGAATTATCTCGTTGAGCAACAGGATTGTCAGGAAACTTACTGGCAATATCCACATGTGTGCCTAGTTGGTTAGTTGAGGTTGTTGATGGTTATGCTACGGATCCCTCAACTAAGAGTCTGCTTACCCAGTTGAGTGTAGATGGAGCGCAGCATCCGCAGTATCAACTGAACGATGGCATCCTTCGCTATAAGGGTCGTATATGGGTTCGAACTATACCCTCATGCAGCAGAAGGTTATAGTAGCTCTGCATAACAGTGCAATTGGAGGACATTCAGGATTTCAGGTAACGTATAATCGAGTGCACAAACTTTTTGCTTGGCCAGGTATGAAAAGGGGGATTCAACTCTTTGTGACATCTTGCTTAGTGTGCAAACAAGCCAAGTCTGAAGACATCAAATATCCGGGTCTCCTCCAACCCGTGCCCATACCAGATCAAGCTTGTCAAATGGTTTCTTTAGATTTTATTGAAGGACAGCCTCAGTCGGCGCGATTCAACAGTATTATGGTGGTGGTGGATAAATTCTCTCGTTATGCACATTTTGTTCCTTTGGCGCATCCCTTTACTACCTATCAAGTCGCTCAAGCTTATATAAGTAACATTTTCAAACTGCATGGCCTCCCCCAGTCATTGATTTCTGATCGGGATCGCATTTTCACCAGTACCTTGTGGAGAGAATTATTCAAATTAGTAAATACACAACTGCGCATGAGTTCCTCGTATCATCCTCAAAATGACGGTCAAACGGAGCTTGTTAACCAGTGCTTGGAAACTAATTTGCGTTGTTTTGTTCACGCTGTTCCTAGCAAGCGGTCGGAGTGGCTTGCTTTCATGGAGTTTTGGTATAATACTTCTTACCACTTTACACTGGACAAATCACCGTTTGAAGTGCTCTATGGCCATAGCCCAAGACATTTTGGTATTGTGGATGCATCTACTTGCACTTCTCCGAAATTAGCAACTTGGTTACAAGATAGGGAGCTGATGACCCAGTTATTGCACCAGCATCTGCATCGGGCTCGACAGCGTATGAAAGTTTAGGCTGATCAGAAGAGATCAGAAAGGAGTTTCTTTGTGGGTGATTGGGTGTATCTCAAATTACAACCATATATTCAGACAATAGTAGTGACCAAGGCTAACCACAAGCTTGCTTTCAGGTTTTTTGGGCCATTTCAGGTTGAGCAGATAGTGGGATCAGTGGTGTATAAACTCAAGTTGCCCTGTCGTATTCATCTAGTAATTCATGTTTCTCAACTGAAGAAAGCCTTACCTCCTGATGTGAAAGTGCAGACAGTACTGCCAGACGTCACTGATCTCAGAGTACTGGAGAAGATATTGAAGAGTCGGCTACATAGAACTGGAGTGGTGTCGAGAACTCAAGTATTGGTCCAATGGACTGGTTCGCCTGTCTCTGAGGCTAATTGGGAGGATGCAGATGATCTGCAGAATCACTTTCCTATGGCACCGGCTTGGGGTCAAGCCGGTTGTGAAGGAGGGGGGAATGTTACGGTGCCAGACGGTGAATAGGACAAGCCCGAAGACATGATAGCAGGCCGGCAAGGGAAACGGCTTCGGAAACCTAGCTCGCGGTTTCCAGATATTGATTGGGCTAAGTAATTAGGACTCTCTCTGGGCAATAGAGGTAAGAAGGCCCAAGTTGATGACTTGAGAGCTGGATACAAAAGGGGGTGGTCCTTTGTGCGGTTGGTTTTACGAATGATGTAATCTCTGAACCTTTTATTCTCTGTGTCTCCTCTGAACTTTCTCTTCTCTCTTGCTATTCTTCCTCCAAACTCCCCAGAATACTTGTACAAACTACTTTTGGTGCTATCAAATACCAGAAATCGGAAGAGGTTTGTAACAGGAGCCCACCATAGGCCAAGCTTGTCTGGCCTGGGCCCGGTTTCTTAACAGTATGCAGGATAAATTGATACTTGTGTTTCTGACATTTATATATGTATATGTTCTACGGCCCGATCTACACTAGTGTGTGTGTGTGTGTGTGTGTGTGTGTATATATATATATATATATATATATATATATATATATATATATATATGCCTTTTCTCATGGCAACCCATGTAATTACATCTGAACAAAAAAAAGCTAGGTGTTGATAATTATATTCTGAGGAAGAAGAAGAGGGCCTTGCAACTTTCTTCTTCCATCCAGCTGGTAAATTAACCTTACTAGAGGCTAACTCGCGCCAAATGGCGCGGGGGTTTGGATGGAGTTTTTTTTTGCAGGCACAGACGTGGACCATTGCCAGGCGTAGTGATGTAGATAAGCTCATATTTAACTACCTGTGTCTCTCCACATGAATTTAATACTAATAATATATAACATAGTAGTATAGAAGTAATGAATGGAAGCACGAAATAAAATGATCGTCAAAGAAATTAGAAAATGGGTACCTAAGCCAGAGCATCCATTATTCTGGCAATCTTGCATTATTGTGCGAAGATAAATTCCAATAAATCAAGACACAAAAAAACCTATTATACAGTAAGGGAAACATATAGAGAAGTAACATACATCTTAAAATGCGAGGAGGAGGATTAGAGATGCTCACATCTGAATATTTCAAAATCCGAAACCAACAAAGGCTGACTTCCGGTCACAACAAACGAACCCAACATTCATTGTTCATCGAATCCAATAAAAAGACAATATGCAACATATCAGGTTTCCATTATACATGAGAGTAAGGTATCTATAATTTTGTATATACACTTCATCTAGTTTCGCAAAGAAAGAGATTATATAGGATGGTGTGGGTTGAGAATATTTATGGAGGAAACAAACAGTCAAGCAAGAATATCTTTGACATTTTAAATAACTCGCTGCCTCTATCTATTTATTCAAGGACAGAGTGCGAATGGCGGTTGCATGATCGTAATTTGTATGCACTTCTTTTCTCAAATAAGTGTTTGCCTTACTAAAACATACATGACACCCTAATAGTACTAAAAGTATGTGTACTGTTCCAAGCAAAATAATGATATGATGCTACTACTAGTTATATGTCAAGAATAAATAATGATACCTAGAGGTAAAGGAAATCGTCAAATATAAGCCTTCTCCCAGCAAAATCAGCTTCATCCTGATTCTTAGGTTTGTGAATTCCCATGTAAGCCTAAAACTTTTAAAAAATGATATTGAGGACAACATTTAGGAGGGCAGACAGATAAAAGAAAATACGATATAATATAAGTTCGAATAGATAAAATACAACTATATTGGTTATTGTCTACAATCAATCAGTTGTTCTTTCTTCCACAATTTTTTACTAAATGCTCAAATCTAGAGATTGAAAAAAGGGACTTGTCTTGTATTAGTTAACTGTAACTTGCTGAACATGTCTGGTATGACCTCCATTGGTTGAAGAGATCAGCACGCAAGGATGTTTAACACTTAACACACAAATATCTAAAAATAATGAGAAGTATGATCTCTAGATTCCAATTGTAGCTGGTGCACCAAGAGTAACGTTTATTAAGTGAAGTATAATTAGTGGTGTGGCTTACATCAAAGAGGTTTGGCAAGTTGAAGTCAGCGAGAACCTCGGTAGGCATAGGATCAATGTATGGAGTCAGCATCTTCAAGGTCATGTGCACAATTGCAAATTCTTACATAGCCAGATGGAACAAAATAATTTGTAACTAAACGCGTTTCGTATAAGGTAAGGTGGTTCACTCTTTATGTTTTGCAGACACCGCTTAATGTGTAAACATAATTTAAGTTACTCGACTGAATATATCAAGTTATTTTCATTTTAATTAAGAAGCAACTTATCATAAACACAACCATCAGTCCATCGCAATATTTCTCCTTTTCCATCTAAGCCAGTTTGCTGAACATGCCACACGCGGATGTGATTTATCTCTGAGTTTGAGGAGTGTCTTTGTATTTTTCTGTTATTTGTTGGTCGTGTGCTTCACTAACAGATCGTCTTTGTAAATAGGTTTTTTTTTTCCAAATGTGGGTCTGCTAGTCTTGAGCATACAAAGGAAGGGAAAATGAAACAAAAAAAATACCTTTATAAACTAAAAGTAAGGTATATAGTCTTATCTTTTTTTCCGTAAAAGAAGCAATTCAAACTATGGAATAAGAAGAAGTATAATTTCTTGAACCAAATCTATCGAACAAATAGTCTTTAATTTACGTCAATGAGACTGGATCGACAATAGGTTAGACTATACATATTTTTTCACTACTACAGAAAAGGTATTCACAGAATTTTCAAAAACGTCATCACAGACGGTTTCGTGAGCCGTCTGAGTTTATGGGTCAGTGATGACATGAGGGCCCTTGCAAGTATAAAAAGTATGGATGCAAGGAGAGAGTCAGGACATCCAATTACCTGAATTGGACGTCGCTATGTTCAGAAAGTGTCATTGATCTTGGGTACTCATTGGGAAGTGGTATCATGTATTAGCAACTAACCATTCTTGAGCATGTAATCGTCTTTAAACCCAACAAGAACACCAAGCAACCATTCTCATATTTCAAAAGAATTCTCAACTTGTTGCTTGGTGTTCTTGTTGGCTTTAAAGACAATTACATGCTTAAGAATTGTTGGTTGTCGATAGATGATGCCACTTTCAATGAGAAGTTAAGATCAACGCCACTTTTCAACATAGCGACGCCCAATCCAGTAATTGATGTCCCGACGCCTCCTTGCATCCATACTTTTTAAACTTGCAAGGGCTCAATGAGGTTGCCCGTGGATACCGCCTCATCCTTCTCATGTCATGCGTGGACGACTTCCTAAAGTGGTCGAGAGACTACTTAACAATATATATATATATATATAATATGATGCGGTTTTAATGGCACAAGCACCAACGCTTGGAGACTTTATAGAGAAGAGATTATGAATGGAATGGTAGGACGACTGCACGCAAGAGGTAGGAGAACTTAACCGCATGAACAAGGGGACTATTAATATGAACTAATTATCAATTCAATTTCAGCATAAGACTATTGACATCATTACATCACGAGCAAGGGACTATTAATATGAACTAATTATCAATTCAATTTCAAACATAAGACTATTGACATCATTACATCATAGAGCAAGGGACTATTAATATGAACTAATTATCACTTCAATTTCAAAGATAAGACTATTAACATCATTACATCACGAGCAAGGGACTATTAATATGAACTAATTATCAATTCAATTTCAAAGATAAGACTATTAACATCATTGAGCAGCTCAACAAAGAAGACAAAGAAGACCAAGGGTGTCCAAACCCGCCACCACACCAAGAGTAGCCCTCAAGCATCCATCGCAGAGCACTAGCCATTTTCATCGCAGAGCAAGGGGTAGAGACAGAGAGGGAGTAAGGTAGGGTGATACCTCAAGATAAAGGCAACCATGGCGGCGACCCCACCACCAGCACAACCCTCATCCATCTCCTTCACCTTGCATAAATCACACAAACATCAGGACACAACTTAAGGCTCAAGCATAAAAATCAAACTCAACACAAGACATTAAGCTAACAGATCTAGAGGAGAATAGAGGGAGGATGGGGAAAGCAAAGACCATCCAAGGCCCGAGCGCAGGAGGCCGAGCAGGAGAACCAAGACATGGCGGCGCAGGTGACACGCGGGGCCAAGCCCAGTGGCTTGGGTGGCGGCGTCACCGTAGTTGTGGCACGAACCTGACACTGCAGAAGACACTACTATCATACGAGTGTCTTGTGCAGTACAGAGTGGTGTCACAACCGGCGGCGACGGCGACGGGGTTGGGCAGCGACGGCGACGGGGTCGAGCGGTGGTGTCGAGGTGGGGAGGGGAACGGAGTAAATACGCTGGGCAGTGACGAGTTAGGGCGGGCGCAAACCCTAGCGGAGCTGGGGAGTGACGAGAGTTAGGGCGAGCGCAAACCCTAGCGGCCGGGCTCGTACTAATAAAGAGACTTATCACAGACGGTGATAATTATCACTGACGGTTCCATAATAGAACCGTCCGTGATATGCCCCATATCACCGACGGTTCCATAATAGAACCGTCCGTGATATGTCCCATATCACGGACGGTTCTATTATGGAACCGCTTCGATGATATGGTTTTTTCTCAGTATATTTATCTTGTATATACACTTACATGACATGAAGAAATTACATGTTTATATGTCAATTTTGTCATTTAAATCTTCTTTGAAAATTTGCTTTAACTATATATATATATATATATATATCATAGATCGGATATATATATATAATTAATTAATTTTTGTTCCACTAAACCGCCTCTCGATATAATTAATATTAATTGTAACTTCACCTCCAAACTAGATTTTGTTTTTCCACAAAACCGCTATATATATATATATAGCAATAATTCAACATATAATTAATATAGTAACTTCACCTCCAAACTTTTTTTATTTTGGAATTTTCATATATATGGCTTACAAAAAGATTAAAAAAAGTAGAAACCTATAAATAAATAAAGTTTTTCTAGTGGCGAGGCAGTCGCTATCTCCGTCTTCAATACTTCATAAGCGGCGTCGCTTCAAGATCGGACGGTTCACGATCATCAATGAATGAAGCCCGAAATCGCCCACTCACGACGACTCGCTCAAGTGTCTCTCGAAGACCCTGATCGTTGAACCAAGAAGAATTGAACCCATAGGCTCTCTTCCTTGCTTGAGGGTCTCACTGGTCGACTCGGCCGCCACCTCGACACGCAGCCAAGTGACGGCAAGCCTCCCGAGAGGCGCAACGCCGTTTTGGAGGACTACGCCGATGACGATAAACTCGCCGAAAGTGGGAGATCACCCGGAAGACACGGCGGAGGAGGATGTCAAGACGGTGGAAGGTGGCCACACTGCTCCGTAAATTCTCCGCCGGAGGAGTGAAGACAC
Source organism: Phyllostachys edulis (assembly GCA_036346405.1). Classification (NCBI taxonomy): domain Eukaryota; kingdom Viridiplantae; phylum Streptophyta; class Magnoliopsida; order Poales; family Poaceae; genus Phyllostachys; species Phyllostachys edulis. The sequence continues at coordinate 548,784 of CM070567.1, forward strand.
TGCTGATCAAAGCAGTGTTCTTCCGCAAAGACGGCTCAACGACACCGAGAGAGGTGCTTGTACAAAGGCTTGCCAGAAACCAAAACCGTCTATGATTGCATGTAATACGACGGTTTTGGTCAACCATCTGTGATGAGGCGTCCAGTATTAGCCTTTTTGTAGTAGTGTTTGTAAATATTATTGTTAAAGGAATAAATTTAATAACATAGTGTAACAGTGTAAGAGAACAAAGTCAACATGGTTGACAGGTGAAGATCACAAAGTGAAATATATCAAAAAGCTAGCAAAAACACAGTAACAAAATGAGTCTACTATAGACCACAAAACAATTTGCAATACAGCAGAGAACGTTGATGAAATTCTCATCGGCATAAGATTAAAACTGGATTATATGTTGTAAAGATGGAACAGTGAAATCATGCAAAAGGAAATTTAAAAAGAATGCGACAACTTTAACATAGGGGTATTGAAAAATTGATTGTAGCATCAGGCAAGCAAGGAGCTCATCTTTTTTTTTTCTAACAGTAAAACAGTAAGACAAAGATGGCCCTACTGTATATATTTATTAAATAAGAAGCAAAGAAACATTTACAATGGGAAAAGAAGAAAGGGGTGATTGCAGCTGAGGCGGGGACATGTACATAAAAGGTTCTGCTGATGCAGATGAGTTGGGGTGTGTGTAGTCTTGGAATGATGGCAGCAGGTCGAAATATGTTGGATTAATGGTTTGTTGAGGAAAAGATAAATATCTGGAGCATGTTGGATGCGAGGCTGTGTTTGGGGATGACCATCATCGATTCGCAATGGTGACGAAGAGCAAAGTTCTTAAGGTAAGTCAAGAGGTAATTGAAGAGAATCATAGTAAACGCTAGCAACATATAGGAACCCAAAAAAAAGCTAGTTATGGTAAAAAAATGTGGAAGTAGTTAGGTACATCTAGGCTCTGTAGTATTGTTGGAGGGTTGTCTGTGTAGCAACGGCGAAGAAATGGCTGAAGAAATGTAACCAATTTTTATGGGTATGGTACTATAAAAGATTGCTACTAAAAGGGAAAATAGAGATAGTTATATAGCTACGATACGTAAATCTGATAGTGGTATAAATGGTTATGCATTATTGTGTGATTGACCACAGCAAGATAACAAAGATAAAGATGTAAGGTTTTTTTGGGAGCTAAAAAAGATGATACCTGAGTGTAATATTTGATGCAAATGCATATATATCGTGACTATACAACATGAACAACGCTATCATTGGGATGACTATGTAGTTCATGTAACAGACGGTACTAAAGGACATGCAGTACTCATCCCTTGCTAATTCTTGTGACTGAGATTTGGACCTGACAAAAGATAACCACAAAATATAATATACCAACACGAAAAACCTGACCTCTGAGTTTCTACACTTTTGAAGAACTGCAAACTTAAAGACCTGACCAAGTGTTTGAGGTTCCATTTGATAATATCTTCGGTACCTCCCACGAAGTTGATTCAACCAGTAAAGACTAAACTCTAAAAAATACTATAAGTAAATTTGATAGCGTGCCAACTATCTTGTAAAAAATATGACGTTAATCACACAGCTTTAGCATAATCTAGTATATGAACTACGAAAAGTACATGCAAGGAAACTAACTAAACTTAAGAGCTACAATTGTAGGGTGTAGTAAAAAACTGGTTGTATTCTCAGGGCTTGAAAGCAGCAGAAAAAGCAAAGTTTGGACAGTCAATATCTCAAAAAATGGTTGGTTATCTCTAACAGACTATCCCACAATACCAATTAGCTGAACATGCTGTAAACATTTTCATGGCAAATGGCAGCTCAATGATCTAATTTAGAAATCGTGCTTGCAGCGAGCAGAGGTCATGTTCTTGAGTAACAATGGGAGCAGAGCCACCCCAGCTGCAAGAACCACCACAGCTGCACAGGAACAATGTTTCTGCTAAATTTGTTGTCCAGTGCCTATCTTCATAATATGATCGTGTCTAAAGGTGTGTGCGGTACAGATACCGGTGTGTAGTACTTTCTGCATGAATCGATCACCGCTGCGTCTTTGACTCATTGCTCATGCGGCTCCTCCACCAAACCTCTCCATCTTAGCCATCGTGGATTTTCAAAGAAGAGCAAGCGCCATCACAAAGAATGTAACCTGCAACGTGGCAGAGTACCACATGAACATTGTTGCATTTGAGGATCTTTAGATGTTTCAGACTTTCTAAAGTTTGCGAAGGTACCTGAAAAGGCAGTTTATTACCATCGAAGTTAAGTGTGCCAGTCCAGAACTCGGACTACAGTTGCTTCGGCACCAGGAAGGACTCCCCGATGAGGCTCCTCTCGCCGACATCGCTCTGCCCGTCGACCACCACACCGTCGATCAAGACCACCTCCCCAGCCCTAACAGCGATGATAGTACCTACGCCGATGTCGCGCACGTTGACAACCTCCCCCATCTCCACGACGACCACCTTCGGCGGGATCATGCTCATCAATGACAACATCCCAGCGCTCGCTTGCACTCACAATGTGTGACAGCTAGCCATATTCAGCAACTGAATTCTCATCACTCATCAGTGCAAATTCTTATCAAATTCTACAAAAGATAAACTATCGACCATGGCAGGTAAATGCATCGTCCCAAGATTTATAAAATTCTACATGATAAAGTATTGATCATGGCAGGTAATGCAGGATTGCAAGATTTCTAAATTCGATTTCTGAATTCGACTCAATACCTTGCTGCAAGCCAGGGTCTCCACCCATTCTGCGGTGGTGAAGAGGAAGACGATGATGCCTGCCTCCATGTAGTCGTTGAGAGCGACCACGATGAGCATGAGGATGTTGATGTCCGGTGAGCTGCTGCCACAAATAACCCGCAGAGCAAAGATCACGAGCACCGCAAGAGAGCCGCCGCCAGGAGAGGAGAGGGAGGAAGCGGAGGTGCTCAAAGAGCGGATCGAGGGGGGTGGATGCGCCTGTGAGAGATGGTATCGGAGACATCGAGCGCCGTCCCCTGCCACCAAGCGCAGCAGGCAAAATTTGGGGGGGGGAGGCGGCGACTGGGGAGGAAGATGGATCGAGCGGCGATGGAGGAGGGGAATCGAGCGTGCGGCGAGAGAAGAAGAGGGAGGGACTGGGAGGGTAAAAGAGCGAGGGTAGGCGGGGGCAGCATGGGGAGGAACAAGAGGAAAGGGTAGAGAAGATGGAGAGGAGAGGGAGGAAGCGGAGGTGCTCAAAGCGCCTGGAAGAGAGGGTACCAGAGACGCTGAGCGCTGTCCCCCGCCACCAAGCACGTCAGGCAAAATCAGGGAGAAGAGAGAGGTGGCACCGAGGCGGCGACCAGGGAGGAAGATGGACCGAGCGGCGGTGGCCTGGGAGGGGAATCGAGCGTGCAGTGAGAGAAGAGGAGGGAGGGAACGGGGAGGGGAGGGGAAATGAGTGAGGGGAGGAGCACGGCGTAGCCTGAGTGAGCGAAGAGAGAGAGAGAGAGAGCCTAGGGCGCAAGCTGTTTTTGGGGCGATGTGGCCACGCGAGGGCCGCTCCTTCGCTACAAACGCACCGCCTCCGATCTGACGGCCCGGATGCGATCGCAGCGCGATCCGACGACGGCCCTTTTCCTACCGACGTAGCTAGCGTGAGAGGAGGCCAAAGCTAGCAGCCTTTAATGTTAGTAATTGTCACGCACAACTTAATTACGCTTTCACCACTACTATACATGTACCAGCTGGCTGACTAACTAACTAGTATCAATCGCTATCAGCTTCCCTAATTAACATGTCTCCGTCCATAGCTAGCACTGTTAATCACATCATAACAACACTTCATCTGGGCGACGATATTGATAGTATTCTAGGATCTCAGCTGGAATGCGGTGTGTCACCCAAAAAAATGGGGTGGCCTTGGTGTCCTACATATGCACTTCTTTGGTCGAGCACTTCGTCTTCGCTGGCTATGGTATCATTGGAAGGAACCTGGAAAACAATGGAATGGGATGAGACTCCCAATGGATGAAAAGGACCATGAACTTTTTCGTGTGTCAACAAAAATCACATTTGGAAACGGGGACAAGGCAAGTTTTTGGAAGGATGCCTGGCTGGGGCGTAAACCCCTCAAGGAGGAGGCCCCTAACCTGTTTCGTATTTCAGCCAGGAAGAATAGGACGGTGAGAGGGGCACTTCTAGGAAATACTTGGATCATAGACTTGAGATGAAAGATCACAACGTTCCATATCCCGGAGTTCATACGTTTGTTTGCCAAAGTGGCACAAGTCACGCTCTCACTGGAAACACCGGATGATATCACTTGGAAATGGACCACGACAGGTACATATACGGCCAAATCAGCATATCAGGCTTAGTTCTGGGGATCCATTGAGAAGCCTTACACTAACCTTTTTTGGAATGTTTCGGCACCGCAAAAATGTAAAATTTTTGTATGGCTAGCCATTCAAGAACGGATACCAACGGCGGACATTCTAACAATAAGGCACATGCAAAATGATTTTTGGTGCCCACTCTGCACAAACAATCAGAGGAATAAGGTTAATGGGTTGGTTGCAATAATTAAAGAAGAAGCCTAGGCTTGGATTCTGAGTGGGGCAAGTAAGTTGGGAGCTTACGTATCAGTCGAAATGCAACAGCTGCATGAGTAGCGCCTCACCAAAGGGGAGTCTCACGGGGTTTCGGACTAGAGCTTGAGAGCAAGCACCTGGTACCGGAGGAAAGAAAAACAGTCAAAAGGGGAGAAGTTTTTTGGGACCGCAAGAGGCTGAAGGCGGTTAAGAGGTTTCGGTTTGTGCTTGGGGTAACTTAGCTTTTTACTTTTTTGCTTACGAGTTCATCTTCTTGGACCTGGTCTTGTATTTGAATAGTTGTATCTTTTATTCCCTTCTTTAATACAGTGTTGGCAGCTCTCCCTTTGTTCTAGGATCGATTTATATATATATATATATATATATATATATATATATATATATATATATATATATATATATATATATATATATATATATATATATATGGGTAGCTTAGATTAGATGTGACCGACCTCTTTTTGTTTTTTTCATCCTTTTTGCTTCGTCGACAGAAGCAAATCTTGGTAAAAATCTTCGTCGACAGAAACAAGCAAGTAGTAACAAGAACAATGTTCTCTAAAGAATGAGTATATCCTGTAGTTGCAATCATGCATGCATGTCTTGTCGAGGGGGATGCAGCAGCGACATGTGGATGGCTTCTCCCTATTTTATATCCTGCATACAGTCAAGAGGATCGATTAGCACGGCAGGCATGCACCTCAAAATTGACATATGGATCTACAGCCAGGCTGTATCAACCTCACAACGAGAGTGATGTATTACGAATCATATAGTAATTTAGCTGTATATTGTGAATTTTCTCAAATATATATGATCCGTGCGTCAAAACAGCAAGGATAACTGTACGTCATTATATATATTCTTGATTTGAGTTGATAAAACGGTACATAGAGAGAAGAAGATCGATTGTTGTTGTTGTTGTTGTTGCTGTTGATATTCTTCTTCTTAAAATAAACGAGCTAGGTGACATACATGTTTCAGTTGAACATTCATCGAATGGATTTGGTTAATTATTGATTTGAGTTGATAAAATTATTTGATGGTTCGATTTGCCCAGTAATTAACTACTCTATCGAATTATGCATGAAACATTTTGATCGATCGCTACGACAGAAAAAAAAAGAAGGAGAACACTGTTGGAAACGAAAAGATATATAGTGTTTCGATCGGTGAGACAAGAAGACATATGTAAGCTTTTTTCCTTTGTGTGGAGTTGTTGGATTACTAAACTTAATTGTGCATGCATCGACTGCCTCTAGTGTACCATGCAACACAAGACAACGCTGATAGGGGAATTAATTAAAGTCGGTTGCTTAATTCGTGGCAACTATCCAAATCCAGCGCCTTCCTCGTCGGGTCCGCCATGTCCCTACATACGTCCAACTAGTCTACATCACTCCCTCGGTTGCACGATATATGTCCACAAAATACCGTACATACGGATCGATAAAGAAAAACACTAAATCTAAGATATAGTTAACAAGAAATGATTATGCATATTCCCGTTGAATGACATATCATAACCACCAAAAAATTTCAAAGCATTTAAGTAGGGATAGATATTGGAAAATTTACAATAATTATATCGTAGATTCCATCGATTGACAAATATATTGAAACGAATACTCCTAATGTATGAACAAATATAAGCGAAACAGACACAGTAAGTAGGAAGTACTCCCTGTGGTCTCCATAAACTCCAAAATCTATGTATCTTGATGTTGGTGTCGATAGCGAGAACATACGTCCTAGGTTAAGTAGTTATTCCCGCATATGCATTAGTCTAGGCCACATGCCCTTGCCATCGACAGCAACAGGATATTCTACTCTACTGCTTGCTTCTTCAATCCTTGTTGGGAGCATAGGATTATTCATCATGTTCATATTTACCAGTGGCAAACTAATCACCATCCATCCATCGATCTTAGTTATACAAGCAGTGCATTAATTCGTGGATGCTACGTGCTACTTAAATGAGTACTTAATCATTGGAGATGATGGATGACGTGAAACGAAATGGCCGGCCGGATCGGAGGAGTGTGCACCTGCTCCGGCGCCGGCGGCAACACCAAGATGGAGATCTTCTGAGCCTGCCAGTCGGCGTCAGGGGCAATCTCGTCCGGCTCTCAGAGCATCCGCAACGTTGCGTTGTAACTAATTCAAATGATGAAAGAGAAGACATTGAATCGATTCAATACGTTGAAGCCATCGATTCCGACAAAAATGATTCCGGAGCCGAGCCCAACTTACAAGTTGATGCCAAGCAACGAACAACTCATGTGGTCCCACCTATCAGCACGCTCATCGTTGTCATCGCCGCATGCGCGCCACGACCAGGATCGAGGATGTCGTCGCCACACTGCTAGATCGAGGTAGTCATGCCGCGGGTTGTCGGATTGAGGACATCGCCGCCACACCACCGGATCGAGGTAGCCATGGCGTCATCTCCATATCGAGGACGTCGCCGCTTAGATCTTGCCGTCGCCGGATCGAGGTAGCCATACCGTTGAAGGAAGCCGCCGCCGCCGCTCAACCTTGTCACCCCTGCGTCGGTCTTCCAGCATCGTCGCCACTAGCCGCCACTCGCCGTCATAGCCTCAAGCTTGTGGTGCTCCCCTGGACCTCGGCTGTTGGTGGCAGTGGAAGGGGGAGTGAAGGGAAGGATTGGGTGAACCGGCCACGAGCATTGGTGGTGGAGGGAATCGAGACTTCAAGAGAGAGGGGGGAAGGGATGTGAAGGAAGATGATGAGATGGAGGATGCGGTGAGGGAGGAAGAAGGATTTTAAAAAAATTTCTTTATTTAATACAACATTGGTCCCACTTCAATAATGTGATCAGATCAATACACTAGAGTAGAAAAATGATCAGTTGTATGTAGAGCTGGGAGTCTGCCATGCGCGGCCGGGCGCGATTGTCTCAATGAGGCCTGTGCATGGCCCGAGGCACGACGGCCCCTTGTCGTGCCGTGCGGCCAGCCCGATCTTGAGCAAGTCAGCGACCTTGATGACGACGAGGCTGAGGACGAGCACCGTGTTGCCCAAGAAGACGACGTCCACTGCTGCCTAGGAAGACGAAGACGCACGTGTGGCCGTGCGCCACCTCCGCCATCCACGTCCGCTCCTCCTCACCATGGCCTCTTCCTCCTGGACGCCAACGAAGAGGGAGGAGAGGAGGCAGTTGGAGGGAGGGCGACTAGAAGAAGGGAGGCGACTGGAGGAGTAGAGGGAGGGTGACGGCGTGAGGAGAGAGAGAGGAGAGGCGGCACGGCCAGGCATGGGGAGGAGGCCACCTGGAGGAGAGGAGGAGGGCACGGCCGTGGCGTGAGGAGCGAGACGGAGGAGGTGGTGGAGGAGTGGGATTGGGTTGGGAGCCGATACTTAGGAAGTCGAGGGGTTGGGGATGAGGAGGCCGCGAGGAGGAGTTGGTCTAGGGTCGTGGGGTGGAGATTGGGCCAGGCTAGGGGGAAGGGTTGGGCCAGGCCAGGAGGATTGTGCCAAGGGGAAGGGCTGGGCCTTTTTCGTGCCGTGCCGACCCAAACAACTCCTACCTAGCTGTGCCGTGCCGTCCGATGGACCACATTCTCAGACCCGATCCGGCCCGCCATTCGTACCGTGTTGATCGGGCCTCGAGCTAGCCCTAAAAAGCACGGCCAAGTTCCAGATCTAGTTCTATACATACTTACATGGCATATATTTGACATACTTACATGGCATATATTTGAACGTGAATTGATTCAATAAACTGATATGCTCTCCTAAAGATTTTTTTTAAATAATCTAGTTTTTATTCAAAATTACAGTAATAATACCACCTTTTTTTTACAGAAATAATTATCTGTCGTTCAACCATTGGACGACTAGACTAAGTCACTCAACGATTGAGCGACTTGGTCTAAATAGCTCAACCGTTGAGCGACGCTCAACGGTTGGTCTTAGTGTGCAGCTCACTAAGCTAGCAGGGCATGCATTGTGCCCGTTGGGCAACAAGTGTCCAAGTCGCTCTAGTCGCCTAATGGTTGAGCGACAGATGATTATTTCTGTAAAAAGAAAAAAAATAGTATTACTACTGTAATTTCGAATAAAAACTAGATTTTTTTTTTTTAAAAAAAGTCCTCTCCTAAATTTGCTCTAGATATGTTCTCCTAAATATACTGTCGTCGTCGTCTCGTCTCCCAACCAAAAACCCAAGGGTAAAAGCGCACCACCACCGTTTCCTCACCTCCTCTTTGAACCTGAATTTCTTTCTTTCTCTCTCTTCTTTACCACACCAGCATGGCAGCATCCTCTCTCTCTCCTGCTGCTTTGCTTTGCTACTACCTGTCAGACTACACCTCCCCCTCAAGCCTCAACTAAGCCCCAGTGACACCGAGGAGCACTTATTCAATTCAAGCTTTGCCAGTCGCCCCTCATCTGTAATGCCGGAATGAAGCGGGTGGCGCCAGCGAGCGGCGCCTCCGGGGAGTTGCACGTCGAGAGGGCCCTCCCCAACGGAGATGTGTACAAAGGCGACTTCTTGGCCGGCTCGCCGCACGGCAAGGGCAAGTACGTCTGGGCCGACGGCTGCATGTACGACGGCCAGTGGCGCCGCGGCAAGGCCTCCGGCAAGGGCAGGTTCTCGTGGCCCTCGGGCGCCACCTTCGAGGGCGACTTCCGCGCCGGCCGCATCGACGGCCGCGGCGTCTTCGTCGGCCCCGACGGCGCCACCTACCGCGGCGCCTGGGTCGCCGACCGCAGCCACGGCCACGGCGCCAAGAGCTACGCCAACGGCGACTACTACGAGGGCCACTGGCGCCAAAGCCTCCAGGACGGCCACGGCCGCTACGTCTGGCGCGGCGGGAACCACTACGTCGGGGAGTGGCGCGCCGGCGTCATCTCCGGCCGCGGCGTGTTCGTCTGGGCCAACGGCTGCCGCTACGAGGGGATCTGGGAGAACGGCGCGCCCAAGGGCCCTGGCGCCTTCACCTGGCCGGACGGCACCCGCCACGTCGGTCCCTGGCTGCAGCAGCACGTCGACTTCCCGGACATTGCCGCCGGCTGCAAGCGCTCCTCGTCCTCGCTGGAGAAAGCGCCCGCCTTGCCGCGAATCTGCATCTGGGATTCGGACGGCGATATCACCTGCGACATCGTCGACGCCTCCTCTTCGCAATTTGTTGAGGAGTTGAGTATGTTGCTCCATTAATCTGGCTTTGATTACATTACCTTTTGAATCTATTTCTCTCCATCATAAGATTGATTAAACAGGTTTCATTGTTGTTATTTCGAGACATCTTTGTGAATTTACTTCTGCGGCGGTTTGACCAAACACGATTGAGATAAGTAAGACTCGATTCTTAGATAAGCGGTGAAAGCAATAGGTAAGTGATTATAATGAGCGGAAGAAATGACTTTTGACAAGATGATATCTGAGATATGGATAGGAAAACAACTTATTTATTATATTTTACACAAAGTAGACAAATTAATTTATAAAAATTTGGATGTATACTACTTAGAGTACAATACACAACTTTTCTTACAATCAAAAGTCGTTCTACTACTAAGGTAGGTGGATCTACAATACTCTATAAGTAATCTAACACCTTGCGGAGGACTCTACCACCCTTTGGATCGGAGGGTTCTTTGGTGGTGTAGTGGATCGACATCTCTGGGTCTTCCTCCTCTTGAGAATCCTCCTTCTTCTTCTTTTTCGATTTAAATCACTTTCTTTGGTGAGGTGTTGCCTCTTCCATCTTCTCCTTTCCTTGTTGGATCCTCGGGCGGCTGACGGAAGGCGTGCTATGCCCGTTGGATGAGCGCTGGAGGTGACTCTGGAGTAATAACTTGGAGACAAAGGAGTGTAATCCGTGATCTCGGTGTATATTCCAATTGTTGGATCTTGAGGGCGTGGGGCTCTCATCACGATTGATCCTGTCCCACGATCAGTTCATTATAACGATCTAACTCCTTAGCATGTTCTTGATTCCGTGCTTGGCCAAGTGATACTTACACCTTACGGTATTCCTTTAGGACCACGGTATATAGAATCTCTGGGCTATGCGTGGGTGCAACTTCACGGGATCACGAGGGTCTTCATCATCACTGGGCAAGGAATTTGGAAAATTTGGATCCATCGCTTCCCTCTGTGGAATCGGTGATATTGAGTGTTCAAACTCTGAATCATAATCTTGACAGGTGTAAGCTTACTGCCTGCGGCATCTGTGTCGCTTCTCTCTCTGTGGCGTTGACCCTGGCCCGACATTCGATGTCGGGTTTGTAAGCTAACGGGTTTATCCATGCCTTCGGTGGTACCTTTTTCCATCACAGATCTGCTCTCTGTGTGGAAGGCGTAATGCTTTCTATCTGTTTATGGCGTGGATAAAGCTGCATCATCTCGAGTAGTCTTTGCTCCATCCTCTAAACTCGAGTGGTGGGAGTAGGATTGGTGCATTTTTCGACAAGCGGAAAGTTTGAAAGGTTAGTTAAGGAGATAAATCTTTTAGAAGAACAACACAAGTTTTCAAGTTCGAAGTAAGGTAAGGTAGCAAGAGAGGAAAAAGAGACAATTTAATACTTATATTTTTGTTTTGAGAATTCTTTTGTAGTTTTTGAAATTATTAGTTTTAAAGGTCTTCAACCTATAACCAAGCTAAGGTCTCAATCCTTGCTGACCCCGCGCATTCATCTGCCGCCGGAAGGGACGCGGCCGGGGGAGACCATCGCCAAGGGCCACAAGAACTACGAGCTCATGCTCAACTTGCAGCTGGGCATCAGGTGCGCTGCTGCAATCTAATGCATTACAGATTTGGGAATGAATTGTGAATTCGCTGCTGATTCTCATTTGTAGGCACGCCGTGGAAGTCCGCGGCGAAGCCGACGCGGGAGCTCAAGCCGGCTGACTTTGATCCCCGCGAGAACGAAGCTGACGCCTCCGCATCCGTCTTCAGAGTTCCGGTGGAAGGACTACTGCCCCGTGGTCTTCAGGTGGTTGGCCTGTCTTATGTCTCTTGACTTCAATCGCTGTGAGTTTTGGTTTGCTTGGTGTCATGGATTCTTGGTCTTGCAGGCATTTGAGGAAGTTGTTCAACGTCGATCCAGCAGATTACATGCTTGCCATCTGCGGGGACGACGCGTTGCGGGAGCTGTCTTCTCCCGGAAAGAGTGGTAGCTTCTTCTACCTCACGCAAGACGGCCGCTTCATGATTAAGACGGTGAAGAAATCAGAACTGAAGGTAACAACGATGTTTCTTAATGTTATTTGGTAGAAAGGAACCTGCCTGTAGATGGCATGAATATGAATGGGTAGTATTACTTTCTGATGTTCATTTATACAAAAAAAGATGAAGTTGATTTTGGTGCTATGGATTCAACTTATATGGTGTTTTGCCTGTGTAGTTGTTGATTCGGATGTTGCCTAGCTACTACAAACATGTTAGACGATACAAGAGCTCTCTGATTACAAGGTTCCACGGTGTGCACTCCGTGAAGCCAAATGGCGGCCAGAAGGTGCGTAATGTTTGCAACAAGCCAACAACCTTGGCGCTGAGTGTTTCTAGCTGTTTCTTGGGTTATAACACTTTGTTCTTTTCCAGGTACGGTTTATAGTCATGGGTAATTTGTTCTGCTCAGAGCACCAGATCCATCGCCGTTATGATTTGAAAGGCTCCTCCTATGGTCGAACAGCTGACAAGTTTGAAGAGGAGATTGATGAGACAACCACACTCAAAGACTTGGATCTCAATTTTGTGTTTCGGTTGCAGCGGTCTTGGTATAAAGAGCTTCATGAGTAAGTTTTCGACCCCAATGATGCTAGGGCGATTATATTGTCTTCCGATGAAACAGTGACACTGTATCTCACATAATATTGTTGTTTCTTTAGGCAACTTAGGCGAGATTGTGAGTTTTTGGAATCAGAGGGCATTATGGATTACAGTTTCTTGGTCGGAGTTCACTTTCGTGATGACATGCCTGCGACAAAGATGGGATTATCTACTTTTACTACTTCTCCCAGTAAGTTAATGTTGCTTGAAGAACTTGCTTTGGAAACTGCTAAATATGGAACTTTGGCAACATTATGGATTTTTTTCCCTAACATGAGCAATAATATTACCCAGAGCTTTCAACCAACATGGTGTCGGCATGTCAAGGCGGTGTCGGCATGCCGGAGCTGTGCCTTTCGGCTAAAGATTTAGACAAGATACCTGATTTCCGGTATGTCATACTAGTGTTTGCACATATGCATCTCTGTTGCTTGTTGACTCATGCGAATTATAATTAGTCCTTAATTAAATACAATATTAGGCATAAATAGTACCTATAAATTTTCTAATCAAAAGAAGACTAATTCAAACCTCAGAGCCTCTCTTGTCTAAGTCAAGGTATCTGAAAACATCATATTAGTGACATGAAAATGAAATATTGATGTCTATCCTTTGAATTACTATTTGCTGGATTAGACAATATATTTTGTTTCTTCGCTGCGGAAGATCAAATGTGTTGCTGTCTCAGGAGTCAGGACTCTACTAAAATGAATAATCACTTTCTTGCACTACCAACGCATTAAATTTTCTTATATCTTGGATCTTAGAGCTTCAGTTGTTTGCCACTTAGTATAGATATATCAGTGTATCACCTTTTGTATATACATTAGTTCTCATGGAAGGCATGCTTTATCCACAAGTGCTACACTTGGTTTCTGCCTGCCTAAGATGTTGCACCTGGTCCCACTGTCCGTTTCTTTTTGTGAAATTTGGGTGTCACCGTAGTGCAAACTTGATAGCCGTTCTCCTAGTTTTCACATAGTTGATGTTGTGCCGTCATTTGAGCCTGTTTGCCCCAACTGTAATACAGAGAGAGCATGATTCCTTAATAATTCTACCATGTTGATTGTTCCTGCTAGTCTAATGCCAACTGGACAATCTGCAACTCCAACTTTAAGTTAGTTTAATTGGTATTCTCTAATTTCGTCCACCAACTCCAGGAAATCATTCGTTAGATTGGGTGCACACTTGCCGGCCCAGGCAGATCGTACATCCAGGAGCGAGATCGATTCGTTTCTCTTTGGTGGTGGGGGATTGTTGACCCGAAACAAGATTGGTGAAGCCTATGACGTCATTTTGTATTTTGGGATAATTGACATTCTCCAAGATTATGACATCCCCAAGAAGCTAGAGCATGCTTACAAGTCGTTGCAGACTGACCCAAATTCAATCTCTGCAGTGGACCCAAAGCTCTATTCACAAAGATTTCGAGATTTCATCTGCAGAATTTTCATCGAAGACGACTAGCGAGACACTGAAAAAAATTCAATGGAAATCCCATCCACTGGCATAAATGATTTGACTATGGGTTTTGATAGGCTCTTGTGCTGGAAAAGAAGCTCCATGTCCATGATTACCAGCAGTCATCTCACTGGATGGTCATCCGACTATAGAAGCAGCTCATCAAGGAAGTAACTGTTAGTCTGGAACTATACATTACAGTAAAAAACCTTGAGCATCAGTACAGAGAAATGATGTTGGAATGGCTGGATTTAGAAACACAGCCACGAGAGATGGCGTCTGTAAATGTGGTGATTGGTTAGCGAGAGATAGAGGGAGATGGTTCTTCCCTAATTTTGTCTCTTTTTATAGGGTTTGTTAGTTACTGGTTTGTTCCCTCCCCCTTTCAACATGTGTTGGAAGCAAAGAAGGGGAAAAAAGTTTTGTTCTTCTGAGATTTTTGATAAAGAAAAGATAGTTTAAGGCTGTTGCAAGCCTTGGATAATGGTAAGAAGATATTGTACAGATACACTTTGATCCACCAGGGTATGGGTGGAGATCGCAAGTTAATCTAGCAGTTCCTTTCTTTATGTCTCCCTGTTTGTGGGGACTACCTTACTTGTTCAGTACAATTCCAGTGTTCCTCTCTCTTTTGTAGCTTTTTGCAGGGGACAGGAGACCGGACAAGCTTTGCTATAACCTTGGTCTGTGTTCTCCTGAGGAGTATTGGTAGTGGGGAAAAGTGATAAGTAGTGTTGATCATGAAAAGGAGAGAAAGAAAAGCACAACTCGACGACACATGCATACATACACAGGCATATGGTTAAAATGGGAGGGAATACTGAATCTGATAGTATCTTGAGTTCTTTTGCTCTGCTAATGCCCGGACTCTAGAGTGACTTGTTTGTCATTGGTATCTGCTGCTTGCTGCTAATACTTGCCTCTTTTTCCCTCGTTGATATGCACAGGCACAGCATAAATTATTCGTTATGCCATGCTGATGATGTGGAGGAGATCAGTCAGAGAGATGTTGGTCCTGAGCAGTGAGTAGTAGATTATGACTTGGGCCATTGTTAAGCAGGTGGTCAGGGTTAATGATGGATAAATTAATTAAGGTCTAGATCTTTCTTGAGATGTTCACAGGGCGATTATGACTTGAGCCATTGTTAAGCAGGTGGTCAGGGTTAATAATGGATAAATTAATTAAGGTCTAGATTTTTCTTGGAGCAAGAGCAACCGTAGTTTGGTGGTCTGCATGTATCATTCGATCATTAGTGGTCAGATTGATTGATGCAAATTACAGCTCTGGCTGGCTGGGATTGATTGCAGCATGAAGCTGGTACGGTATAAATCGGCTAGCTCGGCTCGATGGATCAAAGTAGACAACTAGGGAATGGACGGACGGCGATCAATGACTAGTACTAGCAAGAAACCCGCGTGTTGCCGCGGGCGTCATGCAACAGCAAACTGTATGACCTCAAGAAACCTATCGTATGGTGTGACAACAATAATTAATGCAGTACAAAGACATTGTGCTGATAATCTAAAAATGGTCATCGAACATCAAAATCAGATTACACACTTTTCCATGGTAAGCAAGTGGAACTAAAACAGAAGAAATTAGATCTAGCAATGCTTTGGCTTAGTATTTTTTTTCTTAAAAAAGCAAATCGGTATAAATATTTTTACACACGTTGTTTCTTTATACAGAGTAATGCCCTCACTGCAGGACTGTGGGTTGAGTTCTACGTAGCCTAATCATCCAAAAAAAACACCTAACTCCTCCTAAATTCATGATAATCAAGTCAGAATTAAAATTGGATCGACACGAATTTTGTTGTCGAACCTATGGAAGTGGGTTTAAAGTACCTGCACATGCATGTGAGATTGTCTTCAGTTCTGTGTTGACCACAGTAATAGCACAGATGAACATCTAGCATTAGGAATTGATGAGGCAGCAGTAATTGCTGGGAACCAGTAAAGTAGTTTTGGCTAACTGAGGTCCTCAACTCTTCAAGATGCTCATGGTGTTCCTGGAAAGTATGAAGTACACAAAGCAGATCTATCATTGAAATGAACATGGTAATTTACCCATTGTAGTGTTGAGCTATGCAAAGTACAGCTAGTAGCATACCTTGCCGGCAGTACTATGTAACATAATGTGCAAGCTAAACTGCAGTTTCACAGGGAGGTCTACGTATATCTCAATAGAGTAAGTGGTTACCTAGCTCAATTTTCAAAGTTCTCTAAATTTCATCATGAACTATTGGAACCGAGAACAATGCAAAATAGAAAGAAAAAAACCTTACTAAAGAACACGAAACAATAAAATTTCATAAATGCAAAGAACATAGTGAGATCTACATATCTCAATAGAGTAAGTGGCCAGCTAGCTCAATTATCTAATTTCCAGAAAATTCATGGTGAAGTATCTGATTCGAGAACAATGGGGAATATATATCAAGAATACGAAGCAATAAAATTTCTTAATTTAAAAAAATGAGACACTCGCAATTCTTGAAACATCTATCCTGATCCAATTAGCAGGATGGCCCATTTAAGTAGACATTGAATCATTTTTGCCAAATAGTGAACAATTTCATCCCATCACATCCATAAAAGTGTAAGGAGCAAGGAGAAAAAGAGACAAATCAAAGAAAGTCTTGGCATGGCAAGGCTTAACATTTCATCGGATCTCGTGCCCAACAATGCCATTATTCCAAGCACAAGAAGACATTGAATCCTATGGATAGGCAGTAACACTGTAGAGCTCTTAATGATTGTCAAGCAGTGGAAAGCAAGATTTCGCGACATTTATGTGTGTCAAAGCACAAGAAGGTATTGAATCCTATGGATAGGTAGTAATATTGTGGAGCTCTTATTGATTGTCAGGCAGTGGAAAGCAAAATTTCGCGACATTTATGTGTGAACAACATAAAGAGAAGCTAAAAAGAAGGGATCTACTCTAGGTAATCATACTTATATGGTGTCATACTATCATCCTGCCATCTTCCAAGGTGGATGTCCTTTTCCTTTTGGTAGAACCTACACAAATCCAAAAAGCAGTTAGCATTCACACAAATGGTTGTCTAATACTCTAATGAATAAATCCAGGTAAAATGCACCGTTGTTTCTTGTTTTTTTCCCCGATTGCAAGACAAAAAGTGTCCCTTTTTTCCTTTTTTTTCCTTCTAAAAAGCTAGATATATGGAACAAAACGAAGATCGCTAATGACCTTAAACTTGAAAGCAGCATAAACCTTAGTTATTGGGTTACCATCACTTTCACAATTGCCTAGCACAAAGACGAGAGAAACCCAAGAGCGGTGAGTGTAGAGAAGCTGGAAGGAGAGGTGCTTGAACAAATAGAATTGTACTACTGACAAAAGAATATCAAGTTGAGTACCAGGTGAGTAATTTAAGTCAAGCTTGTCAAGAACCTCTTTCTTGACCTGCAGAGAAACAAGAGCAGCGTAATTCAACATCTTAAATACATTATTCTGTCCTTGAGCGTCCTCAGCTAGTAATCACACTACTAACACAAAAACAACGATAATCAGGTACGGTGTGCTTGAGTGTGAAAGCATTATGACCGCCAAGTTGATTATCAACAAAGTCGATATCTCCTCATTTTACTTTTCGTTGAGACTTTGAAACACTTGGAAACCTCTCATGAAGTGACTCGACCAACTTGTTGATACCATGTCGACATGATCTAATCACCCTAATCAGATTGGAGTTAAACAAACAAGAATTAAACTTGTTTTAAAAATTTATCTCCAAACAACAGAGAATAATAATGATTACTTACAATTTTCGCTAGGTCCTTGTCCGGTATAGCCGATGCAACGTGGCGGAGTACTCTTGCCATTCGGCCGATTAGTTTCTCCAAGATTTGCGGATGAACCGCCAATGACCCAGACATCAATAATCGCACCTCCCGGACAGATCAAGATCGAAAGTAGTTGCGCATAAAGTCGCAAGCTTAGCCCTTCCTTGAGGTCTCCGTGGTCAATAACTCAGATTTTTCATGAGTTATGTTGATATCACTAAAGGTTGGCTCTTATGGAGAGCCCGTTTCGGTAAAATCAGAACGCATTTTTTTTGGTGGCGTAGTAGAGCTTTAAATTCCTCAACTTCGTGTAATTGGTCGGGTGGCGAACTCATCGCTTCCTCATTTTGTTCATCCAATAGACTTTCAACTTGAATCCCTGCGCAGAAAGAAACTAAAAATGCTGAGTTGCAGAAGACCATTCATTCTGATGGATACCTGGGAGCACCATAGCACACTTAGCAGATGAAACAACTACTGATCCCACATATGTCGTCGAACAGAACTGAAAGTGTCATAACTCAGAAGAGCACACACATTTTCATTCATAGCGTATAAAACAGGACTTTGAATCGCTTATATAGCATGTATGGCTTATTCACAATTTCTGCTATCATCCTTTCACTGAATGGGCAGGAGCTCTACTGAACGACATGATTGTAAATTGGAAACTGCATGTGAAGGCAAGCTAAGCCAATTAATTTGGCAAATATACAAACATAACAGCTCACACACTGCATCATGAAGATAATCGATATAATCTATGAGTCGCCAATTGCCATTCCTAGCAAAGATGATCTCAATCTATAGCATATTTTACTCATCTTGACAAGAAATCCACCCAATTCACCGTGATCCTAACCCCTTTTCATAGTAAACATGTGCATAGGCACCATAACGACTCATGAAATTCATGGGATCTCAACGATGCAAGATCAAACAACGAAAAATTCCCCAAAACAATGAATCAAAAACAAGCAAAAGGAGTTGCATAAAAGTCGGTGTTTGGGAGGCTCACGGCGAGGGTTTTGGGAAGATGGCGATCGCGGTTGGAGTAGATGGCGTCAAGACGTAGGCCGACGGGCGAGCACGTCGCCGGCGCGCCTCCACCACAAATGAGGAGGAAGGCGTAAACCCAGAGTCTTATCTCGAGCCATCTCTCGCCGGCATGCACGCTGCCCGCTTGCCTGCCTCCGCCAGACGGCTGCCACAAGCGCCAGCTTCTTCCCTCGGCCACCCAGTGTGGGCTCGTGCGGCCATGGAAGGGAGGAGGCGACGAGAAAGCGAGGAGGAGTGGATGGGTCGCGCGACACGCTAACACACGCCAAGAACAGAAACCGGCGCGAGCATAGATCGACCAGGGGACGCGGGTAAGGTGGACGGACGGGGCGGTGGCGGTGGCCGAGGGAGGGCAAAGGCAGATCGGGAGGGAGGACCGGAGGCGGAAGGAAAAGGGCGAGGTAGGCGCCGAGGCGGTGATGGGGAGGAGATCGAGGATGAGGGCCAAGAAGAGAGAGGAAGCGGCGGCTATGAGGAGGCGGTGGAGGAGGAGAGGAGCGGCTGCATGGAGGAGGCGGTGGAGGAGAGAGAGAGGCGGCAGATCGGGCAGGAGTCGACACGCGGAGAAAGGAAGGGGAAAAGGAGAGCGCCGACGCCGACGGAGAGAAGAAGCGAAGCGCAGCGCCATCTCCATGCTATCTCGCCGTCTGGCGTGCATCCGACGGAGGAACCTTAGATGGTGACGTGGCCAGCCGAGCTCACTTCCCGCCTCCTTTTATATATAAAGATTATCAGTTACATGGGCCTATTTTACGCAGGCCCAATCTGTTGATCACGCATGCTGAATTGCTGATCTCTACTCTACCACAGTTAAAGAGAAAATTGAGTTCACTTCCCTGCCTTCCTGCTCACGCTGGGTTGGGTTGGGTGGTAAGCAGCGGATACCAACGGATATTGTTTATTCTGTATTTTTTTTTGGAGTCGGAGTCGAATATGGATGCTGTCAGATACATATTTTTTTCATCTTGTATTCGCTTCCTAAGTCTTTGGTCGGTTGGTCGAACGGATATTATTCAGTTCTTTTGCACCCCTATACAAGGCATTAAAACAGTAGAGATGCAATTAGAGCGAACACGAAGAGACTAATCACAGAGGTGTCGAAGGAAAAACACTCAGTATCCCCTACTTGCTCAGATGCAACAACCATCTATCTGTTATCATGTTCCTAAGTGAAGTCACAATAGGTTTTCCTCGTATCACCTGATATATGGATATATACGGACATATATCGCTCGTTCCGTATCATATTCTATATTTTTTCCCTCGTACCACCTGATATATGGATGTATACGTCCTATATGGATATATACGGACATATATCGCTCGTTTCATATCCTATTCCATATTTTTTTCGGACTTAAAGTCAGGTACAGATAGTACCAAATAATTATTTATCTCTTCTGTATTTCCTTCGCAAGCTTTCGATCGGTCGAACCTTTTTTTCGAGTTAATTCCTTATTTGCCATTAGAAGTTGGCGAGCTCCCTAAAATACCATCGAAAAATTGCTCATCCCTTATATGCCACTCATTCTCAACTTTAATCCCTTCTTTGCCACTCCGGTCAGTTGACCGTGGATTTGACCGTTGACTTGAACGCGAAAAGACGATTTTGCCCCTAAGTATGATGAGATTTTTACGGAATTGTTTGACATAGTAATATAGTTCTAAAAATTATGAAATTTTTAGGAGAAGTTACTGACATAGTGTCGATTATTTTGTAATTTTTATAGGGTTTTATTTGCAACATGTTTTTCTCTAAAAATATTTCAAGTTACAATCGAAAATTTAAAGATTTTTTTAGAGAAAAACATGTTGCAAAGAAAACCCTATAAAAATTACAGAATAATCCACACTATGTTAGGAACTTTTCATAAAATTTTCATAATTTTTTGAACTATATTACTATGTCAAACAATTCCCTAAAGATCTCAAATTTTAAATAACGATTTAGGGTAAAATCGCCTTTTCGAGTCCAAGTCAACTAATCAAATCCACATTAACCGACGGAGCAAGAAAAAGAGATTAACATTAAGAACGAGCGATAAAGCGATGAACAATTTTTCACCAGATTTGGGCGCTCGACAACTTTTAATGGCAAATACGGAAATAACTCTTTTTTTTTACCCAGCGGTAAGCATTACAGAAGTACAGCAGGTGCGAGCTGTAGCCTGTACTCTACTTCCTGCGGTGCTCAGCATAGCGATTCTCCTCTTCTTCTTCCTCCCTCCTCAGCCTCCAAGTGACCAAGGCTCTCAGGCTCCGCCTCCGCCGTAGCGTCCTTCTCCGGCGCGTCCAGAGCAAGATCCAGACAGGCCAGGCAGGTGCTTTCTTCTTCCTCAACTCTAGTAGCTCCTCTAATCCTCGTCTACGTTCCTTGGTTCGGATGCTTGCCTGCGCTTCTTGTTTTACGGTACCCGCCATGAAAGATCCGATGCGATTCGATTCTAAGGGTTTAGATCTGCTGCAAATCTATCTATCTATTTGTTCTCCCATTCTCCCTCCCTCGTCGCCGAGGTGCAGCCGTGCAGGCCAACCAGAAGCGCCGGCGGCAGTAGCAGCTTGGTTATTTTCAGATTCCTTCCTCCCTTCCTTGGCTGACTCCTCCTGCTGCCGCCATGGACCTTCCTTCCTTCGATTCGATTCGATTCACTGCCTCCCCTTCTTAGCCCCGCCCTACTACCATGGGCTACCATCTACCACCACAAGAATTATTCAGTCCATTCCACACCGAAATGAAATCTACTAGTACAACAATACCACTTGAACACTAATGCCCCTTAATTTCCCTGCTACTCTGCATTC
Source organism: Phyllostachys edulis (assembly GCA_036346405.1). NCBI lineage: Eukaryota > Viridiplantae > Streptophyta > Magnoliopsida > Poales > Poaceae > Phyllostachys > Phyllostachys edulis. The sequence goes on from CM070567.1 coordinate 570,306, forward strand.
CATCCCATTCCATGCCATGCCACAACTTGTTACTTGTTAAATTACGAGATGAAGAACAAGACTGCTTCATCAATTACTAGTATTCTTACACTCGCTTCACACTAGCTAGTTTCTGAGGTCTACTAGTCTAGTCCAAAAGTCTCCTTCACACTCTGCGTCTTCCATCTGCGCTAGGACAGACACAGGCCTACCTTTCCTCTCAGAATTGAGAGCCATGCTTGACTGACCCAAATGTACGACATGATTTAGCTGCCTTTGAACAAGAAAGTATAGTGAAGAAAGGAAATAAATGTTTTGTTATCCTTCTCTCCAATAGATTACCAGTACGTTTTCGATGTGGACGTATAGCACAAGAGCCGAGAACGTATTGAATGTATAGCTAGTAAGGACTTTAGGTGACTCTATTCCCTTTTGTCAATTGATTTCTTCTGTATTCAAAAGATGTGTTTTGCTGCTTCTATTCTTGTTTCCTTCGCACTTTTCGCTGAATGAATAATGTTGATGACTGAAACTGCTGTGACACATTGTTCTCATAGTTGAGCTGTATAACATACTTGCCCGATTCCTCTTTTGTAGGGAATGCTGGGAGCTCTGTCTATGCATTAAACCCCCAAAATGGAGGGCTGTGACTGCATTGAGCCGTTATGGCCCACTGATGAGCTTCTCATCAAATACCAATACATCTCGGACTTCTTCATAGCCCTCGCTTACTTCTCGATCCCTTTGGAGCTAATTTATTTCGTCAAAAAGTCATCCTTCTTCCCCTACAGATGGGTTCTGATCCAGTTCGGCGCATTTATTGTCCTTTGTGGAGCGACTCATCTAATAAACCTATGGACTTTCACCATGCACACAAAAACTGTTGCTATAGTCATGACAGTGGCAAAGGTCTCGACGGCTGTTGTGTCCTGTGCTACAGCTCTGATGCTTGTTCATATTATACCTGATTTGTTGAGTGTGAAGACGAGGGAGTTGTTTCTAAAGAATAAAGCCGAAGAACTTGATAGGGAGATGGGCCTGATTCGGACGCAGGAAGAGACAGGGAGGCATGTCAGGATGCTTACCCATGAAATCAGAAGCACACTTGATAGGCATACGATCTTGAAGACTACCCTTGTCGAGCTAGGGAGGACCTTGTGTCTGGAAGAATGCGCGCTGTGGATGCCGTCACGAAGTGGTTCAAGCCTTCAACTATCTCATACTCTGCGCCACCAGACTCCTGTTGGGTCATCTGTACAGATTAACCTTCCTGTTGTCAATCATGTCTTCAGTAGCAACCGGGCGATTATAATACCCCATACATGTCCTTTGGCAAGGATCTGGCCTGTTGCAGGGCGATATGTGCCACCAGAGGTGGCTGCTGTAAGAGTCCCACTGCTGCATCTCTCGAATTTTCAGATAAATGATTGGCCAGAGCTTTCGGCGAAAAGTTATGCAATTATGGTTTTGATGCTTCCATCTGATAGTGCAAGGAAATGGCATGTTCATGAACTGGAGCTTGTCGAGGTTGTTGCTGATCAGGTTGCTACACTGGTACCCTTTCCCCTTACTTCAGTTATTCGTAACGCAGACGTTGAAGATTTTTACACATAAAACAATAATGTAAAGTTCTTCCTAAAGCCATCAGTGTAATTGTTCTTTCTCCGGTAGGTGGCCTCCAACTGTAATTTGAAAGCATTTTTCTGAATTAGAAAATGTAAAAGTTCTTTCACAGTTGCCCAGTGGTTCATGGATTTGTGAAAACTGCAAACAGCAAGGGGGAGGCTGTTCTGAGGCAAAGCATAGTGCCATAGAGTAGATATTCATCTTAGGCTCCAATAGTGGCTAGCTATACACTGCTGTAGCGAACAAAACCATATACAACTCTATAACATTTCTGCATCTTTTTTGGATTGGAATGTAGATTGTCCTTACTTTTCTCCCCTTGACAACCATGTTTACTGGTTAGGAATACGGGATTGTTTCATAATTTACTTAAAGAGGAATTATGGTCAACCTCTAATATATGTTAAGTCAAGTGTAAGCGTTTTTTTGCTTGGGTGGGCTATTCATTTGCAGTTACAGAAGTAGCTTCGTGCTCTGGATATTCTATTCTTCTATTCCCCCCTTCTTGGTGATGGGCATCTCTATTTATCTGTACTTTTTAACGAATCAACCTTCTCATGTGGTCTTTTCTTTTCTTTTTTCTATTTTGAAATCTATAGTACTTGAAAAGTTGTTCTGTGCACAGAAATTTTTGTGCTACGTTCCATGTTTGTGGTTTTTTTAGATTGTGCACAAAAAAAGGCTACCTATAGACATGCATGCTGAACTTGCACTATGCACTACTCTAACCAGATGTTATATGTTACTCTCTCCAGGTAGCAGTTGCTCTCTCTCATGCAGCTATTCTTGAAGAGTCTATGCGAGCACGTGAACTACTCATGGAGCAAAATGTTGCCCTAGATTTAGCTCGGCGAGAGGCTGAAATGGCTATCCGTGCCCGCAATGATTTCCTAGCTGTGATGAATCATGAAATGCGAACCCCAATGAGCGCAATAATAGCCCTTTCCTCCTTACTTTTGGAAACTGAACTTACCCCTGAGCAGCGCCTAATGGTGGAAACAGTGTTGAAAAGCAGCAACCTTTTAGCGACACTCATCAATGATGTTTTGGATCTTTCAAAACTTGAGGATGGAAGTCTTGAATTGGAGATTAGAGAATTCAATCTTCATGCTGTTTTCAAAGAGGTCCGTAATGTTACCCTCCAACTATCTAATACATGTAATGTATAATATTGTTGAAATGACTCTATGGCATTGCAGGTAACGAGTTTCATCCAACCGATTGCAGCTATGAAAAAGCTTTCTGTATCGGCTATGTTGTCCCCAGATTTGCCTCTATCTGCCATTGGTGATGAAAAGCTACTCATGCAAACTATTCTGAACATCTGTGGTAATGCTGTTAAGTTCACCAAGGAGGGCCACATCTCACTCTTAGCTTCAATCGTGAAGTCTGACTCTTTAAGAGACTTCAGAACCACTGATTTTCATCCAGTTGCAAGTGATGGTCACTTCTACCTAAAAGTTCAGGTAAAGATTGCATTGTTACAATCCTAGAAGCTCCATATTCTATTTGATCTAGTAAGTGAGAACCGAATATTGAGAGGGTTACAACCACATGTTGCGACCATATCATAGATGACTGACAGATCCAAGAAAAAAAACTGAAGTTTCACCTTTTCCTTCAATCTTGTTGGCCGCCTTAATGTATTAACAGCCTCTGTTCCTTTGTTCTTTCAGGTTAAAGATACAGGGTGTGGCATTAGCCCTCAGGATCTACCCCATGTATTTACAAAGTTTGCTCACACACAGAGTGGAGGGAACCGAGGGTATAATGGCAGCGGTCTTGGGCTTGCCATTTGCAAGAGGTAGTTCAATGTTTTAATGTCCAACTAGTTTCCCGTGTGAAAGATCTATGGTTCTGATGGATCGATAACTTAGCGATTTGAAAGATCTGATAAGTTCTGCAAAATCCCTTGCCAGGTTTGTCAGTCTGATGGAAGGGCATATATGGCTGGACAGTGATGGCGTTGGGAAAGGCTGCACAGCTACATTTGTTGTGAAGCTCGGGGTGTGCGAGAACACAAACGCGTATCAGCAACAGCTGATTCCTCTAGTGTGGCCCAGCCATGGCGATTCCGACTCATCCGGCCCATCAGCTCTTAAAGAAGAGAAAGGGCTGTCTTCTCTGAAACCTAGATTCCCGAGGAGTGTATGATGAGGTATGATAGGGTACTCTTAAGCGATTGTTGTCGGCATTGTGAGAGTTCCAAATAGGGGGCTCATTTGTCGTTAGTTGATTGTCTAATTTTGTGGTTAGCCTTGTTGCGATAGCTGGCAGATACTGTTGTTGTACAAATAATGTAAAGAGAAAATGATGGCAAATTGTGCAGATCGCTCTGCACAATACTAACTTGTTGCGCATTGAGTTGGTATCCAATCCATGCTATTGGTGCATCCAATATCTGATGTTGCTGTGCAATTTGTAGTGCATGGCAGCACATGATGTCATCGCAGGAATTGATAAATCTCTTCTACATCTGCTAGTGTAAAGCAGAACTGTGGTGATGTGAGGTCTTTCAGGGGAATTTTGCAAAGGTCTTTCAGAGGAATTTTGCAGGAATCATTGTAATTCCCACGAGATTCTTTCGGAAAGACCCGCACATGGAGGAACTGTGCTTGCATCTCTTGTGAAATTCTTGCGTTCCAAACAAGCTCTTTCATGAAAGAAGAAAGAATCGAATGAATTTAAACACTAGCTTGATTATTAATTTCTTGAAAAATCATTGAACGAAAGCTTTCTGAAGTTCCAGCAATTAAGTCGACTCCCGTTTCACTTGTCTTCACGGCAGAGGTAACCTGAAGAGGAGGACTGGAGGAGGTTGCGTTGCCGCTACCCCGTCGCTTGGTTTCCTTTTTTTCTTTCCATGGCAGCCTACGTAGCCTAGCCTCTCAACTACCGCAGGCACAGGCACAGGCTGAGCAAGCCAACAAGCATCACGTATGGCCGCGGCGGCGCACAAGGTCCCCCTGGAGGTGGCACACACCCTCGTCGAGATCGCCGAGGTCGCTCAATTCGCCTTCCAACACCACCGCCAAGGGCACCATCCCGACCGCCAAGACGATGATGGGCCGTCGCCGGCGGCGGAGCTGCTGCGGACGGAGAACGCCGCCCTCCGCGCCCGCCTCGCCGACGACCTCGCCCTCCTCCGGGACCTCCACGCCGCTCCCGACCTCTCCGTCAACTGCCCTCCCGATGTGAGCCTTCAGAATAAATTGAGGCGCCCAAAAATTACCATTCAGAGATAAAATGAACAGATGCCTACATGTCCTTACCTTGTGCCAATCTGTTTGACAATTCAGAGAAAGAAATAGAGTAATACTATGTATACCGTATTCAGTAGATGTATCTAAAATGTTGGATGGATGATGGGTTGCAATGATCTAAGATTGTGTGTCATCTTTAATACAGCTATACACCCGGCTTTTAGCTGCTGTCAACAACTCCAGCTTCCTCGATCGCATTGAAAAGGTTCGAGAGCAATCCGAAGCAAGTCAAGATACCATTCTATCTTCCTGCAACACGACAGGTTCCTCAGAGTCATACCATCTTATCTTTCTTGCATTGTTCTGAATTCTGATTGAACCAACAGCATGCATGCTCTTTTTTGTGAATGAAAGCAGGGGTGCAAATTGGCGATGTCCCCAACACGGTAGGCAGTGGGAAGAATGGTTCATGGGTCTTTCTTTCCTGTGATTCCAGTATTGGTAATTTGGAGGAAAATAGTGGCATTGATAATGAGAGCTATGTGATCGTTAATGAAGAAGACATCGTTGATGGTATTGCGACCTTTGTTGCTAGATGCATTATTGAAGATCCAAAGTCCAAGGTGCATCTTAATGTTTTATGAAGGTTTCTTCTTTTCTATCCTTTCTCTTTTTTTTTTCTGGCTCTAACTGTTTAATGTTTTTCCGTCTTAATCAGTTATTATCACCAGCAGATCTACAAAAAGGTATGCCATGCCAACCTCCATCTGGTTAACTATACTGAATGCAAATGCTATATTCTTCTGAAGCCTTTTAGAGCATGCTTCTAAATGAAGAAAGGGAAAATTAACTGATGCCCATCTAGTCAGCCTAATCAGAAATTGTTTGCCGATAAGGCCATAACAGGCATACAACAGAAAAATGAAAAAGATTGTTCTTTTAACACCACTCATTTGCAATTAAACCTGCCAAATGTTCTCTTAAATTCCCCGGTTCTAATTTCAATCAACCCACACCATTAGACTTAACGCTCTTGCTATGTTGGTCTTCCAATTTTGTGGTTACCTGACTGACTATAAAGAGATAAAGAAACAAGGATTTCTTGGTTACATGGGATGTTGAATTTTGACTAACGTTTGTATATAGGGAGGTTTTATGTTTTCATGTTCAGCTTGATGTTGATGCAAAGTTCACACCTCTACATATCCTGATGCAGTGGTCGCAAGGGCTTTGGGCACCATGAAAGATAAAAGAAAATGGAGAAGTATCTGGGAGGCTGGAAAAGTGCTTTATACTCTGGCAACTTGGGGGATAACATTAGTAGGGTAAGTGCTCAATTCATCAGTTTATCTTGTTTTGGTGGGCAATTTTATGAAAACAGTATACCACGTTTACTTCTAAATTCACAACATAAGTAGGCAACGGCTATCAACTAAAACAAAATCTCTGGTATCGAAATTAATTTGGTGTTTTTCTGTTATCAGATTACCATTTGATGCATCACTGGCTAGATTTTGAAGCAATACACAGCCATGTTACTACTAAGGGTTGACATACTAATGCATGATACTGATGTTGCAAAACAGAAATAGCCTAAAGATGCCTACCTAGTTCATTTAATGATGACGTATAATTTCTATCCTTCAAGGTACAATAGTTGATCATTTTTTAGCGAGGTAGGGGGAACATACTACTTGTACGGTACTGTTTTATGTCCTTGTTACGATTTTTGCAATTGCAATCTAATTTGAAGGGATCAAGTGATGCAAACATATGTAGGATAGGCCGTTGGGTATTTGAGAATTAGCTATAAGAAAGCTAATGTCTTTGACCGCGAAGTAGCGCATTTTGATTGGGTGCAGGCTGTACAGAAGTCGTGCTATCCTGAAAATGGCAGCGAAGGGGGCAGCCATGTCGGCCAAGTTTGTGCTCAAGGTGTTGTGATGTGTGAACCAAGGCCTGTATGTACCATGATAAATGTACATACAAATGGTCAGCAAATTATTGTACATATCAAGTCCTTGTAATAGTATATTGTACGACATTATGTGCATATATATATATATATATATATGGGTTGGTAATGTTGTTGATACTAGGCAGCTAGCCTCGTTGCAAAATTAATGGAGTGGTGATTGTTGAGAGCTGTCCTGTGATACAGACAAGAATCTTGAAATGCAGATGGACTGGAGTATATGTACAGACAGTCATTCCGCTAGAGTCAGATATTTGTGACCGAAGGAAGTATCTAATCACTGGAGTATCAAGTACAGAGTGCACTTAGGGCCTGGTTGGTAGGTTTCGCTCCTTATTTTTCATCTCTAACTCCTAATTCTCATAGAACCTACTCATTTGAGAATCTAGAGCTATCTGATGAAAGCGTTTGATGGGATGTTGGCTCCTAAAACTCTAAGTGAGCATTTGAGGCAAAAAAAAAAAACCATGCTACCTCTGTTTTTAAGAAATTTTTTTTGATTTGGCCCTGTAGCGCCATGCAAATACAAAAATAGCCCCATTGCCACTATTTTTGCGAAACTAGCCCCCAAACGACTGCGGAATCACCGTGGAGCCGACACGTGGTCCTTCCACGCTCGGTGACCATGAAGGTAGTCGGCAGTGTGGCATTTCTCGGTAGCGGCATTGAGCGGCGGCCATGAAGCGCATGTCCCGGCCGCTTTCCACGCCCGGTGACCGCGGGAAGTGGCCCTTCCACGCTCCTCCACCGCGGAAGGTGGCCCTTCCGCGCTCCACCACGTGCCGCTGGCTTCGGTCCTGCACGCCACACTTGCCGCGCTCGGCGACCACGGAAGGAGCCACGTGTCGGCTCTACGGTGATTCCGCGGTTGTTTGGGGGCTAGTTTCGCAAAAACGATGGCAAAGGGGCTATTTTTGCATTTGCATGGCGCTACGGGGGCCAAATAAAAAAACTCTGTTTTTAACACATAAGTCTATTTGTATCTCACTCCTTCCTATTTGTACACAAATTTCAGGAATTTCTTTGCAAATTTCCCGAGACTAATTCAATTTGAATGTGATAGCCTATTTAGATACATCAGGTTAGGCAAAATCATTATCCTTTCAGATACAAGTACTCGCAGATCGACACTAGTACTACTAGTGCTCACATATCACAGGACTACAAAAAAAGTACTAGCATTCATCCCAAAATAACCAGCTACTTGATATTGCACACTACCAGGTGCTTGATTATTGCCGAGTTGGCTCACTTATCCATCAATTACAAGAACAAAGCCATGGGTTCATCTCTAATTTAACTTCCAATTATCTCTTGAACACACGTGTGTATTGGAATCGAAAAACAATAAATCAAGTAAATATTTCATGAACACTATCGTAGGGACGACCCACCGGACCCACGGCACAGGCAAAGCACGAAGGCTCTCCGAGAGGGCCCCGAAGTCCTCGAAGGTGTTCCCGAAGGCCCCCGAGGGTGGTCCCAGAGGTGCCCTTCGAAGGGGCCCCGAAGTCCCCGAGGGTGTCCCCGAAGGCGCCTCCCCCCGAAGGCCTCCGAAGGGGTCCCGAGGGCCCCAGAAGGTCACCGCAAGGGCGCAAAGGCAACGGGACAGGTGGACTAGGCACACTCTCCGGGTAGACTAGGATTAGGAAGGTCCACCGAGCGATGAGGGCTAGGCATAGGCTAGAAAAAACCCCTGCAACCCCTATAGTTGTTGTACCTTTTTAGGGATGCATGCGTAATTTCAGATACCTAGTCAGGAGGCTATAAATAGCCTCCTCTCCCCCCATGTAATGGACCAAGACTCTGATTTTTTATCAACACGCATATACTCATAACCGAAACCCCTCTCTCAGGACCCTCCGGCCTCTCGCTCCGATGCCGGGGGTCCCTTCTTTCTACTGTCTAGTCTTTTTCACTACGACAGTTGGCACCGTCCGTGGGGTTCGGCAGGAAAGTCACAAGAGCACAAGACATCAGATGGCCCCCCGAAAGGCCACGCCCAAAGTTTTGGCGGTCGAAGCAGCAGCGGTGGCCGCGGCCCGAGCACCCAGTGGCCAAGCGGAGCAAGACCTCCGCGGCGGCAGTAGCCGTCGCTCGGGCCGCGGAGGAAGAAGCAAACAACTCCACCCATGGGGACATCATCGGAAGTAGCGCCCCGCCCACCGAGGCATTCCTTCCCGACAACCAACCCTCGGGTCCACCCCCAAGAGCCGTAGGGGTGACCCAGGGGGCCTACGAAGCCCTGCAGCAGGAGCTGGCTGACCTCCAGCGAGAGATGCTCACCCTATGGCAGCCACGGGAGGCGCCTCACAATACAAAGCCTGCCAGGCCAGGCTGCGTGGGAGCAGGACACAGAGCGGATCCTCAAGAATCGCGATCAACCCACCTTGACCGTTGCTCCGAGGAGACCCCAATTCCCCGTTGAGCGTCGGACTCGAAGCAGCTCGCTGGCCAAAAGATTTCAAAATGCCGGACGTCGCACCCTTCGAAGGCTGCACTGACCCCTCAAAGTTCCTCCGGGTGTACGAAACGGCAGTAGAAGCCGCAGGGGGGATGACACCACGAAGGCGAAAAGCATTACGCTCGCCCTCAAAGGTGTTGCCCTCACATGGTTTTTCACCATCCCTCCCCGATCCATATATGCATGGGAGCAGCTGCGCGACCTGGTATGCAATAATTTCTAGGGAAACTACATCAAGCCAAAGGACACGGCCCCGTGCGAGTCCCTCCGCAGTTTCTTTAAGAAATTCGCGGAGGTCAAATGCTAGGTGAAGGGGATCAACGAGACCACAATCATAAACATGGCAACCTGTGGACTCCAAAGGGGCCCTTTATCAGAAAGGCTGGCCTGGAAGCCCATCCGCACGGTCACAGAGCTCTTCGACAAAATAGAAGAGTATGCCCGAGCGGAGGAAGATAGCAACCGAAGGGTGGAGGGGGTGCCCTCCGTCACACCAGCACAACCATCGAGCGACCCAAAGAAAACAGCACCCCCCGCCACGCCGGCCACCTCCAAGCCGCGCAACAACTTCCGCCAGAAGGGCTGGAATGTCTACCATGTAGACGCAGGTCAAACTCCCGAGGGGGCAAAGCGCGACGCGAATCGAGCAGTATGGCGGGCGAGGTCGCGGGCGCCATGGCGGCGACATCGAGACGCGCGGCGGGGCCAAAGGCACTACGCCATAATGCGACCTCCACGGTGAAGGTTCGCACACAACCGTAGAATACTGCACCATTACGGCCATGCATGACTACATGAACGCGCACTCGTGATCGGCCAAGCGCCAAGCCCGAAGGGCATGGGCAGCGACTACCGCCCGCCACCGGTAGCGCGCCGAGGGGCCATGGCGAGCCACGTCAAAGGGTCATAAATATGATCACGGGAGGATCTTCGCTTGGCATAACATCCAAGAGACAGCGATGTGCCTGCGCCCGGCAAATCCACCACGTCGCAACATGGCTTGCGTGCAAACCACCCCGGTACACCGAAGTGCCTATCACCTTCGGCCTCGAGGACGCCAAGGGCATTCACTTCCCTCACCAAGACCCCCTCATCATTTTCGCCAGCATTGCAGACTTTGAAGTCATGCGCGTCCTCGTGGACGGGGGAAGCTCCACAGACCTCTTGTTCGCGGAAGCCTTCGACAAAATGATGATACTAAGGGATCGCCTGTCACCCCCGGGCATACCCCTCGTGGGAGGGGAAGACCCGTGATGTCCTTGGGACAAATCGACCTAGCCATCACATTTAGTGATGGCTTCGCCTCCCGCACAGAAAGTATCACCTTCGACGTGGTCCAAATGCCCTACCAGTACAACGCCATCCTCGGCCGGGCCACATTAAACGCCTTCGGTGCAATCGCCCACCACAACTACATGTGCATGAAGATCCCCACGCTCATGATAGGAGTTTCACGAGCCAGGTCAGTGACAAAGTCATGTTACTATTCCGGTAAGGTCGGTGAGAAAGATACATGACTAGTCCGGAGTGCTCTAGATAAAATTCTACTTTGGCGGGGACTTCACGAGAGTGAAAGATAGAGTGTGTCATCGACGGTGAACACTTCGATCCGCTATACCGGTATCAGCTGATGAGATGCATATGAGCATGAGCATGATGGTGCATACACATATATGAGTAAATTGTTAAATTATGCAAATTTACCTATATGGAACATGAATTGTTTATTGGAGTATGAGAATGACATTAAATAGATAGATGATGATGATGATGATAGCCTCGATTATGGTTGATAAATTGTTGTTTATGGCTTTATTATGTATTTGCTGAGTCTTAGACTCATCCTTGCTCTATTGTTGTTTTTAGGTGACCGTTGATGACGTTTCAGTCGGGAATGGCTAGGGCACTTGGAATCACAACCTACACCCAATTATTTGATATGTTGGACATGAGAAACTTTAAATATAGCATGATGATTTATACATGATGGTGTTGAATAACCTTAGATGATAAGTTAATCTTGGTTTATTACCTTGCTATGTTCCTAGGAATAAATTATCTATGATTGTCATATCATTATGCTTGTGTTATTGTGACCCGTGGACAGGTTTTGTCTTTGATATACTTGTTGTAATTATATGTTAATTGATGTTAAAATTGATAGTGTTGTTTAGTGGCATTCTGGGCTCAGTGTTGGACTAGGGTGTTTCATGAATGATACGGGTGCTTTGCTAATAGTTTAGTTAAGTAGATCTGTGGTGCATATTGAGCCAGCATGCAACAAGTAAACGTTGAGGATATGAATATTATTGATTAAAAGAAAAGCGCTCTCTCTCTCTCTCTCTCTCTCTCTATATATATATATATATATATATATATATATATATATATATATATATATATATATATATATATATATATATATATATATATATGTCAATTTGTACCTCCTCATTTGTTTTTGGGTTAGTAGTTGGCCCTCCACCTGTCATGTCATGTCTTGTTCCCTCTACTCTACTCTAGCATACGTATTCGGTAGCATTTCCTTAATTATTCCTCTCACCCGAACATTGCTCAAGGACAAAAATGCCATACAGACTGAAATTTCTGGTAATTCCTGCATTAATCATACGATCCAAACAGGGAAACTTATTTTCCTTTATTTATTTAGGTCGAGGAGATGAAAAACAATGTTGTTAGTTATATTGCTTGAAGATTTGTGACATTCAGTTTTATGAGAGCATAAAAGCAATTACTCTTTAGAAAATTGTTTGAGTTATTCAAAACTTGCTACACTTTTCTGCACATGTAAGAAAACATCTATTTGGAGTCATTTATACGTTCATCTGTAGAATTTTGTAGTTCTTCTCATGTTGTTGGACTGAAACGACGACTAGAGGGGGGAGGGATAGGAGTACTACTCCTTTTCGATCTGTCGATGTTCAACTTCTTCTTCATCTCAGTATCTATGGAAGCTACGAAGATCAAAAACACAAGCACAACGGAAGTCTTACGTTGAAACCGATGAACCCCAAGTCAAAACACCTATCGATGGCACAGGGTCAATCTGGCCACTAGGGATGGATGGTATGATCGCCTATGGCCTTGGAGTAGCCCGCGAAGATCACAAAATGACCTAACTTTCTACTCGGTGACCCAAATTCCCTAAAACTTCAACCATAGCTCATCAGAAAGGCCAAGAACCTATTCCAATCAGTGACTGAGACGATCGAGGCCAAGATTCCACGAATTTCTTAGATGGGAACAAGAAGGCACAAGAATCGAGAAAATTCAAATTTTGATCCAAAAACTTGCTTGTGGGTGGATGATGGTCAAGGTGACCCTAGATGGATTCCCACATGTCCTAGCAAACAATATCACAACAAAAATCCAAACAAAAACCTAAGGAATACCAAAAATCCCAAAAGGCATAAAAAAGAGAGCAAGAACAAGAGAGAACTCATCTTGGAGGGAATCTTGCTTGGACTGATTCAAGATATTTTTGGTTTATAGTCACTCCACCATGGATATCAAAAGCTCAACAATTGAGCACTCAATCAATCAATCTCCCTCCAACCCTAGCATTCTCTACTCCACTTTCACTAGATCACAAATTAGGGTTTCTACTTGGAAGGGTCAAGAGGATGCAAATCCTGCACCTCTTTGTTTTATAGTGGAGGTTAGGTCAAAAGGGAAAACCTTATCGGGCACCTGTTAAGTCCACACACAAATGTGTCTTTACTCACGCACGTTTCTAAAAGTGGATGACGAACCGAGTTTCTCAAATCCGTCTCTTCATGAACTTCATATTCACTTGACATAAACGGTCTATCCTTGCGCCGACTTGTGCCACAAGTTCTCCAAAGGTCACTAACCGGGTATTTTGGTGATGATACCAAAATACCCCTTCTCGATCCTTCTTCGATGACCGAGTCCAATCGTCATGAAGCAATTCCATGCTCCGCCATGTGTAAGTTGATCAATGGCTCTCTTCATATTGACAAGTCTCTCTCATCCGGCTTCCACCAAAACCACCGACGAGGATCTAATAATCCTCGATTAATTAAGTTACTTATCTGTAGTATTATAAATGATAATGTTTCTTATACAACCTTCAAAGGTACCCCTCAATATTAACAATGAGGGAGATCATACACACCTAGTGGTCGTAAGCTTTTCTACGACCACCCTATATGGCTGTAAGTTCTTCTACGACCACTCATTGATCGTAAGTCCTACTACAATCACCTCATGGTCGTAAGTCTTACTACGACCAGGTCAGCTACGACCATCCTATGGTCGATAAAGCCTACAGACATGTGAGCCCAATCGACTAGGGACATTTGTACGTTGTATTTAATACACGCGGTAGTTAATATGTGTCGTTATTTCCTAAGATAGCTGCTCGTATTAAATATTTGTCTCCGACATAACCGCAAGGTGACATGGGGGATATGTCTCTGATAATAACTGCCCTTAAACGTGCATATTGCATCAAACAACAAGGCACCTCTTGACGTAGACAACTGCCACGCCTTCATGCGTTATATAAGGAGTAAAGTCAGTAGACAGAGGAAGAGGACAGAATGTCAGGCGGTCAAACAACGAAACAGACATAAGTCATTAGTCTTAGCCTTCAGTGACTTCTCTCTTATAAGCACAGTCAATACAACAATATAGGAGTAAGGTTATTATTATCTTAGGAGAAGGCCCGAACCTGTATAAAATTCACGTATATTTTTGTGTGGTTTCGCTCCAAGAGAGCCCCCCAACATTCATTCAAAAGATCGATACTAAACCATTGACGGTTGGCGCCATCTGTGGGGATTCTCCTATTTCTCCTTTCTTTTTTGACAAATTATCTTCATTTTCAACTATGATGCCTTCATGGCAGGAGAGTGGAATGAGAAGAATTGGTTCGATTTGGCAGACTACGCAGGACTCGACATGGATGCCTGCTACGAGTACAAGCATAGTATCATTTCGTCCGATGGCAATGCCGGTTCCAGGGATCTTTCACCAGACCCAGGAAACCATGCCACGGACAAGGTTGATGAGGGAGCCCTCTCCCAGTCTACCTCACAACATTACGCCCAAAGGAGGAATCAGAAGCCTCAAAGGGCAAGGGTCCAACCGACCAAGATCAGGATCGCCCCACGGCGAGTTTTGAACACAGCAAGGGTTCCTCCTCTAAACGTTCAAGCCCGTCTAAGACTGTCCGATCTAACACAGCAAGTCCTGGAATCCATGATTCTGGGACTTAATCAACACTTGATAACCGTCACCCTTCAGTTACCCCCATGAGATGCATGGTCGAGCCCGCTTCACCTGTGGATTCGACCATACCCCCGTAGGGTTCACCTTCAACTAGACACAATTGTAACCCAAAATTCCCCTTCCTAGAGGGGATTGCTCCAAGTCGCGAAGCGTTGTCCTTCGACTAGTGTGAGACCCCGATGTTTATTAGGCTCATAATACTTAGTCATCCAGTTGACCCTAGTATTATCAACCGAATAAACTCGGTCTCGAGAGATGTATACTCCCCAGAATGCAGTATACATACCTCACAACAAAAGAATATATCAATTCCATACAACACATAGAACATAAGCAACAAACCGAAGTTAATATTAATATGGAATAGCAGCTACTACAAAGAGGGCCCTTAGGCCAAATAGCAATAAGTTACAAGAATACACAATGAAGCAAAAGTGCCATAAAGATGGCTATAACACAAAGCCAATCGGTGTGCCTTAACCCTAGGCATCGACCGACCGCCAAGCTAGTCGTCGAAGAAAGCGAAAGAACACGTGTACGAAGTAAGGCTCTTGGAGCTCACCTCCAATCCTCTGCAACAAATTTGTTAAGCAAAGCAAATGAGTACAATAACTTGTTTATTGTACTGCAAAAACGACGTGTAAGATAACAGAACTATAATTTAGCTACATGCAAGCTTTATTTAAGTGGATGAGGCTTTGGACTCATTTTAGCACAAAGCAAGTTTCATTTGCAATAACATAATAGATTGAAGGCAATTTGATAAAGCAATTTTAATTGTTGAAATACAACGCGATAATAACATAATAACAACAACAAGAACAAACACGGAAGTGACTAACCCTTAGTCACCACAACAATAGCATGAACTCCCGTTCATACCAACCCATCAAGTTTTAATTAAAAGGTTGAGACTAGTCTTGAACGACCTTACCAAGCATGTCCATAACCTAGGGCGAGGCTATTGAATAGTTTTATCCTGCGCAGGGTGTACCAATGTACCCACACGCATGAGCACCGCCTTTCCTTTAGGCACACTACCTTTGGTGTGCTTAAGCGCACGCTAAGTCCTACGAGACATTTCCAATGGGCGATGCTAATTACGAGCCGCAACCCACGGGGACAAGACACATTAGACAGACCCTAACCGGTCCGCCAATGCTCCCTCCCAACACCACACACACAGATTTTATTAAAACATACCCACCAACCAGCTCATAATTAACACCTCCCAAAGTACTTAGTCAAGAGAGGTCCCATATCCCCCTCGTGTGGTTAGCACGCAAAAGCGCTTGGCTTAGTGACCCAAGTACTCGGTCCTTAGGGACAGGGCATACCACCACATTCCAAGAACCGCACCATCCATCCAATATGCCCAAGTCTAAATCGACATTTTATTTTCAGTTTTGATTTTACAAATTAATCAAAGCACAAGTGCTGGACATATAGGAGGAATAGTTATACTTGTGTGATCAAGACCATCGACTATGTCGATGATCGCCCATTACTACCGATAGCTAAGCATGTCTAAGCAGTTTAAACGCAACTACTAAGTGATAAGAGCTCATCCAACGAGCTCAAACCACAGCGAATAACCTAGGCTCATTGGTAGTAGAGGATAACAATTCCTACAGATTATGCAACTATAGGAAAGCTAGCGACATTTAACACAAAGTAGCATGCATACATAGAAGTAAAACAAAGTAGTAAGCTTTAAAATAATGGGACAATGATGGAAATGGTCAAACTGCTTGCCTTGCTGCTGGTCACTTTGTTGCGGAGGGTCGTTTGCGGGATCACCACAAATGTCGAAACCTAACGGAAAAACGATAAAGAACCGATAAGAACGACGAAAAACAACAAGACAGCACAGCAAACGAACTCCAAATTCTCTGAAATTTCTACAGCAGTAAGAGGGTGATTTTAGGAATTTAGCAACAAGAACCAATGGATTTGGATTCTTAATGCAAAAGTTATGAGCAAAACAATTCTGCTCAGCCCCTGAAAATACCAAACTGCACTATTCACTAATTTAATTATGAGGCAACATTTTCTAGAAAAGTGGTGAGGCTGAGATTTTTACTGTGAAACCAGCACCTCATGAGATGAATAACACAATTGAGTTCATCCCATTTGGAGCTATTATGCAATCTCTATAATTTTTCAAAACAAGAACTTGAACAAAATTATAATGCACAAGTCCTCATTTTCATAACAGCAACAAGCTCAAAACTAATTTTCACAGTGAGTTCATTAATAGAGGAAACCAACAAAGTTGGTCTCACTCAAAAACAACCTACAGAGCAGTAGTTATGAATTTTACAAGCTAAGCATTAATTTAAATGTATGTTTAAAGTTAGTTTTAAAACCTAGTGGCTAACTGTGCTCTGGAGCTGAACTCAACTTACAATCATTTTTGGATTAAGGTCAAGTTCAAGACAGAGCTAACACAATTTGAATGACCTCATTTGGATTTAAAATGAAAAAGATATGAAATTCTAAAGTTTATACCTTGTTTTAGTTTATAACTAAGACTTCACTAGAATTTCTAAAACTCACAAAGACACGGGAGGTCGTGAGCCACAGATCACAGATCCAACGGCTCAGACCTCCCAGGAGATCAACACGCACGCACATGTGAGGTCCAGAGGTCCTGGACCTCCTAACAACTCACATCTTGCGAGGCAAGGGGAGGTCGTGGCCGTAGATTGAGGATCCAACGAACCACAGCGATGATGGGGAGGTCCGGAGCGGACCAGATCTAAAGGGAGGTCCTTAGCGGTGAGATCTAAACCTTCTGAGACCTCCAGGAGGTCTGGATGGTCGAGATCGCGCAAGGGAGGTCTTGGGCGCTCGGATCTCCTCGGAGGAGGTCGGGCGCCCGGACCAGCGCTTTAACTTCGCGCGCGCAGCGTTTAGACGAGGGCATTAAAGCGCGAGGACCACGAGGAGGTCCGTCGCGCGGGAGGTCTTTAATGCGCATTAAAGGATGGATTTAAGGCGGTTAAGGCGCCAATGATTGCGAGATTGGGCAATGATTAGCACCATAAAAGCCGGATCTTGGTCCTAAAATGACAACGACACGCTCGGGACATCCGACAACATCGAGCTTGAAGAAATGGTTGTTGCGGCGATCGCGGACCTCGCCGGCAACAACCAAGTTTATCATCGTGTGCGCAATAGTGTTGCGCACACCATGAGCTTCTCTCGGCGGCGGCAGCGGCATTGAACGCCGGCGAGCCGAGAGGACAACGAAGGAGATCACACGGCCAAATTTTGAAGCATAAAATGATGCTCATAGCGACATTCAGCGTGTGCCAAATAAGAGCTCATGACAACATACCGCGAGTGCGGCACTAAGGACTATCGGGAGGTACCGGAGGTCCTTAAGATGCCGGGAGGTCGGGATGGTCTGGCTGAGTTGGGGAAGATGGGGAGCTCCATTGCTCAAGTCCAAGTTCAAGCCTCGGCTCGCCTCCAAGCTCCACTTTGTCCCCCTCTGCAAATGTCCAACAACTTAGTTAGGACTTGGTCCCGGAGGAAGGCACAATGGAAGCAAGGAGAGGGAGAAAAATTCTCAATGACCCTTGCCCACCGAGGAGCTTGAGCTCCAGCAAAAGTGCCAAGGAACTTTGGTGTCTAGAGCTCACAAGCACAGAGGTGTGAGCAAAGTGATAATGGTGTGCAAAGGAAGCCGGAAAACCGTGGAGGTGGTTTTATCCAAGGGCAATTGAGGTCTTAGACCCTGGCTAAGCTCATGGTGAGCTTGGCCCATGGCATGGTCTATGGAGTGGACAAGACATGGGGTGACAAGGGGCGTGCTCGGGCCGACCATTGAGGTGAAAGTCGACTGCATTAAATGTGGGTCGACAAAGAGTATTGAGCAGTACCTCCTGCTTTCGGACATGCATTAAATGCCGCCGAAGCTCCCACGCGCCAGAGGAAGGAGAAGAACAGGGAGGTCCTAGTGGCCATTGGATGAGACCTCGAGGAGGTCCCGCCATCGGATCCCATTTTGAACCGTTATGTTTTTAAGTGGGTGGGAGGAGGTCCCACCACACGATCAAACGTGGGAGGTCATGGCCTCACGATTTCACTTAACGTGAAAGCGACGTGAGAAATGGACAGAGGTCCAAAGCGTTGGATCTCCATCCAGCAGTGCGGATCTCCAATGAGGACTTAACCGCACGATCAAAAGACATGAGGGGAGGTCATGGCCTTTGGATGTAAATCCAAGGGCACTGACCTCATCAAGGCGGGAGGACCTTGCTGTAATATTTTTCAGAGGAGGTCGTGGCCTTTGGATGTAAATCCAACGGCTACGACCTCAAGTGAGTACAAAGGGAGGTCAGGAGCGGTTGGATGTAAATCCAACAGCGATGACCTCGCCAAGGTGGAAGGTGATTTTTGAGGTTAGATAACCATGGGAGGTCAGGGCCGGTTGGATCTTAATCCAAGGGCCAAGACCTCACATAGGTGGGATGACCTCGCTGCGATGGCTTACAGCACGAGGAGGTCCTTTGAGGTTTAACGCACAGGGGAGGTCGTGACCGTGGATCTTTGATCCAGCGGCTATGACCTCATGAGGTGGGAAGGTCTTTGCGGTGTTAGCCGCGGAGGAGGTCGTGGCTGTTGGATGTGAATCCAACGGTGCGACTGATTAAAGGAGAGGAGGTCTGTTGGGATGCAGACTGTTGAGGAGGTCCAAAGGGGTTAATGGACCAGTTTTGAACATAGCTAGCCCAAGGAGCAGTCTGAGGTTTTTGAATTTGAACTTTTAAGCAGTGAGACTTTGCAGAATTGTTTGGGCTAGCAAATGAGCTCCAAATTTGATGAAATTTTAACTGGAGCTTGCTGACAACATGATTAACCTTACAGAAATTTTCCAGAGGTTATTATGCAATGCATTTTCTCAGGAAATTTATTAAGGTTGTTTAAAGGATTGTTTTACCTCCAAAATTTATCAAACTAGTTTTACAACTTGTGATATTTTTCAGAGGGTCCCACATCAGTTTTTGGACCAAGGAAAATATTTCCAATTGATTGGCACAAGATTTTAGATAAATGGAAAATGAATTTGACTTTTGGTCAACAAGAGCTTTGTGTTTTTGGATTACACAACTCTTGGACAAAAATTCCATGAGATTTTAGGGTTTTTCAAGATGTGAGAAAAAGTTTTAATTTCTACACATATAATTATACTTGAATAACCCTGTTTATACATTTGGGATGTTACAAAATCTCCCCTCCTTACAGAAATCTCGTCCCGAGATTTGGCTCACTCGGTAAAGAAAGATGGATAGTCCG
This sequence comes from Phyllostachys edulis, assembly GCA_036346405.1. Lineage (NCBI taxonomy): Eukaryota > Viridiplantae > Streptophyta > Magnoliopsida > Poales > Poaceae > Phyllostachys > Phyllostachys edulis. Next base: position 590,137 of record CM070567.1, read on the forward strand.
CACGCAGACGATCTTCTCTTTCCCAAGTAGCCTCATCCTCGGAATGGTTCGACCACTGAACTTTAAGGAACTTGATGGTCTTATTCCTTGTTCTTCGTTCAGACTCATCGAGTACGCGAACAGGGTGCTCGCGATAGGTCAAATCTTCCTGGACATCGAGGGTTTCCAACGGAGCTTCCTCAGTTGGAACACGGAGGCACTTCTTAAGCTGGGACACATGGAAAACATCATGTACCCCTGCAAGTGCAGCTGGCAACTCCAACTTATAGGCAACAGCTCCCTTCTTCTCGATAATGCGGTAGGGACCGACATATCGAGGAGCCAACTTGCCCTTGACGCCGAAACGTTGATGGCCCTTCAAAGGAGAGACTTTGAGATAAACAAAGTCATTAGGCTCAAAACGTAACTCACGTCGACGGCGATCCGCATAGCTCTTTTGCCTGGATTGAGCATGGCGCAGCGCCACGAATAATTTGGACTTGGCGCTCGGCCTCATTGATTGAGTCGGGCCAAAGAGAGGTCTCTCACGGTCTCGACCAGTTCAACGGGTCCTACACTTTCTCCGTATAAGGCCTCAAAAGGTGCCATGCCGAGACCGGCCTCGAAAAGTCGTTGTTATAAGAAAACTTCGGCGAATGGCAAGCATTTCTCCCAATGCTTCCCATAGGAAAGGACACAAGCACGAAGCATGTCTTCCAAAACTTGGTTGACCTCTCGGTCGACCATCGGTTTGAGGTGAAATCTTGTGCTAAAAGCAAGATGAGTGCCCATAGCCTCTTGCAAGCTATGCCAAAACGAGGCGTGAAAAGGATCCACGATCCGACACAATCGTCTTGACACACCGTACAAACCGACGATGCGAGGCGATGTAGAGTTCGCCAAAAGACCTACGAAGGTCGGTCTTGACGGGAAGAAAATGTGCCACCTTAGTCAATCGATCGATGGCGACCCAAATGGCATCATTCTTCTTGAGGATGTGGGTAGACCGTGATGAAATCCATTCGATCGAATCCCACTTCCACTCGAGAATTGGCAAAGGTGAAGCGATCTGCGGGACGCCGATGCTCGGCCTTGACTCGACGACATCGTCGCTTTCGAGAACGAACCGCAATCTCCCTCTTCATTCGGGTCCACCAAAATCTCTGGCGGAGATCTTGATACATCTTTGTGGCCGGGATGAATGGATAATGGCGAATCATGGGCTTCGCGGAGGATCAAATTCCGCAACTCCATGTCCTTTGGAACCACAAGGCGTTGCCCAAACCTCACAACACCATGCTCATCCTCAGAAAAGCACTTGGCTATTCCGGCCTTGACATTTGCCTTGATGTGGCTCACTCCATCATCCGACTGCTGAGCGGACTTGATCCGATCCACCAAGGTTGGTTGCACAACCATGGCAGCGAGAGATCCATGCTCAACTATCTCCAAGTTGAGACATTTGGAATGCTTCGAGAAGAGAGGGCGAATGCTCCTTGAGCACTAAGGCATTACAATGCGCTGCGACTAAAGCGCATCAACAGCGACATTAGCCTTGCCCGGATGGTAGTGAATACCCATATCATAGTCCTTGATCAACTCCAACCATCTCCTTTGCACGAGGTTCAGTCGGGTTGGGTGAACAAGTACTTAAGGCTCTTGTGATCCGAATACACCTCACAACGACACGATCGGGTAATGTCGCCAAATCTTAAGTGCATGAATCACGAAGCCAACTCCAAATCATGAGTAGGGTAGTTGAGTTCATGAGGTCTCAATTGTCTTGATGCATAGGCCACTACCTTGCCTTCTTGCATAAGGACACAACCGAGGCCTCGACGAGAAGCATCGCAAAAGATATCGAAGCTTCGATGGATATCAGGAAGAACAAGAACAGGAGCGGTGGTCAAACGCTTCTTGAGTATTTGGAAACTTTCCTCACACTCAGCGGACCACAAGAACTTCTTGTCCTTCTTGAGCAACTCCGTCATCGGCTTCGCGATCTTGGAGAAGTTCTCGATAAAGCGACGATAATATCCCGCTAAACCGAGAAAACTCCGCACATCGGTGACCGAAATAGGCTGACTCCATGAAAGAACATCGCTGACCTTGCTAGGATCAACGGCTACACCTCCTGCTGAAAGAATATGGCCTAAGAAAGCCACTTCCTTCAACCAGAATGCACACTTGTCAACTTCGCGACAATTTGGTGCTCACGTAGCTTGCCTAACACAAGCTGCAGGTGCTCGGCATGTTCCTCATCGTTCTTGGAGTAGATAAGGATATCATCGATGAAGACTACGACAAACTTATCCAAATACTCCATAAATACCGAATTCATGAGGTTCATGAACAAGGCAGAGCATTGGTTGCGAATGACATGACAAGATACTCATACAAGCCATAGCGAGTAGAGAATGTCGTCTTTGGAATATCCTCGGGCGAATCTGAACTCGATGATATCCCACTCTCAAATCAATCTTGGAGAAAACTCGAGCTCCGATCAATTGATCGAAGAGATCGTCGATCTGCGGGCAATGGATACTTGTTCTTCATGAGTCACTTCATTAAGTGGGCGGTAATCAACGCACATGCGTAAAGTACCGTCCTTCTTCTTAACGAAGATAGCTGGACAACCCCACGGAGATGAGCTAGGGCGAATGAAACCCTTCTCTTGCAGCTCGCTTAACTGCTTCTTCAACTCCACCAACTCGTTCGGTGGCATCCGGTAAGGCCTCTTTGAGATAGGGGCGGTACCGGGAGCCAACTCAATGACAAACTCGAGGTCTCGAACGGGTGGCATCCCTGGAAGATCAGCGGGAAAGACATCAACAAAGTCACAAACTGTTGGGACTTCGCTAATATCTGGAGCGGGCTTCGCTTCAAGTGCGAAGAGATGAGGATCTAGCAGCTTCGGTGAGAAGCAAACCTGCTCACCGGAAGAACTAGACAGAGAGATGAGCTTCCTGGCACAATCGATTTGTCCCATGTCGTTGAGACAACCAATCCATGCCAAGAATCACATCTAGACTCATTGAATGGAGAAGGATAAGGTTTGCTAAGAACCCTCGCTTCGATCTCGATAGGGACATCTCTACACTCGGATTCACTCTCAACTCCGAACCAGAGAGCGAATGAGTAAGCGGGACCGACAATGGAGAGGAAAGAAGCTCTCCAACAAGAGCAAAAGACTCGAAACAAAGGAATGAGATGCTCTGAATCAAACAAAAGCGATGGCGGGATGAGAGTTAACGAAAGTGTACCTAGCACGACGTCGGGTGCCTCTCCCGAGCCTCCTCTGCGGTGGCGGCGTTGACGCGACCACTACCCACGCCTTGGGTAGCGGGACGATCTTCGGTCTGGTGCACCACCTCGACCCGCGTCCTCCATTAGGACGAGGGGTCGCTCTGTCTTCTTAGGGCATTGGTTCGCATAATGCCCCTTCGGTTGCATGAGAAACATGTGACCCGGCGGCCGGGTTGCGGGGCTCTGTCACTTCGCAGTGCACGGATCGACACGGCTGCGAAGGATGAAACGAGGCGAGTGACCTCGGGGCGCCAAGAATGAGAGTGGTACCCGAGACCGCTCAAACGAGGCGGAAGCAGCGGGCACGAAGTCTTATAGGTCTCCCACTTGCGCTATGGAATCCATAAGCTCCCGAGCCGCATGCTCGCCGACGATGGCCTTGTCGACCAAGGTCCGAAAATCAGAAAGTCGGCAATGGATAGCTTGTCCTTCACTCCTCGGACAAGCCACGCTGAACTTGGCACCTTGGCCATATCGGTGGCCACATCCTCGGGAGCATAACGAGCGGATGGTTGAACTCGTACACATACTCCATGATGAAGCTACGCCTTGCTTGAGCGAAGAAACTCCCTTCTTGATCTCCATCAAGCCGGCAGGATGTGAGCCCGTCGGAAGCGCATCTGAAACTCCTCCCAAGAGACGGTGTGGTCTACGGGCTGCATGGCGAGATAGCTCTCCCACCAGACAAAGCCGCACCCTCAAGCCGGTGCGATCGCGCAGCGCCTTCTCGTGCTCTCGGCGCTGCGCTATCTGGCTTACGCTCCACAAGACGAAGCCAATCGTCGCATCCAAAGGGTCCTCGGACCGGGAAAAGGTAGGGGCCGAGTACGAAGAAACTCCGCGAGTCCTCCACGCGGTGATGGGCATTCCTCGCCCGGATCCGAAGCTCCGGAAAGTCTGATGAGTGTTGCGCGCGATGACGTCGAGAGAACTCTCTGTCATCCCGCGGTTGCGCCGATCAAGAAGAACCTCGGCCATGGTCGGAGGAGGAGGAAGCTCCTCGTCCGGACGGTGATCGCCTTGGCCGCTCACGAGTCGCGCCCGCCATCTGTTACAATGAACTTTTGGTTAGTAACTTGACCCAAAACAAAGCCTTAAAGGAAGCAAAAGCTAACGATTAGGGAATGGAATTTCACCCAAATCGAAAGCCAAAACAATGAGTAAATCAACTTTAGAAACTTCTAAAAGACTCCAAAACAGCCAAGAAACACCAAACGGAAGGCTCAACTTCTCAACTCAACTAACCCGTATTGAATGAACGAGTAATTGACCGAGAAGGTTAAAAATCAGATTGTAAGATGAGATCTAAAACTATTAGAGAGCAAGGTTATTGCAGCGAAATAAGTGTTAGATACTTAGCTAACTAGTATCACATCTTACCCTTTTTCATTCCCACAAGTTTTAGTTGAATTAACCTCTCATTATCTATCCTAATTAGAAACCTTTGAGATTGCTGTCAGGAAATTTGATGCTTGCTGTCGATTTAAGATCAAGCTCCTCGTCGAATCACCGACTCCAGAACTTCAAAACCTTGTAGTGGGCAGCTCACACTTAAATTTGCCAATCTCATTGGTTCTCCCAAAACCCGAATTAGTCGATAACAACTATTGTGTAGAAGGGAAGAGAGGAAAACAACTTTTAAAACTCAAATTAGAGTGAGATGAGAAGAGAAAGCTAAGATAGGTAAGGAGTAAAATCCGAGAATTACTTAAGCTTTCAAAACTCATTTATACTTTGAAAATAGGTTTTCAAAATATCCTAAAGACGACCAAGCTTGCGTTACTACGGTCATAACGGCTCTGATACCAACTTTTGTGAGACCCCGATGTTTATTAGGCTCATAATACTTAGTCATCCAATTGACCCTAGTATTATCAACCGAATAAACTCGGTCTCGAGAGATGTATACTCCCCAGAATGCAGTATACATACCTCACAACAAAAGAATATATCAATTCCATACAACACATAGAACATAAGCAACAAACCAGAAGTTAATATTAATATGGAATAGCTACTACAAAAAGAGGGCCCTTAGGCCAAATAGCAATAAGTTACAAGAATACACAATGAAGCAAAAGTGCCATAAAGATGGCTATAACACAAAGCCAATCGATGTGCCTTAACCCTAGGCATCTCGACAGGACCGCCAAGCTAGTCGTCGAAGAAAGCGACAACACGTGGCACGTAAGTAAGGCTCTTGGAGCTCACCTCCCCTCTCTGCAACAAATTTGTTAAGCAAAGCAAATGAGTACAATAACTTGTTTATTGTACTCGCAAGACTGACGTGTAAGATAACAGAACTATAATTTAGCTACATGCAAGCTTTATTTAAGTGGATGAGGCTTTGGACTCATTTTAGCACAAAGCAAGTTTCATTTGCAATAACATAATAGATTGAAGGCAATTTGATAAAGCAATTTTAATTGTTGAAATACAACGCGATAATAACATAATAACAACAACAAGAACAAACCTGGAAGTGACTAACCCTTAGTCACCACAACAATAGCATGAACTCCCCGTTCATACCAACCCATCAAGTTTTAATTAAAAGGTTGAGACTAGTCTTGAACGACCTTACCAAGCATGTCCATAACCTAGGACGAGGCTATTCGAATAGTTTTATCCTGCGCAGGGTGTACCAATGTACCCACACGCCTGCACCGCCTTTCCTTTAGGCACACTACCTTTGGTGTGCTTAGCACGGCTAAGTCCTACGAGACATTTCCAATGGGCGATGCTAATTACGAGCCGCAACCCACGGGACAAGACACATTAGATGACCTAACCGGTCCGCCAATGCTCCCTCCCAACACCACACACACAGATTTTATTAAAACATACCCACCAACCAGCTCATAATTAACACCTCCCAAAGTACTTAGTCAAGAGAGGTCCCATATCCCCTCGTGTGGTTAGCATAAAAGCGCTTGGCTTAGTGACCCAAGTACTCGGTCCTTAGGGACCCGGGCATACCACCACATTCCAAGAACCGCACCATCCATCCAATATGCCCAAGTCTAAATCGACATTTTATTTTCAGTTTTTGATTTTACAATTAATCAAAGCACAAGTGCTGGACATATAGGAGGAATAGTTATACTTGTGTGATCAAGACCATCGACTATGTCGATGATCGCCCATTACTACCGATAGCTAAGCATGTCTAAGCAGGTTTAAGCGCAACTACTAAGTGATAAGAGCTCATCCAACGAGCTCAAACCACAGCGAATAACCTAGGCTCATTGGTAGTAGAGGATAACAATTCCTACAGATTATGCAACTATAGGAAAGCTAGCGACATTTAACACAAAGTAGCATGCATACATAGAAGTAAAACAAAGTAGTAAGCTTTAAAATAATGGGACAATGATGGAAATGGTCAAACTGCTTGCCTTGCTGCTGGTCACTTTGTTGCGGAGGGTCGTTTGCGGGATCACCACAAATGTCGAAACCTAACGGAAAAACGATAAAGAACCGATAAGAACGACGAAAAACAACAAGACAGCACAGCAAACGAACTCCAAATTCTCTGAAATTTCTACAGCAGTAAGAGGGTGATTTTAGGAATTTAGCAACAAGAACCAATGGATTTGGATTCTTAATGCAAAAGTTATGAGCAAAACAATTCTGCTCAGCCCTGAAAATACCAAACTGCACTATTCACTAATTTAATTATGAGGCAACATTTTCTAGAAAAGTGGTGAGGCTGAGATTTTTACTGTGAAACCAGCACCTCATGAGATGAATAACACAATTGAGTTCATCCCATTTGGAGCTATTATGCAATCTCTATAATTTTTCAAAACAAGAACTTGAACAAAATTATAATGCACAAGTCCTCATTTTCATAACAGCAACAAGCTCAAAACTAATTTTCACAGTGAGTTCATTAATAGAGGAAACCAACAAAGTTGGTCTCACTCAAAAACAACCTACAGAGCAGTAGTTATGAATTTTACAAGCTAAGCATTAATTTAAATGTATGTTTAAAGTTAGTTTTAAAACCTAGTGGCTAACTGTGCTCTGGAGCTGAACTCAACTTACAATCATTTTTGGATTAAGGTCAAGTTCAAGACAGAGCTAACACAATTTGAATGACCTCATTTGGATTTAAAATGAAAAAGATATGAAATTCTAAAGTTTATACCTTGTTTTAGTTTATAACTAAGACTTCTTTGGAATTTCTAAAACTCACAAAGACACGGAGGTCGTGAGCCACAGATCACAGATCCAACGGCTCGAGACCTCCCAGAGATCAACACGCACACATGTGAGGTCCAGAGGTCTGGACCTCCTAACAACTCACATGCGCGAGGCAAGGGGAGGTCGTGGCCGTAGATTGAGGATCCAACGAACCACAACGATGATGGGGAGGTCCGGAGCGGACCAGATCTAAAGGGAGGTCCTTAGCGGTGAGATCTAAACCTTCTGAGACCTCCAGGAGGTCGGATGGTCGAGATCGCGCAAGGGAGGTCTTGGGCGCTCCAGATCTCCTCGGAGGAGGTCTCGACGCCCTGCACCAGCGCTTTAACTTCGCGCCGCAGCGTTTAGACGTGGCATTAAAGCGCGAGGACCACGAGGAGGTCCGTGCGCTCGGGAGGTCTTTAATGCACGCATTAAAGGATGGATTTAAGGCAGTTAAGACGCCAATGATTGCGAGATTGGGCAATGATTAGCACCATAAAAGCCGGGATCTTGGTCCTAAAATGACAACGACACGCCGGGACATCCGACAACATCGAGCTTGAAGAAATGGTTGTTGCGGCGATGCGGACCTCGCCGCAACAACCAAGATTTATCATCGTGTGCGCAATAGTGTTGCGCACACCATGAGCTTTCTCTCGGCGGCGACGACGGCGTTGACGCGCCGAGCCGAGAGGACAACGAAGGAGATCCACGGCCAAATTTTGAACGCAAAATGATGCTCCGCGACATTCAAGCGTGTGCCAAATAAGAGCTCCTGACAACATACACGCAGTGCGGCACTAAGGACTATCGGGGAGGTACCGGAGGTCCTTAAGATGCCGGGAGGTCGGGATGGTCTTGGCTTTGAGTTGGGGAAGATGGGGAGCTCCATTGCTCAAGTCCAAGTTCCAAGCCTCGGCTCGGCTCCAAGCTCCACTTTGTCCCCCTCTCGCAAATGTCCAACAACTTAGTTAGGACTTGGTCCCGGAGGAAGGCACAATGGAAGCAAGGAGAGGAGAAAAATTCTCAATGACCCTTGCCCACCGAGGAGCTTGAGCTCCAAAGAAAGCTGCCAAGGAACTTTGGTGTCTAGAGCTCACAAGCACAGAGGTGTGAGCAAAGTGATAATGGTGTGCAAAGGAAGCCGGAAAACCGTGGAGGTGGTTTTATCCAAGGGCAATTGAGGTCTTAGACCACCGGCTAAGCTCATGGTGAGCTTGGCCCATGGCATGGTCTATGGAGTGGACAAGACATGGGGTGACAAGAGGCGGGCTCGGTGACCATTGAGGCGGAAAGTCGACTGCATTAAATGCGGTCAACAAAGAGTCATTGAACAGTACCTCTGCTCGGACATGCATTAAATGCTTCGCCGAAGCTCCCACGCGCCAGAGGAAGGAGAAGAACGGGGAGGTCCTAGTGGCCATTGGATGAGACCTCGAGGAGGTCCCGCCATCGGATCCCATTTTGAACCATTATGTTTTTAAGTGGTGGGAGGAGGTCCCGGCCACACGATCAAACGTGGGAGGTCATGGCCTCACGATTTCACTTAACGTGAAAACGCGACGTGAGGAAATGGACAGAGGTCCAAAGCGTTGGATCTCCATCCAAGCAAGCGGATCTCCAATGAGGACTTAACCGCACACGATCAAAAGACATGAGGGGGGAGGTCATGGCCTTTGGATGTAAATCCAAGGGCACTGACCTCATCAAGGCGGGAGGACCTTGCTGTAATATTTTTCAGAGGAGGTCGTGGCCTTTGGATGTAAATCCAACGGCTACGACCTCAAGTGAGTACAAAGGGAGGTCAGGAGCGGTTGGATGTAAATCCAACAGCGATGACCTCGCCAAGGTGGAAGGTGGTTTTTGAGGTTAGATAACCATGGGAGGTCGGGCGGTTGGATCTTAATCCAAGGGCCAAGACCTCACATAGGTGGGATGACCTCATTGCGATGGCTTACAAAGACGAGGAGGTCCTTTGAGGTTTAACGCACGGGGAGGTCGTGGACCGTGGATCTTTGATCCAATGGCTATGACCTCATGAGGTGGGAAGGTCTTTGCGGTGTTAGCGCGGAGGAGGTCGTGGTATTGGATGTGAATCCAACAGTCATGACTGATTAAATGGAGAGGAGGTCTGTTGGGGTGCGAGACTGTTGAGGAGGTCCAAAGGGGTTGAAATTTGGACCATTTTGAACATGGCTAGCCCAAGGAGCAGTCTTGAGGTTTTTGAATTTGAACTTTTAAACAATGAGACTTTGCAGAATTGTTTGGGCTAGCAAATGAGCTCCAAATTTGATGAAATTTTAACTGGAGCTTGCTGACAACATGATTAACCTTACAGAAATTTTCCAGAGGTTATTATGCAATGCATTTTCTCAGGAAATTTATTAAGGTTGTTTAAAGGATTGTTTTACCTCCAAAATTTATCAAACTAGTTTTACAACTTGTGATATTTTTCAGAGGGGTCCCACATCAGTTTTTGGACCAAGGAAAATATTTCCAATTGATTGGCACAAGATTTTAGATAAATGGAAAATGAATTTGACTTTTGGTCAACAAGAGCTTTGTGTTTTTGGATTACACAACTCTTGGACAAAAATTCCATGAGATTTTAGGGTTTTTCAAGATGTGAGAAAAAGTTTTAATTTCTACACATATAATTATACTTGAATAACCCTGTTTATACATTTGGGATGTTACAACTAGTCCTTGAGTCAGGAGGACTCAACCGCGCGTGGGGATAGTAGCACCTAGGAGGTCTTTGTCCTTCCCTCAGATCCTAATCACTCTCCAAGAAGCAGGACTAGGGCTTCTTTCCATCGCGCACTTGCTTCGGGCTCTCGTGGTGATGGAGAGAACGCCTCTGGTGATGACCATCAAATGCTAGTTGTTCGAATGACTCTTCTCGTGGAGAACGACAGCACCACAGGTCTGGTCGATCTCCCAACCACGACATTAGTCGGAGAATAGCTCCACGAACAACTAGTGACCGATAAACTCCTAGGGGAGGTGGTCATTCACCACTTCTACAAAGAAATCTGCACCAGCAGATGGAGCATGAGGAGTATTATCCTCGTAGGACTAAGATCTATGATAGGTCAGATCTATTTACCACTAGGTATCATCGAGTACGATCGCCTGGTGATGTCAACCCTTCTTTCCCACGAAGAGGGCATTATGATATCATTACCGGATGCCAGGCATTTTCGCCTAACCTTCGAGTAGTTCATTGGTCGCCCCGGTTCTGACCAGTGAATATGGATAAGTTTGATGGATCACAAAATCCCATAGAGTTTCTTCAAATCTATACCACTGCAGTTCGAGCAGTAGGAGGGGAAGGGCATGTCATGGTCAACTACCTTCCTACTGTACTCGAAGGATCTGCTCGATCGTGTCTTTTAAATCAGCCACAAGAGTCAATCTATTCGTGGTAGCACCTCTGTGACTTACTACTAGCAAACTTCTGAGGCACTTACAATCGCCTTGGAAAGGAGGATGACCTGCATAGAATGTGACACGATTCTTACGAGACCCTACGCCAATTTATCAGGCGTTTCAGTCAGGTGCGCAATTCAATTCCTAAAGTTTTTGACTCTTATGTCATCAGAGCATTCAAGCAGGTCAATCACTCGAATGATTAATTTGGGCATTCGAGTTATTTCACTTTTGGCTTATGTGATGTTTATTTTTAAACTGCCTACTTCGAAAGTGGAAAGGTTTTTCACGATGAGTCTTTCGGTTATGGATTGGACTCTTTGGGGGAAAGTTGGTAATGAGTGGTTGCATCAGGGATCATTTGTTTTTAGGTTGGTTTAATGTGAGTTCTTCGGTTTGGTATCAAAGGGAAGTTTATCCCAAGGTATTTTGGACTGTTTCCAATAGTTGCAAGATTTGGAAAGTTAGCGTATTGCTTGGACCTTCTTGAGTCCATGTGCGGGGTACACAATGTCTTTTATGTTTCATCACTGAAGTAAGTACCTGAGAGAATCTAGGAGGTTGAGGTTTCGTTAGGACCGTTGACAAACCAATAATACCTTACCATTGAGTCCTATCCGGTACGTACACTTCAACGAGTGGTCGAAAATCACCATCTCTTTTGAGAAAGGTGACTATCCGATCTCTTCAACTCGACTTGGTCATTTTTAGATCGTGATCAAGCCTACCATCAACAACTGCCGAGTCCTCGCGTGTTAGTCGATGGTGGAAGTTCATTAAACATACTCTTTGCGAGTGCCTTGGACGAAATGCAAGTTCTTAGGACAAAGATCAAACCAGTACGATACTCATTTCATGGGATCGTACCGGGATCTTCGGCCAAGCCAATTGGTCAAGTTTCCCTTCCTGTTACATTTGGATCACCAAACAATTTCAGGACGAAGAAGATCTCTTTTGATGTGGTCGATTTCTAGACGGCGTATAATGCTATTCTTGGTCGACCAACTCTGGCACAATTCCTAATGGTTGTTCATTATGGTTATCAATGTCTTAAAATGCCAGGTCCTAAAGGAGTAATCGTGGTCTGCTGTGATAAAAAGATGACGCTTACATGCGACAGTAAGTCCCTCGAGATGGTTGGCCAAATACCAACTTGAGAAGCAAGCAAAGTGCAAACTTCGATCGTCGAAGTCAAAAATTACCCCAAAGCCGAACAACCAAGTCAAAGAAGTTCTACTTAATACAGAGGAGCCTTCGAAGACCATTCGCATCGGTGTCACTCTCGATCCCGCATAGGAAGACGCCCTAGTCACTTTCCTCTGAGCAAACGCAGATGTCAACACATGATGAGACTCAAACTACTAGAAAAGACCCCTCTTAATAGTACGATAACATATACTAGCAATCCGATCTTCCAACCAAACACCAAGACCGGTAAAATACTAGGAACATATCCTTAGCCTATGCTAGTCGTACCTTTGCTTTGAGCATCTATCATGGAGTGATCACTTGATGACGAATATCTCCACTCCAAGTCTGGGTGCTTGACTTGATGATCATCAACACATGATGATCTTCTTCACTTCGGGATCTTGTCTTGAATATCATAAACACATGATGCTTTTTTTTTTACTTCGGGATCTTGTCTTGATGCTCATCAATACATGATGACATTCTTCATCCCAAATCTTGACTTGATAATCATCAACACATGATTATTTCCTTTACTTCAAGTTCTTGACTTGGATATCATCAACACATGATGATATTCTTTACTTTGGGATCTTTGTCTTGAATATCATTAACACATGATGATTTTTTTTACTTCGGGGTCTTGTCTTGATGCTCATCAACACATGATGTGATCCTTCATCCCGAATATTGACTCGATGATAATCAACTCACGATGCCACCTAAGGTCTTCATCATCATAGGACTCAACCTGTTTCACCAACTCATGAAAAATGTTAGTCCACATGAAGATTATCATTAATTACCAAAATACTCCATTAACTCATAATGGTGGGTCTAGATTCTTCAATCTCCCCTATTTTGGTGATTGATGACGACAATCTAATTGCAAATAATTGAAATTGAATTAACATGAGTATATATCAACTACAAAAGCTTTATATACTCAAGGATACATTTCAAAGTAGAGATGATTATCATAAGTGAATGGAAGAATGAGATCAATACTAGTAAAATTACAAAACTTAGAGTGAACTCCCCCCCCCACCTAAATGTGTGCATACGAATATATGTAATGAAACTAAATGCACATATTCATATTTGACTCTTGGTGGAGTTCAATCTATAGTTTGGATCCAAAGAATTCAACAATTTGACGATATGACTATTTATCTCATGCTCATGAAAAGAAACATGCATTCACAAAAATCCATAAATCATTTTGGGCAAATTGCAAATTAGTTTTCCCATATAATAGTTTACCCATTTTAAACAAAGCCTAAAACGTTTTTTATTTTCGCTAAGAAAAACCCTTTTTTAGAAAAACTCCCCCTCACACAAAGGTTATACTCCATTGACACACCAAGGCTTTCTCCATCCAACCAATATTTCTCTCTTTGTCATCTCTTTGAAATATATCCATCCAAAACATATGATGACTCCAAACTCTCTCATTTGACCATTATTTGCAACCAAATTCTCCCCATTTGACATTAAACACCAAAAATGTCTATATGTGGATTACACTTGAAAGATAGTCCTTAAATATCACTTGTGGATACCACGTGTTGACAATATTTGAAATTGCAAAGTCCATGAACTTCTCTCGCAAAGAGCCTCAAAGAAATCATCCAAAGAGAAGAGAGAAAGAGAATCCACTCGTACATGGAGAGTACTCGAGCTTGGTCAAGAGAAGTATGCTCGGTAAGGAATAAGATAGACGGAGCAATGTCCGAGGACAAGATAATCAAAAGAAGCTACCACTTGAAAGAATACCACTTGAAGAATAAAATTGCATTTGTAATCAAGGAAAACACTAGAGGGCAACTTGCAAAGATAGCAATAAACAACTTGACCAAAGGAAGTAAACAAGTTGGCCGAAAGAAGTAGAAATCGACAAATAGGCCATCTACTATTGCTGACAACAGCGACAGTCAGACCGGCGTTCAAGGGGCGGTTAGACCGGAGAACCAACAGAGGTCAGACTGGAGATACACAACGGTTAGACCGGTTACGCCTGACAGGGATTCAACAAATTTTGATTTTCAGAAATTTGAGCGATGAGAATTCTACACAACTCCAAATATTATCAAATTGAATCAAGAATCAAGATTTGAAAACATTTTAAACTCATTTCGGCAAAATAAACTCATTTATTTAAATTGTCTCCATAATTGCCGAAAAGAGCATATGCGGGTATTTTTAGCATCCTTTCGCACGAATAAGTTTAAAATACCCTTATGAACCATTTTTCATGAAGATTTCGTGCTTAGATTTTCAACCACTTGAAAATATGCAAGATCAATGTTCAATTTTGTAAAAAATAGACAAAGTCGAAAAAAACTCTTTTAAGCGTATAAAAACTTGTGATTTACATGCTTCAACACATTTGAGATAAATCATGGAGCTGGTAAACGCAAATATTCAAAAGTTTGGTTTTAAGAGGCTCACCCAAATCCCAACCATTTTGATGATATCAAAATAATAAAGATTCAGAAAACTGAAAGCTTCAGGTTTTTAGATTTTGACATACCAATTGAGCTTTGAAAGAGGGATGAAAAACTTGACAAATGAGCCTCAATAAATATGAGAAAATTAGACAACAAATTTTAACTATGGAGGATCAAATCATATTATAGCATGTTCCTCCAATTATAAACCCATTGAGAGATACAAAAATCATAAATCAGCTCAAAACCATGCAAAAGTCTGAATTTTCAGCATGTTGATCAAAGAGAGAAAAAATCAAAACTTTTTCAAATCAAGTCTAAATGCTTTGAAATTTTTCATAAACAAACTTTAGACTACTAGGAAGCTTTTCCAAAAATAAGTTTCAAAAAAGGAGTCTCTATTCAAAAGATATGCTAAATTTCGCTTTGAAGGCGTGATTTTTGTTCCACGAGTAGAAAAGTCAAAATGTTTTCAAATAAAGTCCAAATGGTTTGAAACTTTCCAAAAAATAACATTGGATTTCCTAAAAAGTTTTCAAAAATGAATTTTTATAAAATGCATTTTTAAAAAAAAGATAAGGCAAAATGTGCTTTGTAGGCACATAAAAAGAATGATTTTGCTTAAACCCTCAAAACACATCCAAATTTGAATTTCATGGAGTTTTTCACTTTTATGGATTTTTATGGGTTTGAAATACCATTTCAAGCCAAGATACACAAGGAAATCTGGCTCAAATAGCTAAACTCACAATATGCAAGAATTGGTCATTTTGTGTCAAAGCAAGAATTTTAGCGAAATTTAAATGGCTATAATTGTCAAATGGTTGGTCCTTTGAAAATATTTTAAATACAAAAAAGTTTTATAATAGACAACTCTAGGATTTTCCTTTTGGGACCATTTTCAAATTCCTTTTAGAATAGATTTTACACAAAAATCTAGTTTAGGTCAAAAACAAGATACTTATAACTAGTTTTTCGGCTAGAAACTCATTTTCATTTGAAATTAGATTTTCTTGAGCCAAAACTTTTGGAAAACCTTTGAAAAGTATTTGTATACATTTTCCAACTAGTTTTCACAAGATTACAAATTGTTGTGAAATTTTTGACTTTTGGCTTTGAGAGAGAGAGAGAGAGGGGTGTGCTTTTGGGTGGAGAAAAAGGTAATAGCCGAAAGAGAAGAGAGAAAAACGCTTCGGACTGGAAGAAAAAGATGCACAACCGATCTGACCGCTGGGCATGGGTTGGTCGATCCGGTGGGCTAGCAGTCAGACCGCCTGGGGCGGCCAGTCAGACTGGCTGAGACTGAACCTATCAACAGATTTCAGTGCAGATTTTTGAAGAAAAGGAGGATATGTTGTAATATGCTCCAAACTTTCACACAAACAACCACATAAACATATGTCCAACTAGTATAGCCCTTAAAAATCCAATCTTCAAATAATTTTTATAAATAAAGTTTTTGTTTTCACATAACAAACTTATTTTCATTGAAACTTCTTCAAAAGTGCCAAATTGAGCATATGATGGAATTTAAAGAATCCCATGACTGTGACCTAACCCATAAAGTTCACCGCCCCTAGCGCATGAACACACAGCCTGGCAAATCAGGCCACCACCCATGGTCGGTCTGACTGCTGGCTGGTCAGACCACCCACCTGTTTGACCGCCCATTGGTGGCCGGTCAGACCTTTCTAGAATTTTTTCCAAGGACCTAGAGATATTTCGGCAAAACTCTATTTACTTTTGCCTCATAGCTCCATTTTTCACGAAACTTGGTACAAACACATCTCCTAACACTCCTACACAAGTGTTTGATCATATCCTCAAAATCCAAAAGTTGACTTTTTGACTGATCAGACCGTCGCATGTGGCCGGTCAAATCGCCATCATTGGCTAGTTAGATCGCCACCATGGGCGGTCTGACCTCCTGAGTCTGACAACAGTCTGAACTTTTCCGAAAACGAGCGTTTCGCCAAACGCTCCAACACTATTGTCAATTGTTTAGCACAATGAGATTAGAGTATATTCCATAACATCCACACATGTAGACTCTATGTGCGACGATGCTCTCATGATACATTTCATTTTGAACCTTGGTGTAATACTCTCTCCATCACTAATATAAAAACAAGGAACTCTCTTCAATTCAGTGCATTAATTGTACTAGTCTTTTTTCCTAAGAAAACCCTAGTTTTGGAGATCAGTAACCCAAAAAGTCATGTTTTGAGATTTTTTTTTTTCAAAAATCCTAAGTTTTAAGGCATTAGTAACAAAAAAACACTACGTTTTGAGGTTTTTAAGAAAACCCCATGACGTGCGATTTTGTGTTACCAATGCTCAAAACTTAGGGTCTTGTGAAGAAAAAAATCTCAAAACATGGAGTTTTGTATTACTTAATACATTAAAACATAGGATTTTCGAAAAAACCATCAGAACATAAAAGTTTTATATTACTAATGCCTAAGGACCTAAGGTTTTCTAAAATTTAAAGAACTGGATCATGTTCCACTTGGGCTGGCTGGCTTGGCCTGGCTTTCCACAAAAGTCAACTCCCTCCGTCCTTGCCTCGCCTCGCTTCCTCGCCGACATTGCAATTCTTTTACAGCTTGCATTGTGATCCAACTCACCTCAGCCTCACCCACCACTTTCGTTTACTTTCTTTCTTTCTTTCTTGCTTCATCATTTCAACCCCTCCTCCTTCCTATGCGCCCCATTCCATGGCGTCTCCTCCCGATCCTCCTCGTACGCCGCCTCTCCTCCTCCTAGCACGCGCCCGTCTCGTCGTCGTCGCCCTCGTCCTCGCCTACTCCAACTCCAGGGCGGCGGCGCGCGACGTGCCGGTGGAGTACCTGTACCCGCCCTTCAACCTCACCTACTTCAACTTCATCGACACCAACGGCGTTTTCCTCCTCTCCCCCAACGCCACATTCTCCGCCGCCATCTACAACGCCGGCGCCGACGCCTCCGACCAGCAGTCCCGCTTCTTCTTCTCCGTGCTCCACGCCGCATCCCGCACCCCCGTCTGGACCGCCACCACCGGCTCCACCATCCTCCAGTCCATCGTCCTCTCCCTCACCGTCTCTGGCCTCGCGCTCTCCGACCCAGCCGCCCCAGTCGCGGCATGGTCCACGCCGCGCCTCGCCGCGCCAGTTGCCGCGCTCCGCCTCCTCGACAGAGGCGAGCTCGCGCTCATCGACGCCGGGAACGCCACGCTCTGGTCATCCTTCGCGCGCCCCACCGACACCCTGCTCCCGGGCCAGACCCTCCGCGTTGGCGTGCCCCTCACCGCGACGGCGTCCGAGCAGGACCTCTCGCCGGGAGCCTACCGCCTCGTGCTCACCCCGAACGACGCTCTGCTGCAGTGGGCGACATCGTCCAACGGCTCCTTCCTCACCTACTGGGCGCTGTCCTCCGCCGCCGCCTCCGTGCAGGACTCCAACGACGTCGTCCAGTCCATGGCGGTCAACGCCTCCGGCCTCTACCTCCTCGCCGCCAACGGCAGGGACACTGTCTTCAGGCTGCTCTTCCCGTCGACGCTGGCGAAAGGCGAGTCCCGGCTCCTCAAGGTGGACCCTTCCGGCCGCCTGCGCGCGCTGAGCATGGCCTACTCCCCAACCGCGGCGCGCGCGAGCCTCCCCACCGTATGGACCGCGCCGGCCAACGACTGCGACCTCCCGCTGCCGTGCGGGTCGCTCGGCCTCTGCACGCCGGGCACCAACGGCTCCTCCTGCTTGTGCCCGGACGAGTTCAGCACCTACACCAGCGGCGGCTGCTCGCCGGCTGACGGCTCGGCGCTGCCAGAGAGCTGCGTAGCCGCCGGCAATGCAGAGCGTGCTTACAGCTACATGAGACTCGGCAACGGGATCGGCTACTTCGCCAACAAGTTCACGGTTCCCGTGACGTCCGGCGACGCGCTCCCGGCGTGCCGCGACCTCTGCTCGGCCAATTGCTCCTGCCTCGGCTTCTTCTACAAGAACTCCTCCAAGTCCTGCTTCCTCCTGCAAAACCACATTGGTTCCGTCTTTCGCGGCAACACGGACGTCGCCGTCGGTTTCATCAAGACGCTCCCGCCAACACCGTCGCACGGCCACGGCGGCCGCTCGTCGCGGAGCTTCATAACCATCATATTCGGCATCGTGCTCCCCACCGTGGCGGCCGTGTTCTTGCTCTACGTGATGGGCGTGCAGTGGCTGAGGCGGCGCCGGCAGCAGCTCACTAACAAGAAGGGCGTGAAGAAGCACGACGGCAGCGAGGGCAGGCACTGCAGCTGGTTCAAGCTGCCGATGCTATCATCGCAGGCGTCCTCCAATGCTCCGTCGGCCGGCGAGGACGCCGAGAGCGACCAAGACGAAGTCCTCATCCCCGGCTTGCCGGCGCGGTTCACGTACGACGACCTCGACAAGGCGACCAACGGATTCAAGTCGCAGATCGGCTCGGGCGGCTTCGGCTCCGTGTACAGAGGCGAGCTCCCCGACCGGACCACCGTGGCCGTGAAGCGGATGAACAACCTCGGCATGCAGGGCCGGCGAGAGTTCCTCACCGAGATCGCCGTCATCGGCAACGTCCACCACGTCAACCTGGTGAAGCTCCGCGGCTACTGCGCTGAGGGCGCGCGGCAGCTGCTGGTGTACGAGTACATGAACCGGGGGTCCCTCGACCAGTGCCTCTTCCGCGCCGGCGCGGCCACGCTCGGGTGGTCGGACCGTCTCCGCGTGTGCGTGGGCGCGGCGCGCGGGCTCGCGTACCTCCACGCCAGCTGCGACCGCAAGATCCTGCATTGCGACGTGAAGCCGGAGAACATCCTGCTGGACGACCACGGCGGCGTGAAGATCGCCGACTTCGGGCTGGCGAAGCTGATGAACCCGGAGCAGTCGGGGCTGTTCACGACGATGCGCGGCACGCGCGGGTACCTGGCGCCGGAGTGGCTCATGAACGCGCCCATCACCGATAAGGCCGACGTCTACAGCTTCGGCATGGTGCTGCTCGAGATCGTGCGCGGCAGGAAGAACTCCAAGAAGGACCACAGCTGGTCGGGCACGGGCAGCACCAGCGAGTCGTCGGACGGCGGCGGCGAGCGGAGCAGCTACTTCCCGGTCCTGGCGCTGGACCTGCACGAGGAAGGGCGGTACGAGGAGCTCGCCGACCCGAGGTTGGAGGGGCGGGCAGACGTCGCGGAGGTGGCGCGGGTGGTGCGCGTGGCGCTGTGCTGCCTCCACGAGGACGCGGCGTTGCGGCCGGGCATGACGGCGGTGTCCGGCATGCTGGACGGCAACATGGACGTGGGCGCGCCCAGGACGGAGCTCCTTGGGTACCTCAGGATGTACGGGCGCGGGCTTGTGGACGTCCGGCCCGGCGGGTGGACGGACGGGGGGAAGGGGAAGGGGAAAGGCTCAGACATGACCGGGGGCGCGAGCAGCAGCTGGTCGCCGCCGTCGTGCGTGTCGGCGCAGCAGCTGTCGGGTCCCAGATGACATGACAGAGGCAATGTCTCATGTGCTATATACGGCCTGCCTGTGATAGCGATATACGCATACAATTTTTCATGCTACTCTCTACTTGTTCAATTCATCATCTTTTCTTCTTCTGCCCCCTATTTTCACCGGAAAATTGCTGGAGATGAAGTATGTATGATAAATTTTAGTCATTTGGAAATTGGAAGGCCAGATGATAGTCGTTCAATGATCATCTGTCTGAACAGATGATGAATTTCGTTCATTGTTCATCTCTGATTCCCTGTCTCTCTCACTCTGCATTGCTCTCGAAGAATTCGTCGTGTACTCTGTTGTTCTCCATTTTTTTTTCCTTTTTGAAACAAATTGCTGTTTCCCAATTGCTATTGCACCTTGATCATTCATCTATGAAGACTATACATTGAACGGTACCAACCAATTGGCCCATTGTTTGTGACTTGGTGTAGCATTGCAACTTGCAACCAGCCTACTTTTTTCCACCGATTAATGTGAGAATTTCTATCCATTGACAGCAAACGTAGTAGCTTCTTTTGACTCTGCTTTAATAAGGTAATAGATAAATGACGCTATATATACAGTACTAGTATGATTTTGTCGTCCCCGAGAAGCGGAAGCTGGACCAATCAAAAAGAGGTCCCTTTCTCATGTGAAAGGCTACTACTGTACATGACGTTTGTACTAGAAAATAATCACTTGTCAAATTGTCCAATTGCATCAGACAAGTGGGAAAAAAAGAGGATGGATCTTCTTCCTTTTAGTATCTTATCATGACCTGCTTATTTCATTTTCTATTTGCCTTCCTTTGTCGTTTTTGATATATCCCTGTTTGCTTTTGGGCATTTGCTAAGACTTCATTTTGGGCAGAGTTTCAGACTTGGGTTGACTTGCTATGTTACAAAATCGTTATAATAAGCTGCTTTTTCTCATCTACTTGTGTCCATATTCTGTGACTAATAGTGCATGCAGCCCGGCCACATATTTGGGTTTGATCCCCTTGTTTATGAGTTTTCAGTCGCAGCTCAAGAGCAAGTTTTAGTTTGTCTGAACTTTTTTGACTTTTAGGGCTTGTTTGCCTTGCTATCACTCACAGTTTTAGGCCAGTTTTATTTGATTCCAATCTCAGGCGATTTTGGGATAATTTATCACACTATGCATCGCCCCCAGGTTCTGTTCAAGAGAACAGAATCCCAATTTCGATAGGGTAATTCTTAGGATATATAGTTGTGATAACCCAGTTATATTGTTTTTTTTGAAACGGGGATTAACCCAGCTTTTTTATAAAGCTATTGCCAGAAAGGTTACAGTTCTGTTGGGGTTACCAGCTCAACGAGGATTACAGAGCAAAAGGATCTGACCAAAAGGTTCCGCTAACAAACAGAAACTACTTCATACGCCAACGAGGATTACATAGCAAAAGGATCTGACCAACCACTAGCATATAGAAAATGCTTCATACGTAACCAAACCAGCATTGCCCAAACTGGAGGTAAATACAACAAAACGAATTAGAGAGCATGATCAGAGGCGAAGGTCTTCATCCAGTTTTCAGCCGAATTAATCACAGCATCAAGCTCCTGGCGCTCCTTCCCCTTAAGCAGTAAACTCCATCTCTGTAAACAAGAAAGAGATTTGAAAACAGCAACGATCGGTTTCTTAGGGAAAGACTTCTCAATAGCCATTTTATTGCGAATTTTCCAAATTGTCCACGCAAAAGCAGCAAAACTGAAAAGGGAAGTGCAATAGCTGTTAGCACCCCTTTCTAACCAGAAAGTCATCTAAAGAAATTGGAATCCTTTCCCAATTCATACACCCCTTGACCCAAGTCCAAACAAAAATTGCCAGAACACAAGTAAAAAAGATATGGTTGGAGTCCTCTTTCACCCCACAAAGTATGCAGTTTTCACTACCTTTCCACATTCTCCTTTTTAGATTAACAGCAGTCTGCAATCTGTCTTGATAAAGCAACCACATGAAAATTTTCACTTTCAACGGGAGTTTACTCCGCCACAACCTCTGAGTGTTGCAAATAATTCTCCCCCCAAAAGAAATATGGCGGTAGAGAGATTTGACAGAGAAGCACCCCGAAGGTTCCAAACCCCAGATAACCTTGTCGGATTCCTTAACAAGAATTACCTCCTGTAGCTCTCTCTTTAACAGATTCCAGGAATCCTTCTCCACCTCACCAAATTGCCTGATGAAATCGATGTTCCATTCATTGTCAACCATACAACCAGCCACACTAATGTCAGAATTAGAACAGATTTTAAACAGATTAGCATAAGTAATCTTGATGGGACAATTCTCTACCCAAACATCTGACCAAAAGCTAGTATTGTTGCCATCTCCCACTCTGTGAATGGAACCTTTTTGAAATAAATCCTTCACTTTGTGAAGAGCTTTCCAAAATTGTGAACCTCTAGCAAACCTACTATCTCTAATAACACCACTAGGAAAATATTTAGCTTTGAGAATTCGATACCATAACTCTTCTTTGGCTAGAGAAAATTTCCAGAACCACTTGCTCAGGAGACAATCATTCATAAGTCTAGATTCCAAAACCCCTAAGCCACCATACTCTTTAGGTCTGCACACCGCTTTCCAATTCACCATGTGATATTTGAAGTTATTGCTCGAACTTCTCCAAAAGAATCTAGCACGAATAGAGTCCATCTTACTGTGAGTCTCCTCATTCAATCTATAGAACCCCATAGTATACATTGGAAGGCTGCTAAGGCAGCTGTTCACAAGAACCAGTCTCCCCCCCGTAGACAGAAGATTATTTCTCCAGTTGTCCAATCTCTTGTTCATTTTGCTTAAAACCTTTTCTCCTGTTCTCTTGTAAAGTTTTCGATCGCTGATCTCAATCCCCAAATAGGTCAAAGGAAGCTGTCCCAACTTACAATTGAGCATGTGAGAAACATTAATAGCCTCCTCTTTATCCACCCCTAGCACAAAAACTTCGCTCTTATGATAATTAATTTTCAACCCCGAAAGCCATTCAAAGCAATAGAGTAGAAACTTAAGGTGTAAAATATATCTCTCATCACAGTTGATCATCAGGATAGTATCATCAGCATATTGAAGGATGGGGACACCCCCTGGAATAAGATGAGAAACTAGACCTTTAATCAGCCCCGCGTTTTGAGCCTTTTCAATCAGCGCTGCAAGGGCATCTGCTGCTAGATTAAAGAGCAAAGGTGAGAGAGGATCTCCCTGCCTGAGACCCCTGTGAGTAGTAAAATAGGAGCCAATCTCCCCATTCACATTGATGCTCACTTTGCCTCCTACCACTGAACTCATCACCCAATTAATCCACCGGTCCGAAAAACCTTTACCTTTCATAACGCTTTCCAAAAAGCTCCAATTAACCTTGTCATAAGCCTTTTCAAAGTCTAATTTCAGAAACACACTTTTTTCCTTGGTAGTTCTAGTCTCGTGTAGAATCTCATGCAAAGAGAGCACCCCATCCAAAATATTCCTCCCCTTAATGAAAGCTGTTTGACAATCACTAATTACTGCATTAGCTATATCACCTAGTCTGACAGCCAACAGTTTGGTAATAATCTTGAAGCTGACATTAAGCAAACAAATAGGCCTGAATTGTTTAACAGTATTGGCTGACTGGATTTTGGGAATCAACACAATCACCCCATAATTCAATCTTTTAAGGTCGAGTCTACCATCATAAAAATCTCGCACCATCTCCATAAAAACCTCTTTAAACACCCCCCAAAAGGTTTTATAGAAAGCAGGAGGAAATCCATCAAGACCCAGAGCTGAATCAGCTGGAAGGTCTTTAATAGCCTCCCAAACATCTTTTTCGGAGAACCTTTTAGTTAAATTCAAATTGTCCTCATCTGACACTTGTCTTTTTCCAAACCAGAAATTATCTGCCAGGGAAATATTCTTTTCAATTTCCAACCCAAACAAACTTTTGTAAAAATTGTAGATGTGGTCCTTTATATCAATCTCATTAGTTAAACAAACCCCATCGTGATCCAAGCTTAGGATTAGATTTTTCCTCCTCCTGCCGTTTGCACAGCTGTGGAAATATTTTGTATTGGAGTCCCCTTGTAGTAGCCACTTCTCATTCCCTCTCTGCTGCCAATGTTTCTCCTCAAGATTATAAATCTCCTCTAGCGAGTTCTCAGCTTTATATCTTTCAATCCATTGCTCTGTATTCAACCCCCTGTGCTCCTC
Source organism: Phyllostachys edulis (assembly GCA_036346405.1). NCBI lineage: Eukaryota > Viridiplantae > Streptophyta > Magnoliopsida > Poales > Poaceae > Phyllostachys > Phyllostachys edulis. The sequence continues at coordinate 614,357 of CM070567.1, forward strand.
CAGCTCATCCATATTTTTAATATACTCAAGCAGAACTTTTTTCCTTCTTGAGATGTCCCCCTTATTATTAGCATTCCAACCTCTTAGGAATTTCCTAAGAGCAGCTAAAGAACCAGTCCACTTATCTAGTAAGTAGGCCCAACCTGGCCAGTTGTTGTTAATCTCACCCCATTTGTTACAAATTAACTCTCTAAAGTTTTCTTGACCGAGCCAGGATTTTTCAAAATGAAACCTCTTGAGAACTTTTTTCTCCTTGTCCCCTAAATTCAAGACTATAGGCCTGTGATCTGAGCCAATTCTGGTTAAGCTGTAAGCTGAACAGAGGGGGTACTTTGCTTCCCAATCTGTGGTAACCAAAATTCTGTCCAACTCCACCATAATAGGACAACTCTGTTTGTTCGTCCAAGTGTACTTCGGACCACCCCTTTTAATCTCCATAAGCCTGTTCATAGCAATAAAATCATTAAAATAGTCCACAAAAGTCTGATTAATAGAGTTTGTACTTTTTTTCTCCGCTTTCCGAATCAAATTAAAGTCACCTCCCATAACCAAAGGCAGATTAGCTTTGTCACATTTATCAGACAGTTCCCCTAAAAAATCCAAAGACCAATTGTGTTGAGCAGGGCCGTAGACATTGATCAACTCCCATCTGAAATTAGTGATCCTATGTCTCACAGTCATACTTACAAAAAATCTACCTTGATCTCTCCCTTCCACTTCCAGCAAATCTGATTTCACACCAAGAAGTAAGCCTCCAGAGTGGCCTTGAGCAGGAGCCCAGTGCCAAATGAAAGCAGCTCCCCCTGATAACTCCTTCAGTTCAGTAATAGTAAAGGTATATTTCATTGTTTCTTGCACCCCTATAGAAGATGTCGCAATCTTATTTTCCCCTTGTCGAAATCTTAAATAGGCAGGCAAACGCCGGGTGGTGTCATTTTGAGTGAGTGGTTTACTCAACAAAGAGTAGGGTCGACGTCGCGTCATGTGGAAAACGAGACATGGATGGAGGAGCTCAGATTAGTGATTGTTGGTGGTTGGTAGCCTAGCTATACTTTTTTTCCCCCATTATTCATACAAGGTTCTTAGAAGAAGCAAGCTAGCTAGCACTTTCCTCTTCTTCATCTTGTTTCTTATCGATGACTGCAACAATATAATTTACAGACAACTGCAAGAGTACGTAGTGCTCTATTCTATTGTTGCCTTTCTTTTTCTAGGTATTTGCGCAATTTGTGCCTTGAAACGATCGAGGCATGTTGATGCAAAAGGAAATTAAATAAAAGAAGACGCTACTGGCAAGGAGGAACACCATGGGCATCGCATCTATCATCGATCGGATTCAGGAACATATGGAAGAAAGGCGAATTCGTTCTGACAAGCTAGGCAATTAAGGCTATATATGTTGTATGTATAGTGCAGCACACAACAGTTAAGCAGCTGGAGTATAGTGAAACATGAATCATGCGTATGGACAATTCATTCAGTTGAAAGGCTAGCTACACCAAAAGAAGTTGATTTCACCCGGGGAAGCGTCCAGAGAAGGCCATGGCGAAGAGCAGGACGACGATGTACAAGAGGATGACGATGAGCTTCATGTGGAACATGGCGATGAAGAGCTTGATCATGAACACCAGCAGCAGCGCGTCGAACAGCAGAGTCAGAACAACCTCGAGAGCCATCAGCAAATCTCAATCAACAAACAGCTCAAGGAAGAACCAAGCCAGTGATCTTCTATCTGGTCAGGTGGTGGTGACTGGCCGGGCAACTAACCAAAAGAGTTGGTACAGGGGAGCTGCCCTGCTATAAGTAGACCACTGTGACGGTGATGAGGACGACGACGATGGCTAGTGGAATTGTGGAGAAGAAAGCGAGGAAGGAGAAGCAACCGGAAACTAGCACAAGAGAGCGACGCGACGTGCTCACCCCCTGTTTCGTCTCACTTGACTAGAATGGGAACGGGAACGGGACTAGCTGTCTGAGTGTCAGGGTGTGTTTGGTTGGTGTATGAGCCTAAACGGAATAGTTCTATTAAGCATATAAGGTCATCCTCGTGTTTGGTTGGGTGAATTGTACCAAACGATATGGGATGAGATGGTTCCGTGTGAGGGAATATTCCACTTTTATTCTGTATCATTCCATTCGACAAAATCCGGTGAACCACACGGTTCAGCTTTTGCGCTCGCTCTCGCTCTCGCGCAAAGAAGCTCCCGGACACGCCCGCGCCACAGCTCCCACCTCTTTCCCCTCCCTTTGGTTCTCCCCTCAACCCCCTTCCTCCCCTTCTTTCTTTCTCCTCGAGTGAACGGTGGAGGCGCGACCAGGAGTGGACCGGAGCAGCCGGGCAGCGGTTAGGGGCGGCCAGAGCCAGGGAAGGGATGTGGCGGTGGCGCCGAAGGGGAAAAGGTAGAAGAAGGAGGCACGCATAGGCATCGGGATGTCGAGGGGAACTCACCGGTGCGGACCGCATGGGCAGAGGGAGGCCAAGGAGCTCTGGCGACCTGGGCCACCGACTGCGCGGCGGCGGCACTGGAGAGGACGGAAGCTCGAGTGAGTCATGGAGAAGGTTAGAGGGGGATGTAGGGATGTTCCCGGAGAGAGGAATCGAGTTGTGGCTCACCAGAGGAGGCCTGGCGGTGTTGAGGCGTTGTTTGGCCAGAGTCGGGGAAGAGAGGGACGAGGTGTGCGCTTGTGGAAGAATCCCCTAATTAGATGGGGGATTTTGCTCATGGTGTTGTGGAACACCATTTGACGCGAGTGGATGGTGGAGGGGCTAGCCGGGACAGTGGGAACAACGAGTGGTGCGCGGCGGAGCCGTATGGCGGTGTCGTTGGGGAGGAGAAAAGGATTCAGGCTCCTGCTGCTCCCATCCACTCCCGTGCCGACGCCACCATCGATGGGTTCACCTCGGCCTCCCCGTTCTATTTTGCCCACCCACGGTCATCACCAAAGCCCCCCTCGCCGACGTTGTGCACCGCTCAGCCGACCTGGAGCCTACTCTATTCTGGCGAGACAGAGAAGAGAAGACAAGACACTATGACAGTGGACCCATCCAAATGAAAGAAAAGAAAGAGATGGAAGAAAAAGGAGAAAAGGAGAAAAATAAGAAATTAAAAAGAAAAGACACTGTAGTGAGGAGGCTAGCAGATGTTGATGAATTTGCAAAAATATAAAAGTTAATTGTGTGCAAAACTATTTGCAAACTTGAATTGAAATTCAAATCATTTTCTAAACTCAAATCGTGTATCATCTCATACAACCAGCCAACCATAATCTCGTACCATCCCGCACAACCAACCAAACGTATTCGTATATCATCTCATAGAACTAACCGAGCAAATTGCTTGAATGATCTCATCCTATCTCATACCATTTAACTCCATCCCACCACCCAAACACGAATTCTTTTTTATTTTGGCTCCCTAACGCCACTTAATTGCAAATCTAGCCTCCTTCCCCCTTTTTTTTTGCAAATCTAGCCCCCCCCCCTCTCCTTCCGCACTTGGGAGCGCGGAAAGTGGCCGAGCACGGGAAGGCAGCGGCTTGTCAGCAGATGGTGAGCCTTGATGAGGCGAGCCACCTTCCATGATGGCCGAGCGCAGAAGGGCTCGGGGCCACCACCTTCCATGACAGCCGAGCTGAAAGAGCCCTGCCACAGCGCATTTGTCCCACAGAGCTTCAGCGCTCCCCAAGCGGAAGGAGAGAGAGGGGGCTAGATTTACAAAAAAAACGAGAAGAGGGCTAGATTTACAATTGAGTGGCGTTAGGGGGCTAAAATAAAAAAGAATTCCCCAAACACATTCTCAGTGTCTTTGTCCATATATATAGACAGCAGCTGATGACTTGGTGGCAGCAGGGGAGAGAGAGAGAGATACTAGTACTACCACTCCTAGGCTATGGTGTGTGAGAGAGATCATCCTATTGCAGCCACATGCACTTGTTATAGACGACACTGCCAGATCCAAATTACTAGTTAGTAGTACTCGTACACCCTCTAGTTTCTTTTTCTTTTTCTAAAACATGATTATCCATTTTATTACTTGCCGGCCTTTCTGTTACTTGGCAAACCAGGGCAAGTATATAATTTAGAGAATTATTGATGATTTGCTACAATAAAGATGTGCATTTGATAATTTATCACTCTGTGTTACTGACATATGGGTACCAAAACCACGTATCAGTCAAACATAAAGTGGCAAGTCATCAAATACACATATTTTATTGTGGCAAATCATCAAATCCCCCTGTATTTAGAGGTACCAAAACTTTTTCTCAGCAATGTTGTTTATGCATGATTTTTTTTAATAATCTATTTTTTATTCAAAATTACAGAAATAATACTACTTAATTTTTTTTGCCATAAATAATCATCAGTCGCCGTACAGTTGGGCGACTTGGTCTAGTCGCCCAACCGGTGTGTGACATATGTCTAACTCGCTCAACAGTTAAGAGACTCGATCCTTCGCCTGTTAGTCGCCGAACGGATGGACGACTTGGTCTTAGTCGCCATACGGTGGAGCGACTAGGACACATGTCGCTTTGACGTTGGACCCTAGTCACCCAATGGTTGGGCGACTTGGGGTGGATATAAACCGCGTGCGTGCAGCGGCCCGTGAACAGTTGCCATTTGAGAGAGCGGCCGAGAGCGAAGAAAGAAAGAAAGAGGAGAAGGAGAGGGAGAGGGAGGAGAGGGAGAATGAGAGGAGGAAAAAAAGTTTCTTCACATCGACGACCACGACGGTGAGTTTGTAGCATTATTTTATATGAGTGTATTTTTGAAACTATGGTAGGTTAGCAAGCAACATCATGTGTATTGACATATTGTTAGCAAATGTTTAGAGATAGCATGATTAATACAATTAGTTTAGAAGTTCGTATGGAGGAAAAATTAGTCGGTGAAAATTAATTTAGTTGTACTATTTCGCGTGCTGCGCTGATTACATCCGAGCTTGATGAATGATAACGTGTTACTTTTCTATTGTATAAACATGTCGATAACCCGTGCATTCGCAAATGCTAGTTTATAGAATGTTAAATACATGTATTTATTTGCACAATAAAGAATTGATAACATTTACTTTATAGTTTTGATTGGATTAAAGAATTATAAAATACTAAGACAAAAATCACAGATACATAGTTCCAAACCCGTAGGATTCTCAAATATGTGAAATTTTGATTTTTTTTTTCTTGAAAGCTTCAGCCATTATAAATATGCATAGTAACAATGATGCTTTAAATATTTCAAAATCCATAGCAGCCAGTACAGGTGTTAACGTAATGTAACCTTTTGTAGGGAAAATTGTGTGTTTACCACTTGGGTTTCATGATATTGTATATGTATTACCTCTGTGTTCGAGCAAAGTGTTTAGGTGCCATTAAGAACATACCAAATATGATTTATTTTCCATTAGAATATAATTTAAATGCTCAATTAACATTAATGCTTTTAATTTCTTGATTTGCAGGTATGGCTCATGACTCTGGTGGTTCGTACTGGCATTTCAGTACTATCGCAAGTGGATCGACTTAGAGATCCACACACACGACCCGTGGACTCTCAACTACGAGGAGTAGGATGCTAACAGGGACCACGAGCGAAGGGACGAGGAGCACCGCACCGAAGAGCACAACCAATGTATCTGGCAGGAGACGCAGGCCCATTTAGAGGCATACAGGCGTAGGGAGCGCGAGGCTCGCGAGAGGGAGCGTGAGCAAAAGAGGGAATTTGCGGCCGAGGCTAAGGCGGCTGGCGAGGAGTACAACGTCGAGCTCGCAAGGAAGGGCAAATGACCTCGGTCCACGCAGTAGTCCTACCCTCTTCGTCCATATGTCCCATATATTTCTAATTCTCTAAAGGCATGCGTGTACCGTCCTTAGTTCGTTAATCTGCTTGCCATGTAATCCCTTGTCGGATCAAATGTCGTATTGTTATCGTTGCACCATTTCTCTAAATTTCACCGTGTATGAATTTCCTAGCGTATCGCAATATCACTTACCTTCGTAGTTACGAATCATTGCTACATCTATCGTCCTCACAAAATTCTTCAGAAATTATGCGCACTAGAACAACATATGACTATCACAAAATATTATTGCGAGTCTCACAAATTTCTTACCCTTCTGATTCTACGAAAATCACAAACAGACCAACTAACCTTGTTACCCCTTTTCATTTAAAAAAAATCATCCTACAACAGTTTCCTAAATGTAATACCTAATAAATGTATCATTTATTCCAACATAATTATTCCAATCGGATTTACTAAATACCAGATTTGCTACCTCAAATCGCTTAGTGGTTGGGCGACTTTAAGTAAGTCGCTCAACCACTGGGCGACTTAGTGAAGTCGCTCAACTGCCAGGCAACTCTAACGCTTGACGCTATGTGGTTGGGCGACTATGTCCAATCGCCCAATGGTTGGGCGACTAGGAGTAAGTCGTCTAACGGTACGGCGGCTGATGATTATTTCTGACAAAAAAAGATAGTATTATTTCTGTAATTTTGAATAAAAAATAGATTATTTTAAAAAAATCGTTTATGCATGGTGCAAACTAGTGTACTACTTGCACAGACGTGATCCTAAGGGATAATTACGAAAGCCAGCTGAACTCCTCCACAAAAGCAAAAGAGCAAGGTAGTGCATAGCATAGGTATACCGTATACCTTTGCAACATACTTTGACGAGACAATACTACATAATCATCTGATCTGATATGACGATCACCGTTGGTGATAGTTGGCCGTTCCGCTTGCTATCTTCTTTTCTTTACCTGTAGTTTTGAACATTACCTTATCTAGTTCTATATTAGGAAAAATTAATAAAAATGTAATAATGCCAAGGTTATAAAAGTCGGGAAAAGTCGCCGCCTAGGCGCGCGTCGGGCCTCTCCCACGACGATTTCCACCGAGGCGGCGCTCCAGGCGGGCTTGGGTCTGAGGCAGTCCACGGCGGTCCGAGGCAGTCGTCGGCGGCGCTCAGCGGCTGTAGGCGAAGCGAGCGCCGAGGCGGAAGATAAGAAGAACAATGCCTGACTCCCCCCGACCACTTCGTCCACTCGTGCAACGCGCTAAGGTTCGGCCTCCCTGCCGCTGAATCAAGCTCGCCCGAGTTCCGGCCATCTTGCGTTGCCGATTGGACCTCGCCGCCGACGAGTCGAGCTCGCCCCGCCATCTCCGCCACGGTGCCACCGAATCGAGCTCGCCTGGACCAAAACGTGGTCGTCCCCGCCATCGAATCGAGGTAGGTATTCCTCTTCCGGTCTTCCCTCTGCTACCCCGCCGCCGACCTCCCCTCTCTGGTCCCCCTCCCGCGCCGCCGCCCTCCCCTTGCGATGCTCCACTCTCTGCTCCCTCTCCCGCGCCGCTGCTTTCCCCTCTCCCCTCTCTTCTCCGTTCTCCCACGCCGCCGCCCTCCTCTCCTCCGATGCCCCCTTCTCTGCTCAATTCTCCAGCGTCGCCACCCTCCCCTCCTTCTCTCTTCTCAGTTCTCCCGCGCCACCGACCTCCCCTTCTCTGTTCCACCCTCGCGCCGCCCCCCACCCCTCCCCTCTCTTCCCTTTCCACCTCAGTCTCTGGCTCTCTACTACTGCCTGCTTCCCTTCTCTTCTCTGCTCCCCCTAGCATGTCCCTTCTTTACCGCTCTGCTAATTGCTATTGATTGAATTGATGAATTCTTCTAAAGACTAATGGTTGCTTCTCTCTTCTCAGGTGGTTGACAAACTGACAAGTCTTGGAGTCTTGGACCTCTTGGTTGTGAGCTTGTGCACTTGTGCTGAAGCAGTGAAGCCTGAAAGTCTGAAAGACTGAAGAAGGGAAGAGGAATGCTGATTCTGAATGTGTTGACTATTGAATACTTGAATGTTTGAAATCTGAATGATGTGAATGCTTTGAAATTTTGAATGGTTGTGCTCTGAAACTGCTGATTCTGAATCTGAATGTGCTATTGTGTTGAATTGCCATATTATGAATGCTGAATGTTGATTCTTAATGCTATGAATGCTTTGAAATTTTGAATGATTGTGCTTTGAATATTTCTGGCTCTTAGTTTACATAATACATATGCTTGCATATTGCCATATTCTGGAATCTGGTACTGGATCTTAGTTAATCAGTTTACATATGTGATATGTTGGATTGTTGGGAGCATATTGTCTTGTTGTCTCCTACCGATATCCAGTTTTTTTCGCATGTGAATAAGTGAATTTACTACTGTAATGTTGTGCTGGTGGAATGCCGATTATGGAGTCGATAAAATAAAAGTGGGCTACATTGCACTTGTTAGGATTGACTGGTTTTTGTTCTTCCATGTAGATTATTTATGTTTACTCTTGTTAGGATCTAACATACATGCTTTACACAATCAAATTGTTTTTTTCCGAGTAGATTATTTATGTTTACTCTTGTTGTTTGCTCGAGCTTCTATGATTTGCAAATATAGATGTATAAAATGTGTGATATGTATGCTATGACTTATTGTTTATTTGTCATTCTGTCAAGATGTCATCCGTTGCTTTTGGAGGTGCGACAAGTTCAAGCATCCTAAAGAGAAATTTTGAAGATATAGGATGTGAATTTGAGTATTTAGATGATCCAAACAACTTGGATAGAGTGAAGTGTCGCTTGTGTCAAAAGGTAATTTACGGAGGTGTGTATAAGCTCAAACAACATATTGGTCATATTTGCGGGAACGTTGCTAAATGTCCAAAGTCCACACAAAAAGAACAAACGAAATGTAGGAAGTCTATAGAGGATGCACAAGCATTGAAGAAGGCAAAGAAAACAAAAGAGGAAGAGCTTAGAAAAGAAGTAACAATTGAAAAACAAGATGACCCTAATGAAGATGAAGAGCTTGAAGTTGTTGGAGGCTCGACACCTCGTAGATTAGGGCTAATGGATAAGTTTGCTTGCCCTATTGATACTTCCATTGCTTTGACAACCCGACAGCAAAATATTAAAGTTGCACTTTGGAAAGAAAGGAATCATAAGGTGAAACAATATGTTGTGAGATGGTTTTATGCTCATGGTATAATTTGTTTGCAACTCTCATTCTCTCATTATTGCTATCCTTTCGTTGAACTATTGATTGCTAGCCTCATATTGTATGTTTTTTTTTGTTTAGGTGTCCCTTTCAATGCCGTCAACAATGACGAGTTCAAACAAATATGTGAGGCTATTGGTCGCTTTGGACCGGGGTTTGTAGGTCCTTCTCAATATGATTGTCGGGAGAAGTTGTTGAAGGAGGAAGTGGAAAGAACAAAGGATTTGTTGAAGACACATGAAGAAGAGAGAGCCTTGACCGGGTGCTCCATCATGACCGATGTTTGGACCGATCAAAAGAGAAGGAGCATCATGAATGTGTGTGTGCATTGCAAATTGGGGACAAGCTTCATACAATCAAAGGAGGCGTCAGATTATGTACACACAAGTGAGTACATCTTTGAGTACATGGATACTTGTATTGAACAATTAGGTCCAACAAATGTTGTGCAAGTGGTCACGTACAATGCTTCCAACAACATGGGAGCAAAGACATTATTGAAGGAGAAGAGACCAAATATCTTTTGGAGCTCTTGTGCAACTCACACCATTAACTTGATGCTAGAAGCTATTGTCAAGAATATGCCAAAGTATAAGAAGACAATCGATCAAGCAAAGACATTCACCATATTTGTTTATGCACATCATAGGACATTGGCCTTGAGGAAACACGCAAAGAGAAGAGATATAATAAGGCCGGGAGTGACTAGATTTGCATCGGTTTTTCTTACTTTCCCAAGTTTGATTGAGAAGAAGGACGCACTAAGGTCGATGGCACTTAGTTCGGAATGGGAGGATAGCATTCACACTACTACACAAAAAGGCAAGACGACAACTAATACACTAATGAGTAGGGCCTTTTGGAATGGTGTGTATACTTGTTTGAAGGTATAGCAAAGCATCATATCCTTGTGAATATGTAACATCTATTATGTCATTCTTGCCTATTATGTCATAACCTTGTATATTGCATTGATAGAAGGTTTTTGAACCATTGGTGAAAGTTCTTCGCATGGTAGTTTATGGAGAAATACTACAAGCAAAGAAGTAAATCAAGGAGGCCTTGAACAATTTTGAGAACAACTACAAATTGATCATGGATGCAATTGATGTAAAGATGGCAAGGAGGCTTGATTCTGCATTGCACTTAACAGCGTACCTTCTGAATCCACATCATAGTTACAACGATAAAACCATCTTGCAAGATACAAATCTCATGGGTGCGTTATTTGAATGTGTTGAAACATTTTATCATGGTCATGATGAAATGCAAGCTCAAATGCTTAATAAGAACTGGCATAAGTTTAAAGATCAAGAAGGGGTCTTTCGGAAACCTACTGCCAAACTTGGATATCAAAAAAGCAATTTTAATCCTAGTAAACTTGTGCTCACAATCATGATTTCAACTACTACATGCTTATTTAACCATTTATCTTGTACTAATTTCCTTCTACTTTTCCTAATGGCTAGCAACATGGTGGCCTACTTTTGGATATCAAGTTCTTACTTTGCAAAGAATGTACATAAGAATCCTCTCCTTGACCTCAAGTTCATCCGAATGTGAAAGAAATTGGAGTACTTTTGATATGGTAAGTCTCAACTTTCAACTATAAAGTATAAACTATCTCATTCTCAATATGTTAATTGTCAACTATGTAATAACTATACTACACTCCACTTTGCAATTCGTAGATACATTCAAAGAGAAGAAATAGGCTAGATGTGAAACGTCTCAATAATCTAGTCTATGTTCAATTCAATGCAAGATTGTTGAGCAAAAAAGAGAAAAGCAATGTGAAGAACATCGATGTCATTCTAGCTTCGGATGCTACACAAGCTCAAGGGTGGATAATTGACAGCGGTGATTAATCAAGAGGTTGAGTCCGGTACGAGGCTTATATGGAAGGTCATTGATGAAGCATATGGGGCTAGTGAAGCCATGCAACCTCATAGGAGCACAAGAGTGAGAGACCTCTATGAAGATGATTTCTCGTCCGATTCCAAAGAGGATGTCAATGGGGGAGAGGATGACAATGAGTTCGAGTCCGACCAAGATGAAGTGGTTGTTACTAGGAATTATGAGGAGGGGGACGAAGACACTAACTCATGATGGACAGATTGAGTCATCTTAGCAATTCATCATAAACTGTATTAGTATTTTGCTTGCTATGTGGAGTTGGCACTATTATGTTATGAACTTATGATATTTTGATTATTTTCTATGTCAAACCTTTGAGATGTGTGGCTGCATATATTTCATACTTTCATAGTTTTATCCATTCATCAATCATTCATACATTCATTCTCACACAACACAGTAGCAAAATAACTCATCATTGATTAAATATGCAGGTTTACATCATTATTTGATTACAATACATACATGTTTATATCAAGCTCTTGGAGCCTTGGAGGGGAGATAATAATATAATATACATGACTACATCAAATTACACATGTCTTGCTTCTTCAGGTAATTTTTCTTCTATCTTGCTCAATTTGATGCCTCATGCTTGCTCAATTCATCAAATTATTCCTGTTGTGGGCTTATCTGCACTATAGCTAAGCCGACCGTCTGGGCACCGCCTAGTCACCACCTGAATGCCGCCTAGTCCACCTAGGCGCTAGGCCCCAGGCCACCGCCCGCCTAACGCCTTCTTGAACCTTGAATAATGCAAAACTGTTTCTGACGACAAATCTGCTAAAATGATTTTTACGCGACAAATTAAACTACATTTGTGTATATTTATAGTCAAAGTTTAAAAAATTTAACTATACGCATTCTAAAACGAAAGTACAAAATAACGGAGAGAGTATATGCATGTTTTATATAGGGGGAATTCACTATTTGCCTTCCCTTTAGTTGTGTTTTCAGATTTTGCCCTCTTTCCCAACCTAATACATTTTTTGCCCCCTCCTTTGTCTAATTCTTCATATTTTGCCCTCTTTGCATTATTTTATTAATATCCGTCCGATTTCTCCGTTTTGACCATGCGAAAATACATTTTTACCCTTCCGTGCGCATCTCCTCCCCCATTCCTCCTTCCTCTCTCTCTCTCTCCCCCAATCCATTTCTTTGTCCTGAAGCTTCTTTGGCTCGCTCTCGGGTGCTTCAGTCACCGACACCGCCACCCACCACCGCCACCACCGCCCCAAGGCTGGCCGCCCAGCCCGGCTGCCTTACCGAGGAACAGTAGCGACGACTCTGACCGCGCCTACCCTCTCAAGAACCGCCACCCCATGACCACAGCGGTGTTCTCGAGAGAGACAACGTCGGCAATGGCGCCGGGAGGAGATGGTCGGCGTCGGGAGGAGCCGATGCTTCGACTAACGGCGGAGGCCCGCCGTCGCCGTTCTTTCTTTGTGCGGCGAGGACCCGCTCCTCGACGAGCTCCAAGCTGCGGCAGACCGGCTGCGTTCCTCAACGCGATGTCATCGGCGGAGGGCACCAGATGCCCCTATTCGACGGTGGCGAGTCACGGAGCCCGGCGCGAGCGATAGAGGTCTTTTCGTCTGGCGGCCGGGCACCGCCGAGCGCGTCGATGATCGAACTTTGCCTCGGGGTGCCGACGGCCTCGGTGAAGCCGTGCTTGTACTACGCACACGGGTATTGCAAGTCTTGCAAGAACGGCAGCGCTTGCGGCTTCGTGCATGGTGGCCTCCCCGACGACGCTGCCGCTCTTGCGGAGCCAAGATGGACCTAACTGCCGTGGAGTAGTAGTGCCAGGACTTCGTCCGCTCAAGTCCGGCCTTTGGCCGCCGCCTTCCCTACTCCCCCGGCTCCCTCCCGGATCCTCCTCGGCGTTTAGCAAGTGCACGAGCTTGTCTCTACAAAGAAGAATCGGCGGCCAAGGTGCCACCTTTGCCATCTCGACCTCCTAATCGCTCTCGTTTCTCCGTGATACTTACGATTCTTTCGATTTGCGGGGGTTGCGGCATGGCGGCGCTGATCTTTGGCGGCGACGAGGCGCACAAGTTCATGGGCGGCCTCGGTGGACCGAGCCGATTTCAGCGAGCATGATGAACCCGGCTCGGCAGATTTACCTCACCTTCTCGGCGGACAAAGACGTTACGCAGGAGGACATCTCCAACTATTTCGGTATTCCACCGCACACACTAGAGCGCTCGGTTGCATGTTTTACGGGATTAATCTTGGTCTCGATGCGCGTGCGGCTATGAACTAAAGCATCAACGGGCCCGTCCACGGCGTGCGCATCTCGTGCAATGAGGCGCATGTTTGGGTTCGTCACCTTTGTCTACCCGGAGATGGTGAAGCCGATCTGGCCAAGGGTAACACAGACTTCATCTGCGACGCCAGCGTGCTCGTCAAGCCCTACAAGGAGAAGGGCAAGGTCCCTGATAAGTACAGGCAAGCCCACGGCATTTGGCATGTTGCTTCCGGCAACCGTGCGTGCGACGGGAACGGGACCGAGGGCAAAACAGTCATTTCACATGCCATGTAATGGGAAAACGAGCAAAAAAGAATAAAATAATGTAAAGAGGGCAAAATCTGAAGAATTAGACAAAGGAGAGGACAAAAAAATGTATTAGGTCGGGAAAGAGGGCAAAATCTAAAAACACAACTAAAAGGAGGGCAAATAGTGAATTCCCCCTTTTATATATTCTGGTTGCTGAATTAAGTACGGCTATATATTACAACTTAGGAATTGAAGCGCAGCAATAAATTGGAGTAGGGGATTAATTAATATAAGCCGCGTGCATGCATACAATTTTTGTTTCTAGCTTCTTGAGTTAGTAGACGTAGTAGGCGTGGCGGCGGTGGTAGGCGTAGCGCGGAGGCGGAGAGGGGTCGAAAGCCATGGAGAAGAGCAGCACGGCGAAGAAGAAGATGACTAGGACGAGCGCCGATTTGAAGAGCACCACCAACAGCAGCATCAGCAGCAGAGCGTGGAAGAAGGCGACCGCCACCATTGTCAACCTTGCTTGTATATTGCGTCAAGGATTAAACTGCACGCTAGCTTTGGTATGCCAAGTAATATGTATATATATTTATGGGAAGGAAGGAAGGAAGATATTTTACTGGCCGAGATATATTAGCCAGCCGGTTGTTCTTGCTTACTTTTTACAGGGGTGGCCGGCCGGGGCGGGGATGTGTGCGCGTGGATATACACACGTGTATATAGAGAGAGAAAGAGAGACAGCCGGAAGAAGAAGAAGAAGAAGATGATGATAATGGCTAGCTACGAAGGGACTGATCGATGCAATGTAAGAGATAGAAAGGGAGAGCTGGCTTGGCGCGTTACTCAATGGCCAATGCAGAAAGAGGAGGGTCGAAATGGAGAAAGTGATGGATTTTTTTTATTTGGACACCTACCTACCTCTCTGTCTTTCTTGAATTGCCGGTCGCGCCGCAATGGCTGGCTGTAAAGAGGACGGTGGAGAAAGATGACGATGATTGAAATATGACAATATTTTAATTCTAAATTTTATCATCAGTCAGAGATCACGTAAAACTAGAGAGGCATAAAATAATACTAACAACAAACAACTCGTTGCACTTCTAAATATACACAATAATAGAATTATTACTAAATAGTTTGGTCGCATAACTAACTTACAGTCGGGCGTGATAAAAAACAGGAAACAGCGTATACTCGAAACAGTGCAAAATATAGATGAAGCAACACAGCAAGCGGTCGCGCAGTTGCGCATCCCAGAAACCTTATTGCCGTCCCGTACAGGTAACCACTATGATAATGATTCGGAGAAGGAGATACCACTTGACGAGGGTCTAATAATCCTCATTTAATTATTTATTTGTAATTATTATTATGGATAATAATACCATCATATAGTTCTTAAGTATACCCTTTAATGTTTATAAGGGAGAAGCTGGAGTTGTAAGTCCTACGGTCACCCCATAGTCGTAAGTCCTTCTATGACCACCATATGGTCGTCAGTCCTTCTACGACCAGGTCAACTACGACCACCCTATAATTGATTGAGCTTACAGACAAGTAGGCATAATTGATTAGGGCATCTAAACAGTTAGTATACACTGTTATTCTATGGAATAATTGTATGATTAAACTTTCTTCCCTGATGATAACCGCCTAGCGATATGGGGACGTTACTACTCCAGCAATAATCTCCAGTAACTGTTTCATCATCTGAAGCGTTGAGGCACCCTTTGGACTAGAGAAACCGTTGCCCACTTCGAGCGCTATATAAAGGGCAAGATCAGCAGATCGTGCGTAGAAGCGTGAGAAGCCAGTCAGCCAGCCAAGCACTGGTTGTTATCTTTTTGTATGTTTCCATTGAATGTTTAGTTATAATTCTCACGAAAAGAGGTACACTGGCTGTTTTACTTTGGCATATTTTGCTTACTTATGCCGGGTCTTCTTTTCCATCAACAGTGCGGGGATCACAGAAGGATTTTCGATGTGTGCTGGGGATTTTGCAGAGGCCTACAATGAGGAAAGCCAAGATTGTAAGATGACCCGGTCCGAACTTTTACATCGAAGACGGCAGACAAACAAAAGTCCTTATATTGACGAATATGCTGGACTTATTTATCTCCCTCGCCGTTGCCTCCGTATCTTACGACGGTGGTGTGTTGATGGCCGACGAACACCAGCCAAATCGCGAGTTACCGAGCTACTCCATTAGCGAAGTCTGGGAAAGCACCGATCGACGTGTGTTGTGTGTTAGTTGGCGGCACGAGAGAGGAGCCCATGCTGGTTTTTTTTAGTTAGGGGCTTGGGCCTTTCTCTATCGCCTTCGCCTTCGCCTTTCCCTCTCTCTCCTCCCCTTGGCCATGGCCAATGGCGGCATGTCGCCGGCGCCGTCCCTTTCCCTTTCCCTTTCCTCCTCGGCGCAACCGCCCCCATCCTCCCTCCCACTTGGCTCCGTTGGGTGTTCCACCTCCCTTCCCAATACAATTAGTACTAGTACTAGTTCCCTTCCTTCCCCACTTGTTGGCTGAAGCCGCTGCCCATAAGCCAAATGGCCGCTACCGCACGATCGATCTCACCGTCAGGGTCGGTTTCCTTTTCCCTCTTCCTCTAAGGCTCTAATAATTCCTCTTATATATATAGCTCGCTCATCACCAGCTTAAAGCGCGCGTGCGTGTTACACGCCCGGGTTGCTTTCCACTTGTCGCTTGCTTTTATACGTGCGTACGTTAGTTTCGTACTCCCACTTCTAATATACAACTTAAACGTATATATTATACTTCTTTATCACTTTTAATATACTTAAATACCAATCATAAGATACTCCAATATGACTTGCTTACAAAATTTCCATTGGAGCTTTTTATTTTGTTATATAACTTTTTTCATATATAAAAGACATGTACACAAATTTTGCTATAAAAAGTAGATTTTAATAAAAATTTTTTTATAGAACTCACTTTAGGGTATCTTATAATCATTATTAGAGTATGCTCAAATAGATAAAGAGGTATCATCATACGATTTAAGTGGTATTACTAAATATCACATATGGTTCTTATTCAGAACCTTTTATGATACTTCGCAAACGGTTTTCAATATGAATCGTCTGTGACTTCCCGTCCTCATCATAGACGGTTCTAAACAAAAAAACCGTCTGTGATAAGTATCTCTCTGATTTTACCATGACTTGAAATTACTAACACTCTGATTTTACCTTAACTTGAAAAAAATGCCTAACTCTGTGATTTTACCATAGCTTGAAATGCCTCTTTGATTTTATCATGGCTACCATGGTAAAATCGAGGGATAAATCCTCAAATGCATCTATGTAAATCCTCAAATGCATCTAAATCCTCAAATCCCCCAAACATCAATTACATGGAACTTAGTCCTAAATCATCGAAACCACACCAAAGATGGGGCAAATGATCAATTTTCCCGATCGAGTTTGCCTTGCATATGGTCGATATTACCCGTTCGGAATCGAGTTCAGTTAGTTTGCATGGAAATACTAGCTAGCTAGGAAGATTTGGAACAAAAGCCTAATGTTGCCGCCCTCCGCTCGCCGCCGCCCACGGTCACCATCGCCAGCCCTCCTCCGACCTCCCCGAGCCAAGCTGTCTTCGCTTTCGCACTCCTTGAACCCCGCCGGTGCTCGTGTGCGCTCCAATTTGGGCGGAGCACCACCGGAGCAACGCCGCCACCACTCCCATGTCTTGGTCGTGCGCCACCGCCACGGAGCCCGCACCAAACCATCCCAAGCCGCGTCCTACCCCAAAAATGGAACCCCCATACTTCATAGATGCTCTCTGCATCTTCCCTTGCTGTCGCTACCGTTGGGCATAGAGAAAGGGAGAAAGCAAAGAGAGACAATGAGAATGAGAGATAAGGGAGTTGGGCTCCCTTCGGCTAGAAAGCTAAAGTAGGGCAATTGCCCATATGGGCCGCCAAGCAGGCCCAATTGCCAAGTCAGCCCATTACTGTGACACTGTGTAGCCCACACACTATTCACTGAGACCCAACACTATGCAGGTCAATAGTACCCAGCCCAAACCCATTACTATTCACCCAACCTGACTCGTTATGAATAGTGCTAAACCTGGTATTGTTCACCCGCTTGACACTATTCATTCCAGACCTGTTAAGACATAATATATCCATTTTGTCCATTTTGAGCCTGTGAAACCCATTTTTAATTCTGTTTGACCTAACCAAGCACCCAATAAACCCCAACCACCCACACAACCTCTCTTTTCAATTCTTTCTAAATTTATTTAATTCATTTTGTTCCCAGCTCACTCCTTGTTGAGTCCGGACTTATTTATTTGATTTTTTTCACGTTAGAACCCAAATTTGTTAATCAAGCTATGGAAGGAGTTGATCAAGGTGCAGAAGAAATAAAACCAAACAAAGATGATGAATAAGGAGGCAAGTCATATTCTTTGATCATGTTGAGTCCACATTTTCATTATTAATATTAGTACTTTCATTATCGTATTTTTTCCAAATAATTTCTTTATTGAAATAATAGTTTGGAATGCCATGATGAATAGTTAGTTCCTACCACCCACATACACACCCACCTATTCTTTTGTTGGCCATATTCTCCTTGACAAGTAAAATACAATATAATGCTATTTAATGATTCGGCATTGTCACGCAATGTTTCACAAATACTGATAAAGATGTTTGGTTACTTGCCAATAGATTTGGTGGAGAGTTGAGGGTTGGGGCTAAGAAGGTGGACAACCACGAGTTGGTTGAGGGTCCATCTCCTCACCCAATAGACTCGGAAAAAGTGAGTTGAAAGTGAAACCAAGAAAGTGGACAACCACGAGTTGGTTGAGAATATATCTCCCACTTGAAACAGGTAAGGATTAGAACCTTGTGCTAAGTAACAGACACAGAACTCACGCAACCACAGTGACGAGGATTAAATTCCTAAATATTAATTAAAAGCCATAGAGCTTATGTGGTCGTAAACCTCATAGCTTACGACCCCTATGGTCGTTAGAATCTTAGGAGTCCCCGAGGGTAACACTGCCTGACGGGGTCTCAGACTTTGCACGCACGGATGACTGCTCGTAGAAGTTTTGAACTGGCACTTGGACCCGGTTCCAAGTACATCCCTTCCGTGTGACGAATGGAACATGTGTCTTAATTGCTCCAAACCACACGACGTTTCCAGCCCTAAGTTACTGACGATAACCATCATATGGTTTTGTCCCCTACTAGCATCAACCGCTGATTAGTTGGCGGTTCACCAACTGCCACCGTTTCTTCGACCGAACGCGCCACTTCCAGGAGTAACTGCCACCACTCCGTCAGTTATTTAAAGGAGAATACAAACGACAAGAGGGGACAGCTGATTCAATCAAGCCCAAGGCAATCACAAGGCAATTAGATTCAAGCAATATATCAAGTGTAATTAGGGCTAGTCTAGTTCCTTATTCAAGACACCCTTGTAAAGAATCAGTTCCTTGCAATAAAGAGCAATCTCATTCTCATCTAAGAGCTCTTAGCCATTTTTCTCTATTTATTTTATAAGATCGGCGACTCGATCGTTGACAATTGGCGTTGTCCATGGGGAAGAAGATGTCGAGTTCTTGAAGATTTCTTCGCTCAGCAACCATCATTCTCCTACTCTTTCGTTGTCGCTCATGCGATCATGGTAGGAACATGGGATGAGGAGAACTAGTTTGACTTGGTGGACTACTCCAACCTCAACATGGATGCATGCATCTACACTAGAGAACAGGATGCAATATCATCACCATCCTCTTCCGTCACCAAGAACTGTTCACCAGATTTCTGCATCGAGTTTATTTCATCGGCAAGCGTGCTCAAGGAAGCGGTGAAAACTGATCACCAGGAGGATCTCAAGGTGAGTGGCCCTTGGCATTTAGAGCAAATCACTGTGAAGATCGCTAATATCTACTTAGGCAATTAATCACGGTTCAAGAAGTCGGCTCTAGGCGCCGACTAGGCGCCGCCTAGGCGTTCGGTAGGGAGCTGCCACCACAATTTCTCCAAGGCGGCAGGCTAGGCGGGAGGGCCACCTTGGACCGGCTAGGCGGTCAAAGCCGATCTCGGCAAGACGCGCTGCTTTCTAGCGGCGGCGTGAGGGAGAGGGAGATGGATGAGAAGAGAGAGGATCGGGCTAACCTAATCGCCGCCTCGCCGCCGAGGTCGTGGCCTCGCCATCGATGCTTTCGCTGCCGCTGCTCGCCGCGCTATCTCTTTCGCTGCTCGCCGCTCGCCGTGCGACCGCGGGCTGGATCGAGGATGGAGCCGCCGCCATCGCCGCTTGCCGCCGAGGTCGCGGCCGCCGCCATCGCCGCCATTCGCCGTTCACCGTGACCTGTGAAATTTGGACTAGAGGATGGAGAAGGAAGGATCTTCGTGCGAGGAAGAAACGAAGAAGTGAGGGGAAAGAGAAGCATCGTGCGAGGAAGAAGTGAGGGGAAAGGTAGAAAAGAGAGAGGACCAAAGAGGCGTGTGGAAAAGAGAGGACCAAAGACGTGGGGCTTGCAAAGTGGTTGGAGAATGTCAATAGTTGGTGCCTGCTGTCCACCTTTTTGGACTTTGGAGAATGTGTAGCTAGACAAAAACTTAGACTTCAAGATCTTATGCGGCCTTTCAAGTTTCAACCTATTGCTGGCTGCTTTGCACTGCCTCCTGGGCGTCGCCTAGTCACCACCTAGACGCCGCCTAGTCCGCCTAGACACTAGACCCCAGACCATCGCCCGCCTAACGCCTGAACTTTGCAATTAATTAATCTGCTACTTGGATGCATGTAGGCATCGTGACTGATCGAGTGAAGAGCTTGAGTGCTTAATACGTTGGTAATCTGAATTATTTAGTGGATGATTTGACTTTTCTTTCCCGAGAAAGGTTTGACGTACCTTTTCATTAAAGATGTATGGGGATAACAGGCCATGAACAATGGAAATGGATGCTTCGCATTGAAGGGTTTAATACAAAGGATTTACGGTGTCATGTATTAGAAACCGATCTCCACTGCCCGATTGGATCGAAAAGTAAAGGTCTTGATCAATTGTATGCAGGTAAGCAAGTGAAGCAACCTTACTCTCTCTCGACAATACAGAGTAATTAGCAAGCAATAAAACAGTAAGATATCTAACAATTTCCATTGATAGCGAAAAAAAAGTTCATACACAACATACATGCATGCCTATAGCTCATCCTGGAGAGTTATACACACACACACATGGAACTATTCGTGAGGCTAGTTCAACTGTATTTAGCAGTCCATTGCTCCTCGGTTCACTGCTCCTCTGCTTGTTGTGCCAGCTGTTCCTGTGAAAAAACAAACGACATTTTGTTGAATTGTTAAAAAAACATTCGGAAAGCTTAAATGTATAACAGCTTAAAGAACTGTCAATTGTTTTTTGGAGCAAGTTGAACCATAATTATCAGTACTTTTGAGTATTCGAAGATGTCACCTCTATTTCTAAATGTACAGTGCAACACAGAAGAATTTCATGCAGGCATAGCTATAAGATATACTTCAGGCTTAATTATCTTGCAAATATATCCACAAGTTGTGGCTTGTGACTACACAAGAAATGGCAGAAAGGTGTAGCTGCCAAAACAAAACTATACTTCATAAATGGCACAGCAATTTGTAGGTTGTAGCAGGAGAAAAGAGCACAACTTTTGAGTACCTCATTTACAAAGAAGGCATGGAATCCGTAAGGAACCCGGTTTGGTAGCTCAACAACTGCTACTGGATCAGCAGACATTGTCTTTGCATCAATCACATTTACTTCTGATTTCCTGCATCCACCTCATAAATGTCAAATCAAAGCTTAGTGACAATGTAATTCTAAAACTGAGAGAAGAGAAGAAGATGTTGGTATGTTGAGTTTTGACATAAAAAGTATTGGGTGCATTTCAGGCTTGCTATGTGGGTTGACACTAAAGCAATTAATCATGCATCGGCCCTGAGTGAGGTAGGGAAGGAAAGGAGTACCCTGTATTCTCGTCATGCACAAAGAATATCAAATAACCATCATCTTCTTCTCCAGATACACCAGGATGCTTAGGTACAAAAACTGCCTCTGAACCGAATCTACCAGGTCCCAAGTCATATATGCCTCTCACATTTCCTCCCACTTCAAGTTGTTTCTTGCCACTCTCTGGTTCAGCATGTAGATCAAATTTTATGATGCCAGTCACCTTTGCTATGCTGTCAAGTATAGTGCAGTAGACGTACCGCTGCTTTCTGCTTTCAACAAGGTAACCAATTAAAAAGTAGGGTATAAATGCAAGCTCTCAGTTATGCTGAGTTGACGGTGCTACATAGGGGGGGGGGGATGCAACTGATAATAAACATCTTGCACATGATATCCTACAAAATAATCATTACTTCTTGAAATTGAAACTTCCAACAGAAGTACCTGCCAGTGTAACTCTCATTAATTCGAGGAAAATCTACAGCAGAAACAGACAATTGCTTTTGTGAAGCAGTACCAGTTTTCATGTTGAATCTCATCTCATACCTAAAAAATATAACATCAGGCCAAGAATTGCATTACTTGGAATTAAAATAAAGATTGAGATGGCAGGTATATACAGCTCATTCCCGAAGTTCTCAAGCTTGTCGCTTTGGTAACCGTTCACCTTGTCCAAATCTGGATTCTCGAGGCGGCAGGTAATTAGAATGACTTCATCACCCTCTTCCCAAGAATTGGCTGTGACGAGATATTTTTAGTGATCAGTTCACTAAGAAGACTATCATGGAATGAAGTACTGATAATATCATTTCGTCACAGAGTTGATAACTGTTCAAATTATATTGTGCAGTGCATGGAGCTGCATAGTCTAACAAAGTAACAAGAAATGGCTCTAGCTTTGGTTTTCTTCTTCATATTGTCATCTGATTGTTTCTATGCAGATTTTCATCATTAAGTCGTTTAAGCAGATGCCTGCTATTCATTCTCCAAATTATGTTCTTTTTCCTTTTTCTCACTATTTGCTTCTGTTTTTTTTTTGGCTCTCACGTTGCAAACAAAGCACTCCTTATTTTGATATGCCCAGAGTAAATGGTAATAATTCATCCTCATGAACAGGCTGATATCAGTTCCATTTCTGCCCAAGTGCCAAACAGCTTTGCTAAGATGATAAAGAACTACCCGAAAAATCATATTCTTTTCCCCTTTTTTCAAGTTTACAATACATTCACTTGTTCCCTGGGTATATCGTGAATTCATGATAAATGATATAAAAAGAATACATTCAGAGTTCAAGAAGGTTGCAGATGGCATACCATTATGGAATATGAAGCAATTGGGGAGTTCAAACCATCTGATGTGCTTGTCATCCTTTTCATATCTCGGGAGTATACCAAAACGAGCTTTCTTTGTAGAATCAAACTTGTAGATAAACTCACCATTCTTCACCATTTCCTTTATACAAGAATGGAGAACAATAGAAGTCAAATTATGAAAAGGTGTATGTACCATTAACCAACTGCTAAAACGAACACATGATCTATCCCATGCAACAAATATTCCCTACGACATCCTTCGACTGAATGTAAAAAAAATTGTGCGGAAAAAACATATGTAAAGAAGGCAGTTTGCATGTTAATCTTTAAAAAACATGTGCATGGATTTTCCCAAGGATTCTCTAATAAGTAAACTACTAAAAAGGTGTGTTGACTAAAGTTGTACGAGCTGAAACAGTCCTCCAAGATTTTGTCCAACAGGTTCTGGTTGGCAATGATGTTCTTCAGATGTACAACAAACCATACTATATTTATTTACTGGCACAATGACACAAGGGGCAACAATTAATCATTTAATTTTCTATGTTGATGACATTGCCCACAAATTGCTAAGAGTGTGCATAAACATCACGCACCTTTGGTCGGAACAACAAAGGGAGGTCCATGAAAATAGAATAATTCTCTGTGATGGCAAAGTCATGCATCATTACAGATTCTGGTATTGTTATTGGCACAGGATCAAGCATAACTCCGTCCTTGGTAATGACCCGGTATGTACAATAAGGAGGTTCATGTGAGTATCCAAAGGTGAACATTTCATCTGAAAGAAGGGTAAATAAAACATTTAACCTGATTGTCAGGGGGGGAAAGAAAGCACAAAATAGTACAAGTCACTGTAATTTACCTGTAAATGGATCAACCTTTGGATGAGCAGTGAAAGAATGTTTCAACCTTTTGTCATAATCCAACAATCCAAGAGTTTCCAAGTCTCCATCTTCAAGGACCTTAACAACATCTGAAAACCAACATAGAAACTCATGTTCCACAGTTGCATAACTATTGAGATGGATGTGGGATTTGTGGATGATAACAAGTTGCAATTGTTAAGGATATAAGAGTATTTATGGTATTTCCTATTGTATTAGGGTTTAGACTAGTGTCTCTTTGTACCTTGTATATATTGCCCATTAGGCATCTTCAATATCCACACAACATTCATAACATGGTATCAAAGCCGAGTTAGGTTTAGAGCTTACTCTAGCCGCTGCCGCCTCTAGGCTCTCGTTGTTCTCCGCTGCCGCTGCCCTCAGGAGGACCGATCTTTGCTCCCAGGGGCGGCCTCTCGTCTCGGATTCGAGCCATCGAAGCCCTCGTTGCTACTCCCTCTGCAGACCTCGTCACCTGCTTGGATCTGCGTCTCTCCCGACAGATCCACACCTGGAGCACCTCCCTCGCGCCGCCTGGATGGCGAATCCGGCTTGCCTTGGCGCCCCTACACCGGATCCGGCTGGCCAGATCGCGGCTCTACCCCCGGTTGGGTTCGGCGCTACTCACCCGGTTGCCGCCCTGAAGGGCTCGCCGATTGACGCCCTCGTCCAGTCCCGCCTCCTCGATGAGCGCCCCGCCGAGGACGGCTCCTCCCAGGGCCCGCACGCGCTCAGGTGGGCCTTCCACCACGTCGCTCGGCCTCGGCCTCGTCTTCGTCGTAGTCTCCCTCCTGTACGTGGACAACCTCCTGGCCGCCGTCCGGAGGGAGTTCTCGCGGATCTACCACCCGAGCCGCACCTCGTACGACGAGTTTGGGGAGGAGCTCCTCTGCTTTGACATCGGCTTGAGAGGAAGATAGACAGAGGAGTTGAAGTGTGTTGTGCATCCATCCGTTTCCACGCAAGATCACGTGTGTGCGTGTCTTCCGATCACGAGCGCACGCACGTCGCTGTTGATGTGGTTGGATAAAGAGATAGGTCTTCCGCTGCTGCTAGTATCTGTTGGAACCAAACCGAAGAAAGCGATCACATGATGTGCTTCATGTTGTTGCTTGCTTGTACACGACATCACATAAAGACGACGCGACGCACTCTACATGAGGTGAACTCCAAAACAGAGACAAGCAGAGAGAGAGCGATGGAGTTTTTTTTCTTTGGTGCTTGCTTTTGGAAAAAAGCCGGGCCACCGTTTCTATGCATATGACTTCTTGATATTTATAGGATTACATGTTGTGCAGTGTCATGCGACTAGGCTGATCTTCTAACCAACTAACTGCATCAACAAATAAGAACTAACAGACTAAACAACTCGAAACTTGCTGCTCGTACACGAAAATAAATAGGCTAGCTTAGCCAACCGACTGAGTCCTGATCAGGCACAAGACCAACAAAGACGTAACAAACTAACTATTCAAACTTGATGTTGTTTGCTAACAGCTAACAAACTTAACAACTGGCCATGTCAAGATTATGGCTAACAATTTCCCCCCTAATCTTGACACACCGACTCTAACTTGTTGCGGCAGTCGGTCTCAACTACGACATGCCCAACTGATACTCGACACAGGACGGCGAACGCACCTCCTCAACGTCTCGAACACAACTTCACGGACTCGACTCAGGACGGCGAACACATCTCCTCAACGTCCCGGACTTGATTACTCCGCATTTGAAAGGTCGATCTTCTGACGCATCTCAAAGAAGATTTACCTTCCACTTCTTGACCATGCCACCGGTGACACAACTTCCGGCGTCTTTCACTTCTTCACCGTTGGTGACACACCTCGCCGGCGATTTCGACCTCTACCTCGGCTCCAATTGTCTTCGCCGGTGACACAACTTGCGGCGATAGAGACTCGACCAAACTTACACACTCACGATTACTCACGCTTTCTCGTGGACACAACTAACACAAGAGAACACGCGAGTACTCACGGACATCGCTTTCTCGTGGACACATCTAACACAAGAACTCACGCGTACAACATGCGGACTCACTTACGTGCACTTACATAGGACGGGCCCATAAAAAGCGGACTCGGCGCCTCCGCGTCTCTTGCCGCATCCTTCCCGCTTAACTCCGCGACACCCGCCGCCATCGGCGCCTTAGGCCGAAGCGCTGCATACGCGCCATGCGCGCTACCGTCGCCTCTGGCGGCCGCCAAAAAGCCACCGGCCATCATTGACGCATTATGCCTCCGCGCTTCGCGCCGCTTCGTTTAGTTGCCGCGGCGCCACCGCCACAGAACCCATCGCTCCATCATCGCCGCGTCTCGCAGCCGCCGACGCCACGCCGCGCGCGCGCCGAGGCATATTGCCGCATCCGCCGTCGCCGACCGAACCTCGCATGTTGCCGGCCGCGCCCATGCGGCTTCTCCTTGCACTCGCCTCGCACCTTGCTCGATACCACTTGTTGGAACCAAACCAAGAAAGCGATCACATGATGTGCTTTATGTTGTCGCTTCGCTTGTACACCTTATCTGCAGGAGGCCTTTACACGCACTCTACATGAGGTGAACTCCAAAAGCAGAGACAAACAGAGAGAGGCGATGGAGTTTTTTTCTTTGGTGCTTGCATTTGGAAAAAGCCTCGGCCGCCTTTTCTATGCATCTGACTTCTTGATATTTATAGGATTACATGCAACCATATGCAGCTAGCTGATCTTCTAACCAACTAACTGCATCAACAAATAAGAACTAACATACTAACCAACTCGAAACTTGCTACTCGTACACGAAAATAAATAGGCTAGCTTAGCCAACCGACTGAGTCCTGATCAGGCACAAGACCCGAACAGCACGTAACAAACTAACTAATCAAACTTGATGTTGTTTGCTAACAGCTAAAAAACTTAACAACTGGCCATGTCAAGATTATGGCTAACAGTATCTGCTACTAGTTATCTTTAGGCTTTTTTTACTTGTATTGTTTCTTTCACTGTGTCCATCGAAGTCCGTCAAACTTTATCTTTGAGTTTGTCTATGTCATATGAGTCCACAAATTTATTGTCAGTCATAGAAACATGAGAATTTTTTTGCATAGCACTAGCCGCTGCAGATCCGTCGCCCTAAGCTTTTAAGGCCGCCGTGCTTCTTGTGCACTGCGTCTCTATTGCGCTTCCTGTGCACTGCGTCTCTATTGCGCTTCTTGTGCTCTGTGTCTCTATTGCGCTTCGCATGCACTGCGCCGCCATCGTCTTGGACTTCGGTCTACGCCGCCATGCTTCTATCTATTCCTATTCGGCTAGATTTGACAGTTTTCTCTATTTTTGTCGGTTTCATCATCTTCTTCGTCATGTTGTCGCGGTCGACTTTGCTCCCGCACCTTGTGCTTTATGGATTGTCACACGACCCCAAATGGGAGGAGATCTTTTATCGCCATATTTTCCAAGAGCTGCATGCTACGACAACATTATCAAGACTCGAATTTTGGATTTTCCCTATTTTAGTGTCAACCCTTTCCAAATGCAAAGCTATTGCATACGCCTTGCATTTGAGGGGGCTGGAGGTGTTAAGGATATAAGTATTTATGGTATTTCCTATTGTATTAGGGTTTAGACTTGTGTCTCTTTGTACCTTATATATATTGCTCACTGGACCTCTTCAATATACACACAATATTCATAACAACAATAAGTTGTAACAATTATCACAATCTGTACACGTAGTTTTCATAAATGTAAGTTGAAAATAAATTCATGTAGCATGCACAATTTGCCACGAGAAAATATCAGCATTCCTATGGTAGACGGTATATGACAACAATCCCCCACAACATACTGTGCTTGGTGTCTTACACTACATATGAAATGATAATTGTGCACAACATATAATGCAATAATAACTCAGGACATACTTTATACTGCTTTACAAATATCAGCAATTTGATTTCTTTACTATTTTTTGTTGTTGGCCACAAGGCAGGTAACGTTTCTGCTCAGTTTTGGGGAAATTTCACCGGTTTTATATCTACACAAAAGTTAGCTAACACAATCACAACTGCCAAAAAGGCCCCATACTGCTGCATTTCCATTGGCAAATGTACGTGGATATGGAAAAAATGTGTTAACAGGTTGAGAACTTACAGGGCTTATCTGCTTCCGACAGGGCCATGAGTTTACCATGATGATATATAAGTGCAGTATTAGCTGAAAAAGATAGGTAACATATAAATATTGCCACTACAAGTAAATGGTCATGAAAGATATGTAGATATACATCATTCAGTGACAGATAAATGCCCTGTATAAGTGACAGACACTGCATAAGATAAAGAGGTACCTGTCCCAAATCCATAAGTAAAATCCAAGACTTCGAGTTTTTTCCGAAGCTGTTGCATTTGGACCATAAGCAATCCAAAAAACCCCTTCAGATCTCCAATCTGTAAATATCAAGGGGGAAAATCACATGCATGTACAGCTGATTTTGTAGATGGCCATCACTAAACCCACTGGGGATGGGGAGGGTTAGGGGTTCTGAGTTAGTAAGATCAATGTTACCCTTAAATTGTTAGATGGTACGATGTAAAGATTATTCATGATATTATATCATTTACCGATGCCATCAGCCAGAATAAACTAATGTCGAAAGTCCAAACAGGCAGTCAGTGTAGCAGCAAAGAAACTAAGATGACATCACAAGAGAGGTCTATATGGAGATATGGCAAGTTGACAACTGACAAGCAGAGGAAATTAACAAACAAAAATTCAACATATTGTAACCCTAGATGAGAGCACAGGCAGATTTGCAAGCACCAAAAGTATACTAAAGAAAATTATGTTGGGCATCTGATTAGCTGTCATTAAGAACTAAGCTGATTAAAAACAAATATTTCCCAAGCACAAATGATGGATTAAGTTAAACATATGCATAGTATGTATTAGAATCTTAATAAACCAAGTAGAAAAGTTACACCCACCAATAAGCTAAACAGAACACACTTTGGAGATGGAGGGAAGAAAGTATCACAGTAATAATTGGCTAATTGCTAAGAACATATTCAGGTTTTTGAGTCAAACAAGTATAGTTACCTTCATAAATTTTGCTCCACCAAAATACTCTTCTTGCTTGAGGCGAGAAGTCTTCACATATCTTGATACATAGGTAGCTTTTCCATCTTTAATTCGCATTGCATGGATCATTCTGTAATAAACAATGAAGATCTTATGCACATATAAAACAGTTTGCAAATCCTAATGATTATTCACATTACTTTCTACGTTACATTCCTATTATCTCTATCCAAAAAGAAAAGGAGAGAAAATTTGCTCGGTACTATCCAAGGATCAAAGAACCGTTTCGCTTCGGAGGAATCACTACGGCCGTGAATGGTAACCATTCTTAGGAATACCGGAAAAATTCTGAATAAAATTCGCATGAATTTGCTTAAAAACCAGCCAAATTTCGAAAATTGAAATTTGAATTTGCTAAACCAGAAAGAAACCGACCGGGATTAGTTCTCCCGGTCCCCACCGGTAAGACCGGCTACCGGCGGTAACTGGCCAAGATTTTTTTTCCCTGGTACTATCACAAAGATGCAAAATGGAAAATAACACCGCATGTGAGGTTGAAAAGTGGGGTGTTGTGGTCGTTGGTTGGATACAGGTCCGAGAACCGAGGGTAGGGCACTCGCTCTCATCTAACCGCCAGCAGGGCTCTTCCCTGTCAAAGTAGCGAGGCTCTGAGGCATGATTAGCTAGGGAGGCGAGGGATCGCCCTCCAAGCCGGACTCTTCTCGACGAACAAGGAGACTCTGATCTTTAGCTAACCGGTTGGGAACTAACTTTGTTTATTTCTTCGCTTTCTTGATAATGGATACATGTTATCTCTTACATAGGGACAACCCGACTTGACACCTAAGAAATAATCTATAAGGAAACCTAAGAAATAATCTATAAAGAAACTTATCTCTGACAATCCAATCTAATAATAACTTGCCTAATTAATAGATACTACCAAACACTTAATAGATAGATTCCTAAATAACAAATCCAGCTCAATACCTACTGTTGCCACATAAAGGCGCACATGCTACACAAAGGCACACGCCTTGATGCTTCATGGATATTGGACCGTACCTGGGGCCTAACACATCGATGGTATTTTCCAACTCAAGTGATTTTTGCAATGGTACAGAGTAATTTGCACCCCCCCCCAAAAAAAAAGATTATTCACATGCTTATCATTCTGGCCCTCCATGTTTTACTTTTTTCATGAGGACCAAAAACGATCAAACTCCATATGGAATGTTACTGTTAAATCAATCATCCAGCATGGCATGGTGTCAATTGTACAGTCACTTCATTATTTTTGTCACCAACTGAGTGGAGGGAACTTCATGATAGTAGAAATGTACTAATTTTGATGAGTTATGAGGAGTGTTGGATAGCTGTGACGAACTACTTTCAGAACTCTATGGATAACTTCAACTGCAATTATATAGTACTTCTGAAATATTTAGACAACCGTGCATAAATTCCGCACCAACACTTACAACATCAAGAAGTCATTTAAATAGAATAAAACATTTATGTCATCTATATGTCTAGATATTTGGACAACCATGCATAACTAGGGGTACAAACGAAGTGGATAATTCCCGTCCGACCGACCAACCAACCAAAGGCTCATGGGGCGAATACGGGATGGAGAAATAGGTATCCAACACTATGTCCAACTCCAACTCCGTGGAAAAAATACGGAATAAGATACAGAATGAGCGATATTCGTCTGTATGTGTCTGTATGTCAGGTGGTATGAGGAAAGCCTGTTATGACTTCACTTAGGAACAAGATAATAGATAGGTGGGGTTGCTACATCTGAGTAGGCAGGGGATATTGAGTGTTTTTCCTTCGACATCTCAATGATTAGTCTCTTCGTGTTCGCTCTGATTGCACTCCTACTATCCAATGTCCTGTGTAGGGTGCAAAAGAAGTGGATAATTTCCATCCGACCGACCGACCAAAGGCTTACGGGGCAAATATGGGATAGAAAAATGGGTATCCAACACTATCTGTGTCCGACTCCAACTCCGAGAAAAAAAACGGCATATGATACTGGATGAGCGATACCCGTCCGTATCCGCTCCGATTGCACCCTTATGCATAACATCATAACTAACATTTGTAACATCAAGAAGTGAGTCAAATAGAATATATCGTCCACAAAAATATAAACACACAAGAAGAGCCACAAAGATCAAATTTGCAACATATGAGGGAACCACTCTAGTTGCACATAAAAACTTTTCAGATTAAGAAAACAAATCCTCAACGCACAGGAAAAAATTTAAACTCTGCCATGCTAAAAGAAAAGCTTTTTACACAGGGTCCAAGTTCTTTTGCAAAACACATGCTAAATTTGAATATGCTTATGCCAAATACTGACTAGATGTATACAATCTGCCCCCAAAACCGATTTGTACTAATTACCAAATGTAAGATTAACCTGCACAAACCTTACTTGAAGATGCATTGTCTTGGAAAATAAGGTATTGTATGTCATATTTGCAAAGGAAAGTCACAATATTACTATACGTAAAATTACAGAAAAACTGCAGACAGTAAAGCAAATCGTGTAAAAAGACATGTATCGGTAGTTTCAATACAGATTGAAAACATCAAAATATAGTTCAAAATAAAAGTAAAAGTTCTTTGAAATTTGAGCTATGATACAATACATCCGCCTAAGAAACCATAAGAAACTCCATCAAACCACGAGCTATAGTATTGTAGATTTACACAATTTGAACAATCAGCTCCAAATCCTCGAAGTTATAGTTCTAATTAAAATTGCCTGAAAACCGTGGGCTACAGGTACTGTCATCGAAATATTCAAATTTAGATAAAGCTAACATTGCCTTAAAATAGCTAAAGTTAAATTGCCTTCAAACTGTGAGCTGTAATATCATAAATCTGCCCTTGAAACAATAAAACAAAGTTCCAAGACAAAAATTTATGAAAACAAATCATTGAAGTAAAGTTGTACGTAATTTTTTCTCAAAAACTGTTATGCCAAATCTGGCACTGAAGCATCAAAATTTAGATAAAACTAAAATTGTGTTAAAGTCATGAGCTATAGCAAGTCAAATCTACCCCTGAAAGTACAAAGTGATACTTTTTTTGAAAAAAGGCATTGAACCATGAGGTATAACATGTCTATTTGCATTTAAGATCTTTTTTTTTTTTGCAGAACCACCTCAGCACTTTGAAGCATAGCACGAAGTTTAATTTGTCAACAACTGTGAGATATATTTCACATATGGCATCGAAGCATTGAAATTTAGAAAATACTAAGAATCATGATCTAGCATACCAAATAAATTGTACAAAAAATTGTCCCAGAACTGTCTATAGTATGGAAGATTTGCACCGAAGAATAATTTTGACAGATTTGCTCCAAAGCTCTGAATTCCAATTCTAAGTAAAACAGAGGAAAAACATGACCTATAGTATGGTTAATCTGGTGTTGAAATTTTGAAACAAAGACAACTAAAATTGCCTAAAAACCGTGAACTATGGTATAATACATCTGCTGCTGAAACCAAAATGAAGTTCTAAGAAAATTTGCATCAAAACCATGAGCTATAGTATGTTGAATTTGCACCACAGAACAATTTTTGCAAATCTGGACCAATTCTTTGAAGCATAGATCTAAGTAAAATTTCTTGTAAACCATGAGCTATAGCATGCCAAATCTGGCGTGGTAGCATTGAAACTTAGATAAAACTAAAATTGCTTTAAAACCGTAAGCTATAGCAAAGACACATCTGTTGTGATCGTTGGTTGGGTACGGGTCCGAGGACCGAGGGTAGAGCACTCGCCCTCATCTAACAGCCAGCAGGGCTCTTCCTAGTCGAGGTAACGAGGCTCTGAGACCTAATTAGCTAGGGAGGCGAGAAATCGCCCTCCAAGCTCGGCCAGGACTCTTCGCGACGAACAAAGAGGCTCTGATCTTTAGCCAACCGGTTAGAGACTAACTTTGTTTATTTCTTTACTTGATTGATAATGGATACATGCTATCTCTTTTATAGGGATGACCCGACTTGACCCCTAAGAAATAATCTATAAGGAAACTTGTCTCTAACAATCCAATCTAATAATAACTTGTCTAACTAATAGATAATACCAAACACCTAATAGATATATTTCTAAATAACAAACCCTATCTAATATTTGCTTGTTGCTCTGATTGCTTTCTTTGGATATTTGCCCATGACATTACACCCCTCACGACGAAGCAGCTCATCCTCGAGCTGCAGTGGTGGCCACGGTTGAAGTCCTTGGTAGCCCATGTTGATGAGAGGGTACAATGACGACGTCGCATCACGTGGACGAGGATCAATAAAGCTCCAATGGACAACAATCATGTTGTCGAGTAACACCTTCTGCTCTTCGCTGTTAGCCTTCAACTTCTCCAAGAGAGAGAGCGCGACACCGGAAGTCACGGTGAGTGACTCTGATACCAAATGTTGTGGCCGCTGGTGTCGAGGTAGTGAGGCTCTGAGGCCTAATTAGCGAGGGAGGCGAGGGATCACCCACCAAGCTCGGTCAGGACTCTTTCCGACGAACAAAGAGGCTCTGATCTTTAGTCAACCAGTTAGAGACTAACTTTGTTTGTTTCTTTGCTTGATTGATAATGGATACAAGCTATCCCTTTTCTAGGGACGATCTGACTTGACCACTAAGAAATAATCTATAAGGAAATTTATCTCTAACAATTCAATCTAATAATAACTTGCCTAACTAATAGATAATACCAAACACCTAATAGATAGATTCCTAAATAACAAATAGATAATACCAAACACCTAATAGATAGATTCCTAAATAACAAACCATGCCTAATATTTGGGTACTTCAAAGAATAAATTGCTACTGATTCACTTTGGATATTTGCCCATGACACATCTGAGTTTGAAACCAAAGGGATAACCTTTCAAGAAAAATGGCATCAAACCATGAGTTGGCATATTTGCACCGACGATCATTTTCTACAGAACTACTCTGAATCTAGTATTGCTAACACGGCGCTGAAATATTGAAATTTAGAAAAACAAAACTAAAATAGCTGTAAAACTGTGACATATAGCAAGCCAAATCTGCCCCTGAAACTACAAAGTGAATCTTTTCGGAAAAAAATGGCATTGAATCATGAGCTATAGTATGACATAATTGCACCAAAGATCACTTTTGCATATCTAGCCCCAAACCTTTAAAACATAGTGCAAAGCTTATTTTATAAAAAATTGTGGGCTACACTATTGCAAATCTGGCGTCAAAACATTGAAATTTAGAAAATACTAAAATTGACATAGAATTGTGATCTATATCGTGGCTAATATGCCCATGAAAAAGTGATATAAAGCTATAAGAAAAAATTGACTAAAAATGTGAGCAGTAGTATGGAAGATTTGCATTGAAGGAAATTTTGATCTACTCCAAAGCTTTAAGGTTCAGTTCCAATTAAGTAAAGCTGGGAAAATACCATAAGCTATAGCATAGCAAATCTGGCATTAAAACTTTGAAACATAGACAAAATTGAAATTTCTTTATAACTGAAATACAATGTAATGTGTAAGCTGATGTGTCAGGTGATGAACGTTGGGAAAGAAGGCGGACGGGAAGGATTAGTTTAGGTGGATGAGGATTACATCGGGACGCTGTGGTGGGCAGCGGCTAGGGGGAACCCTAGCCGCCGGTAGGGAACAGGGGGAAAGATTGGAGTGGATGAACAATGCGCACGAGAGAACAAGGAGATGGCGGAAAGGGGATTGGGTAACTCCCAATCCTTTGCTGGTTTTCATTGATTGCATATGCTTAGTATATAAAGGAATACAAACTAACTTGGAAGGTATTATCCTTCCTAATGCAAACTTCCCTAATTCATACTTGCCAGTATTAAACTTTCCTAATGGCCACTTCCTAATCTAATGCAAAGGAAGCCCCACATGACATCTCTTCCTCCGTTGCCAAACAGCTCGTCCTCGAGCTAAAAAGAGGGATAAGATGCCCGAAATGCGACATCTTCCCATGATGCATCAGCGGCTTGAAGACCTTCCCATTGAACAAGAATTTGGCACTTATCTCGCGACAGGCGAGCACGGAGCACCTTGGCCAACGTTGGAATAACCTGGCCGTGAAGGAGGGGCGGCAATGGTGGTGGCTCGTCCGAAGAGAGACCATCATACTTCTTAAGGAGATTTACATGAAAGACATCATGTAAGCGTGCAGACGCGGGCAAGTCCAATTTGTAAGCAACATCATTGATCTTGGAGAGAACGCGATACGGGTCATAGTACCTAGGCCCAAGCTTCCCGCGCCGTGCGCCTGGTAGAGTTGCGGCCGCCCGATGATGAAGGCGCAGCCACGCAAATTCGCCCACGGCAAAGTGTACGCTTCGATGCTTGCGGTCATAGAATTTTTTATAAAACTCCTGAGCATGCTGTAAACGACCACGAACATCAGACAAAAATAGGTCGTGGTCCTGGAGCTCCTGATCCACGGCCGAAGTGCACACCTCACCAGGCTCATAATCTTGAAAAGATGGTGGATCACGCCCATACACGACCCAGAACGAAGTAGTATGTAGCGTTGAATGTAGGATGTATTGTAAATAAATTCAGCCCAAGGCAGCCATCGAACCCACTGTCGTGGCCGGTCTCCAGTCATGTAGCGGAGGTACATGGCAATGATCTTGTTCACCACTTCAGATTGACCATCAGATTGCGGGTGATATGCCATACTCATGTTAAGGCTGGTATCACATTGAGCAAATAAGTCCTTTAGGAGGTGAATGTGATGGTCCCGGCCTCTTGCTGGCGGTAGGTCCCGTGGTTCCGTAAAGACGGTCTGGAATTCCTGCAAAAGATCGCCCATGTGGTCCTCCGAGGTTGCCGTGTGGAGATGCGGGCCGAGCCCTGGTGGGTTGGCACCGTGCCACACGATCTCCCGCCCTTGCCGCTGGACACGCATCGTCCTGTGGTGGAAGTCCCAAGTGATGGGTCCTAGGGAGCCTAGCCACTAGACGCCCAAGACGACATCAAAGCCGTCCAACGGAGTCGTGAGGAAGTCGAGGATGAAATTCTCTTTGTCGATGGAGACAGGCGTTGCGCAGCAGATGCCACCGCTTGTCACATGGTCGCCGTTTGTGACTGCTACTGACAGTCTCGTGCGTGGCAAGAGGGACAACCCAACTCGCGCGACCAATTCGGCCGCCACGAAGTTGTGGGTTGACCCAGAGTCCACCAGGGCCACCAGGTCGACGTCATTGATGGTGATGGCGAGCTGCATTGTCTGGGTCATGCGGATGCCTGTGAGGGTGAGAAGGGAGATGGTTGCCACCACCTCTTGTTCCTCCTCGTCCTCCGAGTCGGGCTCCACCTGTAACGAGAAAATGTGCTTACAGAGCTTTTGATGCCCCAGATGGAATTTTTCGTCGCAGTTGTAGCAAAGTCCTTGGCTTCGGCGCTCCTCCATCTTGGCCAGTGCCAGGCGCTTGAATGGGCGCGCGATGCCGGACGCTCCTGTCGATGTTGCGGATGAGCATGCTGCTCCTGACGCGCCGGTTGACACCACGCTCTCGGCGGGAAGGGGAGCAGAAGAGGCTGCGCCGCTAGCCATTGGGGACGACCGTGCTGCCGCGGGTCTGAATGCGGCCGACCGTGGAGCCGCGATCAACCCTCCTGCATCGTGCAGTAAGGTGGCCAGGTATTCGTAAGCCTGAGCCAGGTCCATAGCCTCCTCTAAGTCGCCGGGCTTCTGGAGCTCCACGTGAGTCTTGAGTGGCTCGCCCAACCTGGCCGTGAACAGCATACGCTACTGCTCATCGTCCAGCTGGCCAATGTGTGCTAGCAACATCAAAAATTGCTCGGTGAACACGTCCACTGTGCCAGTCCGACGAAGCACCATCAACTTGCCTAGGGGATTGTGGCAGGTTGGTGATCCAAATAGCCGAGAGACCAAGTCGGTGAAGTGTCGCCAGTTTGGCGTGCCCTCCATGCGCTTTAGACACATGTACCAGAGCTGGGCGGCCCCTGTCAAGTGATACGTGGCTAGCCATACCTTGTCCTCGGTCGGCGTTTGCTAACCTTGGAAGAATTGCTCGTAGCGATTGATCCATAGAAGCGGGTCTTCCCGACCGTCAAATGTTGGAAAAGTGAGCTTAGCGTAGCGTGGCGGATTTCGAGGACCTCCTGCCCGGCCAAAATCACCTCGGGGTGGAGGTCGGTATGGTCATGAAAGTCCCTAAGCCCTTTCGACCGCACAAGACGCACGTGCGCGTCGCGGCCTCGATGTCGATGGCGATCGCCATTTCAGATCAATCGATGGCAAGCAGAAGCAGAGGTCATGCGTCTCGTTCTTCCTGATCAACGGCGCCTTCTTCACTACCGGGCTGGCCCTCCATGCGTGCCAACCGTTGGTCATGGCGGTGAAGACGGCTCCCGATCGCAAAGTGGCCGCCGTGATTGTTCAGACGATCCAAGACACGAGGTACCGAGGCAAGATCTTGAGTTGGCTGCTGGTGTCCTCCATGAACTTGATCATCACCTCCTTGAAATTGTCGTCGAAACCGCCGTCGTTCGCCATGGGAGACGAAACAGCGGATAGCTCTAATACCAAGATGTCAGGTGATGAACGTTGGGAGCGAAGGCGGACAAGAAGGATTAATTCAGGTGGATGAGGATTACGTCGGACGCCATTTATGGTGGTGGGGCGGGGAGAACCTAGCCGCCAAGAGGAGACGAGGGAAAGGTTGGCGCGGATGAGAACAGGGAGATGGCGCAAAGGGGATTGGGTAACTCCCAATCCTTTGCTGGTTTTCATTGATTGCGTATGCTTAGTATATAAAGGAATACAAACTGACTTGGAAGGTATTATCCTTCCTAATGCAAACTTCCCTAATTTATACTCGCTGGTATTAAGTATTAAACTTTCCTAATGGCCACTTCCTAATCTGAAGCAAAGGATGCCCCACATGACACGATGAAACCACAAAATGATGTTGTAAGAAAAATTGCTTGATAACCATGAGCTACAGTATGTCAAATTTGCATCGCTCAACAACTTTGGCAAATCTGGTCCGAATATTTGAAGCATAGTTCCAAGTAAAATTTCTTGTAAATCGTGAGCTATTGCATGCCAAATCTGGATTTGTAGCTTTAAAATTTAGATAAACTAAAATTGCCGTAAAACTGTGAGCTATATCAAGGCAGATCGGCCCTTGAAACCACAAAGTGAATTTTCCCCAAAAATGGCATCAAGTCATGAGCAATAGTATGACATATTTGCACCAAAGAAAATCTTTTGCAGAAATTTCTGAATCTATAGCAAGGCAAATCTACCCTTGAAACTACAAAGTGAATTTCCCCACAAAAAAATGTCATCAAACCATGAGGTACTGAGGTACAGCATGGCATACTTGCACCCAAGATCATTTTTTTCATAACTGCTCTAGAAGACTAGAACTATGAAGTATTACTGATATGGTGTTGAAACATTGAAATTTAAACAATACTAGAATTTTCATAAAGCCATTACCTATAGCAATGCAAATCTGCACCTGAAACTATAAAAAGAATATTTCCAAAAAATGGCATCAAAACGTGAGCTATAGTATTGCAGATTTGTTGTCAAAACATTGAAATTAGAAAACGCTAAAGTTGGTGTAAAACAGTGATCTATAGCGTGGCCAATATGGCCATGAAACAGTAATATAAAGATGTATGAAAAATTGTTCTCAAAACAGGAGAACATGGACAGCACTACAGCTAGATCTATAGTATTCCTAATGGAAGAGGTTATATCACATACCCATCTCCATCAAACCTGCCAAAAAAATACAAAATAAGAAATCAATTAGAGATGTGACGCTTAATTATTGGAAGCAACAGGTGTCTGATGGACATTTGCATTACAAAAAAGAGTACTACTGCACTAAAATTGTGTGCTCACTTACGTGTGCACCAAGGCAGATGTGTAAATGCACATATGGATGACTTTTATATTTGACAAAACTGTACTGTGCAGTTTCTTCTGGTTTAGTCACACTATTGAAAAGAAGTTAACAGCCCGTGTTTAAATGCCCTTAGGAGTTAGGACCACAAAAGTGGTGTTTAACCTTTTGAAGGAAACTGGAACAGTGACTGCTGACCAGAATAATGTTTTTAAGAAAAGAAAATTGTCATCAAGTAAGAGTCAATACCAATGATACCCTGCGACAGGGACAAACTTCGGATTGGGCCCCACCCTGACAAACTCTCCATTCAAGCACTCCTGTAGACGGCCAAAAAGGAACACTATGACCAAAATGTAATTTGCTTCCAGAAGAAGTTTGATCAAAAGGTCAGATCATGTCTCTACCAGACATAACAGAATTAGCCAGTGAAGATAAAGAGTAAGATAAGACTAAAAGGAATTTTCACCACAATCAAAAAGGTAAACATGCTCACAAACACGTAGTTTGCTAGGATGTATTTCAATTTTCAGTATGAGCCATCTGTCTGGCATTATGATTTGTACAATTGTACTCCCTACGATATGCTTTGTTAGAGAAATTTTGAATTGAGAAGAATTGCCCCCAACAATGTAAGGTAAACAAGCTGAAACTTCAGTGAAATCCAGGGCGTTATGGCTCGCAGTTCTTTTAGAGACTTTGGCAGCAATCTTTCCCTGTCGTATTAATCATTGTAATGGTCACATCGTACCCATTTTCCAGAGATCACTGTTTTCTGACTTTGCCACTTAAGTTAGGAGAATACAAAGGGTTAAAAACAACATCAATGAAGAGGATGCAAGCAGATAGGAGGAGAGAAGAAGACGGATGGAAGATGAGTAGTAATTAGTTTTGTCCTGTAAATTAAGAAAACCAAGGTTGTTGACATACAAGAAAGAAAAAAGTATTGAGGACAAATTAAAAGCACCTCTTTGCAGGGTGGTACTACTTCTATTGAAACAAGGTGCCAAGCATTAATTGCAGGTATGTCTCGGTTGAGTAAAGAAATAAAATGTCAATGTGTCACTCCTAAGCATCTTGTAATCCAATGAATCTTTGACGGTTGACTTGTGTCCGTCGAGCCTAAGGGCACACAAAGTTGTACTATTTATAGGAGAGCTAGCTACAGAATGTCAGTTTAGAGGGGAGCTGAGCTACAGGATTTTTTTTATGGGGAAAAAGAAGGGACTTTGACCGACGGCAGATGT
This sequence comes from Phyllostachys edulis, assembly GCA_036346405.1. Classification (NCBI taxonomy): domain Eukaryota; kingdom Viridiplantae; phylum Streptophyta; class Magnoliopsida; order Poales; family Poaceae; genus Phyllostachys; species Phyllostachys edulis. The sequence goes on from CM070567.1 coordinate 654,246, forward strand.
AGGAGCCGCAGTGGCCGGTACAGTATAACTGGTGATTGACAGGTCAGTCCTGTATGTATGTACGAACAATTGAAAGAGTAATTAAGGAGGGGGGACTGACGTACTGGGAGGTGGCCGCGGACGGGGAGGCCGGGGGCTGGCGGGGTCTCGTCGCGGACGGGGGCGAAGTTGCCGGAGAGCCAGTGGAGCGGCTTGGACTTGTCGTGGCCGAGGCGGACGGCGGCCCACTCGAGCAGGTCGATCACCCAGGAAGCCACTCCCTTGCGTGGACGCGGCGCCGGCACAACCACCACCTTCCTCTCTTGATTCTTGTTGGAATCCTCCTCCGCGGCTGCTCCTCCTCCTCCCATGGCCGCCGCCGCCGCAGCCGGTAGTGGCTACTACTGGTATTGGTGCTCTGCTGAATGCCTCCCCTCCCACCACTCCCTACTGGTAAGGAATACGATACAGGCTTGTGGTTGGGACGGCCGGAACTAAATTGTCGTTGCCTGCTAGATGCCTCTCCTCCTCCGCCTCCTCCTGTGGGGTTGCTGGTGGTGGCTTGGTGCGGAACGCTTCGTTTCTATCAGCCACATGACACCATCCACTCCCACTCGACCGAGAGACAGAGAGACGGCAATGACATCAGCGTCAGCGTTAGTGGCTGGCTGATTGCCCGCACGCGTGGCGTGCCTTGCTCCCTCTGTCTGGATCTCATCGAGCCGTCTGTTGAATTGAACTAGTAGCCGGCCGCGCCTTTAGGCGCGCGAGGCGTGGCCCCATGCGGGAGGCGCCGCGCTCCACAGCCTGTGACGCAAGCACGTGCGTGGGCCCGCGCTAGCCCGCGGAAGGAAAGGCGAAGGAAGCAAGCCGAGTCACAAAATCGGACGGCCGAGCAAAGAAACGAACAATATCTGACGGCTCTTAAAAAAACGACAATGTGGCCCTCTGGCCTGCGCTAAAACTTCCCTTCATTTAGTACCGGAGGATACTACAGATGGAATAAGAGCATGTCATATACAAAATGCTGATGTGACACAATAGTTAATAAAGAGAGATAATACTCTAGTATCTAATCTGGATATCGGTTCGGTCTCGAAATTCAACGCATAAAATTTATTATGATCGATTCCGTGCATTGGGAAGATCATGCATGTATTGCTTTAGTACATGCCACAAATAGGCCACAATGCTTAAATACTAGTAAAGATCATGCATGTAATTAAATGAAACAGCCTAAGATACTACACCATAAGAAACCATGCATTGGGAAGATAGTATTCTAAGACCATCTCTAATGTTGTGTTTTAGTCGGTTCAAATGAGGAGAGAGAAGGCATTGAATCGATTCAATACATTGGAGGGGTCGATTCCAACAAAAAAATGCATGGAACCGAACTCTACTTAGGAATCGATTCAGAGCATTAAACAACTACATAGAAGAGAGTGCGTTTGAGAGAGGATATTATTATTTTGTGGTTTTTTAATGTAACGTGGGTCCCAGTTATTAGTAGGAATCGGTTCAATACATTAGAGAAAAACAAGCTCAGTTCCTATAATGCTTACGTGGCATGACTTTGAATCGACGTTGATTCAATACACTAAAGATGCTCTAACACTCCTCATGTACTGAAAAAACTGCACTAAGATACTGCCCATTGGAAGCAGCCTTAGAGTACTCAATCTAATAAGAAAAAACAAACCTTCTAATGAATTATTTTTTGAGTTTGTATCTAAGACTTTAATTGCTACAAGTGTGCATGATTCTTAATATCAACAAAACGAGTTTTTAGGTAACAAGCAAGTCTCTAATATGGTATTTTGTTATTTCTTGTGTCTTGGTATCAACAACTTGTTTATTTTTTCATCTAGTAACATGCACATATTCTCTTCTCACCATCTCTTCTCCACATCACATAAATGCTGATGTATCCATCCCTTAGTAACAAGTAATATGGACTATTGTAGATGCTCTTATACACCTATCGAGAGTCGCCCAATTTAGAAAGAAAAAATATCACTCCACTGCTAATTTGTCCCAAATTGGACAATTATGCCCTTATCATCTTCCTTCTCCAACCCATCTCCTCCAGTTCGTTGAGCAACACTGCACTTGTCAGCGAGCCTCTGACCACCGTCCATCACAGGTTAGATTGCCGCCATATGTCTCCTCGCAACAGCACATCTCCTCTTTCGTCATTCCTCTGTGAGGCCTCCACTTCCTTCTCTCTTTCTAGAGGGACAGTGGGTCCAACTTTGGCCACCGTGTGCCATATCCCACCTTTGCTGACTTGAGTTAGCCACCATCATGTCCCACCGGGGCTCGCCTCGACCACCACCATGTCCCATCGCGTGTAACACTGGAGCTCGGGCCGGAGCAGAGAGAGGGGGGGATTTAGCCTTGAAGAGGAGCCATGGCCAGAAAGGGAGAACAAGGGAATTGCAACTTCTCTACCTCTCACTCTATGGATTCCTTTGGAGATCCGTGAGAGATTTGATATAGATTTGGGGGATTCTGGGGAGCTCGTGGGGATTGTCTCGCTTTGGTTTCGTGCGATTGGAGAAGAAGCTTGAGTTGGGAAGAGCATGAATAAATGGCCATGGGATTAAGCTGGGAAGAGCACAGCCATTGGAGGAGGTGGCAGGTTGTAAGATAAGGAAGGTGGGAAGGTAGAAGAGAAGGGCATTTTTGCCCAATACATGTGATGCCTTCCTAGCTTCCTTTGCCAATTAAGCTGATGCTCTCTCTCCCTCCTCTCTGTTGCGGCTGGCAAGGCTGGCTTCCTGGAATAATTGCGATGAGAGAATCTCCAAGACATCCATCATCAACAGGGGAGCCAACAACCTACATGGCATGCTTGAATTGGGCTTGCCTATGAATATGATATGTACGCCCAGCAACAAGAGCACCTGAACCTGATGGAGCTAGCTAGCTAGGTACTAGCAGTATGTTCAAAGGTGGTACCAAACCATAACACAGGAGAGGACGCCCAAACATCCATCTCTCTCAAATCGCTTCTAGTCACATTATAACACATTATCCTCCCTGCACTATCTGTATGGTCACAGCAGAGCATGCCAAAACATCCATCTCTCTTAAATCACTTCTAGTCACATTATCTTTCCTTTTACTAATTGCGGTGAGAATGCCGCTCCCAGAGCGCTGCCGTACACTTGCCTGACCAATCCTACGCGTGCATGCCGCCGGATCGCGAAGCGGTTCTTCGTGGGCAGGGTCCAGCGCCCCGTTTCTCTGGTTTCCCGGTCACGCGCCGTTTCTCTGGTTTCCCGGTCACGCGACCTGCACGGACGGTGTGTTTCTTTGTTGCCTTACTGAACGGAGATCACGATGCTTTCCTTCACTGTTCAGCTTCATCTTATCCATTCGTCCTCTTTGGATTTTCTCCCACCGAAGCCGCCTGTAAGGACCCGACCTGGGAGCACCCGGAGGGTTCTCCCAAGACCTCCCAAGACCTTCTTTTCTTGTCATTATTTCTCTCTTGGCGCTACACCGATGAAGACTCAATGCGAAACACGAACACACAACTCACGTAATCACTCCGATGACTTCAATTAGCAATCAGAGACACGTAAAGATTTTTTTTTTTTTGCTGCACTCTTCCACGCAGCTTTTCGTTTTCTTTCTTGTTTAACCACCAAAGGGAAAGACTCAAGAAGAAAGCAAAGATCACGGCCAAAACCAAGGAAATATCACGGAAGAAAAATATCTTAACACATCAATGCTAACTACGTGCTCAATCAATCCCTGAAATTACTCTACCAATTCAAATCCAAACGTGAAAACAAAAAACTAAGCAACAAGATTAGCTCAACATTCTCTTGGCATGCTTCAGATATTTATTGTTGCCTGTCCTTTTAGGAAGAGATGATAGTTTCAAGTCCTCAACTTATGAGAAATAAGTAATGCAATGTGATCCTTTTGTGCTCAAATATAATGTACTAACCGGGTGACAAATCCGGATCCTTAACAGAGCTCCTGCCTTGCCTTACTTTTACCCCCCAAAAAAAAAATCAAGAATTTATCGTACGTACGTGTCATGCATGTTTGCTTAGCATGCATGCTCCTGAGTCCTGAATCCAATACGTACCGCTGCCGATGTCGATCACGACGTACGTAGTCGCGCGGTGAACTCGTCGATTTGGGTTTAGGAACGGAGCGACCAGGAACTGCTTCGTCTCCGTGCTGCCGCCGTCGAGCTGAGCATCCCGGCCGCAAGATCTCCAGAAGCTTCTGGGCGGTCGGTGGTGGACGGACGTGACGTTCCTCGTCGAGCAGACCAAGATGGAGGCGCACAAACTCGTGCTCGCGCCATGCGGTGGTCGCCCGTCTTCAGGGCCGAGCTCCTGGGCCACATGAAGGAGAGAGACAGGCGCTGCGCTCCTCTTTTTTTTTTTTTTTTTTGGTTTGTGTGTGTTTTTATTTCTTCTCTCTGTACTTCACCATTTTTACATGGCACTATGACCTCTTTATATACACAGCAAACCCAAGTCGAAACCGACTTGACTCACACGCACACGACCAAGAAACCCACTCGGACTCCAAAACAGCTAAAAACAGGAAACGGAAAACTAAACAAGATTTAATCCAACAGCATCGACGCCGCGACCGTGCTGACAACGCTGATGCTGGTACGCACAATTGCCGACAGTTCGAGGCTTCCTGCATCGAGTACATCGCGTCTGATCCTGACGCCGTCAGGAGGCCAGGACTACAAGGAAGGAGCTCAAGAAAATCTGTAACACTTTTGTAACAGAGCTAGAGCATGGAGAGATCGAGTAGCATGCAATGGCCTGCTGCAACGTGCTGGAGGCCGTGATGGCAACGGAGGAGTACAAGGAGCTCAAGAAAACCAGTAACCCACCATTTCGTAGCCGAGGTCGTGGAGAAATTTAAGTAGCAATGGCCCGCCGCAACTCCCCTTGCTCCTCCTCCTCCTCCTCTTCTTCCACCAGCCACCGGCCATAAAATCAAATTAAGAAGAGTAGCGTGTCCACGTATAACTCGTCGGAGGTGTTGGGAGGCACGCACGAGTTGAAGATCACCGGCCACAACGAGCTGCACAAGAGGCTAGCAGTGGTGTGCTGCATGTTGCATGGGTCAGTATTTTATGAGTTAAAATAGGATCGTGGGAAGGTAGCTAGCACCTTTTAAAAATAGTTGTTTTAAGTCTTGTACTCAGAGCGAGTAGAAGAAGAAAAAAGGGGAGCAGAAAAGCTATGCGGTTTTGTGTAGCAACAAAGAACGGTCATCTCCTGTGTCTCAGTTCTTCTCCCGTGTGTTCAGGGGATGGCTTGATCCGGGGTTGATTTCCAACAGGTGCGGCACAACTAGCATCGATGCACGTAACTGCTACTTTTCCTACTGTCACTTCTTCCATTGCATAGCTTGCTCGCCTGTTAAAGTAACAGATGTGATCTCCTCTGTCAGGGCCACATTAGCCCTAGGGCCAACTCAGCCTCTTCCTCGACCTCCACATCCATGACCATCACGATCTCCACCTCGACCTCGATAATCTCCACCTTGACCACCACGACCTCCATACTGTGAAGAAGGACAAGCACGGCTCAGATGTCCTCTTATCCTATAGTTGTAGAACTCCCTATCATCTGGTATGGCATATGCAGATCTGACCGGGTTGTTGCCCCCATTATTCGTAGTCGAACCTCCTTCTACACCATAGCTGAAATAGCTTCCTCCATAGTAGGCAAGTTTACCAAGTGAAACATGGCAGCCCTTCTAGTATCAAACTTTGGGTTCAATCCCTTTAAAAAGTGTGTAACCCGTTTGCGTTGCAGCCACACCCTGCCAGCCTCAATATCACCAGCACACGTTAACTACAGTGGATCATAGTGATCTAAATCTCTACACACAGTTGTTGTAGTTCACTAGCATACTCTTGAACGGTCTTCTCCTCCTGTTTCAGGGCCTCCACCTTGCCCTGGATCTCCACCATCATCATTACATTTTCTACCCTAGAGTACATGTTGCTCAGTGTCTTCCATATCGCCGGTGCACTCTGCATCATCTTCACCATCTGAGCGATGGATGGAGACAGCGAAATTAGCAACCAAGCTACCACTACAGAGTTGGTGGTGTTCTGCATCCTCCAATCCATGCTCGCGTTGTCTGCAAGCTTCACACAAGTCTCCCGCAAGTAGTGCTTCACCCCATTCGTCCTCAGAATTAGCTGAGCCCTTCTAGATCAACTCAGTTAATTCTTACTTCCTTCCAATTTTACATCATTCGGCGTCAGCTCCAGCTTTAAGTAAGATGACTCTGCACCAACCCTCGGACCTATCATACGTCGTAAAGAGGTCTTGTAACATGCTTCTCATGTCACCTTGAGTTACTAGCAGAGAAGTAGTCTCAACAACTCCCTTCATTTTCTCTTCTACTGCCCTCATTGCGGCTTTTTCCTCCTCCTTCCTCGTAGCCACAATTTCCTCAGGGGTCATCTTCTCAAACAACCAGAGCAATGTCAATTACTACCAAGATATGCCACACGTATCTCCCACGATCATGGCAATTCTTCACGCATCAATATTCTGCTAAACCTAGATGACTGCCTTCACAATTACCCAAATCATGCAAAGTCATAGCATAAAAAATTCCTCTTTCTTGGCTTTAGCTTCTTCTTCCTAAAAAGTGACCTCCTTTAAACCGTAACATCCCAAATGCCTAAGCAGTGTTTGTTTCAAATGTAATTAAATGTGTAGAAATTAAAACTTTTCTCACATCTTGAAACCCCTATATTCACATGTAATCCTTGTCCAAGAGTTGGGTTATCCAAAAACATAAAGCTCTTGTTGACCAAAAGTCAAACTCATTTTCCATTCATCTTAAATCTTGTGCCAAACATTTGGTAATATTTTCCTTGGTCCTAGAGATGATGTGGGACCTCTCTGAAAAATATCATGGGTTATAAAACTTGGTTGATAATTTTTGGAGGTAAAACAATTCCTTGAACAGCCTTCATGAATTTCCGGAGAAAAATGCATTGCATAAGAACCTCTGGGAATTTTATATAAGGTTAATCTTAATGTCAGCAAGCTCCAGTTAAAATTTCATAAATTTTGGAGTTGAATTGCTATCCCAAACAATTCTGCTAAGTCTCATTTGTTAAAAATTAAATTTGTAAAGGGTGCCTGTTCCTTGGGAATCATGAACAGCTTTGCAAAATGGTCAGCCAGCCCATCGTACCTCCTCCACCTCGGTGAGGTCACGCCCTTGGATCAAAAATCCATGGCCATGACCTCCCCTCACTGCCAAACCAATCTAACCTCCCACCTTGTTGAGGTCGTAACCGCTGGATTCAAATCCAAAAACCACGACCTCCTCCTCTGCTGTGCAGCTCAAGTCCTCCCTACCTCATCGAGGTCATTGCCGTTGGATCAAAGATCCATGGCCATGACCTCCTCTCGCTATCAAACCACCCGGACCTCCCTTTGCACTCACTTGAGGTCGTAGCCGTTGGATTCAATCCAAAGGCCACGACCTCCTCTGCAAACCATCACAGCGAGGTCCTTCCACCTTGTTGAGGTCGTAGCCGTTGGATCAGATCCAACAGCCCACGACCTCCCCGCGTTATCAGCGCACCAGACCTCCCCCATCTTGTGTGTGCGCCGTTAGATTTAAAATCTACGGCCACGACCTCCTGTGCGCTATGCGCAAGCTCAGGACCTCCCCTTTGGTTGTGTGCCCTTGGATTTAAATCCAAAGGCCATAACCTCCCCCTCACTTATCAAAGTCGCGTGCGGCTTAAGTCCTTCTAGGAGGTCCGCACCGTTGGATTTAGATCCAATGCTTTGGACCTCTGTCCCTTCTCCACTTGCGCATCCTCAGATCAAATCGGAGGGCCACGACCTCCCCATCCAAATCGTGTGGCTGGGACCTCCTCCCAGTCACTTAAAACTTAACGGTTCAAAAACAAATCCGATGGCCAGGACCTCCCCATCCTCTCAATCTAACGGTGGGCTTGAGGTCCTGTTCTTCTCCTAGCTTGGGCTCGCGTGCGAGCCATGGCAGAGGGGAAGGTCAGCTCAAGTCTTGTCCAACGGCTCTGCTCTGGGCGCATTAAATGCGTGTCAGCCCCCTTTCCGCCCACTTGGCCATGCTCTGACTACCTACTCTGTCCCCTCCATCTTGTCTACTCCATGGACCTCCCGTGGACCTCACTCGGCTAAGCTCACCATGAGCTTAACCCCAGTCTTGAGACCTCTCCGCCCTAGGTATAAAACCTCCCACTGTCGCCCTTGGCTTCTTTTTCACACCATCGCCGCTTTTGCTTGCACCTCTGTGCTTGTAAACTCAAACCACCCGAAGCTCTCCTTGGCCGCCATTGTGGGAGCTTGGAGCTCCTCGGTGGACAAGGGTCCCTGGAGTTTTCCCTCTCTTTCTCTGTGCTTCAATTTGTGCCATTCCCTCTGTGACCAAGTCCTAACTCGTTTAGTTGGGCATTTACAGAGGTGGACCAAGTGGAGCTTGGAGCTGGAGCTTTGACCGTGGAGCACCTTTCTTCACCAACGCCGGTTCTTCCTCCCTCGACCTCCTCAGCACCTCTGGACCTCCAGGTAACTCTCCTGATAGTCCTTAGATGCTGGGCACACGCTTGAATGATGTTGCGGAGCTCTACTTCACGTTTTGGTCTTTTGGCCGTGCTTGTCATCTTGTCCTCTCCGGCTCGCCGGCGTTCAAGGCCGTCGCCGCCGTCGAGAGTGGGCCCGTGGTGTGCGCAAGACTATTGCACACTCAGTGGTGCCCGTGGATGTCGCCGGCGAGGTCTGCATCGCCGGCGAGGACCACTTCATTGCGCTCGGGTTTTTGTCGGACAAAACGGCAAAGACTGCTGTCATTTTCGGACAGAGATCTTCTCTTTAATAGCGCTAATCATTGCTCAACCTCGTTAATCATTGGCGTCGTCTTAACTGCCTTTAATCCTGTCCTCATCGCGCATTTAAGACCTCGCGCTGGACCTCGTTGTCCCGCGCAAGATTAACTCAATGTCGTAGCGGCTTGCTACGCGCAAGCGCTTAAGGCGTTGGATCTGGCCGCCCAAGACCTCCTCCAGGAGATCTTGAACGCCCAGACCTTCCTGCGCATCAGGCGTGGCGTGCACTTCACCGGAGGTCTGTGGACGTTAAGACTTTCGCGTTGGACCTCCTCGAGGTCATCTCGACCGTTGAGGACCTCCCTCGCGTGATCTGGGCCGTTCCGGTCCTCCCTCTGTGTTGTGGTCCGTTGGATGCAGCATCAACGGCCACGACCTCCCCTTTGCTCGTGCGCGCGTTGCTGGGAGGACATGGACCGTTGGATCCAAGATCCACGGCCCATGACCTCTGGACCTCACGAGCGCAGCGTGTCGGCAACTCCTGGGAGGTCCTGAGTCGTTAGATCTGAGATCTGTGGCTCATGTCCTCCCCAGTCTTAATGGTTTTTAGAAATTCCAGTGAACTCTTTATTTGCAAACTGAAAAAGGTATGAACTTTAAAATTGCATAACTATTTCAATTTAAATCCAAATGAGGTGGTTCAAATTTCTGCAGCTCTGGTTTGAGCTGAGCTCTAATCTAAAAATGGTTGTGAGCTCAGTTCTGTTCCAGAAAAGTGAATTGCAAATAGATTTCAAAACTAACTTTAAATGTCTCCTTAAAAATTCAATTAACTTGTAAAATGCATAAGTAAATCCCTATAGATTATTTTTGAGTGAATCCAACTCTGTTGGCTTCCTCTGTTATTGCTCTAACTGTTAAAATAGGAATTAGGCATGTCACTATTTTCAAAAAGCTTTCTTGTGTATTTTAATTTTGTTCAAGTTCTTGTTTTTGAAAAATTATAGAGAATGCATAATAGCTCCAAATGAGGTGAACTCAATTGTGTTATTCATCTCATGAGGTGCTTGTTTTACTGTAAAAATCTCAGCTGCACCACCTTTCCTGAAAATGTTGCCAAATAATTAAATTAGTGAATAGTGGCATTTTGGTATTTTTAGGGCTGAGCAGAATTGTTTTGCTCATATCTTTTGCATTGAGAATCCAAATCAATTGGTTCTTGTTGCTAAATTCCCTAAAAATCACCCTCTTGCTTCTGTAGAAATTTCAGAGCATTTGGAGTTTGTTTGCTGTGCTGTCTTTGCGGTTTTAAATGTTCTTATCGATTCTTTTCGCTTTTTCGTTGGGTGCATTTGAGTGCTACGAACCCGTGAGTGATCCTCAGCAATATATTGAGCAAAACCAGCAAGGCAAGCAGTTTGATCATGTCCCATTATTGTCCCATTACTTTAAAGCTTAATACTTTGTTTCACTTATATGTATGCATGCTACTTTGTATTAAAATGTCGCTAGTAATCCTATAGATGCACATTCTGTAGGTAAATGTTCATTCTCTACTACTAAGCCTAGGATTATCTTGATGCGATTTAGAGTTCGATGGATGGGCTCTTATCGCTTAGTAGTTTACGTTGATAATGCTTAGCAATGCTTAGATAACAGTAGAAATGGGCGGTTGTCGACATTATGTCGATGGCCTTGATCACACAAAAAAAATTTTATTCCATTGTTGTCCATCTTGTGTTTTGTTACTTGTAAACAAATAAAACAAAAATGAAAACAAAACTGTTATTGACTTGGGCACAATGGATGTTGGTGTGATTTGTTGGGTGTGAACGGAATGGTGCCCAGGTCCCCAAGGACCGAGTTACTTGTGTCACTAAGCCAAGCGCTTATGCGTGCTAACCACACGAGGGTATTGGGAACCCCTCTTGGCTAAGTACTTTGGGAGGTGCTAGTTGTGGGTCGCAGGTGAGTAAAACTGTTTTATAAGGGAAAGAGCACCCGCAGTTGCTGCGGCTGGGCTGGTGTCTCCTACCTTCCGGGTTATCGCGACTCTTAACTAGCATCATTCATTGGAAATGCCTCGTAGGACTTAGCCGTGCCGGCATACCAAAGGAAGTGTGCTAAATAGCTTGGCGAAAAGGCGGTCTGACGTGTGGGTACATTGGTACACCCCTGCAGGGTTAAATCTATTCGAATAGCCTCGTCCTAGGTTATGGACATGCTTGGTAAGGTCGTGCAAGAACTAGACTACAACATTTAATTAAAACTTGATGGGTTGGTATGAATGGATGTTCATGCTATTGTGGTGGCTATTGGGTTAATCACTTCGAGATTGTTGTTGTTGTCTATCTTTTGTTACTTGTCTCGTTGTTCTTGCAAATTAAAATGAATTGCAAATCTGCTTTGGAAATTATTTAAATATTGCAAATGAAAACTTGCTTTATGCTAAAATAAGTCCAAAGCCTCATCCACTAAATAAAGCTTGCATGTAGTTAAACTATAGTTCTGTTATACTACACGCGGTCTTATGAGTATATTTTGTACTCATTTGCTTTGCTTAATAACTTTGTTGCAGAGGAGGTAGAGCCTAAAAAGCTTTACTTTTGTGAGATGTGCTGCGGTTGGGAATCGAGCTAGGCGTCTTGGTTGGTTGCCTTGTGGGCTAAAGGCAAACCTTTTGGCTCTCTTTTGATTATCGCCATCTTATGGCATGTTGCTTCCACTGTGTTATCTTTATTGTTGTATTTGGCCGGTCGGCCCCTTTTGTAATAACTCTATATGTTGTATGTCTTTTAATCTAGTTCGTGCTTTGGTTCTATGTCTTGAATGGAATTGATGCATGATTTTGTAAAGGGGTGTGTATACTGCATTCTGGGAAGTATACATATCTCGAAGACACGGATTATTACGTTTGTGATGCTAGGGTCAATGGTTGACTAAGTATTACAAGCTTAATAAACCGGGGTCCTCACAGCTTCGGCTTCTTCTCCTGAGAGTTTCCTCTCTCGGTTTCTTCTCCCGAGCGTTGCCTCTCTCGGTTTCTTCTCTCGAGTGTTTCTTCTCTCGGGCTTTCTTCTCCCGAATCGGCGGCGGCTCTCTCCCCTCCTCCTTGGCGAGTCCCCGGCTCGCGCTCGTGAGGAGAGAGAGGGCTTCTCGCAATGCACGACTGTGGCGTGGTGTCCTCTGCGACCCAAGCGGGCGGCGGTGGCATGGCGACAGAGCGGGCGGCGGCTCAGATGCCCATGAGGCGCAAAGAACATGTGTGGCCCAAGCGACGGTGGTCCAGATTCGTCCGCGAGGCGAAGGTGTGAAGGGGGAGGGGGAACAACAGCGATGATGGCTGAGGTATGTTGTTATGAATAGCGCTTGTATTAATCATGAGGCCAATGAGCCAATATATATACAAGTATAGGTATGACATATATGCAGATAACCTTTATACAATAGGAAAAATACACAGATAATAATACACAACACTCCCCCTCAAACTTATGGTGGATCAACAACATGAAGTTTAGAGAGATAGAAGTTGTGTTGGGCTCGGGTTATGTCTTTATGAAGAAGTCTGCTCAATTGAAGCTCTGAAGGCACATACTGAAGAGCAATAACCTGATCCTGCACCTGTGTCCGCATGTAGGAAGCATCAACACCAATATGCTTGGTAAGCTTACGCTTCACTAGATCTCAAGCAATGCTAATAGCACATGTACTGTCAGACAAAAGAGGAGTTGGTTCAGAAACAAAAACACCAAAATCCTCAAGTAACCACCGTAGCCAAGTAATCTCCGCAGTGAACAAAGTCATAGCTCGCAACTCAGCCTCAGCACTCGAACGAGAAACTGTTGTCTTCTTCTTAGTCTTCCAACAATGAGAGAACCACCAAGAAAAACACAATAGCCAGAGAGAGACCGCGATCAGAGTGGTCACTAGCCCAGGTGGCATCAGAATATGCCTGGAGCTATAAAGAGCTAGAGCGAGGGAAAAAGATACGATGAGTGATGGTTCCACGAAGATATCGTAGAACACGAAGAAGATGACTATAGTGGAGCTGAGTGGGAGCAGAAACAAACTGACTCAAGATATGCACAGGATATGAAATGTCAGGACGAGTGACACCCAGATAAACAAGACTCCCAACAAGGTGATGATAATGAATAGGATCAGTAAGAGGCTCACCATCAGTGGGCCGAAGATGAACATGAAACTCCATGGGAGTCTCAGTTGTGCACTGATCAGTAAGAGAAGCACGATCAAGAAGATCTTGGATATACTTTTCTTGGGACAGATAGAAGCACTCAGGCGTAGAAATAGCCTCAACCCCAAGAAAGTAGTGAAGAGGACCAAGACCAGACATGAGAAACTGCTCACTAAGACGCTCCTTGACAAAAGTAATGTCCTAAGAATCGTCTCCAGTAATGATCATATCATCAACATATAAAAGAAAAGGCATTCGATCGTGAAGCGAAGTATGAATAAAAAGAGAAGGATCATGAGCACTAGCAGAAAACCAGCTGCAGTGACAATAGAAGAGAAACGATCAAACCAGGCACGAGGAGCTTACTTGAGGCCATAAAGAGATTAACGAATGCGACAAACCATACCCTCTGGAACAGAATACCTCGGCGGTGGCTGCATATAAACCTCTTCATGCAGCTCACCATTGAGAAAAGCATTCTTGACATCAAGCTGAGAGATGGACCATGCCCGAACAGACTCCACAACAAGAAGAGTGTGAACAGTGGTCATGTGAGCCACATGAGCAAAAGCCTCATCATAATCACAACCATACTTCTGCTGAAACCCACGTGCCACGAGACGAGCCTTGTAGCGCTCAAGAGAACCATCAGAGCAGGTCTTAACCTTATAGACCCACTTGCACATGATAGGAGTAACACGTGCGGGAAGAGGGACAAGATCCCACGTGCTAGTATGCTCAAGGGCAGTAATCTCCTCTGTCATCGCATGCTACCACTCCCGATGAACAGCAGCATCACGATAAGAGGTTGGTTCGACAAGAGTTGCAGCAGCAGAACCAAAGCGTGCAAGAGGCCGAATAGACTAGCGATCACGAAGAGCATATCGAGGAGGAGAGGCCAAAGAGGATGACCCATCAGAAGAAAATGACGCATCAGAAGAATCCTCAACTCGCGAACGACGAGTGTAGTAGAGAGGATAAGAAGGAACAAGGTTAGAAGGAACCTATAGAGAGGGTATCAGTGGCGAAGGAGGCGCCGACGGTGAAGGAGCCGCCGACGGGGAAGGAGGCATAGGAGAGAACAAAGGTTATAGTGGAGGTGTGGTGGCTATGAGGGTGGCAGGAAAAGTCAAGAAAAGAAAGTGGTTCGACGAGAGATGTTGGAGTGGTGGAAGGAGAAGGACGAGGGTAGAAAGGATGAGCCTCATCAAAAAGTGATGTCCCAAGAAATCCGCATCTGTCGGCCAACAGGATCTCAACAACGATATCCCTTATGCTCATAGCTATAGCCCAGAAAAACACACTCGATGGACTGAGCGGTTAGCTTGGTGTGCTCACGAGGTGCAAGAAGAACATAGCACGCACACACCCAAAGAGGCAAAGACCGGAATAATCAGGAGTCTTGCCACAAAGATACTCAATTGGGATCCCTCCCTGAAGAGCAGAAGAAAGGCTGGATATTGACCAGAAAAGTGGTAGTAGAAACAGCCTCGGCCTAGAAGTGTGGTGAAACAGTAGAGGCAAGCATAAGAGCACGAGCTGCCTCAAGAAGATGACGATGATTTCGTTCAACCATACCGTTTTGGGCATGAGCACCAAGGCAAGAAACTGAGATAGAGTGCCTTGCTCAGCAAGAAAACTATGAAGAACTCCTGACAAGTATTCCCTAGCAGAATCAACATGAAAAACACGAATAGGAGAGTCAAACTGAGTATGAATCATGGTGGCAAAATTCTTGTAGATGGATAGAACCTCACTACGATATGACATAAAGTATATCCATGTGTGTCGAGAAAAGTCATCAATAAAAATGAAATAATATCGATGACCTCCTTTCGAAACAAAAGTAGCCAAACTCCATACATTAGAATGAACAAGATCAAAAGGACGCTGTGACACTAACTCACTAGAAGGATAGGGGAGTTGAAGCTGTTTACTAAGCTTACAACCCTGACACTTTAGAGAAGCATCACTAGACACAGACCCTAAAAAACCACGACGAACTAAAGAAGTTAGACGCAACCTGCAAAGATGTACCAAACAATGATGCTACTGAGCAAAATATGTAGTGGAGGATGCAGCAAAAGAGGAGGCGGTGGTGAAGGTGACAAGACTAACAAGGGTAGAAGAAGGAAAATGAATCCAGTTAAGCTCCCAGAGATGCCATGAGTTACGGCGGCGGGGCCAGTACCAATCAGAGTCCCCATGCGTCGATCTTGAACAGAACAAGAATTAGATTCGAGAATAACACGACAACCATGATCGGTGAGCTGATTGGCAGATATGAGCCGCACGGTTAGTTTGGGAACATAAGAAACAGCAGGAACATGAAAGGAGGAATTCGAAATAGTGCTTCATCCTACAATAGAGAGGTACCATCTGTTGTCTGAACAGTGATAGGAGTAGCTAAAGGACAATAGAAGTGAGATTGGTGGAATCAGATGTCATATGAAAGGAAGCACCAGAGTAAAAAAAATCCAAGGTGATATACCGAGGAAGAAGAAGTAGAAGGTGGTCTCTCACTAGAAGACTGTGTAGCAGAACCAACAGAACTAGATGGTGCAAAGCAGCCATGCGATGCAGCAGCGTGAGAAGCTCCTGAGTATCAGAAGCACCAGAGCTCCTCTCAGAGGAGGAACCACTAGTGTCCTTTGGAGAATGGCCACAACGACGTAAATCCTTCCTCTTCCTGTAGCAGAACTGCTCCACATGTCCATTCTTGTTGCAATAGGTGCAGTGGAGGCCCCTACCAACAACAGTTATCACTAGTGAAGGCACCACTGGTGAAAGATTAGCTGGAGACGTAACGGGTGTAGAAGCTGTCAGAATCGAAGGAAACGATGGTGACGACAGCAGACCCGTAGCACGAAGGCGAATCTCCTCAGTATGAACAGATGTAAGGGCCTCCAACAGAGTCACACGAGGGTGGCACGCCAACAACTGAGCACGAGTCTGTTCATACTCAGCCGGGAGACAGGTCAAGAAGTTGTAGATGCGACGAAGCTCTAGGTGAGTCTGTTGACGCTAACAGCACTGACAAGTGTGGCAAACATCTGGTTCTAAAGAGTCAATCTGACACCATACCGCAGACAACTGGGCATAGAACTCATCCATAGTAGCATCTCCCTACTACACCGACTGCTCCTGATGCACAACAACAAGGTACAAGGAATCACCAGACGACTCGTAGCAATTGCACAGATGCGCCCACATCAATCGTGCTAAATCCAAGCCAACCACATCCTCAGTGAGACACACTTCCATTCTAGCAACCAGAATAGCAGAAACACGAGCATCCTCATCAATCCATGTTTTGTAGACAACAAACTGAGTCTAAAAGTCTTCATGGCATCCTAAAAAACATCAGATGCCTCTTTACGAGTGTCTTCGGGAGTATCCTTCGGGAGAGCTCAACAGGTGGAATAGGTCGAGGCGGACAAGGCAGCTCGCCGGTGAGAAAATCCCAAAGACGCTGACCACGCATATAAAGGTGCATGTGCTGAAACTAATCCCGATAATTGAGACCATTGAAGATCACTGACAACGAGGAACAAAAACAGTGCCCGAAGAGGACGACTTTTTTTTTCTACTTGAACCGAAAACTCTGAACCGTAAACCACCGACGGTCCTTCTTCGACTCCGACTTGAGCAGAGAGCTCTGGTCACTCCGGCATCAGTGAAGCCAAAGATCCAAAAGAGGCGGCATCAGGGGGCGTCGACGTCAAGCCGACAGGAACTAGAGGCTCGATCGGGGGTGGCAGTAGCACAGAATCACCAGATCTGAGCGAAGCTGCACTCGATCTAGCGGAATCCAGGTAAAGCCGAGTAGGGAGCGTCGAACCGGAGGCAGCGACGTCGATCTGGCGTTGGGGAAGAGTCGATCTGGAGGTGGCGATGTCGAGGGAGCGTTAGCAAACTCGGGTGCACTCGAGCGACAAGAAGCAACCCGAGCTCCGGGCGACGCGAAAATCACGAGGTAGCAGGGCTCGGGAGGCGGCGGTGTGAAAAAGAAGCGCGAATCCGGCGACAGGCGGGCCGGATCCGGCGGTTGCACCCGGATCCGGTGGCAGAAGATTCTGGCGGCGTGAAGCCGATGTGAAAACCAGCACAAAGCTCGCACGAGTGGGCGGCAGCGGTAGTAGAAAGAAAAAACAGAGGACACGGGGAGGGTGGCAACGGCGGCGGCAATAGTAAAACCCTAACCCTAACCTCACTCTGATACCATGTTATGAATAGCGCTTGTATTAATCAAGATGCCAATGGACCAATATATATACAAGTACAACTATAGCATATATGCATATAACCCTTTATACAACAGGAAAAATACTCATGTAATAATACACATCTAACATACGTGAGGGCTGAGGTTAGGGTTGGGTGGTGGATGGGCACGGTGGCTCTGATACTATGTAGTTATTTTTGGAAATAATTGTGTGTTGTCCCACAGGAGTACAGGACCACCACACCTTTTATTTATAGTCTCAAGATACAATCTAACTCTAGCAGAACTTCTTTATTAGACTCAAACACGAACTCTCCAATATAATGTATCACCCTTTTTTTCCTTGGGCCACCATGCGCTAGTGCAGGATAATCTGCAGGCCGAGTCCTTGGTTCACTGCTCCTCTGCTTGTTGTGCCAGCTGTTCCTGTGAAAAAGCAAACGAGATTTTTTTGAATTGTTAAAAAAAAACATACGGAAAGCTTAAATGTATACCAGCTTAAAGAACTGTCATTTTTTTTCGGAGCAAGTTGAACCACAATTATCAGTACTTTTGAGTATTCGAAGATGTCACCTCTATTTCTAAATGTACAGTGCAACACAGAAGAATTTCATGCAGGTATAACTATAAGATATAGTGTGTTCTCTTTTCTGTCCAGTCGAAAACATACTTCAGGCTTAATCATCTTGCAAATATATCCACAAGTTGTGGCTTGTGACTACACAAGAAATGGCAGAAAGGTGTAGCTGCCAAAACAAAACTATTCTTCATAAATGGCACAACAATTTGTAGGTTGTAGCAGGAGAAAAGAGCAAAACTTTTTAGTACCTCATTTACAAAGAAGGCATGGAATCCGTAAGGAACCCGGTTTGGTAGCTCAACAACTGCTACCGGATCAGCAGACATTGTCTTTGCATCAATCACATTTACTTCTGATTTCCTGCATCCACCGTATAAATGTCAAATCAAAGCTTAGTGACAATGTAATTCTAAAACTGAGAGATAAGAGAACAAGATGTTGGTATGTTGAGTTTTGACATAAAAAGTACTGGGTGTTCAGCATCTAAGGCTTGCTATGTGGGTTGACACTAAAGCAATTAATTATGCATCGGCCCTGAGTGAGGTAGGGAAGGAAAGGAGTACCCTGTATTCTCGTCATGCACAAAGAATATCAAATAACCATCATCTTCTTCTCCAGATGCACCTGGCTGCTTAGGTACAAAAACTGCCTCTGAACCGAATCTACCAGGTCCCAAGTCATATATGCCTCTCACATTACCTCCCACTTCAAGTTGTTTCTTGCCACTCTCTGGTTCAGCATGCAGATCAAATTTTATGATGCCAGTCACCTTTGCTGTGCTGTCAAGTATAGTGCAGTAGACGTACCGCTGCTTTCTGCTTTCAACAAGGTAACCAAGTAAAAAGTAGGGTAGCTTCATGAAGCATCTAAATGCAAGATTGAAATTGAAACTTCCAATAGAAGTACCTGCCAGTGTAGCTCTCATTAATTCGAGGAAAATCTACAGCAGAAACAGACAATTGCTTTTGTGAAGCAGTACCGGTTTTCATGTTGAATCTCATCTCATACCTACAAAATATAACATCAGGCCAAGAATTGCATTACAAGGAATTAAAATAAAGATTGAGATTGCAGGTATATACAGCTCATCCCCAAGGTCCTCAAGCTTGTCATCCCCAAGGTTCACCTTTTCCAAATCTGGATTCTCGAGGCGGCAGCTAATTAGAATGACTTCGTCACCCTCTTCCCAAGAATTGGCTGTAAGGAGATATTTTTAGTGATCAGTTCACTAAGAAGACTATCTGGAATGAAGTACTGATAATATCATTTCCTCAGAGTTGATAACTGTTCAAATTAGATTGTGCAGTGCATGGAGCTGCATAGTCTAACAAAGTAACAAGAAATGGCTCTACCTTTGGTTTTCTTCTTCATATTGTCGTCTGATTGTTTCTATGCAGATTTTCATCATTAAGTCGTTTAAGCAGATGCCTGCTATTCATTCTCCAAAATTATCTTCTTTTTCCCTTTTCTCACTATTTGCTTCTGTTTTTTTTTTTGCTCTCACGTTGCAAACAAAGCACTCCTTATTTTGATATGCCAAGAGTAAATGCTAATAATTCATCCTCATGAACAGGCTGATATCAGTTCCATTTCTGCCCAAGTGCCAAACAGCTTTGCTAAGATGATAAAGAACTACCCGAAAAATCATATTCTTTCCCCCTTTTTTCAAGTTTACAATACATTCATCTGTTCGCTGGGTATATTGTGAATTCATGATAAATGATATAAAAAGAATACATTCAGAGTTCAAGAAGAAGGTTGCAGATGGCATACCATTATGGAATATGAAGCAATTGGGGAGTTCAAACCATCTGATGTGTTTGTCGTCCTTTTCATATCGTGGGAGTATACCAAAACGAGCTTTCTTTGTAGAATCAAACTTGTAGATAAACTCACCATTCTTCACCATTTCCTTTATACAAGAATGGAGAACAATAGAAGTCAATTATGAAGAGGTGTATGCAGGGAAAAAAAACCCGGCCGGTAACCGCTAGTTACCGGCTGGGGTCCGGGATACAAAATCCCGGCCGGTTTTCCTGGGTTTTGCAAGTCCAAATTCTAAATTTCAAATTTTGACTGGTTTCTAATCAAATTCAAACGAATTTCATTTGGATTTTTCCTGGGAAAACCGGTAACCGGCCAGTTACCGTTCCTAGCCAACAACCGGGAAAGTGCATGGCTCCGGTTCTTTTATCCCTGGGTGTATGCACCATTAACCAACTGCTAAAACGAACACATGATCTATCCCATGCAACAAATATTCGCTATGACATCCTTCGACTAAATGTAAAAAAAAGGTGCGGAAAAAACAAATGTAAAGAAGGCATTTCGCATGTTAATCTTAAAAAAACATGTGCATGGATGTTCCCAAGGATCCTTCATGCTTAATACTCGTTTGTTGGATGATCTGGAAGGAGCGAAATCAAAGGATTTTAAATAATAAACCTCTTCTATCGATCAGCTGCTTCTGCTCACGATTAGCAAGCACCGCACCTGGCGTCTGGCATCGGCGACGAGTCTGGTAGCGCAAGCTGAGGAGTAGTAGTTTTTCGGTCGTCTTTTGTTTTCGGTTTGGCCTCAAGCCAACTCTCTTTCTATTTCTTTTTCCTTTTTCCTTTTTGGTTTCTTCTTCGCTGTATCCTTTTCGGTTTGTCTTTGTTTTTTTTCCTTCGACTTAATAAAATGATGTGCAAAGCTTTTGCACTTCCTCAAAAAAAAAAAAAGCTGTGTTGACTAAAGTTGTACAAGCTGAAACAGTCTTCCCAGATTTTGTCCAACAGGTTCTGATTGGCAATGATGTTCTTCAGATGTACAACAAACCATACTATGTTTATTTACTGACACAAGGGGCAACAATTAATCATTAAATTGTCTATGTTGATGACATTGTCCACAAATTGCTAAGAGTGTGCATAAACATCACGCACCTTTGGTCGGAACAACACAGGGAGGTCCATGAAAATAGAATAATTCTCTGTGATGGCAAAGTCATGCATCATTACAGATTCAGGTATTGTTATTGGCACAGGATCAAGCATAACTCCGTCCTTGGTAATGACCCGGTATGTACAATAAGGAGGTTCATGTGAGTATCCAAAGGTGAACATTTCATCTGAAAGAAGGGTAAATACAACATTTAACATTATTGTCAGGGGGGGGGTAAAGAAAGCACAAAATAGTACGAGTCACTGTAATTTACCTGTAAATGGGTCAACCTTTGGATGAGCAGTGAAAGAATGTTTCAACCTTTTGTCATAATCCAACAATCCAAGAGTTTGCAAGTCTCCATCTTCAAGGACCTTAACAACATCTGAAAACCAACATAGAAACTCATGTTCCACAGGTGCATAACTATCGAGATGGATGTGGGATTTGTGGATGATAACAAGTTGCAATAAGCTGTAACAATTATCACAATATGTACACGTAGTTTTCATAGATGTAAGTTGAAAATAAATTCATGTAGCATGCACAATTTGCCATGAGAAAATATCAGCATTCCTATGGTAGATGGTATATGACAACAATCCCCCACAACATACCGTGCTTGGTGTCTTACACTACATACGAAATGATAATTGTGCACAACATATAATGCAATAATTACTCAGGACATACTTTATACTGCTTTACAAATATCAGCAATTTGATTTCTTTACTATTTTTTGTTGTTGGCCACAAGGCAGGTAACGTTTCTGTTCAGTTTTGGGGAAATTTCACCGGTTTTATATCTACACAAAAGTTAGCTGACACAATCACAACTGCCAAAAAAGGCCCCATACTGTTGCATTTCCAATGGCAAATGTACGTGGATATGGAAAAAATGTGTTAAAAGGGTTGAGAACTTACAGGGCTTATCTACTTCCGACAGGGCCATGAGTTTACCATGATGATATATAAGTGCAGTATTAGCTGAAAAAGATAGGTAACGGATAAACAAATTGCCACTACAATTAAATTGTCATGAAAGATATGTAGATATACATTATTCAGTGACAGATAAATGCCCTGTATAAGTGACAGACACTGCATAAGATAAAGAGGCACCTGTCCCAGATCCATAAGTAAAATCCAAGACTTTGAGTTTTTTCCGAAGCTGTTGCATTTGGACCATAAACAATCCAAAAAACCCCTTCAGATCTCCAATCTGTAAATATCAAGGGGAAAAAATCACATGCATGTACAGCTGATTTTGTAGATGGCCGTCACTAAATGTCAGGACCGGATGTGGGTTCTGTCACTAAACCCACCAGGGATGGGTTTTGAGCTATTAGGATCAATGTTACCCTTAAATTGTCGGATGGTACGATGTAAAGATTATTCATGAGATTATCATTTATTGATGCCATCAGCCAGAATAAACCAATGTTGAAAGTCCAAACAGGCAGTCAGTGTAGCAGCAAAGAAACTAAGATGACATCACAAGAGGTCTATATGGAGATATGGCAAGTTGACAACTGACAAGCAGAGGAAATTAACAAACAAAAGTTCAACATATTGTAACCCTAGATGAGAGCACAGGCAGATTTGCAAGCACCAAAAGTATACTAAAGAAAATTATGTTGGGCATCTGATTAGCTATGTCATTAAGAACTAAGCTGATTAAAAACAAATATTTCCCAAGCACAAATGATGGATTAAGTTAAACATATGCATAGTATGTATTAGAATCTTAATAAACCAAGTAGAAAAGTTACACTCACCAATAAGCTAAACAGAACACACTTTGGAGACGGAGGGAAGAAAGTATCACAGTAATAATTGGCTAATTGCTAAGAACATATTCAGGTTTTTGAGTCAAACAAGTAAAGTTACCTTCATAAATTTTGCTCCACCAAAATACTCTTCTTGCTTGAGGCGAGAAGTCTTCACATATCTTGATACATAGGTAGCTTTTCCATCTTTAATTCGCATTGCATGGATCATTCTGTAATAAACAATGAAGATCTTATGCACATATAAAACAGTTTGCAAATCCTAATGATTATTCACATTACTTTCTTCGTTACATTCCTATTATCTCTATCCAAAAAGAAAAGGAGAGAAAATTTGCTCAGTACTATCCAAGGATCAAAGAACCGTTTCCGGAGGGAATCCTACGGCCGTGATGAACGGTAACCGCCGATTCATCGAATTCGGATGAAATTCGCATGAATTTGCTTTAAAACCAGCCGAATTTCGAAAATTGAAATTTGAATTTGCTAAACCGGAAAGAAACCGGCCGGGATTGGTTCTCCCGGTCCCATCGGTAAGACCGGCTACCAACGGTAACCGGCCGGGATTTTTTTTCCTTGGTACTATCACAAAGATGCAAAATGGAAAATAACACATCGCATGTTAGGTTGAAAAGTGGGGTGTTGTGGTCGTTGGTTGGATACAGATCTGAGGATCGAGGGTAGGGCACTCGCCCTCATCTAACCACCAGCAGAGCTCTTCCCTGTCGAGGTAGCGAGGCTTTGAAGCCTGACTAGCCAGGAAGGCGAGGATCGCCCTCCAAGCTCGGCCAGGACTCTTCCTGACGAACAAGGAGACTCTAATCTTTAGTTAACGGGTTAAGAACTAACTTTGTTTATTTCTTTGCTTTCTTGATGATGGATACATGTTATCCTTTTTATAGAGACGATCCGACTTGACCCCTAAGAAATAATCTATAAGAAAACTTATCTCTAACAATCCAATCTAATAATAACTTGCCTAATTAATAGATATTACCAAACACTCAATAGACAGATTCCTAAATAACAAATCCTGCCTAATACCTACGCTCTGATTCGCAGCATGCTACAAGACGCACTTGCATGCATGCTATAGTGCACGCAGACTACTCTGATTGCCAGCGGATATTGGACCGTTCAAGGGGCCTAACACATTGATGGCATTTTTCAACTGAAGTGATTTTTGCAATGGTACAGAGCAATTATTACCCCACCACCCAAAAAAAAAGATTATTCACATGCTTATCATTTCGCCTCCATGTTTTACTTTTTTCATGAGGACCGAAAACGATCAAACTCCATATGGAATGTTATTATTAAATCGATCATCCAAAGATGGCATGGTGTCAATTGTACATCACTTCATTATTTTGTCACCAACCGAGTGGAGGAACTTCATGGAGTGTTAATTTTGATAGCTGATAGACGTGAACTACTTTCAGAACTCTATGGATAACTTCAACTGCAATTATATAGTGCTTCTGAAATATTTAGACAACCGTGCATAAATTCCGTGCCAACACTTACAACATCAATTAGTCATTTAAATAGAATAAAATAGTTATGTCATCTATGTGTCTAGATATTTGGACAACCATGCATAACTAGGGGGTGCAAACGAAGCGGATAATTCCCGTCCGACCAATCGACCAAAGGCTCACAGGACGAATACGGGATAGAGAAATAGGTATCCAATACTATATGTGTCCGACTTCAACTCCGTGGAAAAAATACAGAATAAGATACAGAATGAATGATATTCGTCAGTATATGTCCGTATGTTAGATGGTATGAGTAAAGCCTGTTGTGACTTCACTTAGGAACAAGATAACAGATAGGTGAGGTTGCTACATCTGAGTAGGCAGGGGATATTGAGTGTTTTTCTTCGATATCTCAGTGATTAGTCTCTCTGTGTTCACTTTGATTGCACTCCTACTATCCAATGTCCTGTGTAGGGTGCAAAAGAAGTGGATAATTTCCGTCCAACCAATCGACCAAAGGCTTGTGGAGCAAATACGGGATAGAGAAATGGGTATCTGACACTATTTGTGTCTAACTTGACTTTGAGAAAAAAAATACGGAATAAGATACAGGATGAGCGATACTCGTCCATATCTGTTCGATTGCACCCCTATGCAAAACATGCATAACAAGAGAACTAACATTTGCAACATCAAGAAGTGATTCAAATAGAATATATCATCCACTCAAAATATAAACACACAAGAAGAGCCACAAAGATAAAATTTGCAACATATGAGGGAACCACTCTAGTCGTACATAAAAACTTTTCAGATTAAGAAAACAAATGCTCAACGAACAGGAAAATATTTAAACTCTGCCATGTTGAAAGAAAAGCTTTTTACACAGGGTCCAGTTTCTTTTGCAAAACACATGCTAAACTTGAATATGCTTATGCCAAATACTGACTAGATGTATACAATCTGCCCCCAAAACCATTTTGTACTATTTACCAAATATAAGATTAACCTGCACAAACCTCACTTGAAGATGCATTGTCTCGGAAAATAAGGTATTGTATGTCATATTTGCAAAGGAAAAGTCAAAATATTACTATACGTAAAATTGCAGCAAAACTGTCTTTCAAATCGTGTAAAAAGACATGTATCGGTAGTTTCAATACAGATTGAAAACATCAAAATATAGTTCAAAATAAAAGTAAATGTTCTTTGAAATTTGAGCTGTGATAAAATACATCCACCTAAGAAACCATAATATGAAGTTCTAACTTCTAAGAGAGACTCCATCAAACCATGAGCTATAGAATTGTAGATTTATACAATTTGAACAATCAGCTCCAAATCCTCGAAGTTATAGTTCTAATTAAAATTGCCCGAAAACCGTGGGCTATAGTACAGGTACTGCCATCGAAATATTCAAATTTAGATAAAGCTAACATTGCCTTAAAATAGCTAAAGTTAAATTGCCTTCAAACTGTGATCTGTAATATCATAAATCTGCCCTTGAAACAATAAAACGAAGTTCCAAGACAAAAATGTATGAAAACAAATCATTGAAGTAAAGTTGAAGTAATTTTTTTCTCAAAAACTGTTATGCCAAATCTGGCACTGAAGCATCAAAATTTAGATAAAACTAAAATTGTGTTAAAGTCATGAGCTATAGCAAGTCAAATCTACCCCTGAAAGTACAAAGTGATGTTTTTTTTGAAAAAAGGCATCGAACCATGAGGTATAACATGGCTATTTGCATTTAAGATCTTTTTTCTTTTTCTTCTTCTTCTTCTTCTTCTTCTTCTTCTTCTTCTTCTTCTTGCAGAACCACCTCAGCACTTTGAAGCATAGCTCGAAGTTTAAGTTGTCAACAACTGTGAGCTATATTTCACATATGGCATCGAAGCATTGAAATTTAGAAAATACTAAGAATCATGATCTATAGCATACCAAATAAATTGTTCAAAAAATTGTCCCAGAACTGTCTATAGTATGGAAGATTTGCACCGAAGAATAATTTTGCCAGATTTGCTCCAAAGCTCTGAATTCCAACTCTAAGTAAAACAGAGGAAAAACATGACCTATAGTATGGTAAATCTGGTGTTGAAATTTTGAAATATAGACAAAACTAAAATTGCCTAAAAACCGTGAACTATGGTATAAATATAATACATCTGCTGCTGAAACCAAAATGAAGTTCCAAGAAAATTTGCATGAAACCATGAGCTATAGTATGTTGAATTTGCACCACAGAACAAGTTTTTGCAAATCTGGACCAATTCTTTGAAACATAGATCTAAGTAAAATTTCTTGTAAACCATGAGCTATAGCATGCCAAATCTGGCCTGGTAGCATTGAAACTTAGATAAAACTAAAATTGTTTTAAAACCGTAAGCTATAGCAAAGACACATCTGAGCTTGAGACCAAAAAGATAACCTTTCAAGAAAAATGGCATCAAACCATGAGCTGGCATATTTGCACCAACGATCATTTTCTACAGAACTGCTCTGAATTTAGTATTGCTAACACGGTGCTGAAATATTGAAATTTAGAAAAACAAAACTAAAATAGCTGTAAAACTGTGACCTATAGCAAGCCAAATCTGCCCCTGAAACTACAAAGTGAATCTTTTCCGAAAAAAATGGCATATAGTATGACATAATTGCACCAAAGACCACTTTTGGCATATCTGGCCCAAAACCTTTAAAACATAGCGCAAAGCTTATTTTACAAAAAATTGTGGGCTACACTATTGCAAATGTGGCGTCAAAACAGAAAACATTGAAATTTAGAAAATACTAAAATTGACACAGAACTGTGATCTATATCGTGGCTAATATGCCCACGAAAAAGTGATATAAAGCTATAAGAAAAAATTGACTAAAAAATGCGAGCTGCAGTATGGAAGACTTGCATTGAAGGAAATTTTGATCTACTCCAAAGCTTTAAGGTTCAGTTCCAATTAAGTAAAGCTGAGAAAATACCATAAGCTATAGCATAGCAAATCTGGCATTAAAACTTTGAAACATAGGCAAAATTGAAATTTCTTTATAACTGAAATACAGTGTAATGCGTAAGTCGATGAAACCACAAAATGATGCTGTAAGAAAAATTGC
The DNA here is from genome assembly GCA_036346405.1 of Phyllostachys edulis. NCBI lineage: Eukaryota > Viridiplantae > Streptophyta > Magnoliopsida > Poales > Poaceae > Phyllostachys > Phyllostachys edulis. The sequence continues at coordinate 681,380 of CM070567.1, forward strand.
ATGATAACCATGAGCTACAGTATGCCAAATTTGCATCGCAGAACAACTTTGGCAAATCTGGTCCAAATATTTGAAGCATAGATCCAAGTAAAATTTCTTGGCAAATCTGGTCCGAATGTTTGAAGCATAGTTCCAAGTAAAATTTCTTGTAAATCGTGAGCTGTTGCATGCCAAATCTGGATTTGTAGCTTTAAAATTTAGATAAACTAAAATTGCCCTAAAACCGTGAGCTACATCAAGGCAGATCGGCCCTTGAAACCACAAAGTGAATTTTTCCCAAAATGGCATCAAGTCATGAGCAATAGTATGACATATTTGCACCAAAGAAAATCTTTTGCAGAACTTCCTGAATCTATGAGGTGTTGCTAATGTGCCGTCAGGCATTAAAATTTAGGGGTGGAAACAAAAATTGCCATAAAACCGTGACCTATAGCAAGCAAATCTACCCTTGAAACTAAAAGTAAATTTCCCCCCAAAAAAATGTCATCAAACTATTGAAACTACAAGTAAATTTCCCCCAAAAATGAGGTACACCATGGCATACTTCCACCCAAGATCCTTTTTTTCAGAACTGCTCTAGAACTATGAAGTATTATTGATATAGTGTTGAAACATTGAAATTTAAACAATACTAGAATTTTTATAAAGCCATGACCTATAGCAATGCAAATCTGCACCTGAAACTATAAAGAGAATATTTCCAAAAAATGGCATCAAAACATGAGCTATAGTATTGCAGATTTGGTGTCAAAACATTGAAATTTGAAAACACTAAAGTTGGCGTAAAACAGTGATCTATAGCATGGCCAATATGGCCATGAAACAGTAATACATGTTATGAATAGAGCTTGTATTATCATGAGGCCAATGGATCAATATATATACAAATTGGTGTGGTATATATACAGGTAACCCCTTATATAATGGGGAAAATACATAGCTAATAATATACATCTAACATCCCCTCAAACTTATGGTGGATCAACAACATGAAGTTTAGAGAGATAGAAGCTATGTTGGGCTCTGGTCTGCGCCTTTGTGAAGAAGTCTACCAATTGAAGTTCTGAAGACACATACTTAAGAACAACAACCTGGTCCTGTACCTGTGTCCGCATGTAGGAAGCATCAACACCAATATGCTTAGTATGCTCATGCTTTACCGGATTGGTAGCAATGCTAATAGCCCCTGTACTGTCAGATAAAAGAGGAGTGGGTGCTGAAACGGAAACACCAAAATCCTCAAGTAACCACAGTAGCCAAGTAATCTCCGCTGTCAACAAAGCCATATCTCGCAACTCAACCTCAGCACTCGAATGAGAAACTGCTGTCTGCTTCTTAGTCTTCCAAGCAATGAGAGAACCACCAAGAAGAACACAATAAGCAGAGAGAAACCGATGATCAGAGTGATCACTAGCCCAGTGGGCATCAGAATATGCCTGGAGCTGTAAAGAGTTGGAGCGAGGGAAAAATAGACGACGAGTGATGGTTCCACGAAGATATCGTAGAACATGAAGAAGATGACTATAGTGGAGCTAAGTAGGAGCAGAAACAAACTGAGTCCAGATATGCATAGGGTATGAAATGTCAGGACAAGTGACACCCAGATAAACAAGACTCCCAACAAGGTGACGATAGCGAGTAGAATCAACAAGAGGCGCACCATCAATGGACCGAAGATGAACATTAAGCTCCATAAGAGTCTCAGCGGTGTGCTGATCAGTAAGAGAAGCACAATCAAGAAGATCCTGAATATACTTTTCTTGGGACAGATAGAAGCCCTCAGGAGTAGAAATAACCTCAACCCCAAGAAAGTAGCGAAGAGGACCTAGACCAGACATGAGAAACTGCTCATTAAGACACTCCTTCACAAAGGCGATGTACTGAGAATCATCTCCAGTAATGATTATATCATCAACATATAAAAGGAGAAATGTCCGACCACGAGGCGAAGTGTGAATAAAGAGAGCAGATCATGAGCACTGGCAGAGAAACCAACTGCAGTGACAACAGAAGATAAACGATCAAACCATGCACGAGGAGCTTGCTTAAGACTGTAAAGAGATCGGCGAAAGCGACAAACTATACCCTCAGGAACAGAGTACCCCGATGGTAGCTGCATATAAACCTCTTCATGTAGCTTACCATTGAGAAAGGCATTCTTAACATCAAGCTGAGAGATGGACCATGCCCGAATAGACACCACAGCAAGAAGAGTGCGAATGGTGATCATGTGAGCCACATGAGCAAATGTCTCATTATAATCACGACCATACTCCTGCTGAAAACCATGTGCCACAAGACGAGCCTTGTAGCGCTCAAGAGAACCATCAGAGCGGGTCTTAATCTTGTAGACCCACTTGCACGTGATAGGAGTAACACGTGCGGGAAGAGAGACAATATATCACGTGCCAGTATGCTCAAGGGCAGCAATCTCCTCTCGCCATTGCATGTCGCCACTCGATGAACAAAGAACATCACGATAAGAAGTTAGTTCGGCAAGAGCCGCTAAACAAAAGCACACAGGAGGCCGAATAGACTGACGATCACGAAGAGCATATCGAGGAGAGGTCAAAGAAGATGAACCATCAGAAGAAGATGGCGCATCAGAAGAATCCTCAACTCGCGGACGACGAGTAGTAAAGAGGATAAAAAGGACGAAGGCCGGGAGGAGCCTGAAGAATCTAGACCCGCCATTATGAGTTAATGGTATATTTTGGTAATTAATGACTATCGTCTTTTGGAACTAACATTTTCCATGAGTTGGATAAATAGGTTATGTTCCATGATAATGAAGACTTTGTATGACATCATGTTTGATCGTCATCAAGTCAAGACTCGGGATGAAGGAAATCATCATGTGTTGATGGTGTTCAAGTCAAGATCCCGAAGTGAAGAAGATCATCATGTGTTGACGATATTGAAGTCAAGAGATTGGAGTAAAGGATGCATCATGTGTTGAGCGTTCAAGTCAATGACCCAGTCTTGAAGTAATGATGTGCGTCATCAAGCTTCAAGAGGATGCTCAAGGTAAAGGTATAACTAGCTAGGGCTAGGAATGTGTTACTAGTCTTTTACCGGTCTTGGTGTTTGGTTGGAAGACCGGATTGCTAGTATAGGTTGCCATACTATTAAGAGGGTCATGACTAGTAGCTTGAGTGTGTCATGTGTTGATAGTTCATTGTGCTTGCTCTAGCTCTCTTTAGCATGTTACCAATATTTGCGAATGTGTTTTGCAAATAGTTGAGGCTCATGCATAATCCTTGTAGCATGTGACTTTAGTCTGCGAATGTGTTTTGCAAATGGTTTAAGTCCATGTACTTTATTCCTTGTGGTGTGATTCTAAAAGATGGCAAATGTGTTTTGCAACTTGTTGAGAATCTCGCATTTAACCCTTGTTTGCATCTTGCAACAATTGTCAAATATGTTTTGCAAATTGAGTTGAAGCAATTTGCACAAATCGCCTTTTTGGTTCTAGGATCGATCGACCGCAGAAGGAACCCTGACCGACCGCCATGTGTTGGTTTGGCTCGACGGACTTCTGGCCGGTCGCATGGTCAAGATTTTCCTAGAAGATGTGTTTTTTTTTGGAAAAGTTGGTTCTTCTGTGGAGCGGTCTGACCGCAGGGTTAAGTTCGGACTGACTGGACCTCCGGGTCTTGGACCCGGTCAGCTTTTTCTAGAAAGATGTGCTTTTTTGGATTTGTTGATTCCTCTAAGGAGCGGTCAGACCAGCATGTGTTGTCCGGACTGACCGGGTTGGTCCGGTCTGACCGGCCGTTGGTTGGAGGTCAGATCGGATGTGTCCAACGGCTAGTTTTATAGCCGTTGGAGCAAGTGCAGTCTGACCGGCCCTGTGCCTACGGTCTGACCGGGCCTGGTTGATTTTTGACAGAATCTTTCCCAAACGGCTAGTTTTTGTGTGTGGGCTATAAATACCCACCTCGACCGGTTGTGGGAGTGTTGCTGGTGCGATTACACATTCCTTTGTGCCAAGTTCAAACCCTCTCATCTCTTATGTGCATGTGTTGCACTTAGTGAGCTTAGAGAGTAAATCTTAAGTGCATGTGTTACCTTAGGTAGTGGATTGTGTATCCATTGAGCTTAGACACTTGATTCATTCAAATGAGCGTCTCCGACTTGTTACTCTTGGTGTTTGTCGACACCTAGACGGCTTGGAGGAGTTGCGTCGGTGATCTTCTACAAGAAGGTTGTGAGAAGACCCAGACGGTTTGTGAGTGGTTTGGTGCTCGCCATCTTCGGAGTGGAGGAAGAGCAACCCCGAGTGGATCGAGGTGTTGGTTCAAGTTATGAGCCGGTCTAAGTGGTTGGACTTACCTCGGAGGTGTTGGCTTAAGTTGTGAAGCCGGTCCAACGTGACTAGGCTTACCTCAACGTGGATTAGGGGAGACTGGCAAGTCTCCGATCACCACGGTAAAGCATCATCGTGGTTCGCTTCTCTCGACGCCGATACACTGCGGAGGCGCCATATCGCAGATCCCGACACGACGGTACGGATATACGATCGATATCGACGGAAGTATCGGATTCTTTTAATTAAAAAAGAAATGCAATTCCGACACGCCCCGATACACCCCGATACACCGACACGGCCTCGAAAGAAGCCCGGCCGTGGCAACAAAAGTATCTGCTTCGCCCAAGCCCATGGAAGATATATTACCTAACCTCCCTCATGGCCAGATCAAGACCCTGTGAAGCGCCTCCTCCCGCCTCCTGCGTAGTCGAGAGGCGAGCGAGCCGCGTGGCGCAGAGAGCGGCGACGGCGAGGCAGCGGCGACCAAGTGAAGCGGGCCCTCCTCCGCTGGCAAAGCATGGGGACCTTGTTTCCTCCATGACCGGGCGACGGATGACCAATGAGGGCGGGCGGCTCTCCTCCTCCGCTCCATCTTCGCGCCACCTCCTCCGCGACCATCTCCTCCGCGCAACAACAAAGGCCTCTCTCTCTAAGATCCGTGGAAAGTGGGAAACCGAAAGAGTTGGAGATGGTTAGATGTGGCTTGTGGTGGTGGGGATTGAAGATGGTTGTTGTTGCTAGTGGGGAGATGTGGGCGTGGTGGTGGGGATTGAAGGTGTTGCCTTGTTAGGATCGTGGGAGATGTGGCAGGTGGTGGTCCTTAATATATAACTTGATTGATGTAGCTCACACTAAACTTGAAATATATACTTACAGCCTATATCGTCAGTACATTGATAAACCTTGACTCAAAGTCTCAAACTTATCAAGTATCTCATTTTATATTTTTACTATTTTTTTACACACACACACACACACACACATATATATATATATATATATATATATATATATATATATATATATATATATATATATATATATATATATATACACATCCAGATCGCCAGATCGGGTTTTTTGAGAAATAGGGTATCGCCAGATCGCCAGATCCAGATCGCTCGCATTCTGCAGATCGTGATCGGTGCATCATAGTTCGCCTTCTTGTGCTTTACTTTGTACAATTTACATTCCTTGTATTAAATTGCTTACATGTCTTAGTATGATTGCTTTCTTTGTCAATAATCTTATATTGTTGGTGCACTTAGTCAAAACTAGATGATTTAGGTTTTAATTGTGAAAAACCGATTTGATTTACAATTTCACTTTAGAAATCGGTTTTAGCTAAAGAAGTTTTTAAAACCTCCTATGCACCCCCCTCTAGTTGGCCTCCTTGATCTTCTGAGCCTCCGGAGAGGGCAGCGGGCGTGCGAGACGGTGAGGAATCAAGAGGCCAAAGGTCGTGATGGAGATGTGGTGACTATCGGGGTGGCGGCGCTACAAGCAACGGGCAGTGGTGGCATGCGGGCGGCTAATGGCGGCGGCGATGGGTCCCAGCGGCGGCCGTTTCGGTGGTAACGAGGCGAAGCTCGAGCGACTCGGGAGAAGGCCGATTCTCAAGCCCGCTCTCCGATCTGTTTTTCCCGAGATGAACCCGACGACGACGACTTAACCCGGCAATGCGGTGACCGGCGATGAGCGGCAACGGCGAGAAGTCGGCGAAGAGGATCTAGGCGACGGAGAAAGACGCCGAGGATCCAGCAAAGCCAAGCGGCGGCGGCGGCGGGCAACTTATCAAAACCCTAGGTATGGCTCTAATACCATGTTATGAATAGAGCTTGTATTATCATGAGGCCAATGGACCAATATATATACAAGTTGGTGTGGTATATATGCAAATAACCCTTTATATAATAGGAAAAATACACCGCCAATAATATAAATCTAACAATATAAAGTTGTATGAAAAATTGTTCTCAAAACAGGAGAACATGGACAGCACTACAGCTAGATCTATAGTATTCCAAATGGAAGAGGTTATATTACATACCCATCTCCATCAAACCTGCCAAAAAAAAAAACAAAATAAGAAATCAATTAGAAATGTGATGCTTAATTATTGGAAGCAACAGGTGTCTGATGGACATTTGCATTACAAAAGAGAGTGCTACTGCACTAGAATTGTGTGCTCACTTACGTGTGCATCAAGGCAGATGTGTAAATGCACATACGGATGACTTTTAGATTTGATAAAACTGTACTGTACAGTTTCTTCTGGTTTAGTATGATTTGTTTAAATGCCCTTATGACCACAAAAGTGATGCTTAACCTTTCGAAGGAAACTGGAACAATGACCGCTGACCAGAATAATGTCTTTAAGAAAGGAAAATTGTCATCAAGAAAGAGTCAATACCAATGATGCCCTGCGACAGGGACAAACTTCGGATTGGACCCCACCCTGACAAATTCTCCATTCAAGCACTCCTGTAGACGGCCAAAAAGGAACACTATGACCAAAATGTAATTTGCTTCCAGAAGAAGTTTGATCAAAAGGTCAGATCATGTCTCTACCAGACATAACTCGAATTAGCCAGTGAAGATAGTAAGATAAGACTAAAAGGAATTTTCACCACAATCAAAAAGGTAAACATGCTCACAGACACGTAGTTGGCTAGGATGTATTTCAATTTTCAGTATGAGCCATCTGTCTGGCATTATAATTTGTACAATTGTGATCCCTACGATATGCTTTGTTAGAGAAATTTTGAATTGAGAAGAATCGCCCCCAACAATGTAAGGTGAACAAGCTGCAACTTCAGTGAAATCCAGGGCGTTACGGCTCGCAGTTCTTTTAGAGACTTTGGCAGCAATCTTTCCCTGTCACATCGTACCCATTTTTCAGAGATCACTGTTTTCTGACTTTACCACTTAAGTTAGGAGAATGCAAAGGGTTAAAAACAACACCAATGAAGAGGATGCAAGCAGACAGGAGGAGAGAAGAAGAGGGATGGAAGATGAGTAGTAATTAGTTTTGTCCAGTAAATTAAGAAAACCAAGGTACATGTATGTCTCGGTTGAGTAAAGAAATAAAATGTCAATGTGTCACTCCTAAGCATTTTGTAATCCAATGAATCTTTGACGGTTGACTAACGATGTAGGACTAGTATAATCTCAACTGAGGATTTGGACTTGTGTCCGTCGGGCCTAAGGGCATACAAAGTTGTACTATTTATAGGAGAGCTAGCTACAGAATGTCAGTTTAGAGGGGAGCTGAGCTACAGGATTTTTTAATGGGAAAAAGAAGGGATTTTGACCGACGGCAGATGTAGGAGCCGCAATGGCCGGTACAGCATAACTGGTGATTGACAGGTCAGTCCTGTATGTATGTACGAACAATTGAAAGAGTAATTAAGGAGGGGGGACTGACATACTGGGAGGTGGACGCAGCCGTAACAGCAGGTAGAAAGTAGTGGTTTAAACGAGTGAGTTATATAATATTGCGTGTTATGCGAATATATTTTGTTATATTTGTACATGTATTTTGGTTGTTATGTGTGTTGACATATTGTATATCGCTATCTCTAATGGAGTTGCAATACAGCGTTTTGTCTATACATTTCAAATCACATAAAATCATGAAACCCAAATTTCTAAAACCTAAAATCGAAATTTTCGCGACCTAAATCCTAAATTTTCAAAACAACACCAGAACACATATAAAATTGCCGAAACATTACACAATCAAGTTCACTGTGTGAGGAGCCTTCAAAATAAAATTAATAATTTTTAGAGCTTATTTTCTATATTTACAAATTCGTACAAACATGACACTTATATAAAATAGCGATACAAATTCTGAAGGAATAAAATAATGGTAAATTTACACAAGCAAGTACACGGTATCGGGAGACTCCATAAAAAAATTCATAATTTTTTGAACTCATTTGCTATATTTTAAAATTCTTACCGATTTCAGTCTAATCCTACCCTAGCCTAACCTAAGGTGACGATGCTATTTCTGTAAATACGCGCGATCTATGATCATTTGTGTAAATATGGTTTCTAAACGTGATGCATCTGCCAAAAATCGGTTGATTGACAGGTCAGTCCTGTATGTATGTACGAACAATTGAAAGGGTAACGAATTAAGGGGGAGATAATTAAGGAGGGGGCTGACATACCGGGAGGTGGCCGCGGATGGGGAGGTCGGGGACCGGCGGGGTCTCGTCGCGGACAGGGGCGAAGTTGCCGGAGAGCCAGTGGAGCGGCTTGGACTTGTCGTGGCCGAGGCGGACGGCGGCCCACTCGAGCAGGTCAAGCGCCCAGGAGGCCACTCCCTTGCGTGGCCACGGCGTCGGCACAACCACCACCTTCCTCTCTTGATTCTTGTTGGAATTCTCCTCCACGGCTGCTCCTCCTCCTGCCATGGCCGCCGCCGCCGCCGGTAGTGGCTACTACTGGTATTGGCTCCCTACTGGTAATGAATACGATTCGGGCTTGTGGTTGGGACGGCTGGCACTAAACTGTCGTTGCCTGCTAGATACCTCGGCTGGCACTAAACTGTCGTTGCCTGCTAGATACCTCTCCTCCTCCGCCTCCTCCATGTTTTGTCATCAGCGTATCAGCCACACCACCCACTCCCACTCGACTGAGAGAGAGAGAGACGGCAAGGCATCAGCGACTCAGCGTCAGCGTTAGTGGCCTTGTGTCGTTTCCATGATTCCATCCATCAGCCACACCACCTGCTCCCTCTGTCTGGATCCCATCGTGCCGTGTGTTGAATTGAATACTACAGGTTGGGATTATACGTCGCCCAATTTAGAACCCAATTTAGAAAGAATTTGTCCCAAGTTGGACAATTATGTCCTTATCATGTTGCTTCTCCAACCCATCTCCTTCGGTTCGCTGAGCAAGGCTGCACTCGTCGGCGAGCCTCTGACCACCGGCCATCACCGGTTAGCTTACCGTCATGTCTACTCGCAACAGCACATCTCCTCTTTCGTCGTTCCTCCGTGAGGCCTCCACTCCCTTCTCTCTTTCTAGAGGGCCAGTGGGTCCAGCTTTGGCCACCGAAATGATCTTTTCTTGTCGGCGCTATGTCCCACCTTGACCACTTGTTTGGACATGCGGCTTGAGTCACCAATTACTACCACAATGGTGTCAAACTGGCGTTATGTCCCACTAGGGCTCGTCTCGACCACCACTATGTCCCATCGCTATAGATAAGTATGTAACACGGGGCCCAAAATTGAACAGCACATGAAACATCCGAAAATACTTTTCACACTTGTCTTTCCACACTCTTGGATGCTCTCCATTGAACCTTGGAAAATCGGTCTTAGGCATCGGAACTCCTGTCTTTAGTAATTGAAATGTCCCGAGTCTCCCCCATCCTTTACCTCCACTGCTCCCATATCATGAGTGGCGGGAAGTTGTAATAAAACTCCCCGACTTGGTTGTGCCTTGCAGAATAACCTGACCCATGAGACATCTCCTCATTTCGTCGTTCCTCCGAAGTGAGGCCTCCATCGGTTGGTCTCTTCTCTCTTTCTAGAGGGCATTGTCATCAAGGAGGGTCCGATTGAGGGTTCGCTCCTTTTCGCCACGATTGCCACCGTCATCACGCGCTATGTCCAGTATTGAGAAGAACGAGAGAAAGGTAGGTTGGGGAAAGTTTATATCTTTCTTCGATGATTCGTTTCTCCCAGTTGTTTGCCTTCAAGAAAATGTAACCAGGCGCTATTACATATGGCCCACTTATGTCCCACTAGGGCTGACACGTCTACTCTCAAACACACCACCACTATGTCCCATCGCCATGTAACACTAGGGCTCGTCTCGACCACCACTATGTCCCATCGCCATGTAACACGGGGGGCTCAGGCCAGAGATGAGAGAGGGGGGGGGATGTAGCCTTGAAGAGGAGCAGTGGCCATAAAGGCAGCACAAAGGAATTGTAACTTCTCTACCTCTCACTCTATGGATTCCTTTGGAGACCTGTGAGAGATTTGATATAGATTTGGGGGGATTCTAGGGAGCTCGTGGGTATTGTCTTACTTTGGTTTCATGCGATTAGAGAAGAAGCTTGAGTTGGGAAGAGCACGAACCATGGCCACGAGATGAGCTGGGAAGAGCACAGCCATGGGAGGAGGTGGCAAGTTGTAAGATAAGGAAGGTGAGAAGGTAGAAGAGATGCGCTCACCGGTGTCGAGAACGACGCAAACGTTCCCGCGAAATCAAGGAGCGATGAAGCTCGGGTTTGCACAGAATGGAATGTGGGCGAGCTTAGAATTACAGTGTGCGCGCTAGGGCTTAAGTAGCTAGGACAAACACACAAGAAAAGCGGCGAGACGCCAGTGGCAGCGCGAGAAACTCATGGTCTGCTCTGGGTCTCTCCGCCAGCGCGGGAATAAGGCGCCATGAATGGGGTAGCTAGCATAGGCGGGGGCTGGACAGGGTAGTTAGGCGCAAAACGGGCGTAGAGAAAACAACAGCAAGCAGAGCGGAGCTAGCGTGGCGAGCAAAGCGAGAGCGAGGTGGACGAAGGACCACGACGAGTGGGTCACATTGTCAAGAAGCCCGGAGCGGGCGGTGTGGGCTAGAGCTAAGATGGAAATGGGCTGGCTCAGATGCGTCCCAAAAGGGTGAGCGGGAATTCAAAAAAAGTTTTTGAATTACAAAACTGGCTGAGTCTTTGCCAAATTTTTTAACCTATCAAACAGACTCCAAAATTTACGAAACTTTTTGTGGGGACTTCTGACATTATATAGTTTCTCTTGTAAATTTTTTAGGACTTCATCTACTCTGTGGTTTTCTCAAAAATTCTTAAAATTTGCTGCTTATATGAGATTTCATTATTTGTTTTAAACAAATAGTTCAAGATTTCATACATAAGTAGTTTCCCATATAGAATATGCTCAAAATTATTTTTTCTATTTATTTTTATTATATATTCCCAAAAATGAAAATTTTGGGATGTTACAATATGCATGCTGACAAACTAGTTTGGCAACAGAAGAGAACATAGTAGCTAGACGAGCGGACAGGACAAACCTGTTGGTTGAATAATAATAATAATAATCTAACATTGTATGATTGGATCAGGCATGGGAATAATACAACTCTTGATCCGCCTCAGCATATCTAGTGAATCCACCGAACCAATCAATGAAATTAGAGAGAATCCACTCAAAACCTAGCTACCTCAATAATCAAGATCCCTTCCTAGCTTCCTTTGCCAATTAGGGCATGTTTGTTTCGGTTTCGGCTTCCGGCTTTTGTCCGAAAAAGCCAAAAGCCGAAACAAACGGCCGACTTTTCGTCGCCGCTTTCTCTGAAGCCGCTTCCTCATTCAATGTGTGGAAGCCGAAAGCCGGAAGCCGGCAGCGAGGTGCTTCCCGCGGCTTCCTACCACCCCTATTCCGCATTTACCCCCGAACTTCGGGGGTAATTACCCACCAAATGCCATCTAATAAAATCCACTCACCTCCTCCTCCCGCACACCCCCCATGCCTACTCCTCCTCCCACAGGAGGCCGGCCTCCTCCTCCTCCCCCCCTCCCCGCCGCCGCTGCCCTCCCCTCTTCCTCCATGGTGGTCCTCCTCCCGGCGGTCGCCGTCTTCTCCCCCGATCCGCAGATCTGGCACCTCCTCTCGGCTCCTCCAGCTCTCCTCCGACCTCCTCCTCCGCTGGCTCATGCCGCCGCTATCCACCTCCCCCGACGCGGTGCCTCCTCCCTCCTCCCCGACTGGCCCCTTCTTCTCCCCGCCTGCTCCTCCCGTGCGCCCGTCCTCCTGCGCCGACCACCTCCTCCCCGGCAACCTCCTTCTCCTTCTCCCTCTACCCCACCTCCTCCCCGGCCACCTCCTTCTCTCTCTACCCCGCGGCGGCCACCTCCTCCCCAGCAACCTCCTTCTCTCTCTACCCCGCTCCTCCCTGACCATCTCCTCCCCAGCCACCACCTCCCCTGGCTACCTCCATCCATGAATTGCTTGTTATTTTCATCAATGAATCCATGAAAATGATGAATTGTGTTTGCTACTACTTGTTTGCTTGAAGTTCAATTAGACAAGAACATTGGTATGTTTTGGATGATTATGCTTTATGCTAGTTACTAGTAGGAAGTTTTCGTTGTCGGATGCAATTCTCATTATTACTTGTTTGCTTGAAGTTCAAGTTCCTCCAGAGCATTTTAGTTTATTTAGATATGTAGATGCATGGTATGAACTCATGGATGGATGATGAGTAGGAGATGTTTGATGGATTGTGCAACTTGTGGTAATCTGATGACATTCTGGCATTGGTAATCTGATGACATTATGTTTATTGTTATATGATGGTTTTTTTTGTTATATGATGGCTTGTTATTATCATGAAGATTGAATGATAGATTGATAGGTCAATAGTTTTAGCTAAATGGCTAATATATTAGCAGTGTTTTATTTTGATAATTTCAACATGTCCTTGTGTTATTTGACATTAGCTAACATGAAGATACGCTGCAAACTAAATCCCCACCCTGCCAATGTATATGGTCTCTCTATTCTCATTCCTAGACTTGTGTTATCTTATTGCCAATTATTATCATGTTGAATGTGAGCATGAATGTGGTACTATTATGAATTATGGTCACTTTTGGTTTGTTTGATCTGGACTTGTGATTCTATTTGAAAATGATGGTGAATTTTAGATGTTATACATGCCATATTACTTGTGCTAGCTATTACTTCTTGTTAAATGCAAACTTGGTTGTGATGTAGGATTTTTATCCATGAATCCATGATAATATTGACTTGCCTGCTTGTCCATGGAAATGTTGGCAGTGTATTTGTGCATGGACCGAAATCTCAAACTAGTACATCATTTCTTGAGTTGCTTTGTTAGACTCATTAATACCATTTTGTATTAGTCCGTGTAGTTCGCATTAATGTTTAACTGGATGTGTCAACTTGGGAAAATGATCCTAAATTCTAATTTGAATATGTTCACAAGAATAAATGCACAATGTTATTTTAAGTATATCCAGTAGACTCCATTTTGAAGCTATGTTTGCATTTCAGTTAGTTGAAAGCATAGCTGTCTTCCCTAACATGAGCTATTTGTCATTCATTTTTTTTCCTCAAGAATATTTATGTCATAATTTGAAAATAAGCCTGGAAAAAAGTGTCTAACATTGTCGATGCCGGTCCCAAGTCCCAGAAAAAAGTGGAGGGACATGAATTATCTGTTGTGTGAGTTAATTAGCACGAATTACATTTGTGAGATAAGAACTCTACAACTTGTTCCTTTGCACTTCATCTGTGCATGGACTCAGGGTCTTTCTTAACATGTGGCGAGAGATATCCTTTATGATGATGTGATTTTGGTGGATTATTCTTTCATTAACAAAGGAGTTGAAGTTGATCAAGCTGATAGTTCCCTTTTGCCTATTTTTGTGTCAAGATTGATTTTTGTATTAATTATTCACTGTAATATTTTTGTAATAATTATTTTTGATGTATTAATTATGCAATCGTAATAATAATTTATTGTGATTATTTATTGTAATTATTTCTGTAATAATTGTTGTCGTAATAATTATTTATTGTTGATTGTCGTTAATTACATTAATTGTGGTCAATTTGTCGTTAAACATTGTTACTTGTCGTCAAATGTCATTAGTTATCATCACTTGTCATTAATTACCATTAGTTGTCATCAAATGTCGTTAGTTATCGTCACTTGTTGTTAACTACCGTTAGTTCTTGTCAAATTCATAATAATAATTGTTTTTTATAATTATTTGTTGTAATAAATGTTGATTAGTCGTCGTTAATAATCAGCAATTGTCGTTAAACGTTGTTAATTACGTTAAATGGCATCAAAGAAGACATTACTGTCCTCAGGGGCATTTCAAACATTTTCCATCTCGGAAACTGTAGCCAGCCTACCTAAAAGCTAGACAGCCGAACACCAAATCAAAAAAAAAATTTATTCATCCAAAGAAATTGCTCAAATTTCACAAAGAGTAGGAAGCCTTTTTTCGTAAAAGGACAGCCGAAACAAATAGACCCTTAAGTTGATGCTCAGCTCTCTCCCTCCTCTCTATTGCGGTCGGTAAGGCTGGCTGCCTGGTTTAATTGCGACGAGAGAATCTCCAAGACATCCATCATCAATAGGGGAGCCAACAACCTACATGCCATGCTTGAATTGGGCTTGCCTATGATACGTACGCCCATCAACAAGAGCACCTGAACCTGATGAAGCTAGCTAGCTCGGTACTAGCAGTATGTTCAAAGGTGGTACCAAACCATAACACAGCAGAGGATGCCCAAACATCCATCTCTCTCAAATCACTTCTAGTCACATTATCTTCCCTTTTACTAATTGCAGTGAGAATGCCGCTCCCAGAGCGCTGTTGTACACTTGCCTGACCAATCCTACGTGTGCATGCTGCCAGATCGTGAAGCGGTTCTTCATGGGCAGGGTCCAACGCCCCGTTTCTCCGGTTTCGGTCACGCGACCTGCACGGACAGTGTGTTTCTTTGTTGCCTTACTGAATGGAGATCGCGATGCTTCCCTTCACTGTTCGGCTTCGTCTTATCCATTCATCCTCCCTGGATTTTCTCCCACCAAAGCCGCCTCCTCTCCTCCCCCACGTTCTCCTGTTCCAAATTGGACAATTATGCCCTTATCATCTTCCTTCTCCAACACATCTCCTTCTCTGGTTTGTTGAGCAACGCTACACTCGCCGGCGAGCCTCTGACCACCGGCCATCACAGGTTAGATTACCGCCATATGTCTCCTCACAACAACACATCTCCTCTTTCGTCATTCCTCCATGAGGCCTCCACTCCCTTCTATCTTTCTAGAGGGCCAGTGGGTCCAACTTTGGCCACCGTGCACCATGTCCCACTTTTGCCGGCTTGAGTCAACCACCGTCATGTCCCATTATGGCTCGCCTTGACCACCACCATGTCCCATCGCCGTGTAACACTGGAGCTCGGGCCGGAGTGGAGAGAGGGGGGATGTAGCCTTGAAGAGGAGTCGTGGCCAGAAAGGGAGCACGAGGGAATTGCAACTTCTCTACCTCTCACTCTATGGATTCCTTTGGAGATCTGTGATAGATTTGATATAGATTTGGGGGATTCTGGGGAGCTCGTGGGGATTGTCTTGCTTTGGTTTCATGCGATTGGAGAAGAAGCTTGAGTTGGGAAGAGCACGAATAAATGGCCACGGGATAAGTTGGGAAGAGCACAACCATGGGGGGAGGTGGCAAGTTGTAAGATAAGGAAGGTGGGAAGGTAGAAGAGAAGGGCATTTTTGCCCAATACATGTGAAATACGCATAAGAGTGGCATTTATCTAAATATGGCAACTCTGCAATAACATATCTTAAAGATATCACTTTGAAGTGACATATTTCAAAACTACGAAATCTACATGTCGTGGCCCAACGGCAAACCAGCACGCAGCAAGACATGCATGCTGACAAACTAGTTTGGCAACAAAAGAGAACACATTATCCTCCCTGCACTATCTGTATGGTCTTGCACTATCTGTATGGTCACAGCGAAAAGCCAGAGTTCCGTGAATGGAATGGACAGAGATCATACAGGATAGGTGTGGAGATCATGGGCAGATGATCCTAATCTTAGTATGTTGAACAATTGTCAATAGTGTCAAGGCTTTTGGAGAACTATCATTTTCAGGAAGTTCAACTGACTATCAGATCCGAGACGGTCTGACCAGCCTTGTAGGTGGTTCGACCGGCCAATGATCGGTGGTCTAACCGACCTTGGGCTGGCGATCAGACAGGCCGGGGCACGGCGGTCTGACCGGCCAAAAGTTAAAAAGTTTAATTTTTTTAATCGGTAAAAAATCACGTGTGTAGAAATGTGAGAGGATGTGTTTGCACTTGGTCTCATTGAAAATGGAGTTTCGAGGAAAAACTAGATAGAGTTTGAAATTTCTAGAGAGAGTGCAAGTATGAGACTCAAAAAAATTTCCTAAGTCCCAAGCTGTCTGACCGGCCGTTGGTTGGCGGTCAGACCGGTGGCCTGGCGGCCAGACTAGCTATGGGCGGCGATCTGGTCGACCAATGTAGTTTCATGCGCCGAAAAGGCGGTCAATTTCATGGGTTAGGATAAAGCCATGGATTTCAGTGCATAGGTGTTGCATGATGCATGTTTTGGCTAACGTGAGTCAAGTTGTGAAGAACTTGTGCATGGAATCGATTTTTTGGTCTATTATTGTGCAGGTGGTTTAGAGTCAACGACAAGGATGACCGAGACTAGGCTAGGAGAGCTGAGATCTAGAATGATCAAGGATATCGTGTGAAGTGGTTGGACTCAAGCATGGCACAACATGGACAAGAACAACCGAACGAGAGGTTCGGTGCGGCGGGTTGCATCAAGTTGCTTGAGGGTCAGTGCAAGTATCATGGTGGTTCTAGTGGGAGCAGGATGGGAGAAACTTGCCGACAGGAAGAGAGTCGTTGATCAATCTACACGTGGCGAAGAATGGGATTGCTTAACGACGATTGGACTCGGTCTTTTGAGAAGGATCGAGAAGGGGTGTTTTGGTATTTTCGCCAAAATACCGAGTGGTGGCCTTGGAGAAATCTCGGCGTGAGATGGCACAAGAAAAGGCAGTTTAGGTCAAGAGAAGACGGAGTTCACAAAGAGACAGATTGGGGAAACCCGGTTCGTCATCCGCTTTGAAAAACGTGTGTGAGTGCAAACATGTTTGTGTGTGGGCTTAACATGTGTCCGATAAGATTTTCTGTCTAGACCTAGCCTCCACTATAAAAGAGAAGAGTGTATGATTTGCACTCAACCCTTCCAAGAAAAGAAAACTCTAATTTCTGTTTTGGGGAAAGTGGAAATAAAGGAGTCTAGGGTTTGATTGAGTGCTAATTGTTGAGCTTTTGTCCTCTATGATGGAGTAACAGTAAACCAACAATCCCTTGAATCAGTCCAAATAAAGTTTGCCTTAAGATGAGTTCTATCTTGTTATTCCTCTCTTTTGATGTTTTTGGGATTTTGTGTGTTCTTTTGTTTTTCGTTGGGTCTTTTATTGTGATCTAGCTTGCTAGGACCTGTGAAAATCCATCTAGGGTCATCTTAGACATCTTCCACCCACGAGCTAAGTTCTTGGATCAAATTCAAATTTCCTCGGCCTTGACATTGATCAAGAAATTCGTGGAACTTTGGTCTCGAACTTCCCGATCGTTGATTAGAATAGGTTCCTAACGTAATCGATAAGCTATGGTTGAAATGTCAGGGGATTTAGAGCTAGGAATCAAAAGTTAGGTCGATTTGAGATCGTCGTGCGCTTATGTCTCCACAACCCGCGGTCAAGCCGCATCACTGGTAGTCAGACCGGCCAGGAGGTCTTTGCCTCGGGGATTTCCGATTTCAACGCAGGCAAGACTTTCGTTGTGCTTGTGTTTTAAATCTTCATAGCTTCCATAGCTACTGAAGTGAAGAAGTTGAATTTCGTCAGGATTGAAAAAGAGTAGGTGTTTTTCGGTCCAACAATAAGAGAGTAATCACACATATGTACATGACTAAGCAGGGAGAGAGTAATTAGGAGTAGTGGGTAGTGGGCTGAAAAGGAAAGGAAATTGGGCCAAACAACACAAATTAGGCCCAAAAGGAAGGGGATGGTTTTTGATTGATTTGCTAATTAAAATAATACGATTAATTCAAAAAGACTTTAGAAAATAGCAAATAAATTCCAAAAATTCTAGAAAAATTCATATAAATTCCTAGAGTTATTTTGGACTTAAATAAAATACTTCCAACTTAAAATTGGTAATATTTTTTGCACATAAATATATTTTGGCTTTAAACAATTAAGAAAAAGCTTTTAAAATTTTAGAAAAACCACAAAAGTAAATAAGTTTTAATTTTCAACTAAATTTGAAAATTTGGGCTGTTATACAACGACGATCAGCGTCGAGGATGATCGAGACTAGGCTAGGAGAGCTGAGATCTAGAACGATCAAGGATATCGTGTGAAGTGGTTGGACTCAAGCATGACACAAGATGGACAAGAATGACCGAACGAGAGGTTCGGTGCGGTGGATTGCATCAAGTGGCTTGGGGGTCAGTAAGTGTCATGGTGATTCTAGTGGGAGCAAGATGGGAGAAACTTGCCGACATGAAGAGAGTCGTTGATCAATCTACACGTGGCGAAGCATGGGATTGCTTAACAACGATTAGACTCGGTCTTTGGAGAAGGATCGAGAAGGGGTGTTTTGGTATTGTCGCCAAAATTCCGGGTGGTGACCTTAGAGAAACCGCGGCGCGAGACGGCACAAGAAGAAGTAGTTTAGGTCAAGAAAAGATGGAGTTCACAAAGAGACAGATTGGGGAAACCCGATTCGTCATCCACTTTGAGAAGCGTGTGTGAGTGTAAACATGTTTGTGTGTGGACTTAACAGATGTCCGATAAGATTTTCCGTCTAGACCTAGCCCCCACTATAAAAGAGAAGAGTGCATGATTTGCACTCAACCCTTCCAAGAAAAGAAAACTCTAATTTCTGTTTTGGAGAAAGTGGAAATAGAGGAATCTAGGGTTTGAGAGAGATGGTTTGATTAAGTGCTAAGTGTTGAGCTTTTGTCCTCTATGATAGAGTGATGTTAAACCAACATTCACTTGAATCAGTCCAAATAAGGTTTGCCTCAAAATGAGCTCTATCTTGTTATTCCTCTTTTTTGATATTTTTGGAATCTTGTGTTCTTTTGTTTTTCGTTGGGTCTTTTATTGTGATCTAACTTGCTAGGACCTATGGGAATCTATCTAGGGTCATCTTGATCATCTTCCACCCACGAGCTAAGTTCTTGGATCAAATTCGAATTTCCTCGGTTTTTGTGCCTCCTTGACCTCGATCAAGAAATTCGTGTTACTTTGGTCCCGAACTTCCCAATCGTCGATTAGAATAGGTTCTTGACGTTATCGATAAGCTATGGTTGAAATGTTGGGGGATTTGGAGCTAGGAATCAAAAGTTAGGTCAATTTGAGATCATCGAGGGCTTATGTCTCCGCAACCCACTGTCAAACAGCATCACCAGCGGTTAGACCGGCCAAGAGGTCTTTGCCTTGGGGATTTCCGGTTTCAATGCAGGCAAGACTTTCATTGTGCTTGTTTCAAATCTTCATAGCTACTGAAGTGAAGAAGTTGAATTTCATCGGGATGGAAAAAGAGTAGGTGCTTTTCGGTCCAACAATAAGAGAGCAGTCACACATATGTACATCACTGACAGCAGGGAGAGAGTTTGCTGATTCATGCATGTAGATAGGCAGAGCGAGTTCGGTCTTCACCCAACAGCTAGCTAGATTATATAGTAGCATTAATTCATGGACTCGGCAATGTTGCAACTGGAAGGAAGCAATTGCAGTAAGCCAGGAAACAAAGCTAGTAAAACTATTTACAGTCATGTCAGATGATGAACAGGTCTAATTCAACTTGCATCGCTGATCACGTTCTGCTTCACATAGCGTCCTGATCATCCTCATCGCTCTCACTTACGCGAGCGTCTTGCTCAGCCCACTGCTGGATTCCATCAGGGGCCGGGCCTGATACCTTACACCTGCCTCAGCCGAAGACAAATTATTTCAGTGGATTCCAAACAAGCGTACGAGTAATACATAACTAGTTAGCTCCATACACAATTGCCATGAACACGATGCTAATTTGTACACCTAAGATCGAGCGAGGTTCCTAGCCAGTTTTGATGCAATCATTATCTTTCTTGCTCCAATTAATATCACAGTGAGTCTCAAAAAGTCCTACAGTTTTGCATTATCCAACAGGCTAACATACATAGTGACATAATAGGTAGCATTTCTTTCAGTTGTCATATTGATCTTTAGATATTGAGAATACATGAAAAACCACTAGAGTTGCCAATTCCTGACTTGTATTCCACTTAAAAAGAGAGAGGGGCAGAAACTGTCTTAGTTTCTGAGATGATGTTACCAACTAGCCAGCTAGTGCTAAAACCATCATTGCAGTAGTACCCTATTCAGTTTGTGCCGATCACTCACCACAAGTGATCAAAGAGGTCAACTCAAAATGATGCTATGCTAAAAGAGGTTGGACGCCTGTAAGGCTAGTGATTGTTATTTGGACAGAAGAAGCAATCGAAGTAAGGAACTTTTTACTGCAGAAACAGAGAGACAGCAACCAGATGCTGAAAGGATCACTGGCTGACCTCTCCAGGATGAACTTCCCTTCTTTGTACCTCTGGCTTTTCTCAAATGCAGCCACCTACAATTAGCAAGGTGGCAAATGCATCATACAGCACGACCAACTCCCAGGTAACAAAACTCCATCCAAACACATAGACAGTGAAACCGACCGAGCATATGGACAGAGAGAACCCAGAGATGAAGGGATTCATGGGTGATGGAAGGAGATCTTACATATTTCCAGCCGAGGATGGACCCGCAGCCGACGCAGAAGATGTCGCAGACGGTGTGCATGCCTGTGGTCATCATCCGGTCATCCGTCTCCCCAGCATTCACGTTGACACTGGATGCCGTCGGTACATCATTGATTATTGACCAACCATTGCACAGACGCCGCAAGTAAAGATTTTTTAAAAAGAGAGAGATAGATTTGCGTACTTTGTTAGTAGCAAGAGCCAGTAAGAAAGATGCAGGGAAAGAGAGAGAATTAGATTAGAAGGCACTTACACCTTGTCGAAGAGGTAGGCCTTGCCGTGCTTGCATCGGAACAACTAATTAAAGATGGCAAGAAAAATAAAGAATAAAGAAAGCGAGTAATTAGGAGTAGTGGGAGCTGAATTTGAAGGGGGGGTTGGCTGTCCTTGATGAAAGGGTGCGTGCGTGAGGAGTCGAGAAAGAAATTAAGGGATGAAAGCGGGCGGGGGAGACAGAAACCTTGGAGACGACGTCGGAGACATAGGCGAGGTGGGCGTCGCAGTGCTTGCAGCGGTAGATGCTGCCGGTGGCCGCCAGGCTCATCAAGAAGAGCCGCCCCATCACCTCCTGTCGCTTGTCCGGGCGGCCGGTGAACCGAAGGATGGTCTCGCCGGCCCAAATAGCGGCCGGTGATCGGATCGGGGGGCGGAGCAAGCGAATCCCGTACTGGCCGCGGGCGATCGATCGCCTGCGTCTGCGTCACGCCGGAATCGGAATCGGGATCGGAAGAATGGGGAAAAAGTAGGAGTGTAAGTATTGGGACGGAGGGACGCACACGGCAAGTAAAAGTAAAAGTAAAAGTAAAGCAAGGAAGGAAGGCAAACTTCTAACTACTACTCGGGCAATGCTCCGGGCCGAACGTCTTTCTTGGACGGCCCATCCACCCACCCATAAAAAGTCATGTTCCTATCGTTTATCTCTCTCCACACAGAAATCTAGCATTACAACAACACACGTAAATCATCACCAGACGCAACTCGTGATTCTACTCGTCACCGAAATAGTTTGCTAAAATTGTTGTAATAGTTGGCTCAAAAGTTGCATGGAGTGTTTTTTATTATCACGATGTTGTTGTATCAAATATTACAGCACAAGGTATTTTTTGTGCAAGGTGGTTTTGATTTGTTGCACAGTAGTAAATATTTTGTTGTAGTCCATTCACCATTTTGATCGTTGCATCATTGTTCCACACATCACCACCTTCTCCTCCTCTGGGTAGGCTTTTGTTGCATGCATTCTCCCGAATTGTTGCAGCAATGTTTCTCCATTGTCGCAGAAAGTGATTTGGTTTGTTGTTGCAAACATCTTTCTAAAATTTTTGTTGCTGAGTACTCTATGTACTCATTCTTGCTATAAACAATGTTGTTCAGTTGAGAAGGCTACAACAGTCCATCGTCAATCAACAAGGTCTACTTCAAGGATCGTGGAGAACTGGGTTGCGCTACCCTAGTCGATTGCCTGTGGGCATATGGATGAGTTTCACTGAAGTTATTCTGTTACTTTCCGCTATAACTTATTTGAGTTACTCGTCTTCTGAGGCATTAATTGTAAGCATTGACCTTAAGGTCGTTACTCTGATAATTATTGTTATTTGCCTATTTATTAGTCATTTTTGCATATGGAATGATATTTCATCGATGTTGCCACTATGTGCACTAGCGTAATCCTGGACTAGTGCAGTATACACAGATGGTCCATGTTTGTATATTTGGGTCCCGACATAAGCAAGCTACTCGATCCCTCCGTCCCGCAATATAGGTCCTTATTCTTGGGAAGCGTACATCGTCCCATAACATAAGTTCATTGCGGATATAGAAGATGTAGTTATTGTAATATTTTTTTTATCATATATTCCTCTTTCAATGCTGACAAAGTGGATGGGCAGTTGTAGTATGTTATTTAATAAGAGTATGCATGCGTGGTCTAATGACATCAATTTTTTTCTTTAGATTTAGTGTCTCCTCGGTTGTATTGGGCTTTTAACTTATAGTGCGGGACGGAGAAAGTAGTATTGTTTCTTAAGTAGGTTCTGCAACGTACTAGCTAGGTAATTTGCAGTTGCTACTAAATTGTTGTTAGGTACTAGTAATGCATGATTATACAGAGCTGCAACCCTTTGACCATGCCGCCCTAGTCACCGCCTCCTGCTGTGCCATTGACACCTCTCGGGCAGCTGTGAAGGATGACTCAGAAAAACACATCCTACGTAGGGGAGCAGGGGCATCCGGCGTCGATGAAGATGGATGTCGCGTTCAATATGTGGTAAAAAAGACTGACAGAAATCCCAAAAAGATTCGCTCAAGCGCTGCACAGTATAGACAAAAGAAGTTTACAGTGATGTCCCGAGCTCGATCGACCAGTAGCGTCCATACTGTGCTGCCAGTGCCAGTGCCAGCTAAGGTAAGGAAGCCACGTGACAAAAAGTATTATTTTAGAGACATATCTTGACGCGTGACAGTGTTGTTTTGTCACGTCACTATCCATAACGTGATCAAAGAGGTGAGAATTAGAAGTAAAGTACGTCGGGGTTAACTCAGAATTAGAAACGAAGTACGTCGGGTTAACTTTAAAATAAAATTTTAAAAAAAAATTAATTAATAAAAAAAAGTTCCCAGTGCCAGTGCCAGCTAAGGTAAGGAAGGCCCTTGCATGGATGACAAATCGTCTGCTCCCTGCAGAATTAAGCCAGCTAGCTATTTATCGCCTACGGTGGTAGGTGTACCTGCACAGGTCACAGTCTTAATTTGTACATGCATGGAACGAGTGCTGAAATGGAGAAGCCTCTGGACTCTGCTGATCCATAAGGGAACTCTGCAGCTCGATCGATCAGACTAGCACCAATGCTAGGGCAATGTAATCGATCGTCACGATGCGTGCGTGAAGCTCGGACCTTTCATGGCTAGCCAGCTCCGGCCTCCGGCCTTAACTAACCTAACCGCCGCGCAAAGGCGCCACTGGCTCTCTCGTGGCAGCAGTCTTTGTTGCGTCCCATTTACTCCTCTCACCTGTTCCCCGCCTCCTCCATCCTTCCTTCCTTGATTGCATTGCAAATTTGCAATGCAAGCTCTCTCTCCTCGATCTATATAACGTATGTTACGTACAGGCTCCTCACAGTGCAGCGCTTGTACTTGCATACGTAGAGGCTTACCAACCTAGCCACAAGACATCCATGCCGAGGTGGCGCTGCTCTACTCCCACTGCCGCAATGGCGTGCAGCTGCTTGGCCGTCGTCGTCCTTGCGCTGGCGCTAGAGCGGGCGGAGGTGCGAGATATGCCAGCGGTGGTGACGGCCAAGGCTACTAACAGTAAGAGCGCCGCCGCCGTGGGCCTTGAGGATCACAAGACATTCCTGGGCAGCGGCCTGGGAGGAGGGTACGGCGGCGCTGTTGAGGCTTCGCTGGCGCGGGCGGCGTCGTAGGCTTCGGCGGAGCAGTCGGAGGTATTGGTGGCGCGCTCGGAGGCGTCGGTGGCGGCGTCGGCGGGATCGGAGGTGTCGGTGGCCTTGGTGGAGCTGGCGGTGGCGTCGGTGGACTTGGAGGGCTTGGCGGTGCCGGTGCCGGTGGCCTTAGAGGGCTTGGTGGTGGTGGTGCTGGTGGCCTCGGTGGCATTGGCGGTGGTGGAGGAGCCGGTGGCCTTGGAGGGCTTGGTGGTGGTGGTGCCGGTGGTCTCAGTGGCATTGGTGGTGGTGGAGGAGGCCCTGACGGTGGTGGTGGCCTGGGCGGTGGAGTCGGAGGTTATCATGGAGGTGGTGGCGATTTGGGCGGTGAAGTCGGAGGTTATCATGACGGGGGTGGCTACATCCATCCGTGATCGATGCATGCACGTGCTTCTCGATCGACTTGCTGCATTGCATTACATTGCATGACGTAGTACGGTCGACCCGTGCCAGATTTTCGGTACCATCTAGCCCTAGCCCTACTCCTAGTAGCCGACCGGTACTAGCAAGTTGTTGTATGATGATCCATGCATGTTAAGGCGATAAGTTTGTAATTGTAGCTTCGTTCGTTCGTGTTGAAATAAGGAATTAGCTAATTAATTAGCAGCTAGCTTGTTAATTTGCTTCGCCAAATCTTTAGTGTTGCCTTCATGTATGTTGTTAATTTCTCGACCCGACCTCTTATCTTGTGGCCTTTATCCGCTGTGTTCCTGTAAGCATGAATCAACTAGTTGTCCTAGATCAAGCACTAAAAGTAGGCGGACGGATACCCACTACACTACGAGCTAGGGAGTAAAGGTCTCGAGGCCCATAAAACGTTGGAAACGGTGCCAGAGAATAGATGATATCTTTGGTTTTTTTAAAAAAATAATCTAGTTTTTATTTTGAAATATAATTGACGAGGATATAACAATTCTTATTTAATTATTTATCCATAATTCATATTATAAGGTAATAATAACGTCACATAACTCCTAAATATACCCCTTAAATATTAATAAGGGAGAAGCTGGAGGTCGTAAGTTCTTCTACGACCACCCTGTAGTCGTGGGTCTTCCTACGATCACCCCATAGTCGTAAGTCCATATACGACTATCCCATGATCGTAAGCTCTGCTACGATCAGTATGCAGTCGTAAGCTTTCCTACGACCATCCCCTAGTCGTAAGACCTTCTACAACCAGGCCCTAGTCAACAAGGCTCACAGACATGTGGGCCTAGCCGATAAAGGAATCTTCCGCACCGTATTCAAAATACGGGCAGTAAACTACGTCATTATTTTCTAAGATAATAGCACGATTTTAACTCTCTTTTATGATGATAATCGCCTGGCGACGTGGGAACGTTTTAACTCCTACAGTAACCTCCAGTAATGGCGCCACGATCTGGATGATTAAGTGATCTTTTATTAGAGGTCCAACGGTGTACATTCTGGGGACGGTATAAAAGGTAAGGATCATCAGAGCAAGGGGGAGGGCCCGAATGCTGAGAAGCACAATACTCTAGTTTTCTAGCTTGATCTTGTAATTCAGTATACTCAATACATACACACAGGAGTAGTGTTGTTATTCTCCCAGGAGAAGGCCCGAACCTGTATAAAATTCCCGTGTCTCCATCTCTGTGTGATTTTGAGCCTAGAGGAACCCCCCGAATCAAACAATCTTTACGTGAGTTCGGTCTTAAAACACCGACAGTTGGCGCCCACCGTGGGGCTTCTTCGAGTCATCAGTTTTTCCCTCCGTCCTTCCAATTCTCATGCTCTCATGGCAGGAGAGTGGAACGAGGAGAACTGATTCGACTTGGCCGATTATGCAGACATTGATATGGATGCCGGTTTCGACTACGAGACGAGTGATGCATCCTTCGATGGTGATGTCGCCCCTGGAGATCTTTCTCCAGGAGACTTTGCCACCGATGGAGTTGAGGAGGGATCCATATCCCCCACAACTATACGCCCAGACGGGGAACCAGCTTCCTCAGAGGGCAAGGGTCAATTCGACCTCAATGAGGACTGTCCCAAGGCAGACTCAGGGCATGGCGAGGGTTCCCTCTCCAAATGTCCAAGTCCACCTAAGACAGTCCGACCTGGTGCGAAAACTCTTGGAAGTCGTAATTCCGGGTCTTCATCAGCATCTAGTGATTCTTTCTCTCCGGCTAACCCAGCCAAGGATGCGAACGAACATGCTCTTCTTGTGTGTCCGACCATCCCAACGCAGGATTCACTTGCCGACGGAGACGGTTATAACCCGGAATTCCCCTTCCTGGAGGGGTTTGCTCCAAGTCGCCAGATGGTGTCATTCGACGACTCCTCAAGCGAGGAGGCCTCTAGCGCAAGTGGAGATCATCAACAGGAGGCCTTCGTCCTGCCCTCAGGTAGCAATAACTCTCCTGGAAACAGGGCTGAGGTTGCTCCCCGAAGATCACACCATACGACCGCTCGTGGCGATGACGAGGATGCCTCCAGCGACGAACAGAGTCAACACTTTGATCAACGCGCGGAAATTCTCGAGATCATCACACTCCGCTAAAGCAAGGTCAAAGGTCAGGTATGGATGATTCTGAAACAGTCCAACGGAAACGAGTCGCAACTCAGAGAAAATTGCCTGGGCGCGCTCAATACCAGTCGGAGGAAGCTTAGGAACTTCAGCACATCAACGACCTGCTCGAGAACCCCTCTCGAGAACTTGCCTGAGCGCCCGGCTATGACCTCTTCGCTGAAGAGATCACACAAAGGCTGCGGAATACGATGAGCAAGCTCGAACGACCCCGCCGACATCATTCTGGAAGTTGTGGCAGTACGACTCCATCAGCTTCCAATCGTTCGAATAATTCACCGCATAGAGATCGCCGCAAGGTACATCGCTCCCCAATCCGGAAAAGAGTTCCTCGAACGTCTGAAGAACATAAAGCTCCTAGGAGAGGTGATCATTCACCGCTCCGACCCAAAGGTCTGCAACAGCAGACAAGATACGAGGAGTATTACCCTCGTAGGATCGAGACTTACCATAAGTCAGATTCACCAATGGCTGGGTATCGTTGAGTACGATCACCAGGCAACATCAACCCCCTCTTTTATGCAAAGGAGGCGTTACGACGTAATTACCGGATGTCGGGCATTCTCGCCGACCTCGAAAGCGATTCAACGGCCGCCGCGGTTTCGACCAGGGAACATGGAGAAATTTGATGGGTCTCAAAATCCCATTGAATTTCTTCAAATCTACACAACCGCTCTTCGAGCAGCAGCAGGAGGAGAGCGCATCATGGCGAATTACCTTCCAACTGTGCTCGAAGGGTCTGCTCGATCATGGTTATTAAACCAACCAGTCGAGTCGATCTACTCATGGCAACATCTCTGCGATCTATTGCTGGCCAATTTTCAGGGCACCTAACATCGGATGCGACAAAACGACGATGAAACACTACGTCAATTCATCAGGCGTTTCAGTCAGGTTCGCAATTCGATTCCTGAAGTTTCTGACTCATCTATTATCATAGCCTTCAAGCAGGGAGTCCGCAGCAGAAGGATCACGAAGGACATTGCTTTAAACCCTCCAGCTACCGTAGCCGAACTCTTCGAGATGGCTGATCGGTACGCTACTGCTGATGAAGCAATCGAGTGGACCAAAATCATCGATCGAGATGACCAGCACCCTCAGAAGACGGGCGAAGGTAACAAAAAGAGGGATAAAAGACCAAGAAATCCAAGAATAAGACAAAGGGCCAAAAGCCTCAAGTCAATGCTTCTAAGGAGGTCTTGGCCGTAAGTGATAAGGAGCCACGAACTACCAAACAATACCCTGATCGAGGCAAAGGTAAGCGCCCCGAACAGAAGAATGACAAGCCTAGGTGGTGCCCTTTCCATAAAAAGGAAGGGCATGACCTCCGAATTGCCGAAGTTTTCCAACGAATACTCAAGACTACTACACGACAAAGGCCCTCCCGCCCTCGAAGAAGTAGGGCAAGGCGATTGGTCATCTGTGATGGACGACAGCGAGGACATGTCGTTTTAGGATCCCGAGCACACTATCGAGCACATTGTTGGGGGATCATCGGCGTACGAGTCAAGATGACAGCTTAAGGCATTCGAACGTAAGGTAAACTTCATTGACTCCCCTCTTGTCAATAAAGTACTGAAGTGGTCGGAAGTCACCATCTCTTTTGAGAAGGGTGACTGCCCGATCCCTTCGATCCGACCAGGTCGTTACTCGATCGTGGTCGAACCCACCATCAACAACTGTCGAGTGAATCGAGTGTTGATTGATGGTGGTAGTTCGTTAAATATTTTGTTGACGAACACCCTGGACGAGATGCAAGTACCCAGGACTAAGGTAAGGCCGGTAAGATATTCATTTCATGGTATTATACTGGGATCTTCGGCCAAACCTATTGGTCAAGTTTCCCTTCCTATTACATTTGGTTCACCAAGTAATTTCAGGACGGAGAAGATCTCCTTTGATGTGGTCGATTTCGATACGGCATATAACGCCATACTCGGACGACCAGCTTTGGCAAAATTCTTAATGGCAACTCATTATGGGTATCAATGTCTTAAGATGTAGGTCCCAAAGGAGTAATCACAATTCATTGTGATAAGAAGATGGCGCACACGTGTGACCGTCGATCCCTCGAGATGGTAGGTCAGATACCAGCTCGGGAAGAAAAAGGGCAGCCTTCGACCAAGTGCTCGAAGCCTAAAGTTATGCCCAAGCCGAATGACCAAGTCAAAGAGGTTCCCTTGGATCAGGAGGAACCTTCGAAGACTGTTCGCATCGGGGATACTTCCGACCCCAAGTAGGAAGGCACCCTCATCACTTTCCTTCGAGCAAACGCAGATGTCTTCGCGTGGCAAGCATCTGACATGCCCGGAGTCCCTAGGGAAGTGATTGAGCACAGGCTAGCTTCACGACCTGACAAAGTACCCGTAAAACAAAAATTACGGAGATTTGCCCCTGATCGACGAGACGCTATAAGGTCAGAATTGGATAAGCTACTTAAAGCAGGTTTTATAAGAGAAGTCGACTACCCAGAGTGGTTGGCCAACCTTGTAATGGTTAGGAAGTCTAACGGCAAGTGGCGAATGCGCGTTGACTTCACTGATCTTAATAAAACTTGTCCAAAAGATGATTTCCCTTTACCTCGTATCGATCAGTTGGTTGACTCTAATGCTGGTTGCGAAACATTAAGTTTTCTAGATGCATATTCTGGCTACCATCAGATTAATACGTGTCTAGAAGATGAAGAAAAGACCGCATTTATTACTCCATTTGGTATATTTTGCTATGTCAAAATGCCATTTGGTCTAAAAAAATGCTGGCGCTTATTTTCAACGTTTGATGCAATCGACTTTTTCACCTTAGCTAGGCCGAAATTTGGAAGTCTATATTGACGATCTAGTTAAAAAAAGCATCAAACGGCTCGATCATGTTTCAGACTTGCAAGAGACGTTCGACAACCTCAGAAAGCACCGCTTGAAACTCAATCCTGAGAAGTGTGTGTTTGGAGTCTCTTCGGGAAAGTTGCTTGGATTACTGGTCTCTGTACGAGGTATCGAAGCAAATTCTGAAAAGATAAAAGCCATTGTCCAAATGCGCTCTCCAACCACAAAGAAAGAAGTCCAAAAACTCACAGGGTGTATGATGACTTTAAGTCGTTTCATAGCACGACTGGGAGAAAAAGGACTACCTTTCTTCAAACTTCTAAGGAAGCACGAGGGTTTCAAGTGGTCGGAAGAGACAAACGCTACCTTCGAGGATGTCAAGAGATATCTTACGAGTGCTCCTGTTCTGGTTTCCCCGAAACCAAAAGAGACGCTCTTGATTTATCTAGCTGCCATGCCACAGGCAGTGAGCGCAGTACTAGTCGTAGAACGTGAACACGTTCAACGACCAGTGTACTACGTAAGTAAAGTTTTGCACGGATCTAAGGAGCGTTACCCTTAGGTCCAAAAGATTCTCTATGCCCTCATCATGCCTTCGAGGAAACTGCGGCATTATTTTCATGCGCACAAGATAATTGTGTCGTCTGAGTTTCCCTTGGGAGTAATCCTCCAGAATAGGGAAGCAGCGGGACGTATGTCTAAATGGTCAGTAGAACTTAGGGAGTTCGACCTCCATTTCGTTTCCCGAACGACCATTAAATCCCAGATCTTGGCAGACTTTGTCGCCGAATGGACAAATCTGGTATTGGGATCCCCGAGACGATACCCACGACAAGTGGACGATGTACTTTGACGGGTCATTTACTTTAAATGGCTCGGGGCTGGGGTGGTCCTGGAATCTCCTAACGGAGAGACCTTAAAGTATGCCATACAGCTAAACTGTCAGGCCACTAACAACGTGACAGAGTACGAAGGTTTACTAGCTGGCATACGAGCTGCGAAAGCTCGTATGCCAACTATCTGAAGGTTTACTACATGGACAATTATGAGTATCAATCAAGACTGAAGATCAAGAAGGCCAAGAACTAGGTTGCAAGCCCCAATCGATTGCCTATGGGTATATCGTGAGGGTTCCACGTAGTACACTTTATTCTGTTTCCGCTGCTGTTCTCTGAAAGGTATTTGGCTTGTCTGCCATTCTGTAAGTCAAATGCCATAAGGTATATTTACACTTTTGTTTATTATTATGCATTAGCTTTACATTTTCATAATATGTGTTGATATCCAATGATGTAACTGTGAGCACTAACTACTGATCCAGGGACTGGTGCTATGAATATAGAGGATTCCAAATGTCAAATTTGGGGTTCGACACTTAGGCAGCCCGTCCCATTTGGCCTGATGAAGTCTCACAGAGGCATTAAGAGACGGTTGTTTTCGCCCGGGGTTTGGCACAACTGTTTGGAAATTGAAGAGGTGCAACTGTTTTCATGCTCATTTTTTCAAACTTTGAAAAAGGACGTTATTGTGCTCCTTTTCCCACGCTGTAGGTGATCGTGGGCGGGGTAGCGCCTATTTGTGCGTCGTAGTAGGGCACGTGTCGTCCTGTGGTTGGATAGACTTCCTTCGATTGGTGCACCCGCTGGGCATCGTTGTCCTATATAAAGGAGGCCGCGATGTGCTCCTTTCTTTTGATCACGAGTCCCTAACCTGCCTCTCTTGCTTTCCTTGCTTTTGTGTTGTGTGTGTGCTTTTGCTTTGCTCCCGAGGTGCTTTGCTTGGGTCGTCATGGCCAAATGGGGCAAGGGTGCGGCAGAAGCTGCAGAGGAGGTGTCTTATACTAGTGAGCTCGGGCGGTCGGAGGCCACAGATAGCTCTCTCACAACCCTCGTTGTCAAGAAACGGCTTCTGATCTTGGAGGGTGTCTGGTTTCTTGGCCTAGAGGTGACGCTGACCCTACGCGACGATGAGGTTGTGGTCTTCTCAGCATTCTTCGACGTGGGGCTTCTCATTCCCTCGGTGTCTCTTGTGGTGGAGGTGATGGGTATATACCGGGCGGAACTCGCCCAAGTGATGCCTAGTTCTATTGCCTGCTTGTGCATCTTCGAGTAGGAGATGTGGTTGCTTGGCGTGATGGGGAGTGGATGGTTGTTCGCATATCTCCATGACGAGCATAGCTAGTTGAAGAAGAAGAAGGGCACCAACATCATGGTGAACTTCAGGACTGTAAACTTCAAGGTGAAGTCCTCCCAGCAATAGTAAATGTTGGTACCCGCTTCGAAGAACTAGTGCGAGACCAACTGGGGAAGAAGTGGTTCTACTATGCCACTCCCACTTCGGAGGGGCTTCACTCGTTAGGCGGTGTCATCGCTGTTATCCCGTCGCCCGTGGTTGAGTTGACCGGGGCAGGTGTGGCTATTATTGTTGCGGGGGCCAACAGCGTGCCTAGGCATATGGGACTTGGTAGAGGAGTTCTGCATGATGCGCGTCTGGCCCTTGTCGATGGGTTGGGACCTGGAGCTTGACCAGCCTGTTGAGAGCCTTCCCCCGATCAAGATGGCGGGGGTGGATGGTGAGGCATCTGTTATTTGTGGCGGCAGCTTGTCTGGGCTGTTTTTGACTTGTTCTTATAGTGGCGTAGTTTTGTCGATAGATGGAGCTACTCGAGCGGCGGAGGAGTTGAACCGTGTATGCTCTAGACTTGTGTAACATCCTAAAGTTATGTTACCAAAAATAAAATTTATAAAGTTATTATTTTATTATGTTTTTTGAGTTTTAAAAGAGTTTTCTTACTTTTCTTGAATTTCCTAGATTTTAAAAGTCAAAAAGATAATTTATTGAGTTTTTCGGTATTTAAAAATGTTTTCCTATTTTACTACTACTACTACTACTAATAATAGTGGTAATAATAATAGTGGTAATAATAATATTATTATTATTATGTGCAAAAAATAAAAGCCAACTTTTAGTTGAAAATAAATTTATTAAAGTTGAAGAATAACATGCCTACGTTTGGGGCCTTTTTGAAGTTTTAAAATAAAAGGAACCAGTTGAAATTTTCTTAATTTGCTAAAGTTTAATTTAAAATTTTAGAAAATAAACCAATTTAATATGAATAAATCAAACTTCAATTAAATTCAAAAAATGGTTTATTTGATTTTCTGAATGTTCGGGCTTTCCAAGTTCCTTCGTTATTTCTTGGAATTCTATTTATTTTATGGCTTTTCCCAAAATATATTTTCTTTGTTGTAAAATTTAATTTAAATCAATTATTTTAGAACTGTAAATTCTCTTTGAGTTCTTGCAATTATTTAAATTTCAAATCCAAGTCCTATCATCTCAATTCAAATCTCAAATTCAAATCTTTGTTCCAAATCAAATCTTTTGCGGCAAATTCTGAATTCAAATTCTTATTTTTGAATTCATCTCAAATTCAAATCTCCTTACCAAACATTCCAAATTCAAGTTTTGAATTTTCCTCGGCCCATCTCTTTTTCCTTTCCCCCCTTCTCCTTTTTTCTTCTCTTTCTTTTTCCTTCTCTATTTTCTTTTGTCCTTTTTTTCTTTTTCTTTCTTCTTCCTCTTGCAGCTTGCCCATGCTGCTCATGCGCGCGAGCTCCTTCCGCTGCCGCTCGTTGGCAGCTTGCCCATGTTGCTCATTGGCACAATGTCCTTCAGCAGCATCCGCCAATGTACGCCGGAGAGGTGCTCGTACAGGATGGCGAGATAGGCCATCAATGCTGGCGACAAGGATGGGTAGGGAGCAATTTCTTTAAAATTATATTCATTTGTGCTTGAGAGTAGAGCGACGTGGGGATTCATTTTCAGTGACGGATGATCATTTTTATAAAACAAAGAATAAATTCGACGCTTGGGATGAAAAGACGCCTCGGGCAGCCGAAGTGTGAGACGAAGAGACGTATTGGGGAGCCGAAGCGGCATTGATGCGTTTAAAAGATACATATCACAAACACTTTCAACCACAAATCGTCTATGATACCAAAATCACAGACAGTTTAGATTAAAAACTGCCTGTGACGTCTGTAGTTATCACAGACGGTGCTTGTTAAAAACCATCTGTAAATTATCACAGACGGTTCTTATTAAAACTTGTCTGTGACATTTGCAATTATCACAGACGGTTCTTGATAAGAACCGTCTGTAATTTATCACAGACGATTCTTATTAAATACCGTATGCGATAATTACGTATTATAGACAGTTCTAGCCATCGCTAGTAACATAGATGGCCGTGCTTATAAAACCGTGTATGATAATTACCACACTAACAGAATCTAAAAAACAATTTACAATGAGACGTACAGTATAACCTTCCCTATAGTAGCACAAGCTCGTCAATGAGGCGTTCGTTGTGCTCACGGACATCAAGAAGAGCGAGGCAGCGTGGTGGGCGAACACGCCCCCGCCTGCCACCGTTGCGTCCTATCCTGCGGCCCCAGGCGCCCACGGCGCGAGCGGGCTCCGGATTCGCAAACTGCGTCGTGGAGGAGGAGACCGTACAGGCGCACTCTGCTGCTGCGGCGACCACCGAGGAAGATGACGACCACTATGCCGGGATGGGCGGAGGACGCAGTCGCCGTGGCCAGCAGATTGGCGTTCTCAAATACCAGTGACTGCGTAGTTTTATCCACTCGCATGAAATAGCACTGTAGTGCACCTTCTAGTTTTGGGGCAGCAGATTAGGTTAAGTAAAGGTCTTAACTTTTTGTCCTTCATTCTATATATGTCTCAATAAGAGTATCGTCACCAGTCACCACCACTTCTCTGAACCTACATTGTAATCTGGGTACTTTTTTTGTTTTTGACGAAATAATCTGGCTACTTATCGAATTCTGTCATTGTGCGGTACATATCCTCTTGTCTTTGCTTGCAATAATAGTGCGCGTGCCTTTTTTTTCTTGTGGCCATCGATCCCTCTTAATTTACATAAAAATTAGCTCATAACAATTGGTATAGCTTAAGAGATCATGAAAAATATATAGTAGCAACAACTCTGTAGTGCGTTGTTAACAATGGTAGTAGAGTAGCATGTGAATCTGTACAGCGATCAAACGAATCCAAAACACGAGCTTAATTTTAACGGACTAGAAGACTAAGGCTGAATGAAACTCTCAACAGAGGTCTCGACTCTGAAGTCTGAACATCCATCCGTTCCTGGGGCAGCCAGCAGCACTGCACTGCTGCTCTAGCATTTGAAGCCATGGCAAACTGACAGGATAATGATGAGGATCAGCGCAACGACGATGCCGAGGACAATCAGCTTGATCTTCATGTTCTGGTACCACATCTTGCGCCGCACCAGTGTGCCTTGCTGCCTGAAATCAGCTGCCTGAAAAAGGCCCAAATATTGTTACCACACTCTATTTTCACTGCTTTTCTGACAGCGTTATGTTGCAGAATTGTCTCAAAGTTAATCTAAAGACGAAACTGACTTGGATGACTGAACTTTCGATCACAAACCTGGTCATGGAGTTGCTCACTCCTGGTGACAAGGACATCGATCTGTTGCCCACGATCAAAGACCTGACATGAAACATATTCATGGAAACTGCTGAATAACAGCTCAAAATAAAAGGACCAGCTGAACTTCTTTTCAAAAAAACAAACCGAAGAACCGAAACATGCAGAAGGTTCAGATAATGTAAAACCTTAATAACAAAAGGGTATGTAGGATTTCGGGAATAACTTTGTGTCTGATGAGGATATCCCTACGACTATTATTTCAAGTATACATAAGACTGTTCATGAAGTATCAACCAGTCCAATGACTAGAGCCAGAACCAAGCTGTTGAACCAACATGTGCTTTTGTTTCTTAATGAGCTTCCTACTGACCATAATGAGAATTGGTTACTACCTCATGCAAATACTTTCTGCATTCTCAGATTTGAACGTTGTAAAGATTTCGGATGCAAAGCAATGGAGGAAAACCCTGAAATATCAAAGGAAGTCATCTTATGATGTCTCGGCCAAGTCTACAAACCTCTATGAGCGGTCTGCGCGACTCACGACCAGATCTTGAGCGGATCGGAAGGAGTCAGATTTCGTGAAACAAAGACTCGACGGAGCAAGATTAGGAAGGAACAAGACTATATGAACAAGACTCGGCGGAAGCAAGATTCGACATGAACCGTTTTCGGTGTGAACAGTACTCAATGTAAATAGTACTCAGTGTGAACAGTTGCTTTTCGATTAGGACTTGGATTTTGCTCTTGTTCTTCCTTGTTGGCCAAACTAGCTTGAAGGGGAATTGGGAGTTCAATCAAGATCGTTCAACCTTTTCGCTGGGAATTGGAAGCACGGTGATTTTACTTGGTGGTCGGTGAAGTCAGCGCGTGTGTTCTTGCGAATTATAGAGTGCTAATCCTTACACGGGCAACGAAAGATCACTACGATTCAAGAGAGACATGTGAGTATCTTGATCCTACGTCGAGAAGATTGGCCGCTAGGTTAGATGATATGCTTGATGAATTGAGTGGCTCTACTATTTTCTCTAAGATTGATTTGCATAGTAGAAATCATCAAATTAGAATGAAACATGGTGATGAGTGGAAAACAGCCTTTAAAACAAAATTTGGATTGTATGAATGGTTAGTGATGCCTTTTGGCTTATCTAATGCTCCTAGTATATTCATGCGTTCAATGAACCATGTTTTGAGAACTTTCATTAGAAAATTTGTGGTAGTCTATTTTGATGACATTCTGATATATAGCCGCACCTTGGATGACCATGTCGACCACATTAGGTAAGTGCTAGAAGTGCTTCGAACTGAAAGATTGTTTGCAAATATTGAGAAGTGTACCTTCTGCATTAGTAAGGCGGTGTTTTTAGACTATGTTGTTTCAGCTCATGGAATTGAGGTAGATGAATCTAAGATTGAAGCTATACGTGGCCTACTCCTGTTAATGTTAGCCAAATTCGTAGCTTCCATGGACTGGCTGGATTTTATTGTCGATTTGTAAAAGATTTCAGTACCATTGCTGCCCCATTAAATGAATTAAAAAAAGGCGTTCCTTTTGAGTGGGGAGAGTGACAAGATAAAGCCTTTGATGAACTAAAAAAACGTTTGACTGAAGCACTATTGCTTGTTTTATCGGATTTCACTAGAACTTTTGAGATAGAATGTGATGCTAGTGGACGAACTTTTGAGATAGAATGTGATGCTAGTGGACTTGGTATTGGTGGTGTTTTGATGCAAGATCACAAACCCGTAGCATACTTTAGTGAGAAACTTAGCGGTGTCCAATTGAATTATTCGGTTTATGACAAGAAAATTGTATGCTCTTGTGCGTGTTTTAGAGACTTGGCAACATTATCTATAGCTTAGAGAATTTGTCATACATTCTGATCATAAGGCCTTAAAACACTTGAAAGGCCAAGCTAAGTTGAACCGAAGGCATGCTAAGTGGGTTGAATTCATTAAAACTTTTCCATACATTGTTAAATACAAGAAAGGCAAAGAGAATGTGGTAACTGATGCTTTGTCTAGAAAGAATGTGCTTTTAACTTAATTGGAAGTCAAGATTCCCGGATTAGAGAGTTTGAAAGAATTATATGCTTCTGATCATGAATTTTCAGCACAATATTCAAAATGCAAATATGGGAAAGGATGAGATAAGTATCATATCCATGATGGTTTTCTATTTCAAATTAACAAGCTATGTGTTCCAGATTCGTCCGTACGTTTGCTCTTGTTGCAGGAGTCTCATGCAGGGGGATTGATGGGATATTTTGGTAGGGAGAAGACTTTCATGATGTTGGCCGATCACTTCTACTGGCCCAAGATGCGACGAGATGTTGAGAGGTTTGTTCAGCGCTGTGTGACATGCCATAAAGCTAAGTCTAAGCTTAATCCACATGGTTTGTATATTCCACAAGCTGTTCCTAGTGCTCCTTGGGAAGATATTAGCATGGACTTTGTTTTAGGATTGTCTACGACTAAGAGAGGGAGGGATTCTGTTTTTGTAGTGGTGGATAGGTTTTCTAAGATGGCACACTTTATTCCTTGTCATAAGAGCGACGATGCGTCGCATGTAGCTGACTTGTTTTTCAGGGAAATAGTGAGATTGCATGGTGTACCTCGAACCATTGTTTCCGATCGTGATGTGAAGTTCATGAGCTATTTTTGGAAGACTTTGTGGGCTAAGTTTGGGACAAAGTTGCTCTTTTCAACAACCTGTCACCCACAAACCGATGGACAAACGGAGGTGGTGAACCGTACACTTTAATGTTGCTGTGGACCATGATCAAGAAGAATTTAAGAGTGGAAAAATTGTTTACCCCATGTTGAATTTGCATATAATCGAGTAGTGCATTCTACTACTCAATTATGTCCCTTTGAGGTGGTGTATGGTTTCAAACCGACCACGCCACTTGATTTGCTACCACTTCCTTTGCAAGAACGTGCTAATATGGAGGCCTCTAAGCATGCTGATTTTTGTAAAGAAACTCCACAAAAAGACTAAAGAGGTAATTGAAGCAAAGGTACGTTCTTATGCTTCTAAAGCTAACACGAATAGAAGGAAAATGTTGTTTGAACCAGGTGATTTAGTTTGTGTTCATCTTCGCAAAGAACGCTTTCCAGAAAAGCGTAAATCCAAGTTGATGCCACGTGGTGATGGTCCTTTTAAAGTGCTTGCTAAGACCAACGATAATGCATATAAGATTGAGCTACCAGACGACAACTATGCGGTCAGTGCTACTTTTAATGTTGCTGATTTGTCACCATTCTTTGGGAAAGACGACATAGAGTCGAGGACGACTCCTTTTCAAGAGAGGGAGGATGATGAGGACATCCCTACGACTACTACTTCAAGTATACATGAGACCGTTCGTGAAGTACCAACCGGTCTAATGACTAGAGCCAGAACCAAGCTGTTGAACCAACATGTTCTTTTATTTCTTAATGAGCTTTCTATTGACCATAATAAGAATTGGTTACTACCTCATGAAAATACTTTGTGCATTCTCAGATTTAAACGTTGTGAATATTTCGGATGCAAAGCAATGGAGGAGAACCGTGGAATATCAAAGGAAGTCATCTTACGCTGTCTTGGCCAAGTTTACAAACCTCTATGACCAGTCACCAACTCTATGACCAGTCTGCGCGACTCACGACGTGTCTTGAGCAAGACTCGGAAGGAGGCAGACTCATGAAGCAAAGACTCAATGAGCGAGACTCGGAAGGAGCAAGACTCGGAAGGAGCAAATTGCTCAACGGAAACAATATTCGACATGAACCGTTTTCGGTGTGAACAATACTCGATGTAAACAGTACTCGGTGTGAACAATACCTTTTTGATTAGGACTTGGATTCGGAATCCTTGGCCGGATCGATTAGTTGCGCCGGTCCTAGTTTGAGTTGCGTGACCTAAGGGCTGCACTATAAATACCACCGAGACCCCTCATGTATTTTTTGGAGACGATTATTATCAGAAATAATAAATCGCAAAGTTTTGCTCTTGTTCTTTCTTGTTGGCCGAACCAACTTGAAGGGGAATTGGGAGTTCAATCAAGATCGTTCAACCTTTCCGTGGGAATTGGGAGCACGGTGATTTCACTTGGTGGTCAGTGAAGTTAGTGTGTGTGTTCTTGCGAATTATAGAGTGCTAATCCTTGCACGGGAAACGGAAGATCACTACGATTTAAGAGAGACACGTGAGTATCTTGATCCTATGTCGAGAAGATCAGGCGACCCCGTATCAGTGTCCCTCTTGGGATCCCCACACCCTTTATTTATAGTGTCAAATATTATCGTCTGACTCTAAAACAACTCGCATACGATTTGAGTCCAACTCGCACACGACTTGGACTCTTACCTAAACTCTAATATCTCCAACACTCCCTCTCAAGATGGGCATGAGATAACAATCATAGTCATCTTGTTACATATAGCAATACCATTACTAGAATATACCAAAACCTACCATCTATCGACTTCATAATCAATACCAGAAAAAAAAAGTTGCTCACCGCCAATACTACCAAGGACGTCACCAAATCCATCTCCATTATCTACCAACTGCCCAGACCTCAACCTCATTTTCCTCTACCCTCATGCCCCAGCCACCCCCTAGCATCCACCATTTCTACCCACATGCCCCCAGTCTCAGTCTTCACCACCTCTACCCCTGTTATAGACCATTACGCCTGATTCCAGTCCCAATCCTCTTCCGAACCTCTCCAGCAACACTATCCCCGACACCTGTACCAACACCACTGCACGACACCAATTCCACCATTAGCACAACCACCAAAGCACCACCTGAACAATCTTCTCTCCCTGTCTTCCATGCCTTCCGTCGTAACCTTCGATACTGTCACTAAGCAACACAACATCTATAGCTCTTAGCAAACACACCATCCTCTCTTTCCTTTCCCAAACATAGCACACACAGCCACACCAGATCCTCCACCGATCTGGATCCACACCAGATACTACAACACCAGATCAGATCTTCCACACCGGATCAGATCATTAGACTTCCACATCAGATTAGATCATCCACCCTCGAAGCACCCGCACTGGATCAGATCCCCCACACCTCATCCGAGATCCACACCAGATCAGATCCTCCACACTGGATCCGAGATCCACACCAAGATCACACCAGATCCTCCA
Organism: Phyllostachys edulis; assembly: GCA_036346405.1. Classification (NCBI taxonomy): domain Eukaryota; kingdom Viridiplantae; phylum Streptophyta; class Magnoliopsida; order Poales; family Poaceae; genus Phyllostachys; species Phyllostachys edulis. Next base: position 721,578 of record CM070567.1, read on the forward strand.
CACCGGATCTACCCATACCAGATCCCCTTCTTTTTCTTTTCTTTTCTTTTTTCTCCATTTCTTTTTTTTGTTCCTCCTGCACGCTCACACCTTCACCTCACCTTTGTCTTCTTCTTTCTTTCTTCTCATGCCTTCACCTCATCTCTGTCTTCTTCTCTCTTCTTCTTCACCTCTTCCTCCCACCTCTCTTCGGCCGAGCCGGCCAAGCCGGATCCGGCACCAATCCTCTACAGCCTTCACCTACTCCCTCTGCTTCCTCGTCCGTGACTCAGCTCAACCACAACCCGCACCACACCGCCTCCTCGCCCGCGCCTAGATCCGATCATCGCCGCACCTCACCTCCTTACCAACCCCGCTTGCTCCTCGCCAGCTCCACCTCTGGCGCCCCCCCAATGTCGGATCCGGATCCCTTTCTCATCCTCTCCACCGTCGCACCAACCCTCCTCCCTCACCGTCACCGACCCCCCAACTCCCTCCTCCTTCACCACCGCACCACCGCCGGATCTCCTCCCCAGCTACCACTGAGTGGCACCTCGAGCAGATGCAACCCCAAACTGCGGCCGTGGCCCGCGTGGCTCGATGATGGCGGCTCGCGCACAACCTGACTGATCGCGGTCCGCTCCCGTGCGACGCGGTCGCGGAGGACCACGTGCGACAAGGCAGCGGTGGGCCGGTGGCTTGCGGATCGTCTGAGGAGCGGTGGCGGCGGCTGTTCTGAGGTAAGCTTTTTTTTTCTGGGTTAGGGTTTTGGGTTGGGTTGGCTCTGACACCATGTAGGATTTTGGTAATAATTGTGTGTCCCTCTTGGGATCCTAATATTTTTTATTTATAGTGTCAAATATTACGGTCCGATTCTAACACAACTCGTATATGATTTGAGTCCGACTCGTACACGACTTAGACTCTTACCTAAACTCTGATATCTCCAACAGGGTAAAACTTTTAGAATGAAAAGGTTGCACAAATCCATCCAGGCAGTGCCATTAAAGTAGCGTTGGTGAATAATTACCTTATTAATGTTTTCCTCCATGATGCCTTTAACTTCTGAGACCTGAGCTTTCACTTTTGACAGCCTGCTGACCTCCTCAGGGTGATCCACACAGTACTGCATCTGCTCCCTAAGCCTTGGCCTGTCTTGTCAGTTCCCCATGAACAATGAGAAGAAAAATAATGTTTTGAGCAAGTATATATGGTAAAACTAAAAGTAGGGTGTAACTGAATCCCGTGAATCATTTGCAGATGAAATGAATTGTTACCCGAAATCTCGGCTGAGACTGTTGGCTGCAGCTGTGGCTGCTTTCCCTCCTCCGTATCTCATGTTGAAATCATCCTTGACCATCTCTAGGAAGGCAAGAGGAATCTCTCGGCCGGCTGACTCGCTCGCTACAACGCAGTATGCTACAGTTTGTTGCAGATGCTTCAGCTAGCAGCACAGCCATTACAAATACACACACAAGTAGTTGAAGTTTTTGCAATTGTTTCCATCTCTTTCACTGTTTGTGATACTTCTGTACTGGCAACTATGCTAGTTTTACATGCTTTCCACGGCTCTGGCTGCCATTGCCTTGTATTGCAATCATGTGTTTCTTCAGGTTTCTACTAAGCAGACCTTTATGTGTAACATTACATACAATGAAATTATTCTAGATAGGGAGTGATGCTTTTTCTTCAGCGTATACGGTAGTCAAGAATGAAAATATAGGATTTGTAGGATGGGACTTTTGGGGGGATAACTTGGCATGAAGAGAAGGAATATAACCTTTTCTGATGGACAAGCTTAAAAGCAGAGCAACAAAAGGACCATCAGGTCCGAAGTAGTACTAAATTTCAGATTTGGACTTCTCTAATTGAAAGCAACATAAATAATTGGCAAACTGGGAGGGTGATTTCCTCCTTGGCATCATCTTTTATACATCAAACCCATCATATTAGAGTTGGCGGATATTTCGCCGGGAGTTCGTGGCGCTATGGGCTTTCTCCTCCCTTCCCCTTCGTCTTAAAGTGAGGCTAGTCTCTCTTCTCCAGCCAGTAGAAAAATTAGTGGGTTCCCCCCAAAAATCTGGTGTGTTCTTCCCCCTGATTTGGTTTTCAGCTTTGGGTTATTGGACCTCCCGCGCTGCCGTGCGTGTCTCGGTGCCATCGGTGGTGAGCTCCAGACCTCTCTTTGTGTGCATCCCGCCGATTCCATTCTTGTGCCATCTCCTCTCTGTTGGAGCTGTGTTTGGGAACCAGGAACATGTGCGCTCTGGTGGTTCGGTCTTGGCCAGCTGTGGGCTTGATCTCGGGGAGGAAGAAGAACTTCGATTTGGTTCCTGGTGATTGGTGATCTCGAGTGCATTTTGGCCGGTGCATTTCGGTGGTCTTGTGCGGCATTCCTGTACCTCGACTTTGCAGTTTCGGTGTCTCCCAGATTGCAAAGATCGACATTGTATCTACGTCAACCTTGTCTGGTATTCACGGCATAGCGAGACAATTGGTTTTCTGAGACAGCGTGATTCGTGTGCCTTGCCTAGTATACTTCTTGGTGGCTTTGAGTGCCATCGCATTCGTGAGTATTGCTGTTTTCATTTTTTGTATTACTTGGCATTGTGGGCTGTACTAGTAGAAGTCTCATTTGTGTTTAATCTGATTGATTCTAGTACTAGGAGATAATGCTTAGTGATACTGTGGGCTCATTTTAATGCTTGATGAGGATGATAGTCATATAAATGAAATTGTTTTGATAGCTAAATCAAACTTGAGCCTATAGCTTTGCTTACTGCTGTCATTTCCTATCTTGCTGTCAGAGATCTGTTATTTTCAGTGATCCAGTTGCATTTCTGTATATTGTATTGGGTTGATTATTGCTTTGTGATTTTATTGAACCTCTGTTGGCAGAAATCTGTACATGCTGATTTGTGATTTCAATTTCTGAACTGAGGTTACTTGATCCTCTGTTTGCTGAAAGGCTATAGTGCTGAAATTATTGTTTATTGTACCGTCATGTTAATTTGGCCCTCTGTTAGGCTGAAAGTAAACCCTACTGTTTTGATTTAAGTCTTGACATTTTAGTAAAGCAATCTCTTGAGCTCAAAGTCTGATTGTTAGCTATCAAATTCAATTTGAGAAGAACATAGACAATAGTCGCGAGGAGGCCAAGATTTTATCTTGAGCAGCCCGACATCTGAGAGCAATAAACAAACTTTTAAATCTGAGCATTATGCTGATTTTTATTGTCCACACGTTCTATGTTTTGAGCATATTATTTTGTTTAAATGACTCGGAGAATTTACATGTTTATATGTTAATTTTGTTATTTAAATGTAGCTAGAAATATGTTTTAATTATGATTAAGGCTGTTGGAATTATTCCGAATATTTGCTAAAACTGCCAATTTTACAACATAGATTACTATAAATACTAATTTGTGGTCATTAAATCTAGTATGGTCGATTTTAAACTCCTCCTCTGCCTGCACACACATATAGAGTTAAAGACAATTGGCACCAAAATCCTAGCAACTCTGAATTTTGGCATAAACTCAACTATCTGAAGTTTTGAACTTATTAAGCCCAAGTTTAGTGTGTCTCAGGGAGAATGCCTCTTAACAGATTCAGTTCACTGAACTAGGAACCAAACTAATGATTAGACGACATTGTAGGCCCGATCCAGGCACAACATGGCCCGTGACTTCATCATGGGTCAGGCTTACCAAAGACGACCCGTGCGTGCTTGGGCCACTACCCTAACTGCAGTGGGCCGCCCGACACAAGATCTAACGGTGCTAGGCCATGTTAAGCACGACTGACCAAGACCTGCCCGAAAGCGGCCGAGGAGAGCCAACGCTAGCGGTGATGGCGCGAGGAAGAAGGGTGGGGGTCAGCGACGCGGGATGGAGCCGGGAGGTCCGGCCGTCCGGGAGGAGGAGAGGAAGAACGGTCGGCGGCGCGGGAGGGAGCCAGAGTAGAGGGAGAAGAGGGAGGGCCGGGACAGGTGTGCTGGCATGGAGGTCAGCGGTGCGGCAAGGAGGCAGTCCGACGAGGAGGCGACGAGGTGGCGCGGAGGGCTACGGTGTGGCCTGCGGCAGTGCAGCACTACCCAGTGTCGAACACGGCACGCGCGGGCAGGGAGTAGGGGGGAGAAGAAAGGGCGTGGGTAGGGGGCAGGCAGCGGGGCAGGCAGCGTGCTCGTGGGCCTGAGAAGAATCGGCTGTTGGGGCATTTCTGCCCATTTTTTTGTTACCGTTTTTGACCGTATTGGTCTTAAAAATAGCAAAACAATTCCAAAAATTTCAAAAAAATTCTATAAATAGATACCATACCCCCCCCCTCATTCAGCACCCATCCATTCCTCATTCTCTCTTTGAAATTCAGTTGGCCAAATTCAAATTCGTGTTGAGCTAATTTGGCAAAATTCAAAAATTTGTACCAAATTTTAGAAAATTCAATTTTCAGCAGCAACTCAGCAAAAGAGGTACAATACTATTTTTGCATACATTTATTGTTAGTGTTTGTTATGCTAAGATGAAATTAATAATAGTATTACTTTCGATTTTGCAGTTTTCGTCATGGACAACCCTTAGACAGCTTTGCTCTTGGTGATTACGACACTTTCACCGAAGGAAATTGTATCCATGGAGGCGACTGCAGCTGCGCTACATCAAGCCAATCGGAAGCGCAAGGCAGAGTTCCATCATTAGGCTCCATGACAGCATCAGGCTCCACGCCAACCGAAGCAAAGAGGTCGAGATTGTCTACATAGGGAGTTTGGGAGAATTTCGGCAGGACAGCCAAACAAGACGCATAGGAAAATGAAGTACCATTTTCTATTTGTAAAATTTGTCGCAATGAACTGTCTGCAAAGTCTGCAAGTGGAACGAGGAACTTGCTTAGACATGCTACAAGATGTCGAGCCAAGTAAGGATTGGTGATGAGGCAGACGCAGCTCCAGTACAACTCCGATGGTACAGTACGTAGCTAGGACTACGATACTGAGGTAGTCTGTCAATCTCTCTACCGTTTAATGGCTTTTGAGGATTTACCGTTAAGCTTTGAGGAGTCTGCTTCTTCCCAAAATTACATTAGGACTACGCATAATCCTAGATTTTCTTCTGTTTCTAGACAAACAACAACCAGGGATCTAGTAAAATACCACAATGAACGCCGTAATAAAATAAATGAACTATTTAGTACGTGCACATTTTCGGTGGCCCTGACCTCGAACATATGGAGTGGTCAGGCTAGAGAGGATTATTTTATTGTAGTTGCCCATTATGTTAATGACAACTGGTAATGGAGAAAAGGATTATAGGTTTGAAATTAATTGATATAGTACATACGCACTATCAGAGCACTGACGATGGTATACTATTAACTGAGCAACATTGGTTCGTTGTCGAGAAGATACTATCATTTTTAGAAAAAAAATTATGAGGCTATTGTTGCTTTGTCCGCTGTGTACTATCCAACATCTTCTATCATTGTGCATAGTATTTTACAGATTGCTGCTCAATTGAAAATGTACGAAAATGACTTAGTTTTACGCGATGCTTTTGTTTCCATGAAATCTAAATACTTTAAATATTGGAGATAAATCCATTACCTCTATGCATTTGTATTCCTTTTAGATCCTAGAGCTAAAGTTGATGCATTTAGTAGTGTACTTCACCATCTTCTTAGTAAGGCTACAGGGCTAGACTATGCTGATTACTTTATAGAAGTTCGTTCTCGGTTATACGAGGTTTACCAAAGGTATGAAAATAAGTTCCAGGGATTCTGCTTGCAACAACCTCCAGTAGCCCCTGCCTCAAGTAGCAAGACAAATATGTGGGGCAAGATCTTTGGTGGCTCTTCCTCCATGTCTAAGTCTTCTTCTTATACACCGTAGCCTGCTCAGCCAAGATCCACAAGGAGCGGGAAACTATCCACCTATCTGGACAGCGATACGGTGGATTTCAACTCAGAAGGCTTCGAAATCTTGCAATGGTGGCAAGCCCATAAGTTAACATATCCCGTGCTATCCATACTTGCATGTGATATGTTAATTGTTCCTATCTCGATGGTTTCCTCCGAGTCTGATTTCAGTCTTTCTAGAAGATATTGGAGGAGAGAAGAATAAGTCTCACAAGTGAGATGGTGGAGATACTTCTAACTGTGAAGGATTGAGAACAAGCTGATTCACGAACACAACACTCTGTGGAAAATCCAGAGTTGTCGGAGGTGTTCACAAATCTGTACTTAGACAATGACACCGATGCATAAAACAAGAATGTATCATGTATGTAGAGCTATAGGTTGTACTCTTTTTCCTTTGCCAAGGTTTTCACATTTTGAGTTTTTACTTGGCGAATGTTTTAACGAGTCAGCCAATTGGACATTAATAAAGCTCTTTATTACATTTTCAATATGATTGTCTCATTTTTTTTTTCAATTTTCATATCTATTTCTGAAGTCTACACTTTTTTCTGATTTTTCTGGATTTTTTTTTTCTGTTTTTATTTTTTTTTGGGGGGTCTAACGGGCGGCCTTTGGCCCAAAGAGCCAAATGGGTTCATCTTGGCGGCACAAGCATTTAACGGTTGATGAGCCATCTTTGGGACCGCCACCTCGGCATGTGGGGGCAAGACGCAAGACGACTCATCTAATAGCAGGCGAAGCGGGCCATGCCCGTCATGCTGTCTTGCGTCTTGGTCGGGCCGTCCATTTGGCCAGATCTACTAAGGATGCAGTAGGTGTGCTTCTAGTTGCCATTTGACACCTATAAACTCTTTCGAATGTTTGGAAATAAACCCCGAACTGCTAAACCAGACGCCCGACCCCTTCAACTATCAATATCGTTTACTTTACCCCTTCAACCTAAACTATGGTGGTTTTATCAAACGTGGCACTAAAATTGGCAGTTTTGGGCTGACTTGATGCAATGTTGGCGAGGGATTGCTGAGCACCCGCAGCGTCCTCATCGCCACGGAGACGGTGGCGCCATGGTCCGCAAGCGCCTTGCGTTCAACATGGACCTGCCTCCACCACGACATCATGTCACAGGAGACCTCTCCGACGTCATCGCGGCGATGGCGGGCGTGCTGCCGTCGTCTGCGAGCGCGTAGCTGACTGATGCTGCCCACCCAGCTCTCGATGTTCCAGCTGGTGGAGATGGGCGTTGCCGCGCCGGCGTAGGCTCCCGAGGGGACGAGGGGGCGGCCTCCACCATGGACTTGGTGGACAGCATCATCCAGGACATCGTCGGGAGCAGCAACGTCGCGGTCTCCATCACCCAGCTCATCCACAACGTCTGCGAGATCATCCACCCCTGCAACCCCCGGCCTCACCTCACTCCTCGAGCTCCGACCTTGCCCCGCCGCCTCCTCCCCCATCCGCTTGCCCTCCTCCCAGACACCATGGCCGTTGCCGTACTGGTCATGGCATCCCAAAGTAGGCACCGTCCAAATGATAAGGGTGCGATTAGTGTTCGGACGTACGGTCCGAGCGCTAGCACCGTACAGCCCGAGCGGTAACAGGGATGCAGGGCGCGAACCAAGGCGGTCGGTGGCCAGAGGTCGAGCCGGCCAGGCGTGGTGCAAGAGCCGAGCCGAGGGGGTGCAGGGTTGTAGGGAGACAAAACATCACTGTGAAACATCGTCTCAAATAACATCAGAATAAAAAACAAAGCAATTGAAAAAACGCATTAAAAAAATTGCAACATTACCATGAATAGTATGCAACACTTTTGTTCTACAGATGCAACATGTTTTTCTATAGATGCAACATTTTTCTCTATATATGCAACATCTCAAAGAACAGTATGCAACATTATTCTCAACGGGATGCAACATTATTCTCAACGGGCCGCAACATTTTTTTCAACGGGCCGCAACATTTCACAGATGCAACATTTCAACATCTCAAAACCAAAAAGATGAAACATCTGGAGAGGAAAACAAATCTCCAACAAATCAAACACAAAAAATACATATTACCGCAAACAAACGCCACAATATCTGGGTAGCTCCGGCGTTGTAGCCGGAGGAACGTGGCTTGTGGTACGCATCAGCATCACGTCACCGTGTTGCCTCCCTCTATTTCCACTCCAGATTGCTGTCGTGTATTCCTCCCTCCTCCCCTATTCCCTCTTTTGCAGCAACACATCATTACGCATGTCACCTATGTCTGCTTGAAGAGTTCATCACCCTGAACTAGATGGAGTTTGCAGTGCTGCTCATTCCTGGATCCTCCCCCATATCGCTGCCATTTTGGAGAGGAAGCTAGGAGGACATAGGGGATGAAGAGAAGGAGAGGTGTGGGAGGAGTATTGGGGAAAATCAGAGGCTCTGGTAGGCGGATGGATCCGTGAGGGAGAGCTTAGCAGAGAGGGGGAAGAAGAGGCATGGAGTTAGAAGAGGGAGTTCAAAATGAGTGAATGGTGTTTGAGCCTTAGGTGATGTGGATGGATAAGAGACCGTGGGAGTGACGTCAGCTTGTGCGGTTCTTGCTCTGGAGATAAGGAATGAGTGGAGATAATAAATGAGTGGTGACTGGTGATAGAGACGTATAGGTAGGTGGGAAAAAGTAAAAGTGAAATGAGCGAGCTGTGACACGTGTCTGCTTTTTTTTCTTTACTTTTTTTTTCTTTGCTTCGTACGTATGTGTCATAGTGTTTTCCCCAATTTAAAGTGTCAGGTAAACAAGAAGAACAAAGCAAAAAAGGATGACAGTTCCATAACATAATCGAAGCAGCAATTAGCACAAACTGCATATGAATGGTATCAAAACCACCCCAAAATTCTACCAGAAAACACGATCAAAATTAAATTTGATCTGAGATGTCAAAATCACGGAGCGCACGTGAGTATACATGTAGATAGACACACACAGGACAATTTTCTTCAGGGAGGAAATGAACAAACGAACACACATGCTTCCAATTAGTTGTTGTGACGCGTGCGTACCGTATCCTTCGTGGACGAGGAAGTTGAAGGTGTGGCCGTCGCAGGTGTAGGTGGAGCGGTTGTTGCCGGCGGGGAGCTTTTGCAGGCACTGCGCGGCGATGTCCCGGAAGTTGCCCGTGTACGCCGTGTGCTCCGCCACCACCACCGTCCCACGCGCCACCATCGCGTATATCAGCGTCGCAGACGCCTCCTTCTGCGCCATCGAACTCTTCTTCTTCGACGACGACGACGACCAACACCACCACCACCTAATAGAAAAGGAAAGAAGAGGAGAGGAGCTCTCGATCGATCTGTTGCGTTAATGTTCTCTTCTTGTGAAGAATGTTTTTTTAGCTTTCTGGCCAAGGAACGCTGGTCTCTACTATGTATGTCCTACCAATTAAACAATGTAGAAATTGTAACGTCGTCGCTGAAACGCCATTTTTGAACTTTCTTTTGTTTGGTTGCTAATACTTGCCTTATCAAAACTTCTTAACCGAATTTTGTAAGCATTTAATTTGCTACGGCAATATTCCATCGTCATTTGGCTCTCTAGTTCTTTTTTTTTTTTTTTTTTCTTTTTGCCAATATTTGACCAAAACATTGCTTGACAATTTAGTAGCCAAATTTTGGTAAGGCTTGCTAGGACAAATATGTTACCAAACCAAACGGTCCCTAAAGCATATTGGATAGATCTTAGCCGTCCGTTGACTAGGATTAGCAAGGGGTCGTTGTCGTTGTCACTCCCGCGTTAATCAGTTGCTGGTTTTCTTGGACGACCAACCTTCTTAGTTATTAGGAGCCGGTAAGAGCAGAGAAGTTTCATTCACCAAATCTGATATTTATTTATTTTTTTAAAAAAATCAGAAACACAGTGCATAAAGCCCAGTCCTCCTGTTTATGTATTAGTAACAAAAAAAGCGAAACCGAGACATAGCAGTTTCAGGCACCAAGCAGACAGGTAGGACATGCAAAGCAACCACATTGCTCCGTCACCTTCACATCAACACCTCTCTCTCTCTCTCTCTCTCACCGGACAGTAACACAGCTGACACCAACATATATGTTTCTCCCTGTAATGTCCTTCTAAAACCACCTCCCAATTTCTACTGCGAAAATAGCAACTTTTGACAAACAATCCAGAGCATTTGTAGATTGAAACGGAAGTGCACATTACGAACAGCAAGTGCTTTATCCAAACAACTAAGATTTGATCAGATTGAGTTAAACTTCCAAGAAGCCATATCCTGCTGCTCAGGTAGTTGTACACCTGCACATACCTGTTGCAATTGCAACTCAATCCATTGATTCGTGGTTTCTCCCTGTAATGTACCCCTTAGATGGAAATTAGACAAACCAATCTCACAAGCCTCTGCAACATATCGAAATATTCTACCCAAAGCTGTAGGGGATGACCAGGGCTGAGGATTGGGGGAGGATGGCTTGGGGTAGGACCATGGATGAAGCATAGCAGTCTTCAATAAAAAGCAAAGCATAGCATAGCACAGTACTCTTAAAAAAAAAGAGCATAGTATATCACAGCAGCAGCAATACCTGAAAATCAGAAGCAGCCGACTCAAAACCTTGAATAGCAGCCAGCCAGACTAATCCTCTTAAAGGGTTATCTTATCTGACTACATTCTTCTCCAAGAATGCATCTGTATGCTTCATAATATTGCACTTCAACCGAGTTCAATTCTTAGGTAACCTAGTTTCCAACGATGCATGAAAATATTGCACAACATCGGTTACCTTTACAAGATACAAGGGTAACGTTACACTGACATAATAATATATGTGAGCCTTTACAACATATTGATCACCAAGTTTTTCATCTGCAGGTCCATACCGTGGATGATACAACATCTTGTGCTTAGTCTTACAAGTGGGCGCTACAACAAACTCTACTGATGTGATGTGGTTGCACAACATTTCACAAGTTTAATGGAAGCTGCCTGACAAAATGGCAAACTACGAGTCAAAACAAATTTTTTTTTTTGAAAAGGGGGCAACCCTGCTTTTAATTGAAAGCAAATAACTGGTTCTTACAGGAAATTACAGAACGCAAAAAAACTGGGAATTCCAGTTTGCTAGGAAGAACAAGCAAAATACAACTGAGTACCCATCAGACCTCCATCAGGTTGAAGCTTCACCAAACAGAAGGTGACATTCGGATCACCATCAAGCCCAACTACACAGCTAAGTCCATCCGAAGCAAAAACACCAACAAACTCCCATAAGACTAAATAGCTACAGTCCACGAAGGCTAAAAGATCATACAGAAGGTAGCCTAGTGACGGAATGCCAGCTACTCAACCGACCAGCAGATCTTCCACTGCAATGACGAGCCATCCGCAAACACAGAAGAGCTAAGGTTTGAGCAAAATAACAGGAACATCATCAGATCTATTACAAAAGGTTTTCAGCCAAGCTTCAATGGACGCCATGAGATGATCCATCTTCACACCATCATCCCCTTTTAGAAGGACCTTCCAATGCTGCAAACAAGATAAAGCTTTGTAGATAACATCAATTGGGTTCTTAATAAAACTCTGCTCAAACACCGTATTGTTCCTAAGTCTCCAAAGAGTCCAAGCCGTAGCTGCAAAACTAAACAAAGCAACATTGTAATTATTAGCTCCTTTGTTTTCCAACCAGTGTAGTTGGAAATCATCAAAACAGGTTGGGATGTGCTTCCAGCTTAGAGCCTCTTTAATGCAGATCCAAAAGAAAGTAGATAGACTGCAAGAAAACAAAATATGATCGATATTCTCTTCCACCCCACAAAGAATACAGTCAGTGCTACCTTTCCACCCCCTATGTTTAAGCTGATCTAAGGTTTGGACTGTATTATTGTAACAAAGCCAAATGAAGATTTTAACCTTTAAAGGACACTTGTTTTTCCAAAGATTAGACAGCTTTCTGCTCTTGACACCCTCAAATAACAGATGGTTATATAAGGATTTGACTGAGGAGATACCAGACTTTTCGAGGCACCACACTGGTGTATCTCTGTTGTTTCTAATCTCCACTTGCTCAATATCCGACTTGAGTATCTCCCACTGCTGGTATTCATCTGCCCCCAAACTTCTTCGGAAAGGAATGTCCCATGTATTATTATGCACCCCAGCACACACATTCATAGAAGGAAATTGACAAAGATGGAACAATTTATTGTATTTAATTTTGAAAGGGCAATCATTAAACCAAGTATCCTTCCAAAACGAAATGTCCTGACCATTACCCAAATCATATTTAACCCCCAAATTGAAAAAATGATAGACCTTCATCACACTTTTCCAAAATTGAGAACCCCCTAAGGTGCCAGCCCCCCTAAAAACCCCTGTGGGAAGTATTTGGCTTTCAAGATATTAAACCATAATTCCTTATTAGCAAATTTCATTTTCCAAATCCACTTAACCATAAGGCAATCATTCATAATTCTAGTGTTTATAATCCCCAAACCGCCATACTTTTTTGGTCTACACACAGCACCCCAGTTAACCATATGGTACTTAAATTTGTCAGTTGCACCCCTCCAGAAAAATCTGGCCCTAATTCTATCCATCTTTTTATGAGTTTCTTCGTTAAATCTATAGAACCCCATAGTGTAAATCGGAAGGCTGCTTAAACTGCTGTTAACTAGAACCAATCTGCCCCCTGAGAATAATAAATTGTTTTTCCAATTGTCTAACCTCTTGCCAAGTTTATTGATCACCTTATCTGCAGTTTTCCCCCCTAAACATCTATTGCCAATCAGAATGCCCAGATAATTCATAGGTAATTGAGCTAACTTGCAATTGAGCGTATTGGCAATTCTGTTAGCCTCTTCATTTTCCACCCCGAGCACAATCACTTCACTTTTGTGATAGTTGATTTTCAAACCTGACATCCACTCAAAGCAATCTAACAAGAATTTCAGGTTCAAGAGATGATTTCCTCGTGCTCTAGCATCAAGATCGTGTCATCTCACAGACATGAATTGGAACACCTCCAGGAATTAAATGTGATATCACCCCTTTTATCAAACCGTTGTCTTGAGCTTTATGAATTATTTCAGATAAAGCATCGGCTGCCAGATTGAAGAGCAGAGGGGAGAGTGGATCTTCTTGTCTCAAGCCTCTATAAGTTTTGAAATAAGGACCCAACTCTCCGTTGATGTTGATGCTAACTTTACCCCCTTTGACTGAGCTCATAACAATCTTAATCCAATTATCAGAAAAAACTTGTTCTCTTCATAACTTCCTCTAAGAAACTCCAATTAATTTTATCATAATCTTTTTCAAAATCTAGCTTTAGAATCACCCCTCTCCTTTTAGAAACTCTGAAATCATGAAAAATTTCATGTAGAGCCACCACCCCATCCAAAATGTTTCTTCCTCTAATAAAGGCCAACTGACTCGCATTGATAATATTATCTGCCAAAGTCCCCAATCTGTTAGCCAACAGTTTGGTTAAGATTTTGAAGCTAACATTTAGGAGGCATATCGGTCTGTACTGTTTAATACTATTAGCTTCTTTAAGTTTAGGAATCAAAGTAATCACCCCGAAGTTTACCTTTTCATGTCCAAGTCTCCTGAAACTAAATCTCAGACCAGGAGCATGAAATGATCCTTGTACACACCCCAGAATTCCTTATAAAAGAGACTAGGGAAACCATCCGGGCCAGGCGCTGAGTTTACTGGGAGCTCCTTAATAACTTTCAGCACATCTTCTTCAGTGTAATCCTCAAGCAAATACATGTTATCTGCCTCTGAAATCCTAGAAGATTCACCCCAAAAGTCATCTGCTAAACCCACCTCTTGAGCACCCCCTGATCCAAACAGATTTTTATAAAAGTCATATATATGTTCTTTGATCTTACCCTTATCTTGCAAAATATTGTTTTCATGCTCTATACTGAAAATTTGATTCTTTCTCCTCCTACCATTAGCACACATATGAAAGAAACCCATGTTGGCATCCCCTTGAGATATCCAGTTAACTCTTCCCCTTTGTTGCCAGTAGTTCTCTTCCATTTCAGATAGTTTTTCTAAATCCGCTTCAAAAGAGTATCTCTGTTTCCAATCCTCATGATTCAAACCCCTGTCCTCTGCTACAGAATCAAGCCTTTTAAGTTGCTCCAAGATCCTTTTTTTCTTCAATTTATATTCACCATTGATGTTAGCTCCCCAACCTCTCAGAAATCTTCTTAAAGAAGCCAAGCAGCCATTCCATCTTTCCAGAGAGTAACAAGCAGCAGGCACTCTTCTATTAATCTCCTTCCACTTATCCTGAATTAAGCCCTTAAAATTCTCATGACACATCCACTTTTTTTCAAAATGAAATCTCCCTGACTTAATTGTCTCTCCCTCCCCAGAATTCAACATCAAAGGGCTATGATCTGAGCCCACTCTGATCAGGCACTGAACATGACAGAGAGGAAAAATTAAGGGCCCAATTAGTTGAGACAAAAACTCTGTCTGGATTCACCATGGTAGGACTAGCCTGCTTGTTGGTCCAGGTAAATTTGGCTCCCTTTTTCTTAACTTCCAAGAGCTTGTTCTCAGATATAAACTCATTGAACATTTCTATCAGACTATTGTTCACTTTACCAATATTTTTGTCCCCAGGATCCCTGATCAAATTAAAATCACCCCCATAACCAGTGGCAAAATAGTACTTTTACATTTTTATCCAATTCCTCCACAAAAGCCTTAGAGAAATCATGATTGGCTGGGCCATAGACCACTATCACTTCCCATATGAAATTAGTGATTCTATTTCGAACCCCCATGCTAACATGGTATCTACCAGAATTAGCACTTTCCACTTCGAAGAGATCTTCTTTAACCCCTAGCAGAATACCCCCTGAATGGCCTATTGCTGATACCCAGTGCCACTTAAAGTGAAAGCCACAGTCCAAATTATTAAGCTCTTTAGCTGAGAAATCTTTTTTAAAGGTCTCCTGCACCCCAACAATGTCAAACTGCTCTGCAATCAGCATCTCTTTGAACTGTCTTCGTCTGGCCGCCTGCCCCAAGCCTCTAATATTCCAAAACAAACACTTCATGTTTTATCACCGAATTTTTTTAAAAAATAATATTAATTTAAAACATAATTACAAAAATATATCGTCTCTCCAAAAAATTACAGAATGTGTTCTGCCGCCATTGAAATGGCGGCAGGACCTATCGCTATTTCAATCGGCGACAGGACCCTCTCCTCCTATCGCCGGTCCACCACCTATCGCCGATTGAAATGGCGGCAGTCCTGTCGCCATTTCAAATGGCGATGTGAAGCCCATCCCTATAAAAAAACTCAAAATTCAAATAAGCAGACTCATTCTTATTCGTAAAAAGAGAAGGAGAGAAGAGTAGAGGTGAGGAGAGAAGCTAGCTAAGCGCTGTCCGTCGGATTGCCAACCTCTCGTAATTTTTTAACCGAATGAATTACATAGTTTTAGATGTACTAGTTACGTAATGCAAGATAGTTTTACATAATACTTTTGATTGGGTAGTATAGTTTTAGATATGCGGTTAATCGTGGAAATGTTCTTTATGGTGCAAGTCGTCAAATATGTCCGACTCAGACATCGCCAATTTCAAAATTTACTATAGTCAAGGGACTATTCTAGAGGGTCCCGAGGGATTGATTTATGTTATTTCCAATCCGCAACTGCGTACTCTAGCAAGACTAGAGCGGCAGTACATGGGTATTTGTGATGCGTGGTTGTTCCATACATTCCAAGTGGACCGTGATGTGTACGATCCGAGATTGAGTTGCCTTTCTCCACGGAGAGCACAACCGACATATTGGGAGTTAGTGCGACTGGGACCAAAATCATGGCGATCATATGTACGCATCGCGAGGGAGGTAGGGTGGAAATTGGTCCTTCTCGCCCAAGCATATGCCAAACCCACTCCTCCACCATGCAATGAACAAGAAAGAGGTGTCGAGGTCAAGAGGAAGTCGGGATCGCAGCCCAGTGTGGCGCACACAATTCTTGAAGCTCCTGAGTTACCGATGTTTGTCGATGAAGACCCTACGGAAGTAGCTCCTACGACCATGCAAGCTACCGGGTCTTGCCGACGAGGGTGAGGAGGTTGAAGCCGAGTGCAAAGGATGGATCTCAAGACCGAGACTACATGGCATTGTTCGAAGATGAAGGTTCCGACGACGAGGATAAAGTTGACGAAAGCAAAGCGGTTCCATCCGACCGAACACATACCGCCGACAATCTGCTGCCAACGAAGGCTCCGTGTCTTGAGTGGGAGTATGACCAGAGTGAGGTCGACTAGGAGCTATGTACAAAGCAAGGAGGCCGCGGCAGACACGGCCAAATTTCTGGGCCTTGTCGGCAAGGGCAAGACATTCGTGAGTCGTCAAGTCGACCCCAAGATTCTACGACGTGAAGTGCGGCATAGAGGATGCCCTTGGCGAGTGCACGATTTCACCAAAGTGGGACACCCATCGAAGTGCTCTATAGTGATCTCACACATGCGCTGCTTTTTGAGTCAAGATACCCCACCGAACTCGTCATCGCTTCATCGCCAACCTTATGTACAAAGGAGATCGTGGATAATTTAGATTTTGAGCCACGATGCATCATTCGGCGATTGAGGCAAGGTTCCAATACACAATCACTATGCGAAGGCTTGGAGGGCAAAAGCGAAGGCATTGAATTAAGGTGGGGCACATTCGAGGATTCCTACCACAACCTCCTGCAAGAACTTCGAGTCATACAAGACAGAAATCTCGCACCCATATCGATATTGAAGATGCCACGCACCGAAGTGGACCAATAAGAGGGTATTGCAATGAGTATTCTTCGTGTTTGGTCCATGTATCAACGCATTTCAAGATCGCCGTCAATCTTGTGCGTAGATGGCACATTTTTGATTGGGAGGTACAAGGGCCGACATCGATGTAATAGCGATAAACGGAACAATCAAGTTCTTCCGTGGCATTCGCTTTCGCTGAAAGCGAGAACACGGATAGCTGGTTGTGCTTCCTGAAGAATGTGAGGATTTTTGTTGTGCAAGGCCGCCCCAACGTATGCCTCATACATGATCGGCATGCAGAGCTGCTGCGTGCAATAACCCAGTTGCAACAAGGAGAGAACGCATCACTTCCATGGCCGGATCTGCGCAGAAGCGGTGGTGCATGAGGCACTTGGGTGCAAACTTCTACAAGCAGTTCAAGAACAAAGACTTGATGAACATGTTCAAGCTACCAGGCAACCGTAACCGCAGCGGAAGTTCAAACACTTTGGAAGATTCTAGATGAGCGGACCAAGACACACGAAGGGAGGCAGGAGAAGGGTCGCCTAAGCGCCGACTGTGCCCTCAAGCATTGCCAGAGATACCCACAGATGCTCCCGGATTGACGAGCCTAAGGAGAAGTGGTCGTTGCTCCATGACAGGGGTGACGCTCGATATGGTGTCATGACAACTAATCTAGCCGAGGTGTACAACTGGGTCATACGCGGTGCAAGGTGCCTCCCTTTGGTGGGTATTGTGGAGGCAATACTCCGCGGTACGACGAAGTACTTTGTTGATGTATAACAACGCATCGCCGCCATGGCAAATGACAGACATCAGACTCGCCATGATCACCAAGTACATGGAGGAGAAGAGCAAGAAGGGTGAGACGCACCGGGCATTCAAGATGGGCACAAGGGAGCTTCGCTTCGAGGTGATGTGCAGGGATAAAGGACGCCGCAGGACGAACTGTGAGAGGGTTACCCATGAGTGCACGTTACGCCGCGCTAGTTGCACATGCACTTGCAACAAGCCCTTCTTTCGTGATAGGCCCCGCTTCCCATGTCATAGCCACATGTTCGACGGTGGCGCAAAGATCCCGATCAAGACCTCTCTGTCTATTTCACCAAGGAGGCGGTGATGCAAACCTGGACCGTAGAGATATATGGTTACGCTGTGGTTGGCCATTTCACTGGCCATCCGACCTGGGAGCAACTAATCTGGGCTGTGGACATTAATAGGCTCAAGAGAAAAGTTGGACGGCGACAGGTACGGCGCATCAGGAACGACATAGACGAAGCAGAAACCGAACGTCGTACGAAGAAGTGCTCTATTTGCAGGGAGTCTGGGCACACCTTCAAGAAATGTCCCACGAGAAATCCTCAAGATGAAGGAGACATCGCCACTCCGGACGTCGCAATGGGGACCTCATCCGTCACCCAACTCGAGACGATCCAGGGGAGGACGTTGAGGCTGCGACCAATGTTATTACCAATGTTCTGAATTATGTTATTACACGGACAATAGTAACATGTTATTGCCAATGTTCTGAATTATCATTTTAATTAAGTGTTATTATGTTTTGTTGAATGTTATGTAATATCGCTATTAAGTGTTATGATGTTTTGCTATGAATGATGTTTTGTCAATGTTATGTAATTATCGTAGTTTTCATAGTAATGGCAAGTTCACATTTGTTTCCTTACATAATATGCGGTTCATGTACATGAGCAAGCGATAATTCATGGCGATCGCAATATCACTTACCTTTCTACTTACGAATCGCTCATATCTCAATCGTTCTCGTAAAATTCTTCGTAAATTCATCGCACTAGAACAACATACAACGATCAAAAAATGTTATTGTAAGTCTAACAGATTTTGCACCGTTAAAAACGATAAAAATCAAAAGGCGGCAAACCTAGCTAGAGAAGGCAATTTGGCTTGCTTCCGCCAGATTGAAATGGCGACAGGACCTATCGCCATTTCAGCTGGCGATAGGTGGTCAACCGACGACAAGAGGAAGAGGGTCCTCGCCGCCGATTGAAATGGCGATAGGTCCTCGCCGCCATTTCAATGGCATGTGAACACATTTCTGTAATTTTTTGGAGAGACGATATATTTTTGTAATTATGTTTTAAATTAATATTATTTTAAAAAAATTCTTTTATCACCTTCACTCCTCTTCTTGAGCTTACTGCTCACTTTTCTATTCATCTTAAAACTTATCATACCGTTTTTATCCACATATTATGTCTCTGTGATATTCACCCCAATATCGCTGCTTTCAATATCTCCCCTGATCTCATTAACTTCTGTCTCAACCTTTACATGTGCAGCTTTAGCCAATGCGGCTCTAACAATTTCCTGAGCCTGCATGGCTGAAATGATATCTCTAGAGTTTTTGTGTTGATTTCCCAAGGTAATGTCACAAGCAGTGGCAATTTGTTCTAAATAAGTACAAGAAACATTGTTAAGAACATTAAAGGGATTTACAAGTTTACCTTGGGATTCCAAATTCTGAATGGATTTAAGTTTGGAAGCCTTCTCCTTCATAGGTATCCCCTAGTCTTGGATCCTAGAGCTTTTTCTAATTGCCACAACATGGTCAATAGCTCTGTTTTTCTTTCCCCTTTTTTTGTAGGCAACCAGCCTCCATGCTCCTCCCCTGTGTCAGACCTTTCACAAATGTTTAAGTGTCCACCTTTGGTTGATTTTTCAACTGACACCCCAACACCAGACTCTTTCCCATGCTCAACATCCACCAGATATCCTGAAGTAACACACCCCTTGTCACCTTTGTTGATCTGAGGCTCTCTAGCAATAGGAACCTCCTTCCTAGGAAGCTTCTGTTTTGTCACTACTGTTTTTTCTTTCAAGGGAGTTTTTAGGCAAGGCCAACTTTGAACAGGTTGCAGAGTAGATCCTTCTTCAGTATAAACCACAATCTCCTTCATGGTCGCAGCCTCTTCAATGACAACATGCTCCTCAGCATTAGAAATTGCCCTTTCATCCTCAAACAAATCAACATTGCCCTCTTCAAGCTTATGTAAGTAAGAGGCTTCAGAAGGAAAGCTATAAGCCAAAGGCACTATAGCTAGAACATTACTGTCATTATCCCTCAGAAAAGAATCATTATCCTTGTTAGACTTTCCAGAAACAAGAGGTACCTCCAAATTATCGCTATTTGGAAGATCAAACTTGCGCCCCCCATCATCATATTGAATATCTGCTGTGGGAGACTGTTGCAACTGCAAAATTGGAACTAAATCATTTTGATCAATATAAACCTGACCCTCTTCCAGCTTTTTCTCCATACCCACTGAAACCTCCTGAATATTATCTGCAGCATGACTAATAACATTCTGGTTAAAAACAGTGATTTTTTCCACCAACATGTTAGGCCCCTCCTGCTCTTTAGTGTCACCCCCACCCCATGATGTTGTTTCTCTTTATTTTTGATAGAATCTTCATCACCATGCTGCTCAGAGGACTGTGTGACATCCCCCCGAATCTCTCAACCAGTTTTGAGTCAGAAACATATTACTTGCACTGTCTTGGCTGAAACTTCTCCTCTGACAGGAGCGATGTCATAAGCCGCTGCAGCCGTACAACCCCACGACCAGGCTGAAGGAGAGTGGTATTTCCAATGACCGAGCAAGGGTCGCTTCCGTTTTCTCGTGTTCCGGCACACCAACCTCCAGGAGTGAGCATGTCTGGGCCACGGGACAGGATCTCTGCATCTATCCTGCCTAACACTGGGTCATCTGCGTGGAACTTCCGTGCAAATGGTGCGCCACTAGCAACCATTCTGTCCAAGTCATCGACCGTGAGGTAGTGCGGATGCTGCTTTAGAGGGTTGTCCCATGAGATGTAGTGCAGGTCATGGTTCACGGTCAGGGAATGAAATCCCGGCTGGTAACCGCCTACCGCCTAGGGACCGGAATGAAAAATCCCGTCCGAAAAGTTTCAAATTCGGTTTTGTTGTTTTGGAGCATTGGATGCTCTCCCCTGGCCCCCCTGGTGCTGTTTGCTTGTGCAGAGTCTCATGAATAGATTCCTCCTCCTTCTCACTTTTGGCTTGCATTGATGCTCCTTCTCCCTTTTGTCAGCAGCAGCCAAGAACACTCCCATGAAGCACCTCTCTTCTCCTCCTGGTTGCAGCACCTCTCTTCTACTTCCTGAGTTGTAGGCCCCAAGAGCTAGTAGCAGCAGATGGTAGTAGCAGTGTAGGAGGAGGAGCAAGAAGAAGAAAGAGAAGAAGAGGAGGAGGAGGAGGAGCAGCGGCGGCAATGCAAGCAAGGGCAAGGAAGGAAGGCAGCAGCAGCATCAAGCAAGGAATCAAGGCAAGCAGTTCGAAACTAATTGTGTAGTGTTTTTAAATATAGGGAAATATCATCGAACAGCTTTAGTGTTTATCAATGAATTTGGTTGGAAAAGATATCGCTGCACATTTCCATCATCTGTACTTTGTCACTTGTCTCCAACAGTATGGACTTAGGTACTACACAGCTTAACTGATAGGTTGCTCCTCCATACTTTTTGTCTGAAAGCCTTCTTTAATGTAGGTTAAAAGATGGGGTACGAATTTAAACCACAAAACATGTCCAGACAAGGCATTGTTAATTTAATCAGCCAAAACATTTAATTTTCATTGGTGTTTGTTATCTTAGATTAAATTAACCCTATTTAATAGTCATTGTTCTCCATCAGCCATGATAGCCATACTGAACATATTGTGGTATGGATTATTGTAGGTGATGGCTGCTAAATCTATCAATGTTTAGGAGCATGGAGAAAGATTAGGAGGTGCTGGTTGGAAGTGCAAATATTGTAATCTAACGAAATCAGGCGGAGGTGTCACCCACCTAAAAGAGCATCTTGCTGGGAGACACGGAGATGTTGTTGCTTGCAGTGGGGTTCCGGCGGAAGTCCGAAGGCTCATGCTGGCAAGTCTTGAAGAAGCGAAGGCAAGAAAGAAAGCTATTAAAGATAAACGACTGCGAATGGAGCAGACTGCAAGAGAGCCTGTAGCTCGTGGGCCATCATCTCATGATGTATTCGATGATGACGAGGAAATGTAGATGGAATGGGCTCGCCGAGAGTTGTTGGAGATACACCACAACCCTCCACTCCACACATCTGACACCATCCATTTCATGAACTTGTCTTTTCTATCCCAAAAACTTTTCAAAAAAACAAATGTCGTTCCAAACCTTGTGGCGTTTGGACGAACTATCTCTCCTCCAATATGTTCTCGCATTTCATTATGGAGGCGACCATGGCTGTATAGGAACCGACAAATCATCTCGGCCGCCTTGACAACTCTATCAACCTCCTCGAACTGGCTAATATCCTTCAACATGAGGTTGACGGTATGCGCCGCACACGGCTGCCAGACTAAAGTTGATACTCTTCAATTACCAGTTGACATGCTTTCTTGTAGTTTGCACCATTGTCAGTCACAATCTACATAACATGTCGAACTCCAACTTCTTCCACAACTTTACGTATCTCACGACACAAAAAATCAGCATTTTGCATCTCCCTAGTTGCATCCACTGACTTATGGAAAACCATTCGTCTATTGCAGTATAACATGAAGTTAATAATACTCCGCTGTGTAGGTTCTGTCCATGAATCACACATAATAGAGACTCCATATATACCCCAATCATCTTCGAACTCCGCTACATACTTCTTTACATCTTGTTCGTTAGCATCAAGATATACCCCATCGATTTCATGGCCTCTTGGTGAGGCCACGCCTTCACCAAGTTTTTGTGTCTCTTTGATGGCAGCACGAAAATAAGGACACTCTGCCTTTACTCCAAGAATGTCATTACTATGGAACCACTTAGCCAAATTTTTCCAAGTTTTGACCTTGAGTCTCCTTGACGTAGTGCTGTATCAATGCGGGTTTGGCGGAGTGCCTGACCTGCCAAAATATCTGAATCAACTCTCATGGACTGTGACCTGCCAAACATCCTAGAAACGATACCACTTCCCCTGCCACTTCCACTTCCACTTCCCCTACCACTTCCACTGCCACCACCATGTTCAAACGTCCACCCTTGGCTTTTGCCCTTTGTTGGAGCTGGTGTATCTCCAACGACTCTCAGCGAGCCCATTCCATCTGCATTTCCTCATCATCATCGAAGACATCATGAGATGATGGCCCACAAGCTACAGGCTCTCTTGCAGCCTGCTCCATTAAGAAAAGTTCCTCTGAAACCTCTTCGCCCTCTGAAACCTACGCACAGTCACAAAAAAGAAAAGTATTGCCCTCAAGTCACCACCCACAGTGAACATTGAGAGAAGCTAGGAAGCAGCACCTACTCCTTCCATCCGATGTTGCTCGTGTGGTCGATGAAGTTAAGATCATGCGGCAGCTTGGAGAACACACGTATTAGATCTGCAGCAAACTTTAAAGTCAGATGGCATGACACCCAAGAACTCTGATGGATCAAGCACTGAAGAAATACGTACCATCCTGCGTGACGAGCGGGTAGTCCGAGGCGGAGAGGTTGATGAACCAATCCCACTCCGATCTGCCTGTGCCGACGCCGGTGCCGGCATCTCCCCACAAGAAGGCGGCCGCGGCGTTCAGGGTGTTGGCGACCATGGTGGGCCTGCGGTAGGTGATGAGGTTAGCCCTCTCGATGACGCGCACGTTTCCGGCGGCGGAGATGACCGGGTGCACCCCGAGGCCCGCAGCGAGCTCCCTCCGGCCGGTGTTCGGCGCCTCGGCATCCAAGTGTAGGATGTAGAGGTTCCTCGGGTGATAGAGGGCGAGGAGGACGCGGCGTAGCGCGGAGGCGTCTCCCACCGATCCGGAGATGAGGAAGGCGATGCGGGGGAGTGAGGCGGCGGCGGCGGAGGACGGCGGGGTAGGGTTGAGCTTGTGCTCGACGAAGAGGGTCGGGGAGGGCGAGGAGGAGGAGGAGGAGGAGGAGGAGGGGAAAGGGATGGTGGTGAGGAGGACGAGGAGGAGGAGCGAGAGAGCTGAGCCGACGGCGACGGGGAGCAGCCAGCGGCGGTCAACGGCGGCGTAGAGGGAGTGGGCGATGGGCTTGATGGGCGGAGCCGGGCGGTGGGCCCGAGTTGGCAGTAGATCTGTTCAAATGTCGAGCTGGACCGGGCTTTGGACTGGGTTTAAAAACCTTGGCCAAAAATCAACAGGTCTGAGCCTGGTCCAGCCCGAAAACCTGATTTTCCGATTAAAAGTATTATTTTAATTATTTTTGGGATAAAAAGCTAATATTTAATTCATTTTCAGTATTAAATAAATAGATTTTCGCTTTTTAAATTGATTTTACGGGGATTTCAGGTTGGGCCGGTTTTCCGGTCCCAAGCCTGGTCCGGACGATGTCAGACTCAGGCCGGGCCAGCGGGCCGAGCCGCCCATAAACAGGTCTAGTTGGCAGAGACTGAGCGGAAGGGAAGGAGTGGAGTGGACAGTGTGGACTAGTGGGGCGGAGCGGTCAACGGCTTTTGGACACGTATTCCGACCGTTCGCCTCACCGATATTACGGCATGTTTGGTTTACAAGCCTGATTTACTTTACCAAAATTTTGATACTGCTTGAAAAAATGGTATTTTATTTTATTTCAATATTTGATATTGTTTCAAAATTTTGGTAATGTTAGACAGTGTTTTGCCAATTAGTTGGCATCATCCAGAATGCATGCAGCTTGTTGTTGCCACGTGTCTGGAGTGGATGCAGCTTATTACCAATGATCTAATCAAACACGTGGCAGGGGTTCGTTGGTGCATTTAAAGGGGTACTTTTTTTTTATTAGAACGCTTCAAATGACAATATTTTCTAAACCGAGTATCTGATTTATGATCCGTTTGAACCGTTGTATTCCTTGTCATTTAATCAACAAAACAAAACTCATGTTGGCATATTTTTGTGAAAAAAAAAAGATATCACACGGGACCCTCGTACCATGCTCACAATTTTGGCATGGATGCAATCCAAATACATCAATTTCGGTATTTGCCCGTGAATTGGTAAGGCTACGATCTAAACATCATTTTTTGTCCAATTTTTGGCATTACTTAGGTTTTGACATTCCCAAAATTTTGGTATAGTTACCTAGGGTCAGAAACCAAACAACAGGCCCTACATCCTCACTATTCCTCTAGTGGAAACCTTATGGAATCTATTTTCTAGTGAAGTACACCATGTGTTATTTGGATATTTCTATAGAAACTTATAAGCATTTTCTAGTTGACACTACTCAAACTCTAAACAAAAATGAATCGGTCCAAGTCATCATAAGAATAAGGAAAAAGCTAGAAAATGGTATATCATCACTTCCCCAATCAACGACACAGCTGGTAACCGTCCGATCCCACAAATCTAATAGCTACAAAGCCTTATCCCATCCAACTCACGTCTGGTCCTTATCCATCCAACCCATCCGCATTCACGCATCCATTCCCTAGTCACTCCCTTGCGATTCTTCCCCATCTGCGACGGCAAGCAAGCGAGCTCAGCGGTGACTACAGGCAAGGAGTTGTAGCGGCGAGCGAACGTGGGCTCATGCGGTGGTGTGGCCATGGTCTTGTCGATCACGGCATGAGGCCAACATCTATGGGCTTGCCCGAGCACAGTGAGTGCTGAGCTTCCAAGGGCTCGTGTGGCGAATGGCCCAAGCGCGGGACCCAACGAGTGGCAACGAGTACGCGGGGTGGGGCAGCCACGGGGCTCGCTTGAGCACATGCATTGCAGGCCGTGAGCAGCAACCGACGTGCTGTGCTCCGCCACCATAACGACATGAATTTCTTTGAAATTTGTACTGAATTTTTCATGATCTACATGTTTGAAATTTGAAGGTTGTGAATTTTTTTTTTTTGGAATTTGTACTAAGTTCTTGGGTGTTTGGTGTTGAAATCTATTGGAACTTGTGGATCTTCTCTAAAACTTCATGAAACTTCATTTGAAATTTGTGAACCTTTTTTTTGAAACTTTGCTAAAACACACATGAAACATCTTTAAGTCTTACTGAAGCATGTGGGAGGCCACAGTCTAGCGCGATGGGGAGTGGCGGTGAGCGGGCTCACTCACCTAGAGAGAGGCGAGTGGAAGCGGCTACCAAAGGCGTGCTCAACGACGCGTGGGAAGGTGAGCGCCTGGCAGATTCGGTGAGCACGAGTCGCAAGGCTAGGTCGGTGGTAGGCGAGAAGGCCAACGCCTGGCGATCTGGTGAGTCTTGAAGGTATGGCGGCAGTGAACACGCGTCGGTATTTTTTGCTCTTGTTTTATTTTTAATGAAACTTTTTGAAACTTCTTGAAACAAACTTGCTGATTTTTTTTTCTGAAACTTGTTGAAACTTGGGTTCCAAAATCTGAAACTTGTTGGAACTTCTTGAAACATGTTAAAACTTGCTGGAACTTCTTGAAACTTTTCTTTCTGAAACTTGAGTTCTAAAATCTGAAACTTATTGAAACTTTCTTGGAATTTTCTGGAAACTTCTTGAAATATGAGAAACTCACTGAAACCTGAAACTTATAAAATATTTTCACGAGACTTCTTCAAACTTCATGAAACTTGCTAAAACTACTCATTTTTTTTTATAACAATCAATTGGCTATCAATTCGCAACGTATTATAGGATAGTAGCAAATTCATGTCCTCTTCTCGGCCCCCTCATGGCCCAATCTTGGCTCCGCCCCTATAGAAGAGGAGGGCATCATCATGCACTACTTATCATGTACTACCTTGCAAAAGACAATCTCTAACAAAATTGGTACAAAGTACATCTGGATCCACCTTAACAACCTGCACAATACTACAAGTTTAGTTTCACAAAAGAATGAAATCTAAAACTTAAGTACAAACATGTATGCTTGAATCACATGATTCTTAATTAGTACAAGACAATCAAAAGTGGAAGAAGAAAAGCACCATATATACATTACTTATGATCTATCTTTGGAAAGGAACAGATTAAGTACACGAAACATCATCTGTGCTAACAACTTACACAATATCATCGTGCTGCAAAGTGGCCTTGATGAGTACCTAACTACATTTCTATTGCCACCTAATGCGTTCTTCCAAAGGGCCAGCTTAAAAAGCATATGTAGACATTAGCAAGAACTTCTCTCTCACACACAGAATGTACTTACTTAAACAAACAAGCAAGCAAAAGCAACATGTAACGCCCCCAAAATCTGGGACCGTTAAACTCTTCACAACCGTCCAGGATGTGCAGTTGCGAAATAAGCAGCGTTTCAAGCAAGCTTCTGATTACAAAAAAAATCAGACTTTTATTACATAAGATTAAGGCTTAACAACCAGTTTTAACTTGACACGGGCATCCAAGCCCAAAGTTAATATAATACAAGACAAAAGAACTTCAAACCACAAGCACGCTTGAGCGCGGTCGAGACCTAATAATCATAATTATCGTCATCTGGTGATCCTGCCAAAACCTTTCTCATCAAGATCCTCGAGATTTTTCCAGATTTCCTTTGTAGATGTTTTGCAGATATTGCAAGAATGAGTAGTACTACCGTACTCAACAAGCCACATGGAGAAGCTAAATAAATACGTGCAAGGAGTTCCATGTCAGGTATATGTGGATACATTTTGAGTTAAAGCAGTTTATCTTTAAAACAGTAAAACAATAATAAATAATAACACCAGGGATTTCTCAACAATTGCACAAACCAACTTATCATCTCAAAAACTCTACTTATTTCTCATGTACTGGAATCACCCATGAATACAGCTTCATTAACCGAAAGCACGGCGTATTCGAATACCTTTGATTATTCACTCTGCAGAGTTGCCCAATTTTACCCACAAGATATCTTAGACTCATACTATCAGAACATAGACACGCAACCCGTTAGCGCGCGACTGAGCTGAGATAACAAAGCTTTTTCACTGTTTGACCTTTTTAGCCTCTACCTGGTAGGTTCAACTCCATACAACCCTCGGGAGACCACCGGCCAATGGTGGAACTTGTTCCCCTATGCTGACGGGACCATACCGTTGTGTAGACTAGCGAGTGTCCCTTTAGTCCCACCCCTGTTCCGCGCTGCTCTATCACACAAGAGCACGCACCTGTCCTGTAGATATTTAATCGGGAGAGCAATGTACTAAGCCAGGGAGTAATGACCTCACATGTGGTTGAGCGGTTTTCTGTGTCTATTACTTTAGCACAAGGTTCTTGTCCTTACTTGTCTCAGGTGAGGAAATGGACCAACACTAGCTCGTGGTTGTCTATCCTTACCTTCGACTCACTTTTTAACCAGTCTATTGGGTTGTCCAACTTCTTGGACATAACCCTCAACTCTCCACCAAAACCATTGGCGAATCGCCAATACTGCTTTTCAGGATTCATAAACACATTTTTGTGACAAAGCTACTTATATAGATATCATTTTATGTGACCTTGTCAAGGTGAATATGGCTTACAAAGGATTTTAACCTTGTCAAGGTGAATATGGCCTACAAGTGCTAGGTGGGTTTGTATGTGGGGTAATGGGATTTATCTAAGTATCATGTCATTCAAAAGTATTATTTCAATATTTAAAGTAACTGGCACAAATACAATAATGAAAATAATAATATAAATATATGAATTTTAGGCTCAAAATGATTAAGGAATGCGACTTGCCTCCTTGCAAAATTTCTTCTAAATGCTGATCTTGTCTGGCATCTATTGGAGTTTGGTCGTCGAAGTCGTGACCTAGTGCGAAAAGAAATAAACCAAATAAAATTCAGCTCGACAAGGAATGAGCTGGAAACAACATGCAAGTAAATAAAATCAAAAAAGAAACATAAAGAAAGGTGGGGTGGGAGGGTAGGTATTTATTTGGAGCTTCATTTGGCTGAACAGGGTTGATAAAAGGATTTATGAGCTCGAAACGGTCTAAAGGAGTATAAAATGTCAAATTAGGGTTTCGGGTGAAAAAGTGTCGGATAATGAATAGATCTAATTTACTATTCATGCATAAATATTGGATTTGAATAGTAACCAGGATTACTGTTTTTTATTATTGAACAATAATTAGCTATTTTTAGGTGATAAATAATAAAAGAGTTTACCATGCGTTGAACAATAAATGGCCGAATTAGAGTGAACGGTAATAGGCTAAGCCCATCACTATGGTGTCCTAAAGCCACTAGGCCTGGCCTTTCAGCCCAAAACCGTAATGGCTCTGAGCCGCGCGACCAGTGGCCGAGTATGTGCCCGAGCCGAACACGCCTACACAGCCAAGGATTCTAGTGGCGGTGAAGGCCAGCGGTAGGAGTGGGTGGTGCGGGGAGAATCTAGGTAAGGTGGGCAACCCATTTTGGGGTTTTGGATGGGCTGTGGAGGTTCGAGAAGGGGTGGCGGCCGGCCGGTGCAGGGGACGATGGTGGCGGCAATTGGGCAATGCTCCGGCCAAATGGGGTGGCGCGTGAGCTTCAGTGGGTGGCGGGGAGCACGAAGGTGGTGGTGGGGGTGGCTTGAGGTGCACCGAGGCACCTTGGCGACGGGAGCCGACCATGGCGCGGTAGTGGAGAACGGTGCCGGCGAACTCTGATTGTTCTCATCCTCATTTCCTCAAATTATCCCAAATTCTAATACTGATTTGTGAGGTTTCGATCCTTCTCTGATCGGGATATCACAATTTGGTATCAGAGCTACCCATCTCACTCTCCGCCGGTGCTCGGGAAGCCATGGGTGATGAGCTCAAGCAGCCAACTCCTATGGTGACCTCAGAGGAAAAGAAGGAGACTATCTTGGAGATGCTGGTGAAGCTGAACGCTTCACTGGACCGTATACTCGAGTCGTCGCCGTCTTCTCCAACCTCTACCACAGCGCCCACCACGGGTTCGATGGCAAGCCCCAACCACAACATCGGCGACAAAGCACTCCACGGCCGCGTCACCGCTGTCGGGTGCGTCGGAGACGGTAGGCACCGCTCAGACTTTGTAAGCTAAGGGGGCGTAACTCGGTGCATGCCGTGTGTTCGATGAAATGCCAGGCCACCAAGAGCCGAACATCGGAAGGGTTCTTTGGGTCACGGTGAGCCAGGTGTTCTACCCGGTGATCGAGGAGGTGCTTCACCAAGTCTTTGATGCATATGGTGCTGAGAAGGTGTGCTATCTCGAGGTGGCAGATCGTACTGAGGCGCTCATCCTATATTCCGGTCTAGTCACGATGCGGTGCGAGCTCGAGATGCCTGTCATGGCCGGCGGCCGCTACATCTATGACAACTGTTGTTGGTTGGACCTTCAGTACATGCAGTCGCTCACCAACAAGCACCCCGGTGATGCCCAGCAAGTGTTAGACGCCACGTTTCAGCAACGATGTCGAGAAGCCAAAGGCTACATTGACCCTTGTTGCTGCTTCGACCATGCCCTTGACCACCTCTGTGGCCATGGTCACCACTTCATTCGTGCAAATCAACGCAGAGCAACCTGGCGCATGCAAGGTGTTCGTCAGAATGCCTAGGAAGACGGAGAGTGAGGCAAAGTACCATCGGTTCGTCA
The DNA here is from genome assembly GCA_036346405.1 of Phyllostachys edulis. Lineage (NCBI taxonomy): Eukaryota > Viridiplantae > Streptophyta > Magnoliopsida > Poales > Poaceae > Phyllostachys > Phyllostachys edulis. Next base: position 751,724 of record CM070567.1, read on the forward strand.
AGTGGGTGTCACGGGTGCGCATCACTCATCGCCCGATGCGTTGGGCCATGAGGAGCAAACATGGTAGCTCTGGTTGTGAAGTCAAGGTCTCGGATGTCAAGGAAGATAATGCTGCACAGGGAGATGTCCTTGACACTAAGCTCAAGCACAGCGTGAAGCTCGACATCAAGCAACCCACCAAGGTGTTTGATGAAATGACTCTCAAAGCTGGAGTGATGGAGGGCAAGACCGATGGGTTGTCCCTATGGGAGAAAGGATACTACACATCTACACGGCAATGGCAGACTCTGGTTGTGAGTGGTGACCACATCGTGTTCGTTGAAATGCCAAAAGATGGCAAGCCGCAAGAGCTGCCTTCACAGGAGAATTTTGTGGCATGGCTCCAACCGGTCACCGTGACGAGCTTTTCGACTAGGAGAAATTAGCTTGGTGACATCGCGTTCAGGCGTATTTAGAGGAATGGCATTGCGTTCATGAGGCACTGCAAAATAACATCGCGAAGACAAAAATCTTGCTTAGAATGACATCGTAGTCACATTAGTCCGTTTGATTCTTTGTTAGTTAGTTACTTCCGTTTGGCCAATTTTAAATATAGAAAATGAGCTCAAAAATTATTAATTTTTTGTGGAGCATCCCGATATAGTTTACTTGCTTGTGTATTTTTTTTCAAAATTTTATCCATTCTGATTTATTCTCTAAAATTTATTAAAGTATCTGTTTGTAGGACTTTTCTAATATAGAAAATGAGGTTCAAACATTATGATTTTTGTTTTCTAGGCTCCTTACAAGGTGAAATTGATTGTGTAAATTTTCCAAAAAATTTCAAAAATTAATTAATGCAATTAGACCTCATTTTCTATATTGGATAACTTACGATGGACATTATGAAATGATGTCTAAATATTATGGAATTGCATGAATTAATTTTTAAAAAATTCTGGAAAAATTATAAAATCAAGTCCACTGTGTAAGGAGTCTGAAAAAAAATTCATAATGTTTAGACCTCATTTTATATATTAGAAAAGTCCTACAAATAGTATACTTTAATGAATGTTAGAGGAAAAATCAGAATGGATATAGTTTTGAAAAAAAATACAAGCAAGTAAACTATATCAGGATGCTTCACAAAAAATTTCATAATTTTTTGAGTTCATTTTCTATATTTAAAAATTGGCCAAACGGAATTAACTAACGGAACAGTAAACTAATAGACGGAATGTGACGGCGATGTCATTGGCAAGATTTCATATCTTCGCGATGTTATTTTGCAGTGCCTCACGAACGCAATGTCATTCCTCTAAATACGCCTGAACGCGATGTCACTGAGCTAATTTCCCCTTTCGACTATGGGGGTTGAGCAGCACACAGCTCCCATGAGTGGTGGTGCACACGCGAACCACCATGGTTTGTGGGGACACGTATGCCAAGATGCCATGGCGGGCGCGAGGGTGTGCGATCAAGCAAGGTGGCGATCAAGGCGCTCGCTGCATCGACAACAACGGATGGTTGACTCTAGATTGGAAAATCAGTGATACATGGCAGGTATTTGAGGAAATGCCCTCATGGGGGAGAGGTGCTTTCAGTCCTTGGAAATATGGAATGGAGAGCGTTGGCTCAGTGTTTGACAAGATGTCGTCATGGAGATGGAGTGGTTTCAGTCCATGGAGGTGCAATACAATGGAGGTGATTCAGTTCCAACAAGAAGATCATGATAATTCTATGAACCCAATTCATTCAAGAGTAGTAGTTGCTTTAAAAAGGCCTTGGGATCTAGGTGTCCAACAGCTTCACTTTCAAAGAATTAGGGCACAATAAGAAGATTTGGTTGTGCTACTTGCTATGGATGTTTAGCTTCAACTATTGCAATTGATTGCTGCAGCAATTTTGGTGGTGCTTATTCAGTGTCCTTGTACTGCCGGAAAAGAAGAAGGTGAAGTGTTGTTCTATGCAATATCAGGTCAATGGGGCATATGGGCATTGCGGTACTCAGGAGTGGAGGGAGGTTTTACTGATCAAGAACCTGAATATGATGAGACTTTTGAAATTGTTATCTTGCCTAAATTTATCTCTCTCCCGTTTCCATCAGTTGACTTGCCAGAGAAGGTTAGGCTTGCAGTTGATAGAGTTATACTTGCTGAAAGTGCTGATAGAAAACCACAACCGGCTTCTTGGTTTGTTGACAAGAAGAACATCAGTTCATATGCTATGGAGCTGCAGCAACTAGACAATGGTGTTATTGTGCCTCCTATTGGATGGAAGTGTAGCAAATGTGATAAAACTGAGAATCTCTGGTTAAATTTAACTGATGGTATGATCCTCTACGGGAGGTGGCTTTGGGATGGAAGTGGTGGGAATAATCGTGCAGTTGAACACTACCAACAGACTAAATATCCTCTTGCGGTAAAGCTTGGAACAATTACTACTGATTTGGAAGCAGCAGACGTTTACTCATACCCGAAAGATGATAGTGTTGAAGATCCATTATTAGCTCAGCACTCACATTTTGGTATTGATTTTTCTTCACTCCAAAAGACTGAGATGGCTACTGCTGAAAGAGAACTTGATCACAACACAAATTTTGATTGGAATAGAATACAAGAAAGTGGCAAAGATGCTGCACTTTTATACGGATCTGGTTATACTGGCCTTGTAAACCTTGGAAATAGTTGCTATATGCCTTCAATAATGCAAGTTATGTTTTCAACTCATCCTTTTATATCACGGAATCGAAGAAACCCGTTTCTGTTCATTGTGTATGTGCCTTTGGTGATCTTCTGGAAATACTGAAGATGACAAGGATGTCGCAGTGATGGGCAAGAGCAATTGCATGGAGCTGATAGCTGTGTTCACAAGTTTGGCAATGAAACATCTAGTTGATCTACTGCTCATTATATGGACTAATCTGTTGCTAGTGAGAACAACTTCATAAGACTTTTGCGAGCTGCTAAGATGGTTTTGAAAAGTTCCTGCTTAGGGACAAGCAGATTTTCGCAGGGACGGAAGTGTCACACCTTTGCAATACCATCTTAGTTATGTGTGTGTTTCAATGCGTGTGGGTTGAGTCACGGACCAAGAGGCCCACCGGTCAGTGTCCTATGCTTGTATAAGAGCATACCTGTATTTCGAGAAAATGAAGCAGAAATCTGATTTCTCATCTCCTGTTCTCTGGTTCCTCATCCCCTTTCTCTGATTGTTCTCATCCTCATTTCCTCAAATTATCCCAAATTCTAGTACTGATTTGTGAGGTTTCGATCCTTCTCTGATCGGGATGTCGCACTACTTCATGATACACGTACAACAGAAGGAATCAGAACTTGACGCATTCTCATCAAAACTAGTTAAAAACAAGACCAGTTAAGCCAGTAGTACGTTGTACATGAATTCCACCAAGGAAATCACAAACCCATGATTCCCCTAAAGATGTCTCACAAATTCCAGAGGAGCAAAGAAAAACTCAAAAACACGTTACCAGTGACTTCACTAGATCAAACGGCAAACAGCAACAAACACCGAACAGATACTGCCATCGAACCATGACATCATGGGCTCCTGGCTCCAATCCATCTAGACTACAATCTCACAAAAACCACAAGATAATCCTGGGCAAAACCAAATCTGCGCTTCACGTAACGCCGGTATCCCAGAAATTCGGGACGGACACGGAACAAAGAAAAGAAATCCCTCAAAAACCACAAGATACTTAGGATCGAACCAAAAAACCGCCCAAATCATCAAGAATCTGCGCGGATACGGCAGAGAGCACACGAATGTAAACGAAGGGTAGAGGATCAACCGGTTAAGTTGGATTGGATGGCACGGCACCTCGTGGAACGGTCGGGCGCGTCGCCTCCTCCGTTCGGATTCAATCCCCCGTCGCCGGCCATCCGTGGAGGCGGCGTGATCTGAATCCGGAAGCCGCGTGGAGCGTACGCACCATCCCAGCGACGTAACAAGTATATACGTACGCAGACCAGGGAGCGAACCAAACAGCGACAGGCTCCTCCCCGGGAACCTCCTGGCCAGGAAAATCGCTCCCAGGTCTCGAACATGAAGCTTCGTTCCTCGCCACACTTGAATTAATACTACTAGCTAGTAGCTAGTGGTGACCACCTCCTCCGATTATTTTTTACATATGTTTTTTTACTTTTTATCGGTCTCCTAAATGCGACTTTGACCACTATTTATTATAGTTTTACAGTAAAATGTACTAATAAACTTATAGTATTATGAAAGTATATGTTATGACAAATCCAATAATATAATTTTCATATAACCAAGCTACATAGTTTTAAGCATATTCACGGTCAAACTTTAGGGGTACTTGACATTCTGGAACTTTCTAAAGTTTGATCACCAATATATTTAAAAATATCTAGATTTACCATATGAAAACTATATTATTAGATTTATCCTTTAAAATGCTTTCGTAATATCAAATTAGTATATATGAATATAGAGTTATAAAAGGATAGCGGTCAAAGTCACTTGTTAGAAAACGTCGAATAAGAGGGAGTAAAAAATGGATGACGCATTTGGTCGGTTCGGTTACAACTGACAAGGCCAATTCCACTCTGCCTTGGCCGTTCCCTCGAGTAATTCCAGCCTTGGGGACCAAGCTAGCCTAGCTGATGATGATGGATGCAGTGCACACACACCGATCCATTCGTCTCGGCTCCGATCGACAGCTCCCCCTCACCTGCTCCGACCACGACCACGGGCGCCGCCCGCCGTTGACTACAAGTCAACCTAAGTAAGGCACATGCACCCGCAGGCCGCAGCAGCTAGCATTATATATACATTGGACGATCGAGCTAGCTGTCCATCAAGAGATCGAGCTATATATCGCAGCTAGCTGGCCATGGCGATGGTGGAGAGGTGGGCCGGTTTCGGGTCGGCGCTGGGGGGCTTCATCTTCCTCTGGTCCGTGGTGCAGAACCACATCCCGGTCACGCTCCGGCACTGCCTCACCACCTGGGCCCACAAGCTCTCCTCCTACCTCAACCCCTACCTCGAGATCACCATCTCGGAGTACGGCGCCGAGCGCTTCCGCCGCAGCGACTTCTTCCCCGCCGTCGAGGCCTACCTCAGCGAGGGATATATCGATGCGGGGTGGAAATCAATAGTCCTGCGCCTGCTGTATTAGAAACATATAATTTGTTCCACTTCAATCTTTACTATGTCATTTAAACTTTTATGTTGGCTCAAGGCCGAGCTCGGTAGGGACAGCAAGAACCTCCAGGTCTCCGTCGACGACCACGAGGAGGTCACCGACGACTTCGCCGGCGCCAAGCTCTGGTGGTACGCCTCCAAGAAACTCTCCAAGGGCAACGTCATCAGCTTCTACCCCGGCGAGGACGAGCGCCGCTTCTACCGGGTCGTCTTCCACAGGCGCCACCGCGACCTCGTCGTCGCCTCCTACCTGCCCTACGTCCTCGACGAGGGCCGCGCCGTCACCGTCAGGAACCGCCAGCGCCGCCTCTTCACCAACAACGCCAGCAGCAGCTGGAGCCCCTACCGGGGGAAGAAAGTTTGGAGCCACGTCCCGTTCGAGCACCCGGCCACCTTCGCCACGCTCGCCATGGACCCCGCCGAGAAAGAGGCCGTCATCGACGATCTCATGGCGTTCCAGGACGGCAAGGAGTACTACTCCAAGGTGGGCAAGGCGTGGAAACGAGGGTACCTTCTGTTCGGGCCCCCCGGCACCGGCAAGTCCACCATGATCGCCGCCATGGCCAACTTCCTCGACTACGACATCTACGACCTCGAGCTCACGGTGGTCAAGAACAACACCGAGCTGCGGAAGCTCTTCATCGAGACGACGGGCAAGTCCATTATCGTCATCGAGGACATCGACTGCTCCGTCGACCTCACCGGCAAGCGCAAGGACAAGAAGGCCTCTCGCGACAAGAAGTCCGAGGACGACGACAAGCCCAAGCTGCCGATGGAGCCGGAGAAGGACGAGGGCACCAAGGTGACGCTGTCGGGGATGCTCAACTTCATCGACGGGCTGTGGTCGGCGTGCGGCGGCGAGCGGATCATCATCTTCACGACCAACCACAAGGAGAAGCTGGACCCGGCGCTTATCCGGCGGGAAGGATGGACAAGCACATCGAGATGTCCTACTGCCGCCGAGGCCTTCAAGGTGCTCGCCAAGAACTACTCGGCGTCGACGAGCACGAGCTGTTCGGGCGAGATCCGGACGGCCGCTCGAGGAAGCCGACATGTCGCCGGCGGACGTCGCGGAGAACCCGATGCCCATGTCCAAGAAGAAGAAGAGGGACCCAACGCAGAGCCGCCAAACCTCATCGAGGCGCCAAGAAGGCCAAAGAGGATCTGTGCCAAGGCGAAGGAGGAAGAGGAGGCGAAGGATAAAGAGGAGGCAGAGGCAACGGCGGTCCAGGAGAAAGAGGAGGCGGCGGAGGCGAAGAAAGGCAAAGGAGAAGGCGAAGGGAAGGACAAAACATTGGCCAATGGAGAGGTCTGTTAGATTAATTTTGTTTTGGTATTTTAGTTTTTAAGTTTAGACGAGTCGAGTCCATTTCTGTTTCAGTTTTTTGAGTCCGTTTCTTGTTCAAGTATGTGCGTGAAGGCTATATAATGAGAGTCATGTACTTTATTTGAAAGTGAACCAAGAAAGTAATAAAGAAGCCAAAGGATAAAACGCTGCATACGGTAGCCCAAAAATCTCAACCAAGTATTACTTTAGTGCATATACGTGTGTGTATTTTGGAAAGGCTTAGGTCATATACATGTGTGTATTTTGGAAAGGCTTAGGTTTTATAAACAACAAAACCCTGATTTGAAAACCAAATAAGTTGAATGACCAAGAGATGCAGTAGAAGTTTTAAAAATATCATATTTTTATACATTTGAAATACAAATCTTAAATATGGGATGTTACACACTGAGTTCGAGAATTTCCAGATGGGATAAACCCAGTTGGTAGATGAGTTCGCCGGCAAGCTGACTTCACTGTACAATCAGATTGTCTCTCTCGGCGACAAGGTGGAGGAATATTTGGCAGTGAAGAAATACCTGCGCATGCTACCAGAAAAGTTCGTACCTGTCGTCACCACGCTCATGTACTCCTCGGATCTGGAGACAAAGAAGATTGAGGAGATCACCGGTTCCCCCAAGGCGCATGAGAGCTCTTGAAGGGTATCGACCCGTAACGGCGGGTATCGATCATGTCGAGTAGGTGTTCTTTGTTAAAGGAGATACAAGAAACAATGGCAGACAGTTTTACAAGGAATCGTTGGAGGAGGACGGTCGTGGCTCATCGAGAAGCCGCGAGCGTGGACGCGGGCGTGAGCGAGGCCGTAGAGGAGAACGTGGAGACTGAGCTAGGCAAAACGATGGTGACAAATCCCGTGACAAGTCACGTATCAAGTGTTTTGAATGTGACAAATACGGTCACTACGTGTTGGAGTGCCAAAGCCATATAAAGTGCTACAACTGCGACAAGTACGGGCATTATGCTTCGGATTGCCGAAACAAGAAGAAGAACGAGGAAATAAACCTTACCCGAGCCAGTGAAAACAACGAGCCTACCCTACTTCTCTCCTTATGTGTCAACGAGACGCCGGTCGTGGTGATATTGAACTAGGAGAACATAGTTCCTAAACTATGCATGGAGGGAGGCAACCAAGATCATACTTGACGAGGATTAAAATCTCTATGTATTATTTTAATACATAATAAAAGACCATACGTCTTTATAGTCGTAACCCCTAAGGCTAACAGCCTCACTGGTCGTAAGGATTCCAGAGGTTACATAATGGGTACCCTAGTCGGACAAGGTCCTGTGCCTAATCTCTGACCAGGTAGTTGCTCGGAAAAGCTATGAACTGGTGTATAGATCTGATTCCAGGTATATCCTTTACCGTGTGATGAATGGAACACATGTTGTATACTCCATACCAGGTGATGTTACACAGTCCTAAGACATTGACAATGACCACCATATGGTTGAGTGTCTCACAGACACTCAACCGCAGAGCAGTTGGTACATTATCAACTGACGCCTCGCTCTGACCAATCGCGACGCTTCACCAGGTACGTCTTCTTTAGGAGTAACTGTCACCTCTTCGGAAGTTATTTAAGGGTGGAGCACAGAAGACAGAAGGACGAGGACAATTTGATCTAAGAGAGATCGAAGTCAAACAAATCTATACAAGATCATCCAACATAGCAAACTGCATTATCTATGTAATTAGGATTAGTCATTTGCCTGGTCTAAGGCACCCCCTGTAAATCCAGTTCATATCAATAAAGAGCAGTCCCGTTCTCTTCCAGGAAACATCGCGTCATTTTCTTCTTTTATTTCGTAAGATCGGCGACTCGATCGTCGACAATACTGATTTGTAACACTTGGACAATGGAGCAAGCAATCACATGACAGAAGATCGCTCTATGTTCCATGATCTTGACAAGAAGATTTTGGGGAAATTCAAGTTTGACGACGGATCCACGGTATAGATAAAAGACAAAGGGACAATGCTTCTGAAATGCAAGAACGGCGATCAGAGGATGCTGATTGAAATTTATTTTATACCAAGTCTGTATAACAACATACTTAGTCTCGGGCAATTGGCAGAACGGGGGTGTAGGGTGGAGCTGCAGGATGGGTTCTTGCGTGTCTATGATAAGAATAAAGATCTGTTGATGAAGGTGAAAAGATCCCTTGAAAACTTGTAAATCGGTTTATGTGAAGGACAGTCTGAAGGAGCCAAAGTGGAACTAGAGTATCAAACCAGGATATGGCAGGACCCAGGAGTGGCACACAGTAAGCGCAGGAGGCGTAGTAGGCGAAGCCTCGGGGGGTCCAGACAGCGCGTAGGAAGGTGCGCAAGGGGACGACGAGTTCCACGCGCATGCAATTGCTGCTAGAGGAACCAGCAGCTCGGGTCAAGCCCGTGGACCCCACCCGCATGCAGGCACAATAGGAGGGAGAGGCGGTGTAGTCTCAGCAAAGATGTACGCGGAAAAGCGGACAGACTTGGTCCAAGAGAGAGGAGCAAGAGGCTCAGGTAATGGTGAAACCTAGGCGGTCGTGGGATCAGGTGCCCTAGTCCAAGCGGGCATGCAAGGAAGGACGAGTTCAGTCCAGGTGCGAGGCACGACAAGTGTTTGTTTGTGCATAGCTCGGGATGGAGCAAGCACGGGAGGTAGGGCGGTATTGGCCCAAGAAGGAATGGCGCACAGGAGTGCAGGTAAAAAAGGAAGACTTGAAAGTTCAGATGAGAGAGAAGATCAACGTGATCAAGGTGAAGCAACAAGATTAAGGGGGTGATTGTTAGATTAATCTTGTTTTGGTATTTTAGTTTCTAAGTTTAGATGAGTTGAGTTAGTTTTTGTTTTTTTAGTCCGATTCCGTTTCGTACTTTGAGTGCGTTTCTTGTTCAAGTATGCGCATGAAGGCTATATAATGAGGGTCATGTACTCTATTTGAAAGTGAACCAAGAGAGCAATAAAGAAGCCAAGGGATAAAACACTGCATACGGCAGCCCAAAAAATCTCAACCAAGTATTACTTCAGTGCATATACGTGTGTGTATTTTGGTTCCAGTACGTGATCATTTTTTCAGCCTCGAGCGAGTGTGTCTTCTTCCTGGAGCTACCCCAACAGTTGGTATCAGAGCCTGTTGATCTTGGTGCTATCTGAATATCATGAGCGACAAGGCGAAGACCCGGGATGGGCCGTTCTCCCTCCTATATCTTGTCCTAACAACCAACAATTACTTGGTGTAGACAATGAAGATGAAGGCAAATATACGCACCCAGGGAGTCTGGGGTGCAGTCGATCCGAAGGCGAAGGATAAGGAGGTGGATGACAAGGTGGACCAGACGGCTTTGGCCATCATCTACCAGCTGATGCCAGATTCCATGATGCAGTAGCTCATCAGCAAGGAGACGACACGTGAGGCGTGGGTGACGCTTTAGAAGATGCTCAAGGGAATTGATCGCATGAAGGAGGTGCGGCTCTAGAATTTGTACACCGAGTTCGAGAATCTCTAGATGGGAGAAACCCAGTCGGTGGACGAGTACACTGGCAAGCTGGCTTCACTGTACAATTAGATTGTCTCTCTCGGCGAATAGATAGAGGAATCTGTGGCAGTGAAGAAATTCCTGCGTGTACTACCAGAAAAGTTCGTACATGTCGTCACCACGCTCATGTACTCCTCGGATTTGGAGACAAAGAAGACCGAGGAGATCATCGGTTCCCTCAAGGCGCATGATGATCTACTGAAGGGGTATCAGTCCCGTAACGAGCAGAGGTATCAGTCCCGTGTCGAGCAGGTGTTGTTGTTAAAGGGAGATACAAGAAGCGACGGCAGACAGTTTTACAAGGAATCGTTAGAGGAGGACGGTCGTGGCTCATCAAAAGCCACAAGCATGGACGCAGGCGAGAGCGAGATGATAGAGGAGGACGTGGAGACTGGGCTAGGCAAGGCGGTGGTGACAGATCCCGTGACAAGTCACATATCAAGTGTTTTAATGTGACCAATACGGTCACTACGCGTCAGGGTGCCAAAGCCATATAAAGTGCTACAACTGCGACAAGTATGGGCATTATGCTTCAGATTGCCGAAACAAGAAGAAGAATGAGGAGATAAACCTCACCCGAGCCAGTGAAAACAACAAGCATGCCCTGCTTCTCTCCTTATGTGTCAACGAGACACTGGTCGTGGTGATGTTGAACGAGGAGAACGTAGTTCCTAAACTACACACGGAGGGAGACAACCATGATCACACTGATTTGTGGCACTTGGACAATAGAGCAAGCAATCACATGGCAGGAGATCGCTCCATGTTCCATGAGCTTGACAAGAAGATTTTGGGAAAAGTCAAGCTTGACGACGGATCTACGATACAGATAAAAGGCAAAGGAACAATGCTTCTGAAATGCAAAAACGGCGATCAGAGGATGCTGACTGAAATTTATTTTATACCAAGTCTGTGTAACAACATACTTAGTCTCGGGCAATTAGTAGAACGGGGGTGCAGGGTGGAGCTGTAGGATGAGTTCTTGCGTGTCTGACAAGAACAAGATCTGTTGATGAAGGTGAAAAGATCCCTTGAAAATTTGTAAATCGGTTTGTGTGAATGACAGTCTAAAGAAGCCATTGTGGAACTGGAGTATGAAACCAGGACATGGTGGGACACAGGAGTGGCACGCAGTTAGCGCAGGAGGCACAACAGGTGGAGCCTCGAGGGGAGGGGGATCCAGACAGAGCGCAAGAAGGCGCGCAGGGCACTAAAGGGGACGGCGAGTTCCACGCGCATGCAGTTGCTACTGGAGGAACCAACGGCTCGAGTCAGGCCCGTGGACCCCACCCGCATGTAGGCACAACAGGAGGGAGAGGTGGTGTAGCCTTAGCTGAGATCTACGCGGGAAAGCGGGTAGACTTGGTCCAAGAGAGAGGAGCGAGAGGCTCAAGTAATGGCGAAACCCAGGCGGTTGTGGGAACAGGTGCCTCAGCCCAGGCGGGTGTGCAAGGAAGGACGAGTTCAGTCCAGGTGCGAGGTGCGGTAAGTGTTGGTTTGTGCATGGCTCAGGATGGAGCAAGCGCAGGCGGTAAGACGGTATCGGCCTAGGAAGAAACGGCGCACAGGAGTGTAGGTAAAAGAGGAAGACTTGAAAGTTCAGATGAGAGAGAAGATCAACGTGATCAAGGTGAAGAAACCAGATTAAGGGGGTGATTGTTAGATTAATCTTGTTTTGGTATTTTAGTTTGTAAGTTTAGATGAGTTGAGTCCGTTTCCGTTTCGTACGTCGAGTCTGTTTCTTATTCAAGTATGCGCATGAAGGCTGATATAATGAGGGTCATGTGCTCTATTTAAAAGTGAACCAAGAGAGCAATAAAGAAGCCAAAGGATAAAACGCTGCATACGTCAGCCCAAAAATCTCAACCAAGTATTACTTCAGTGCATATACGTGTGTGTTTTGGTTATAGTACGTGATCGTTTTGCAGCCTCGAGGGAGTGTGTCTTCTTCCTGGAGCTGCTCCAACAAGGTCAAACAAGGTGACGAGTGACGAGTACAGTGATCGAGCTTGTTCGCTAGTGCTCCATGAAAGACTCAAATGCTGTTACCGCCAAATGTGTATGTGGTCCATACATGTTCAAAGGAAATATGTACAATCAATCCGATCGATACATAACCAAATATACCTTCATCTTCCTCTCTCACTTGTGAAATCGCAAAAAGACGCGACCGATGTTGTCGTAGATACGCGTCTAGACAATAGATTTGTGGCACCCTCGATCGGCTACGTCGATCTCCGAGAATGTGTAAGTAGGGTGACGAAGCGTAAGCATACATAGGAATCACTCAACTTGCATTACTCAAGTGTGAAATGATGTACAAGTGGTCTCCCTCCCCTCTCATGTTACAATGGAGTCCTATTTATAGGATGGGAGGGGAGAAGGTGAAGGTAATAAATGGCTCTACTTTTAGGGAAACCCTAGAGGTAGCTCTGTCTTTTCCAGTCGAGTGGAGTTGCCCATGCCAGGCCCACCGGCTTCACGCTTGTCAGCTGCGTAGAGGGACTCGGTTACGTAACCAAGGCCATACTTCGTGTCGTCGCCGCCTCGTGTAACTACCATTTCACGTTGCTAGCTTTTTGTTGACGTCGGTCAGATCGGTGTAGGCATCGACCTTGGGGACGCGGAGACCCCTCCCCCAACAAATGTAATGTTGCTATAGTAGCATACAAAATGCTAACATGGTATATATCTATAGTTATAGAAACATGGAGAGAATCGGTGTTGGTTTTTTGCATTTACACTTGTCATTTCTCTGTGAAAGCTAAGACTGCAGCCTCGCGGTGCCTATAGAACTTGCTGGTCACTCCTGATGAAGAGCACGACGACGCGCACCGAGAGGAGAGGATGTAAAGCAAGGCCACCATGTTGAATTGAAGATGGTGTCGAAATGGTTCAGCCCGACATTATCACAGCCCACTGAGAGATTGATGGGACGTGGGGAGGCCTGAGGAGGGAGATAGATGATGGCCTATGAATATGAAGAAAGGCCCACCAACTCCTCGCGACCCAAGGAAGTGATCGGAGATGTAGCTTGCACTACAGTCTGTAGTGCACACCAAACCTCCCTGAGAAGCTCCAGCTCCAGCTCCAAAGTGGAGCTCAGAAGCGAGGCCGAAGCGACAACACGAAGCCTCTTGCAGGCGAGGAAAACCGAGAAAGCATCGGATGGCCGTGAGGCAGGCCAGCGCGGAATCCGACGGGGGAGGAATTTGGGGCGACGTGGCCCGCCGATTCGAGCCTAAAGTTTTCCTCTCTTTATACCAGAGGATATCTCCTGGTCAGTCCTGTAATTATTGTCTCCCCGCTGGCCTGTCAAATGACGATTGACAATAACATGCACGCATCTGGCCAGGCTCACTCCACCAACTACGGGCTTGCCTCACAAAATTACTGCCTGAAAATTTAATGATTTTTATCTGGCCAGACAAGTTTGAAAATAAGTTTTTTGGTTGGAAGCATATGTCTGAGACCAGTGGATAAAAGACCAGACATTGGATAAAACAAAAGGACGTTGTATTGTGGCCTAGGAGCGAGGCACACAAATACAAGCGCCTAGGCCTAGGAGCAGACCAGGGAGTGAACCAAACAGCCGCAAGCTCCTCCTAGGGAACCTCTCGACCCGGCAAGTCGCTCCCAAGTCTCGATCCAAGCAACCCCTAGATCACACGAATCTTCGTACCTCGCTGAACTTTTGTTAATACTACTAAATTAGTATATATGAATATAAAGTTATAAAAGGATAACGGTCAGGGTCACTTGTGACTCAACTTGAAAACGTCGAATAAGAGGAGTAAAAAATGGATGACGCATTTGGTCGGTTCGGTTACAACTTACGAGGCCAATTCCATGCTGCCTTGGCCATTCCATTAAGTAATTCCATCCATGGACTAAGCTAGCCTGGCTGATGGTGATGGATGCACACACACCGATCCATTCGTCTCGGCTCCGATCGACAGCTCCCCCTCACCTGCCCGCCGTTGACTACAATTCAACCAAAGAAAGGCACATGCACCTGCAGGCCGCAGCAGCTAGCATTATATATTTAAATTATGGTCGTGGGCGCCTCACAGCTCAGCACCTCGTACGCAGTGGGGCACAGATCAACAGGAAGAGGCTTAACACACTTTGGTGGACGTCTCGCACTGAAAGCAAGACGCGTCTGTGATGGAGCCTGCACCACCCGGAGACCATTAACATGAGCATTAAATGGCGCTCCATGAGAGCAGCTCACGTCCAGCGATAACGCAAGGCAAAGCGACGTCGCAAAGAAACGAGCGAAGCACGCAAACAAAATAGAATTGGAAATTATTCCCGCCAAACGCGGAGAGGCGAGGGATTCTACCGCCCATAATAGAAGTAGATATGTACACGCCAAGATCACTTGAGAAATGATCCGTACATTGGACGATCGAGCTGTCCATCAAGAGATCGTGCTATATATAGCAGCTAGCTGGCCATGGCGATGGTGGAGAGGTGGGCCGGTTTCGGGTCGGTGCTGGGGAGCTTCATCTTCTTCAGATCCGTGGTGCAGAACCACATCCCAGTCACGCTCCTGGGCCCACAAGCACTCCTCCTACCTCAACCTCTACCTCCAGATTGTTAGAAATATACCCTAGAGGCAGTCATAGATATGGTTATATTTCATTATGTTCACAATATTTGATAATATGTTATTTTGTTCCTTGAATGAATCATTAGTTATGAAGATTAATGAGTATGTGACTTGTTGGTGAAGCTCTTTTAATTTATGATGATGTCGTTCTAAAAAATATCCCTGGTCAAAAGTCACTGGTCGAAACACTAGTGACAGTACGACCAGCACATGTATTGATTGATGACTATGTTTTACCAGTCATAGATATAGTGATATCGAATCGATAATGTGGACACATGTTAGAGAACATGGTGTTGAATAAGACCCACCTTGAGATACTATTGAGATTATTATGATTCTATGTGTCATTAGTTGGTCTCAAGCAATGATGATGTATAATCCTTAGACCTGAGATCGTAATGGTTTCCTACATGTGTAATAGCACTCTTAGGGGTTGCCAAACGCTATTAAATCGGGTAGTTATAAAGGTAGTTTTGGGTATGCTATAAAACATGCGAGAGGGATGTATTTGGTGGGATATGGGATTTACCCTCCTAACATAACAGAGAGATATCTCTGGGCCCTCAAGTGGTGCGATAAAGAAAGTGCATGGCCATGCCATTGGTGGTCGAAGAGTTCGACCACATAAGGTTATCCGATACTCGATCGAGAAAGTATTGAACAGTCCATGGATGACACAACATCTTACCTGGAGTTCAACCAGATATCGTGAGGCAAAGGGAGAATACATGAGTAGGTCGCTTAGTTCGACCAGCTACGGACTGGTCGTATGGAGATACGAGCTGGTCGTAGACTAGTCGAACATAATCACAGAGTGGTCGAAACCAAGTCATAAGAAGTTACGAGCTGGTCGTGACCAAATACAAACTGGTCGTATAGAGATAGGACCTGGTCGTAAGTGATGAGGACCTGGTCGTAGATCATATTGCATTAAGGTTCGTCCGATATAATTTGTGTGTATTCGGGAATCGTTATGTCCTGCTAGGAACCGCTACGACTCGTGGTCGGAAAGGGTTTCCGAGTCATAACCGAACTACGCATGAACCTAACGGGTCACAAACTTAATGGGTTGGAACAAACCAGTACGGATACGATTCGTAAAGCGTGTCCGGGTAGGATCCGTCACGGGCACTATATAAGGAGATGCATGAGGCTGTTGGGCGTAAGACGAGTTGACGTGAGTTGCTCTCCCGAAACCCTAGCCGCCATCTTCTTGAGAGCCTTACCGTGCGACTTAGTGCTAGCACACCAGCGTACGGTTGTTCCTTCCCTGAACGTGTGGATACCATAGAGGCACTTCTACGTTGTTGCTCTTGAGGACGATCCATGATCTTCGCAAGGAACTGCAGAGGTGTTGGAGGAGACGATCGACTCGCGAGGACGCTGGACGATCGACTACGACCAGTACATCGACGCGCTCTTCGTTGGACCAGGCTACTCGACGTTTCTTCCGCTGCTCTGCGCGTCTAGTGGTAACGATCTGTGATCATCTTCTTGCTTGGCTTCCTGATTTACGTGGTAGAAAATTTGAATTATTGCTATCGTAGCCTACCCGTATCCCTACACAGATCACCATCTCCGAGTACGGCGCCCAGCGCTTCCGCCGCAGCGACTTCTTCCTCGCCGTCGAGGCCTACCTTGTTAGAATGATCTTGTTGTTTCTTTTCTAACTGTATAGAGTAGTTTTCTATTACCAAATGATGCATTGCTTAGGAAGTGACGTGTTGATTCTAAGTGTCGCATTGTTTCATGTAACAACGTATCGTTCTGATTAGTATAAATTCCCATGTAAAGTACAATGGTTCAATAGCACAATATAAAATTCATTATTATGTGCATTGTTCTTTGCATTGTTCTTCTTTTCAACAGAAGTTCTTGCCAAGAGAACTAGACTTGGTGTATTTCGTGATCGTGTGTGTGCAAAACACCAGGTGATTTCTAACATTTGGTATCAGAGCTATGGCTAACGAAGCCTTGATCCCCGTCGCTCGCTCCAGACTCCACCGAGAACACGTGGGCGAGCAGACACGAAGGGTGGGCCGCGTTGTTAGTCAGAGGAGCGCGTCATGAGGGAATCCGGCGGCACGGTCGTCTACCCAACATTGACGAACACCAACTACACCGAGTGGGCACTTTTAATACGCGTCAATCTCTAGGCGATAGGGCTCTGGGAGGCGATCGACCCCAGGGACGCTTCTTTCCATGACGATCGCATGGCGCTCTCGGCCATCCTCCGCCTGATCCGCTGACATGCTCGCATAGCGCCATTTGTGAAGGACACGGCAAAGCAAGCATGGGATGCCATCAAGCTGATGAGGATTGGGGTGGAGCGCGTGCGTGAGGCTAACGCTCAGAAGTTGCGAAAGGAATTCGAGGCCATCTCTTTCAAGGATGGGGAGTCCGTGGATGCGTTCGCAATGCGCATCACTGTGCTCGTTAACAATCTACGCACGCTCGGGGATGTCATCGCCGAGGAGAAGGTGGTCCGGAAGTTTCTTCGGGTAGTGCCCCCTCGTTACACGCAGGTAGTGATCGCGATCGAGACGTTGCTCGATCTGAGCACGATGACGATTGAGGAGTTGACAAGCCGGCTGCGCTCAGTGGAGCAACACTACAGCCTCGACGACAACGACGCACAGGAGTCAGGGAGCCGTCTGCTCCTCATGGAGGAGTGGGCTGCACGCGTACGACAGCGCGAGCAAGCCCGGGGTTCATCTAACGGCGGCCAAAATGACAACCGAGGCCACAAAACCGAGGACAAAGGCAATTTTGGAGAACGCGACATGACCAAGGTAAAATGTTACAGTTGTAACAAGATAGGTCATTTCTCTAGGAATTGCTGTGCACCGCGCCGTGAGCGCAAGGAACGCCCAATTTGGTAGAGGTCGACGACGATGAGCCAACACTGCTATTGGCACAAGTGAGCACGCTTGATGATGAAGTACCAGCACTGCTGATGGCGCATGTGAGCACCATCACCGAGATCACAACGGGCGTTATTGGTTATGTCATGTGGAACGAGGAACGAGCTCAAGTCCACCTCGGATGCGAGGACGAAGCGTAAGCATGCATGTGAATTACTCAACTTGTATTACTCAAGTGTGAAATGATGTATAAGTGGTCTTCCCCTCATGTTACAATGGGGTCCTATTTATAGGATGGGGGAGAAGGTGAAGTTATATAAATGACCTTACTTTTAAGGAAACCCAAGGGGTAGCTCCGTCTTTTTCGATCGAGTGGAGTTGCCCATACCGGCCCCATCAACTTCACACTTGTCAGTTGCGTAGAAGGGGCTTGGTTACATAACCAAGGCCACACTTCGTGTCATCGCCGCCTCGCCTAACTACCATGTCACTCAGCTAGCTTTTTGTTGACGTCGGTCAAAACGATGTAGGCATCGATCTGGGGACGCGGAGACCCCTCCCCCAACAAATGTAATGTTGCTATAGTAGAATACAAAATGCTAACATGGTATATATCTATAGTTATAGAAACAGAGAGAATTGATGTTGGTTTTTTGCATTTACACTTGTCATTTCTCTGTGAAAGCTAAGACCGCCGCCTCGCGGCGCCTATAGAACATGCTGGTCACTCTTGATCGTGGTTGGATTGACCCTTGCCCTCTGAGGAAGCAGGTTCATCATTCGGACGTAACGTTGTGGGGGATAAGGATCCCTCCTCAACTCCATCAGTGGTATGGTCTCCTGGAGAATGATCTCCAGAGACGACATCACCATCGGATAATGCAATACTCGGCTCGTAGTCGAAACCGGCATCCATGTTGATATCTGCGTAATCATCCAAGTCGAACCAGTTCTCCTTGTTCCACTCTCCTATAATGGGAGCATTAGAGTTGGGAAAAAGCAGAGGAAAGCTGACGACTTGAAGATCCCCACGGTCGGCGCCAACTATTGATGTTTTAGAACCGAACTTACGTAAAGATTGTTTGATTCAGGGGGTCTCCAAGACTCAAATCCGCAGAGAGGTGACACGAAGGATTTTTTATCTGAGGTTCGGACCTTCTCGGGAGAGAATAACAACCCTACTTACGTGTGGATGTATTGAGTATGTTAGATTACAAGATCAAAGAAAGACTCGAGTGAGACGTCTTGTGCCTGATTCCTCTTTCTTCTCCTCGATGATTCGCCTTTCATACGATGACTCGGAAGCTTAGCAGTTTCTCGATCTAAAGCGCCGTAACCAATTCTCATATAAATTAAAACCAAATTTAATGCTTTAGATGATAGAGCCGTTCTTGGAGATTATCGATATTAGAGTAATAACGTTCCCGACGCTTAAGCTAAGCGATTATCACCATGCATTGAGAAAAAATACATACATGAGTTAAATCGTGCTATTATTCGCTAATTCCACCCAAAGGAGAAACATCGATAGGAGGTTTGCAGATTTTTTGAGTGGTAATTTCTCATTTCGAGAAATGAAAAGAGTTGGTGGGGTCCACCTATCATTGGAGATAAGGAGGTGACAAGGTTGAGACTCGGGCCTCAACCAGAGAAGCACTCGGATGGGGTTTCCCCATCGTGGGCGATGTGGCAGAGGCGTGAGTTGGCGGATATTTCGTTGGGAGTTCGTGGGCGCTATGGGCTTTCTCCTCCCTTCCCTTCGCCTTTAAAGTGAGGCTAGTCTCTTCTCCAAACGGTAGAAAAAAAGAATATAGTCATATAAATGAAATTGTTTTGATAGCTAAATCAAACTTGAGCCTATAGCTTTGCTTATCGCTGTCATTTCCTATCTTGCTATCGAGCTCTATTATTTTCAATGATTCATTTGCATTTACGTGATAATCCTAATTGGGTTGATTATTGCTTTGTGATCTTGTTGAACCTCTGTTGGCAGAAATTTGTACATGCTGATTTGTGATTTCAATTTCTAAACTGAGGTTACTTGATCCTCTATTTACTGAAAGGCTAGAGTGCTAAAATTATTGTTTCTTGTACCGCCATGTTAATTTGGCCCTCTGTTAAGAATGAAAGTAAACCTTCTTCTTTGATTTAAGCCTTGACATTTTGTAAAGCAATCTCTTGAGCTCAAAGTTTGATTGTTATTTATCAAATTCAATTTGAGAAGAATATAGACAATAGTTATGTAGGAGGCCAAGATTTTATCTTGAAAGCACTCGACATCCGAGAGCAATAAACAAACTTTTAATTCGAGTGTTATGCTGTGAGAATTTATATGTTTATATGTTAATTTTTTTTATTTAAATGTAGCTGGAAATATGTTTTAATTATGATTAATGTTGCTGGAATTAATTTTGAATATTTACTAAAACTACCAATTTTACAACATAGGTTACTATAAATACTAATTTGAGGTAATTATATCTAGTACGGTCAATTTTAAACTCCTCCTCTGCCTGCACACATATATAGAGTTAAAGATAGTTGGCACCAGAATCCTAGCAACTCTGAATTTTGGCATAAGCTCAACTATGTGAAGTTTTGAACTTATTAAGCCCAAGTTTAGTGTGTCTCGGGGAGAATGCCTCTTAATAGATTCAGTTCACTGAACTAGGAACCAAACTAAGGATTAGAGCTAGCCAAATGGGCCATGCTTGCTGGGCTGGCCCGAGGCACGACATTGTAGGCCCGGCCCAGGCATGGCACGGCTCGCACTGTTGATGGGCTGTGCCAGCCTAGCACGATGGCCCGTGTTGTGCTTGGGCGCTACTGGCAGTGGCGGCCCGACACCGTCTAACGATGCCGAGCCGTGTCCGTCTGACACTAGCTCTAAGATACTGCCCGGCCAGTCCAGCGGCCGAGGGGACCTAACGCTAGCGGTGCCGGCACGAGGAAGAAGGGCGGGGGTCGACGGCGCGGGAGGGAGCCGAGAGGTCCGGCCATCCGAGAGGAGGAGAGGAAGAACAGTCGGTGGCGCGGGAGGGAGCTAGAGCGGAGAGAGAAGAGGGAGGGCTGAGACGGGCGTGCTGGGTGGAGGTCGGTGGTGCGGCGAGGAGGCGGCTCAGCGGTGCATACGAAGAGGCAGTGCGACGAGGAGGCGATGAGGTGGCGCGGAGGGTTGCGGTGTAGCCTCTGGCGATCTGATCGCTTAAGTCTGAACAGCGACATCTGTGAGCAGAAGGGGAGAAGAAAGAAAAAGCGGGGGTGGTAGTGGGGTAGACCGAGTAGGCCAGGCAGTGTGCTCGTGGGCCTGAGAAGAATCCGACCGTTGGGGCATTTCTGCTCTTTTTTTTACCATATTGGTCTTAAAAATAGCAAAACAGTTCCAAAAATTTCAAAAAAAAAATCTATAAATAGATACCATACCCCCCTCCCGCCGCCTCATTCAGCACCCCTCCATTCCTCATTCTCTCTTTGAAATTTAGTTGGGCAAATTCAAATTCGTGTTGAGCTAATTTGGCAAAATTCAAAAATTTGTGCCAAATTTTGGAAAATTCAATTTCCAGTAGCAAGTCAGCAAAACAGGTAAAATACTATTTTTGTATACTTTTATTGTTAGTGTTTGTTATGCTAAGATGAAAGTAATTATAGTATTAGTTTCGATTTTGTAGTTTTCATTATGGATAGCCCTTATGATAGCTTTGCTCTTGGTGATTACGGCACTTTCACTGAGGGAAATTGTATCCATGGAGGCGGCTGCGGCTGCGCTGCCTCAAACCAACCGGAAGTGCAAGGCAGAGTTCCGTCTACATCGAGAGTTTGGGAGAATTTCGACAGGACAACCAAACAAGACGCACAGGGAAATGAGGTACCATTTGCTATTTGTAAAATTTGTCGCAATGAACTATCTGCAAAGTCTACAAGTGGAACGAGGCACTTGCTTAGACATGCTACAAGATGTCGAGCCAAGTAAGGATTGGTGATGAGGCAGACGCAGCTCCTGTACAACTTCAATGGTACAGTATGTAGCTGGGACTACGATCCTGAGGTAGTTTGTCAATCTCTCTGCCATTTAATTGCTTTTAAGGATTTACTGTTAAGCTTTGGGGAGTCTGCTTCTTTCCAAAATTACATTAGGACTGCGCATAATTCTAGATTTTCTTCTGTTTCTGGACAAACAATAACTAGGGATCTAGTAAAATACCACAATGAACGCCGTAATAAAATAAAGAAACTATTTAGTACGTACACATTGTCGGTGGCCCTGACCTTGAACATATGGAGTGGTTGGGCTAGAGAGGATTATCTTAGTGTAGTTGCCCATTATGTTAATGATGACTGGTAATGGAGAAAAGGATTATAGGTTTGAAAATAATTGATGTAGCATATACGCACTATCAGAGCACTGACGGTAGTATACTATTGACTGAGCAATATTGGTTTGTTGCTGAGAAGATACTATCATTTTTAGAGAAACAATTATGATGCTATTGTTGCTTTGTCCGCTGTGTACTATCCAACATCTCCTATCATTATGCATAGTATTTTATAGATTGCTACTCGATTGAAAATTTACGAAAATGATTTAGTTTTACGCGATGCTATTGTTTCCATGAAATCTAAATACTTTTAATATTGGAGAGAAATCCATTACCTCTATTGGAGAGAAATACGCGGTAGTCTGCGGCCAAAGCGCCGTAGCGTGAAATGGCGCTTGGCGGTCAAGCGCCGTGACGGTTTGCACGACACGTCTTGAGGCGGCACGTGAGCGCTATGGCGTCTTAAGCGCAGCCGGCACGCTGCAAAGCCGGTGGCGCTTAGCGGCAGCGAAGCGGCAATTTCGCTGGAGGTTCACGGAGGCACCCACAGGCGGCGCAGCGGTGGGTAGTGGGACCGACGGTGGCGGCTTTGGCCCCGGGCGACGCACGACAGCAGCTCAGCCCACGTGAGGCTCCGGACGTGGCGGCGCATTGGCATGGCCATGGGCACACGCAATTGCAATGCGCAATAGCTACACGAACGCATGACACGACGTCAGGCCGACGGCCAGTGGCACGAGTGTGGCGCGAAGGGCACGACAAGTGACCCAACGAGCGACGCGGGAGGCCTCGCGGTGGCATGGTTGGCACGGGCGCCCTGCAGGGAGCGCACGGGTGGCTCAGCGAGTGCAGGCATCTGGCCGACATGGCCGCACACGGGAGCGCACGCATGGCATGCGGCTCAGTGGCTGGTGGCACGGTGTAGCCGACACACGGTGCCACCACAGTCAGGGTGCGACACTAGGCGGCGTGCGACAGTCAAGCACATACTTCGATATATTACTGGTACGCGAAGCTATGGCTGTCATTACGCGGAGCGGTTAGGAGTGAGTCCATCCCCTCCCAGGAGGCAAGTCGTGTGGTGCCATACCATATACTCCTGTATGCATGAGTTTGTGTGTTCTCATGCGTGTTTGTGTGTTCATCATACATGCGTGTGTGTACATCTCTGTGATAGAGATTGAGAGATGGGGATTGAGAGATTCAATTCCAATACTTGGTATCAAAGCGAGGTCCAATGTGAGGAGAGTGCCCACCCGGTGGCACCGGTGGCTGGGCACGGCGCGGCGTCGATGGCGCGGTATGGTATCTGGTGGAGCGGGCGAACCTGGCGATGGCGCAGAACCTATTCGAGGACCAGCAGGAGCAGTTGGAGCGCAATGTGGACCGGTTATCCAAGGTGCTCGCGACGGACATGCCGGTACTGCTTGGAGGCGACGGCTTTGGGCACGACATGGTCGCAGCATAACGGCTCGGACCCAGGCAGTGCGACAGCGGCTCGGCCCAGGGCATGCCGGCTCGGCTCCAGGTGCAGTGGCACACGGCGAGCGTAGTGGAGATGCAACACCCTATTTTTCAGAGTCTTTTTAAAGATTTCAAAATAAAAAAAAAACCATTTTGTTTTGATGAGAATTCAAAGCTTAACTTGAAATCTCAGAATGGATTTAAATTGACTAACTCAAACTTCAACTAAAATCCCTTTATGGTTTGTTGAGTTGTTGGAGTTTTGATGATCTTCCTTTTTCTACCCATGTTTCGTCCATCTCTGGACCCGACCTCTGTAGGTCCAAACCTCCCCAAGTAATTGTATCCTCCCTGATCTACACTTCCTTCTGTGGTTCCTTCCCAGGTTTAGACCTCTCCAAGTCTAAACCTGGCCCAAATCCATTTGAACTCACTCTCTGTATCTTTTGAACACCACTGTATCCCCTTGGACTTACCTCCTTTAATCCTTGGAACTCTCTCTAGAAGTTTTCTCCAGAGCCAACCCGGTAGTACCGCTTGCTTTATGCGGTGCTACGTTCTTAGACCTCCCGTGTCCTCTGGGACCTCCTCTTGTCCTCTAGGACCTCCCTTACCTTTATTGGACCTCCCGTGTCCTCTGAGGACCTCCCCATATCCTCTAGGACCTCCCGTGTCCTTGGGACCTCCCAAGTCCTCGGGATCTCCTCCTTGTCTATTTGCACCTTTATAAGCTTGTGAGTAAATGCGATTTGCATTGGACGGTTTGATCTTGGTGAGACGTTCGGATGGTCCGAATGTCCCACCCTCTCTGAGCCTTAGATCTTTGTTGGACGGTCCGATTTGTTGTCGCGTTCGGACGGTCTGAACGTCCCAACCATTTTGGACCGCCCGATTCAGTTTTAGGGCTGAGATCCAACGCTAGCCCGGGTGGTCTGAACGACCCAATTACTTTGGGCGGTTTGATTGGGATCCTATGGCTCCCGCTTCTCCTGCTTCCTATCTCGCTATCACCCACCACCCTCCTTGAAGATCTGGTCGTTAAGACCTCCCCCTTGGAGATCTTAACCGTCTAGACCTCCCTCCTTGAAGATCTGGCCGTTAAGACCTCCCCCTTGGAGATCTTAACCGTCCAGACCTCCCTCCTGGAAGATCTGACCGTTAAGACCTCCTCCTTGGAGATCTTAACCGTACAGACCTCCCTTCTTGAAGATCTGGCCGTTAAGACCTTCCCCCCTCGGAGATCTTAACCGTCCAGACCTCCCTCCTTGAAGATCTGGCCGTTAAGACCTCCCTTGGAGATCTTGACCGTCTAAACCTCCCCCTTTGCAGATCTAACCGTTAGGACCTCCCCTTTGGAGATCCTAACCGTTCAGACCTCCCCTTTGAGATCTTAACCGCTCAAGACCTCCTCCTTCGATTAATCGTAACCATCCAGACCTCCCCTTGGCTAAATCCAACCGTGAGGACCTCCCTGGTGGGTGAGGACCTCCTCTTGACCTCTGCAAACCTCCCCTTTTGCGCTTGATCTTGGCCGTTGGACCTCCTTTTCGGAGATCCAACCATCAGGACCTCCCCAACGGGTGAGGACCTCCTCTTGTTCTCTGCGGGACCTCCTCAAGGTCTCCGCAGGACCTCCATTTCGGGTCTTGGCTATCCCCACTTGCCAGTCACACCCAGTTTTCTTTACCCTTTGACTGTGTCCTTGTGCAAGGAAGTCTCCCCCACATTTAATGCATGT
The DNA here is from genome assembly GCA_036346405.1 of Phyllostachys edulis. Classification (NCBI taxonomy): domain Eukaryota; kingdom Viridiplantae; phylum Streptophyta; class Magnoliopsida; order Poales; family Poaceae; genus Phyllostachys; species Phyllostachys edulis. The sequence continues at coordinate 776,770 of CM070567.1, forward strand.
TGTATCGCATTAAATGCTACCACTTTTTGCAGTACTCATGTCATACTTTTGTCACATCCCTTGCCTACTTCCATTGTCCTCTTTACCAACTCCTGAGCACCGTATCTTGGGTCATGATTCATTGGCTCCAGAGATATATAGCTTGGGCAGCCCTTCCTATCTCACTTTCTTCCTTATTTCTCCTCTCTGGTTCAACCGAGCAGTCCTCGGACCTCCCTCTAAGCTCTCAGGACCTCTCCAGCAAGCTCTTGGGACCTCCTCTAGACCTCCCAACCTCTCTGTTGGTTTTATATTTGAGCTTATTTGAAGTTTCTTTGGATCTTGTTGGAGCTCTATTTGAGTTATTTGGTTTTCACCGTGTAGATTGCCAAGACCGTGAGGAGCCAGAGTTCTGTGAAGGGGAAGAAGAAGCTCAAGACTTTGAGCAAGGCAAGTTACACTCTTGATCATATTGCACCCATTACTTCAAGATACTTATGTCGGTTTCAAAGGTGTATGCATGCTTATTTCATTAAGTTATTTCAATGCCTATCTTTCAACTCATAGCTATACCTGATTCCTTTGTATGGCCACTGTCTATGTTGAATCAACCCCATTGTCACCTTAGATAAAATCTGGTTTTTGCAATAGTAAGAACCAGAGCTTTGAAAAATGAATGATTAGTCTTGCTAGACCAAACAATTTGATTTGGGAATGTTTATTTCACCAGACCAAAATACCAAATGTTTTCAAAGCCATGACATTGGGTTGTCATGGAGGTTTTGATAAAAGCTTTGGACAAATAGAAATGAAAAAATGGATTTGGTCTTGGGCGGATTGGTTGTTTGGCTGGTGTAGGGTATGCACGGGCTCAACTCGGGTAGGGTTGAGGCCCAAGGGTTTGTGTTAGCCGCCCAAGCCATATGAGGACCGGTCTTTGAGCCGCATCTTGCTATGCCTATAATGGGCTATGCCACCCTCGTACAACCACATGTCCTGATAAATGGGCAAAGGGACCTGGCTAATTAATTTTCAAAGCTCCATCACGGTTGATCCTGTGGATGTGGTGGGTAGTCATGTTATGACCGTTGTAGTCCCACCTGGCGCAAGAGGGGGCCTGAACCCTGCGGATGGGTAGTCCAAAGGGGGTGAAACCTTAACGAGGGTGGACTGCGTTGGAGTAATGCTTTGTAAAGGCCTTGTCATGCTCTAGACCTCTCACCAAAGGAAGTGTGGGGTGGTGTCGACGGATACCAAGCAAATTAGAGAATTCATGTCATGTGGGTAAAGTGTACAATCTCTGCAGAGCGTAAATCTATTCGAATAGCCGTGTCCACGGTCATGGACATGCTAGCAAAGCCACTCAAAGTTAGCTCTTGGTTTTGGTTTTCAAAGGACTTGTGAAATTGATTTGGATTTCTATCCAATTGGTTATTGGGCGGGGAGCCATGTGACAGGAGGGTATCCTTCACCATATTGATGTTGAATGTTATCCAACTAAAAATTGAGTTTTGAAAATGAGCTTTTACTTATTGTAATTGCCTTGGAACTTAGTACTTGTATTTGAAACAAAATTGGCTTTAAGCAAAACAACCCTAATATGCCTTCCATTGATATATCCTTATGCATGTCATACTGCTATTTGACGGGTATAACTTGCGAGCACGGTAGTTGTGCTCACTCTTGCTTGATTGATGAATTGAGCAGGTAAAGAATTCTTTGATGATGAAGAGGACCAAATCAATTAGTAGCGCCCTCCGGTAATCACCGTGGTGTAATGGATGGAGTCTCCCTTTGGTTTCATTTGTGCATTTGTGCTCTTGGTTGCTGGAGCTTGTAAGCAACCCCTTGTAATCAACTCTCTTTTGATGTTAATAAAGTCTTGTGTGGATGCTTATGTTATCACTTGCTTCTTTGTGAGAACCGAGTCATTGATATCCTGAAATTTGGTTTAGATCACGGTGGACTTGAGGCTTGTCCCCAAGCCCCACGACCTCTGGGTTGGGTCCTTCGGACCTCCCTCGGGTCGGGGCGTGGAGCTTGGGAGGTCTGAGGTCCAAGACCTCGGGTCGGGACCCCGGACCTCCAAGTGGTCCTATTGGACCTCTCGGAGGTCCTGGCGGTCCTCCGGATGTCTCTGGGATGTCTGGGAGTCCTTTACGGACCTCCCGGGCGTCTGAGACCTCTCGAGTAAGCTGGGCCGGTCGCCCACAGGAGATCACGGTGGCAGTGCGGGCGTGGCACAAGGTGCGGAGGTGCACAAGGCGCGGGGCGCGTCACACGGTAGTGGCCACGAGGGCGACGAGCATCACGGCTGAGAGCGGATGCGTGCGAGCAGGTGCCAAGATAGGTGGCTACAGGCGCGGGTGTGCGCAGAGCGTGGGTGTGCATGCAGCGTGATGCCAGCCGATCATGCACCGGCGCGGCCATGCGGCGTGGCGGCGATAGCGGACTTGGCGCCGGCGAGTGGGCATCTGCGAGTGTGCGTCGCGAGCCGGTGGCGGTGTAGCGCCACATAAAGTCTTTGGCGCGTCGGCGTCTGGCGTGGAACATCTTGACTCGCGATGAAAAAGCTGGGCGTTTGGGCGAAGGTGCACATGTGCCGAGGATGAGCCGTCTGCATCACCATGCGCTGAGGAGCATGACGACGAAGGTCTGTGCGGCCTTGGCGAGGCCACCACTGTGTGCCGAAATCACACGTGACGTGCGCACCGGTGATGGCGATGTGATCATCGCTGTTCGCCTGGTCGTGGGGGCCGTTGTGCCACCCCTACGACAAGCCCCTCGCGGTTGAGGTCTTGCTTCGTCATGGCTGAAACCGTGTCACCTCCCGGAGGGTACAGGTACACCGTCCCCTTCGACCTAGCGAAGCGTTATTTGTGCACCGCACCTCGCTCGTCATTGGCCGTCAAGCGGATGGTCATTTGGCAGTGGGCGCTACTGTTGGATTATGTGCGTCATAAATGTGTGTTGCAGGGCTATTTCATGCGCTGCGCTGAGGGCGTGGTCAGCGCGTGTTTTAATGCGATGCCTCGGTTTCCGCACGCCATAATGCATGTTTCTTTCCACGTGTCACCTTCTGTTTGGTCTTGGGCTCCTCGGTTTCTATGCTTGGCGAAACTGTTCGTGCGCCTTTCTATAAATAGGTGGGCTTGGGCCCTACTTCCTCCGTACTCGCGTGTGCTTGCCCTTCATTTCTATCGCCCCGGGCATTGCTCCTAGCGCCTTGCCTTGTGCTTTTGAGATGACGAAGCGGATCAAGGACGGAGGGCACCCGGGACGGAAGTTGCTTCGACGCCCCAGGAGGATGAGATGATCGTATTCGTGGCTTTTCTGGACGCGGGTCTTTGTCTGTCGTGCATTGGCACGCTGAGCCATGTCCTTCAGATGTATGGAGTGGACCTGTCCCAGTTGACGCCCAACTCGATCGTCAAGCTTGGCTTTTTCGAATGGGTGCTTCGCTCCGCGGGGGTAACAAGCAGCGAGGCACGGCTGTTCGTATATCTCCATGACGGGCGGTGCCAGCCGAAGAAGAAGAAGGACACCGGGGAGACGCTGAATTTTGGGAGCATCAACTTCCAGCCAAAGGCATGGCTTCTTCACTACTAGCCCGCGCCGGCCGCCTGGAACAGGTGGGATACCGACTGGACCCACCGTTGGTTTTACCACAAGTGTGGCCCTGAGGCGAGGCTTCGCTCCACCGGGGGGCCTATTCAACTTATCACGAGCCCAGCCTTCGAGCTTTCCTCTCGGGAGGAAGCGCTACTATGAGTGCTACTCAACGCGGCGCGAAGGATGTCTACCCGGGACTTCATTGAGGAGTTCTCCATGCTTCGGGTGTGGTCGTTGGCGTAGGGCTGGAGCGTGGGGCTCGGCGAGCAGAAGGATGGGCTGTCTCCTGGAATTTGGGGAACACACAAGTTCTTTCCCAGGAGCCTCTTTTTTTGACACCTGCGCAGTCTTGCCTATTGTCGAGGCCAAGCGTGCCACGGAGCAGCTTCTCGGGCCCTACACAGGACACGGGAGAGGAGCACGCCAAGCGAGTGCATGTGGTGCACGAGTGTTGCTTGAACAGCGTCGTGGATCAACCGTCCGCTTCTTTGGGCGGCGGATCGGAACCGAGAAGAAGAAACGGGTTCGTGGCTCGGAGGTGCTAGAAGGCCTTGGTCTGATCAGTGGTACCCTTGCGCGTTCTTGGGGCCGAGGGAGTGGGTCAAACTAGCTGCTATTTGTAGGGGCCTTGGTGGCTGTCCTCCTGAAGAAGGTCTTGCTGGCGCCAAGAACTGAGAACAACGACGGTGCAACCAGCTCATCGTGAGGTCCTGGCGGTTCCCACGCCGGCTGGCGCTGCGGATCTAGTGGCTAGCTCGTTCAGGATCGCGAGTATGGCCCTCGAAGAGGTGTCTGGCGGGACACCTTCGCAAGTTTATGGTTGGGGTACTGAGGATACCCTGGTGGAGGAGCGCACCGATCTTCCTGCCGCGATACGTGAGCCTCTGTTCCCTATTCGCCCTTGTCGGTTTGTTAGCAGTCGGCTGACCCACTTTTGTGTCGTCGGTCTGAGGTCATCGGGGGGACTGGCGCGATGACATCTCCGTGGGTCTTGGTCCGTGGGGATCCGGGATGATACTTGGTGCAGAAGTGCCTGCCTCGGGCTCTGGCGGGGCGGGGTGGGCGCTGCTTGCCTTCCCAGTGCATGGCGTCATAAATTGGGGCCCGCCGCTCCTGATTTTAGGATCGGCCCAGAGTGCTTCGTCTGTGAGAAGTGTCTAGCTTTATCACGCCGCCTGCGTGTCTGAACTCTTTGTGAAATGGAGCACAGAGAAGATGTTCAGGAGCATCGAAGCAAACGCAATGAAGGTAGGCTTGGGTAAGCATGACCCTTCGTTCTAGATGCAACATTGATCATATCTTTCTTTGGCAGATGATTATTCTTTCGCGCTCGCTCGAGAGGGACATCCACAGCGGCTACATAGAGATTCAGAATCGGATCAACCTAGAGTGGGTTCGGCCATTGCCAAAAAGGCGAAGGGGCTAGAAGCGTGGGTTGCTTAGCTAGAAGCTAAGAGGAGCGCCGCACCCTACAGGAGGAGGTGGAATCATGCATAGCGCTTCGCCGTGCTCGGGCGCGGGTTGTGACGGAGAGGTCTGCATTTTTGGCCGTGGTGCTGAGCTAGTTGGGAGGCATTGGGACTCATGGAGGTGCCATGGCGAGCTTCGGCAGTGCCCTCCCCGGAGGTACACTGTCGACCAGATGGATGCCACCCTAGACCGTCTTCGTTGCTTTGGGAAGTGTTCCTCCCGGCTGCGCGTGCCTGCGGTAATCACTGCGCGAAGGCGGCGTGGACAGCGGCCTTCGTTTCTCTGCAGCGGGCTGGGTGTGGTCACATTGATGAGCTTGGCGCTGGTACCATGCCTCTTGCTTCTGCTGCGGAGATCGCTTCCAGCCAAAAGCAGGTGTGGCGGGCCAGCAATGCCCTTGCCAAGGACTTTTGGGCCCTGTCTGGCCGGGCGCTACGATGGAGTCACTGCGGTTGTCCCTGGCGCAGAAGCAGAAGTTGAAGGGCCCGGCGAATGGTGCGGGTGCGGCGGAGCGGGCTGCCGGCACCGGAGGCAAGGTGTGAGCCTCCGCTCCTTTTCACGAAGAATAATTTTGTTTGTCCTAGTCTAGGGTTTTTATTTTCTGCTTTGGCATCGCTGCATGAGCCTGTATGTGACTAGGGATAACCTGACCTGTAACCACTCATTTTCCTAATGAATAGAAACTGAGTCTCCTTTGTTGCTGTGTGGGATTGTTTCATGTTAGTATTTGTTTTGCTCAGGGCGGTCTATTGTTTCGCCGTATTGCCGGACGAGGCCCCTGCCCTCTGAGGTGGCACATGAAGTCGTTTGCCCCTTTATGCGGTACAAAGGATGTGCGAACATTGGTCCGCAAGTGGCCCCTAAAGGTTTGCTACCGCGTCACAGTGTGCCATGGTGCCAAGTGGCAACGATGGAAGAGAGCGAATCTGGAGGGGCGATGAAAAGGTTTTTTCGCTTGTACAAACAGAAAGCTTTGAACGCACAGGAAGAGATACGGTCCTTCTGGCTGAGTCACAGGGTTGGGACTGTACCGGAGGGGCCCTTTCTGCCTCGCGCCGCCCCCACGATTTCGTCGAGCTCTTCGAACGTGTCAGATGACTGGGCTGCGGAGAAAGAGTACTTGAAGTTCATGGCTACGCACCCGTCTAACGAGGAGTTGCTCAAATGGGTGTTGCGGGAACAAAGAGAGCGCGAGGTAGATGATTTCGCTCTCGTAGGTAGTTAGTGCGGTCGTGGGTCCGCCTCGTTGCAGGGCAGTCTGTACTGTTAACGTGTATTCGTTGTGGGCCACGATTCTTGGCCTTGTACGGCGCAAATTTGGTATTGTGGTGAATAATGCGCTTGTTGTGGACTACGTTTGGCCTTTTTTCTTTTCTTTTGCGAGGGGGAGGCGAAACCTCGCACCGTCCCCCTTACTTTTTTAGGTAGGGCTCTGAGGAGCCCTAGCCTTTTTTTGCGAGGGGGAGGCGAAGCCTCGCACCGTCCCCCGTACTTTTTTAGGTAGGGCTTCGGGGAGCCCTAGCCTTTTTTTTTGCAAGGGGGAGGTGAAGCCTTGCGCCGTCCCCCGTACTTTTTTAGGTAGGGCTTCGGGGAGCCCTAGCCTTTTTTTTGCGAGGGAGAGGCGAAGCCTCGCACCGTCCCCCCATACTTTTTTAGGTGGGGCTCGGGAGCCCTGGCCTTTTTTTGAGGGAGGCGAGCCTCGCGCCGTCCCCTATGCTTTTTAGGTGGGGCTCGGGAGCCCTGGCCTCTTCTTGAGGGGGGCGAGCCTCGCGCCATCCCCCGTACTTTTTTAGATAGGGCTTCGTGGAGCCCTAACTCTTTTTCGAGGGGGAGGTGAAGCCTCGTGCCATCCCCCATACTTTTTTTAGATAGGGCTCCGTGGAGCCCTAACTCTTTTTCGAGGGGGAGGCGCGCCGTCCCCCATACTTTTTTAGGTAGGGCTCCGGGGAGCCCTAGCCTTTTTTGCGAGGGGGAGGCGAAACCTCGCGCCATCCCCCATACTTTTTTAGGTAGGGCTTCGGGGAGCCCTAGCCTTTTTTTGCGAGGGGGAGGCGAAGCCTCACGCCGTTCCCCATACTTTTTTAGGTAGGGCTCCGAGGAGCCCTAGCCTTTTTTGCGAAGGGGAGGCGAAGCCTCGCGCCGTCCCCCATACTTTTTTAGATAGGGGTCCGTGGAGCCATAACTCTTTTTCGAGGGGGAGGCGAAGCCTCACGTCGTCCCCCATACTTTTTTAGATATGGCTCCGTGGAGCCCTAACTCTTTTTCGAGGGGGAGGCGCACCGTCTCCCATACTTTTTTAGGTGGGGCTCAGGGGCCTAGCTTTGAGGGGAGGCGAGCCTCGCGCCATCCCCATACTTTTTAACTAGGGCTCAGGGGCCTAGCCTTGATGGGGAGGAGAAGCCTCGTAGTCCCCATACTTTTTAGGTGGGGCTCAGGGAGCCCTGGCTTTGGCGAAGGGGAAGCGAATCCTCGCGCCGTCCCCCATACTTTTTTAGGTAGGGCTTCGGGGAGCCCTAACTTTTGTTTCGAGAGGGAGGTGAAGACGACGCCGTCCCCCCGGCCTGGCCTGGTCTTTGCACCGTGCCATGCTGGGTTCAACCTTGCGCATTGTCTTCGCTATGTGTACTGGTGTGGGTTGCCGCCGCGGGCCTTAGGTCCACAGGGCGGTATGCTCGGAAGTTTGCTTATACGTGTGCATGGGGCCCGGGGCCATGTGTGGCGATTGCTTATACACTCGTGCCTGCGGAGGGCATCGGTGTGCACCGGGGCCAAAGGCCATGCGCGGTGGTTTTGTTTATACACTCGTGCCTGCAGAGGGCATCGGTATGCACTGGGGCCAAAGGCCATGCGCGGTGGCTTCGTTTATACAATCGTGCCTGCGGAGGGCATCGGTGTGCACGGGGGCCAAAGGCCATGCGCGGTGGTTTTGTCATGCTTGTTGAAAACACTGGGGCAAAATGCCGCGAGGTACACAAGTTTTGTACAAGCCCTGACCGACCAAGGGTGGCGGGGCGATCCTCTGGGCGCAGCCGGTTTTTACAAAACGTTTGTACATGCCCTTGCCGACTGATGGCGATGGGGCGATTCTCTGGGCGCAGCCGGTTTTTACAAAATTACTAAGGGTAGAACTTCCGGAGGGTCTTTATATTCCAGGTGTGGCCCAGCTGGTCTCCCTCCAGCGTTGCGATGCGGTAGGTACCTGCCCTCGTTGCGCCGGTAATAACGTATGGCCCGTCCCATTTGGACTCCAGCTTGGTTTGTGGCTCGCTTGAGGACCAAATCGCCTGGGGCAAGGTGGCGGGCCCTAACCTTTCTGTTGTATGCCCGGGCGACCCCTTCGCTATACCTTGTCATGGTTGCGATGGCCTGCACCCGTTGTTCCTCGAGGAGGTCGAGAGATACCTCTCATCCTGATGGGTCCGCCTGGGCTGTGGCTTGGTATGAACCGGCAGCAAACTCCGCTGGCATTATGGCCTCATCGCCGAAGAGAAGCCTGAAAGGTGAGAGGCCTATGGCCCTTGTTGGCGATGTGTGTAGTGCCCATAGAGCTTTTTGGAGCTCTTCAGGCCATAGTCTCTTAGGAAGTCCTACGAGGCGTTTCTTCATCCCATCGAAGAGGTTGCCATTGGCTCGTTTGACGGCTCCATTGGCCTCTGGATGCTCGACAGACGTGAAGCATATTGTTATGCCCAGGTCGTTGCAGAACGCTCGGAAGGGCTGGGAGTCGAATTGTGTTTCGTTGTCGGTAACGATGTCCCGTGGCACGCCGTACCGGCAAATGATGCTCTTCCAGGCGAACCGCTGGGCGGTCGCGGCAGTGATCTTGACAACTGGCTCCGATTCGACCCATCTGGAGAAGTACTCGATGGCGACGAATGTGAACCAGAGGTTACTTTTGGCTGCAGGGTATGGCCCGATGTTGTTCAATCCCCACCGCGCGAAGGGCCAGACCAGTGGCAAGGGTTGCAGGGGCAGCGCGGGTGCCTTCGGGTTGCGACTGGCCCATTAGCACCCCTGGCAATGTTGGACGTGGTCTTGAGCGTCTCAGAGCGCCATCGGCCAGTAAAATCCTTAGCGGAACGTCTTCCCCACGAGGCCCCGGGGCGCCTGATGAGTGCCACATAGGCCCTCATGGATGTCTTTAAGGAGGGCGAACCTCCTACGTGATCATAGCGAAGGAAGGCGCAGACCCCCCTGTCTGACTCTCCGGAGACCATGTAGTAGTTCCTTGCTCTGTAGCGAAGGGGCTTTGCTTCGGTCGGGTCTTCTAGTTCTTCACCGGCGAGGTACTTGATAATGATGTCTCGCCAATCCACCACCAGCACCGGGTCCGGTGTTGCAAGAGGAAGCACTAGGCGTGCCACCATTTCTGCTTCGGGTGGAGCACCTTGTGCTTCGGGCGCAGCCCCTTTTGCTTTGGGCGGAGCGGATGGTTTCGTGAGCACTTCGTAGAACACTTCCGTGGGAGGTCCCTCGCCCGCGCTGGCCATCTTTGCCAACTTATCTTCTGGTTCATTGTTACATCTGGGGATTGCTTGTACGGTAATGCCAAGGAAATGGTTCGATGCTTTACGCGCCTCGGCTAGGTAACGGGTCATCTCTGGGCACCTCGCCACGAATGTCTTGTCGAAATGACTTGCCACGAGGCGAGAATCGCTTTTGATGAGAATGTGCTTTGCTCCTAGGGCTTTCGCCTTGCGGAGGCCAAGTAAGAGTGCTTGTACTCCGAGGCGTTATTTGTTGTCGAACAGTCGAGACGAGCGGCATGCGATGTGGTCCGTCCGTCTAGGGAAACCAAAATGGCCGCGGCGCCAGCCTCGGCGGCACACCACGACCCATCTATGTACATTGTCCATGGTGGCTCGGTTGCGGCGGAGGTGCTCTCTCTGCATGCGGTGTCCACTCGGCAACGAAGTCAGCAAGGGACTGCGACTTTATTGCCGCTCTTGCGGCGAAGGTGACGTCGAAGGGCTCTAATTCGGCCACCCAGTTGCCTATCCTGCCCGAGGCGTCCTTGTTCCGTAGCATCAATCCTAGCGGATAGGATGTTTGGACTATGATGGGGTGCACCAAGAAATAGTGCCAGAGCTTCTACGAAGCCATGAGCAAGGCACACGCTAGCTTCTCGAGCTCTGTGTACCGGGTTCTGGCCCCCCCTACAGGGCCTCCGATACATAGTATATTGGGCGCTAGCCATTGCGCTCTTGAACAACCACCGCGCTCACCGATGAGTAGCGGCGATGTACAGCAGGAGGTCCGCACCCTGCTCTGGGCTAGTCAGGCTTGGCAGCTCCGTAAGGTATTGTTTGAGGTCCTCGAACGTTTTCTGGCATTCTGCTGTCCAACGGAACGTCTCCATTCCGTGGAGTGTTTTAAAGAACAGCAGGACCTTGTCGGCCGAGCGGGATAGGAATCGGCTAAGGGCAGCGATGCAGCCCGTCAATTTTTGCACTTTGCGAGCATTGTGAGGGGGCTTCATCTCTTGGATGGCCCTGATTTTCTTGGGTTTGGCCTCAATGCCCCTTTCCGACACGAGGAAACTAAGGAGTTTGCCCACCTTCACGCCGAACGCACACTTCTCCGGATTGAGCTTTATTCCCTCTGCGCGGAGGTTGGTGAAGGTTTCTTGGAGGTCCTTCGTGTGTGTTCCCACGAGCTTGCTCTTGATCACTATGTCGTCAACATACGCCTCTACATTGTGGCCCAGCTGGTTGGCTAAAACCTTCGAAATGAGGCGGGCGAACGTTGCCCCCGCGTTCTTGAGGCCGAAGGGCATGCTCTTGTAGCAGTATGTTTCTATGGGGGTGATGAACGTTGTTTTTGGTTCGTCCTCTTCGGCCATGTGCACCTGGTGGTACCCGGAGTAAGCGTCGAGGAAGCTCATGAGCTCGTAGCCCGAGGTGGCGTCCACCAGCTGGTCGATGCGGGGTAGAGGAAAATCGACCTTGGGGCATGCTTTGTTGAGGTCAGTGAAGTCGACGCACATGCGCCATTTACCCGTCTCCTTCTTGATGAGGACAGGGTTGGCCAGCCACTCCGAGTACTTGATCTCGCGGATGACCCCTCTTTTAGCAGCTTCACAATCTCTTTCTTGGCGCTTGCGGTGATCGTGAACATCTTGCCATGACTTTTATTTCTTGGGCGTCGCGTTGCTTCGGAGGGCTAGCCGGTGCTCAATGTTCCCCGTGCTACACCGGGTAGGTCTTCCGGCCCCCAAAGCAAAGGCGTCTGCATTGTTGCGGAGCACCTCGAGGATTGCGTCGGATGCCTCCGGCTGGAGGTTCGACTCGAGGGCCACCGTCTTTTCTAGTGAGCTGTCCCTTAGGGGGATTCTTCGAAGCTGGCCTTGCGGTTTGTGCTTTGGTGCCCACCTTGCCGATGGTGGTGCTGCTTGATCCCTGTCTGGCCCAACCGCATGGACGTGTCGGGCTGGGGATAGAGCCTTGAGCTCTATGTGTCTTGCGAGGTCTTGATCCCCTCGAACTGTGACGATGCCCTCCGGGGCAGGGAGCTTCATACACAGAGAATTGTGGTGAGCTATCGCGCCGAAGGCGTTAAGCGTATCCCGGCCAAGGATTGCATTGTACTGGTAGGCCATTTGGACCACATCAAACGTGACGACATCGGTTCGGGATGCGAAGTCGTCGATGGCGTGATGACCGAGGTTTATTTGGTACTGGGCGTCCACGGGCCTTCCTCAAAGCCTAGCGGTATGCGGAGGGTTAGGTGATCTCAGGGGATCATCATCTTGTCGAAGGCGTCCACGAATAGGAGGTCCACCGAGCTTCCTCTGTCGACGAGGATGCGCATCACCTCGAAATCCGCAATGTTGGCGGAAATGACGAGGGGATCTTGGTGCGGAAAATACACCCCGCGGGCATCCTCGGGCCCAAAGGATATGGGTATCTCGGCGTAGCGAGGTGGGCTGGACACGGGGTACGTTGCCACGTGGTGGATTTGTCGGACATACGCGTGCTGCTGTCTTTTTGAAGGCATACCGAGTGAGGATCCTCCTGTGATCATGCTGATGACCCTCTGGTGGTGCTCGGCCTGGCCTCCTTCTATGCGGGGTCTTGGCGGTGGTGCAGGGAGCCGATTGTCGGTTCCCCTCTTGTTATCGGACTTAGTCGGTTGCTCGCGGTGCATGTAGTCCTGCATAGCGGCGATGGTGCGACATTCGTTGGTGGTGTGGGTTCCTTTGCCGTGGAGGTCACAAAACGGCGCGGGTCCTCCGGTGCGGTTATCAGGTTGGTGGCCTGCGTTTCGTCCGCATCCCCGCCTGCGGCCTCGGCCCTAGCAACCTCCACGTCTTCCTCCTTCGGGCTGTGGCGCACCGTCGACATGGTAAACTCCTCGGCCCTTCTACCAATAGTCGTTGCTTGGCGGCTTGCCATTTGCCCGGCAGGCGGTGTTGAAACTTCTTTGGAGGTGGCACACTTGGGGTGGAAGTGTGGGTGCACCTCTTGACGCTGTCTTCCTCCGCCCAGGCGTACTCCTCCATTTTGTCGAATAGCTCTGTCACCGTGCGGGACGGGCTTGCGAGCCGATCTCTCGATAGGGGCCTTAGAAGCCCTTGCGTAGGCTGTGTTTATGATGGTGGTTTCGTTGGCGCCTTTTACTTGGCACTTGACCTCCGTAAACTTCTGAAGAAGGCGTGGAGGATTCATTTGGCGCTGCTTCACCGTGAACAAGTGCCCCGCGTCCTTGGCTCCGTGTAGTTCCCCTGGAAGTTGTTGCGGAGGAGGTCCCGGAGCTGCTCCCACGCGTACACAGGATGAGGGGGAATGGTGAAGAACCAAGTCAATGCGACGCCTTTGAGTGCGAGGGTGATGCTTTTCGCCTTCGTAGTGTCGTCTCCTCCGGCCGCCTCGGCAGCGATCAGACACCCAGAGGAATTGGAGGGTCCGTGCACCGCCGAAGGCGTGACCTCCGGCATCTTGAAGCCTAGTGGCCAGCAGGCCGTCTCCAATCCGACACTTAGCGGGGAGTTTGGGTCCCCTCGGAGTAGTGGGGCGTTGGTTGTGGGGGTGGGTTGGGCGGGTTCCGCCCTGTTCTGCGGCAATTGTCGGAGTGGAGGCGCGAGGGTTGTCTTCGGTGGCTGTCGGAGATCCGTCAACTCTTGGCGGAGGACCGCCAGCTCCTGCTGAAGTGTTTCGTACAATCCTTGGCTTGCACCCCCGTGCGCCGTGTTATTCGCTTCCTCCTCCAAGGCCTGGGCGGGGGCACGCTTGCAGCCGAAGCTCTGCTTCTCTTGGCCCTCGGGGTGGTCGGGGCCACGACTATCATGTTGCCATTGCCGAAGTCTTGGGCACAGCCCTCGTTAGGGAGCCATCTTTGCTGGGTGTTGTGTTAATGCTTCGCAGCTTTCCTGCCGGTCCCCACGGACGGCGCCAACTGTCGTAGCTAAAAGACTAAACAGTAGAGAAGGGGGACGCTCTGGTACCCGAAGAGTCCTCGACGAGGGGACTGGTTGTCAGGAAGCAGATGAACTTATATTTCAAAACAAAACAAACAATACAACTCTCTCTCCCCTTTCCACATGGGGGGAGGTGGCTATTTATAGCCTTTGTATGAGGTATATGAAATTACAAGCTTACCCCTACATGGCCCTATGCTGGTAGGGGCTGCAGGGACCTTTCCTAACCCTAGGACTAGCTTCTGGCTCACGGTGGACTGTTCTAGGCTTGGTCCATCCTGTTGGTATACCTGGTCCACTGATACAGTGGCTCCTTCAGACCCCTCGGCCCCTGGACCCCTCGAGGCCCTCCGGACCCTCTGAAGCCCTCGGGATCCTCCGGACAACTCGGGGTCATGCGGACCCTTCGAAGACCCTCCGGGACCCCTCGGATCACCGGGGCCCTCTGGACCTCGGGACCTTCGGAACCCTTCGGAAGCCCTTAGGCCTGGGGACTCTCCGGGCCCCAGACCCGCCAGCGCCACTCCGGCCACGGGCCGTCGCCGATGTCCCGGGGTGTGCGTTCGCATGATTCGCTGGTCGTGGGGGCCGTTGTGCCACCCCTACGACAGACACGTATTCCGACTGTTTGCCTCGCCGGTACTACGACCTTGTTTGGTTTACGAGCTTAGATTACTTTACCAAAATTTTAGTACTGCTTCGAAAATTTGACTACTGTTTTCTTCAATTTCAATATTTGATATTGTCTCAAAATTTTGGTAATGTTAGATAATTTCTTGCCAATTAGTTGGCATCTCCCGGGCGGCCAAATCATTCGCCAAAATTTTAGCGTGGCAGAGTGCATGCAGCAGGTTGTTGCCATGTGCCCTGGAGTGGATGCAGCTCATTACCAACGTTCTAATCAAACACGTGGCAGAGGTTGGTTGGTGCATTTAAAGGAGGTACTTTTTTATTAGAACGCTTTAAATTACATTATTTTCTAAACCGAGTATCCGATTCGTGATCCGTTTGAACCATTGTATTCTTTGTCATTTAATCAACAAAATAAGACTCATGTTGGCATATTTTTGTGAAAAAAATAGATATCACACGGGACCCACTTACCATACTAACAATTTTGGCATGGTTGCAATCCAAACACATTAATTTCGGCATTTGTCCGTGAATTGATATGGTTACGATCTAAATACCATTTTTTGCCTAGTTTTTTTTTTGTATTACCTAAGTTTTGGCATTGCCAAAATTTTAGTATAACTACCTGGGGTCAGAAACTAAACAACAGTCCCAAAGTCCTCACTATTCCTCCGTTGGAAAGCTTATGGAATCTATTTTCTAGTAAAGTAGACCATGTGTTATTTGGATATTTCTATAGAAACTTGTAAGCATTTTTTAGTTAACACTACTCAAACTCTAAAAAAAATGAATCGGTCCAAGTCATCATAAGAATAAGGAAAAAGCTAGAAAATGGTAATACCGTTACTTCCCCAATCAACAGCACAGATGGTAATCGTTCGATCCCACACATCTAATAGCTACGAAGTCTTATCCCATCCAACTCACGCCTAGTCCTTATCCATCCAATCCATCTGCATTCACGCGTCCATTCCCTAGTCACTCCCCTGCGATTCTTCCCCATCCGCGGCGGGAAGCAAGCGAGCTCGACAGCGACGACAGGCAAGGAGTTGTAGTGGCGAGCGGATACAGGCTCATGCGGTGGCATGGCCATGGTCTTGTCGATCACGGCATGAGGCCAGCATCTGCGGGCTTGCCCGAGCACAGTGAGTGGTGAGCTTCCAAGGGCTCGTGCGGCGAATGGCCCAAGCGCGGCGCCCGACGAGCGGCAACGAGTACGCGCGGTGGGCAGCCACGGGGCTCATCTGAGCACATGCATTGCAGGCCGTGAGCAGCAATCGATGTGTCGTGCTCCGCCACCATAACGACATGAATTTATTTGAAATTTGTACTGATATTTTCATGATCTACATGTTTGAAATTTGAAGGTTGTGATTTTTTTCTTCGGAATTTGAACTGAGATATTGGGTGTTTGGTGTTGAAATCTACTAAAACTTGTGGATCTTCTCTAAAACTTCATGAAACTTCATTTGAAATTTGTGAACCTTTTTTTGAAACTTTACTGAAACACACATGAAACTTCTTTTTAAGTCTTACTGAAGCATGTGGGAGGCCACAGTCTGGCGCAATGGGGAGTGGCGGTGAGCGGGCTCGCTCACCCAGAACGAGGCGAGTGGAAGCGGCTACCAGAGGCGCGCTTAGCGACGTGTGGGAAGGTGAGCGGCCATAGCAGTCCGGTGAGCACGGAACTACGGGCGAATTCTGTGGTAGGCGGGAAGGCCAACGGCCACAACGTCCTAGCGAGCGCAAAGCTGTGGCGAGCGTAGGTGAACACGTCGGTATTTTTTTGCTCTTGTTTTATTTTTTAATGAAACTTGTTGAAACTTGCTGATTTTTTTTCTCAAATTTGTTGAAACTTGAGTTCCAAATTCTGAAACTTGTTGAAACAGGTTGAAACTTACTGGAACTTCTTGAAACTTTTCTTTCTGAAACTTGAGTTTTAAAATCTTAAACTTGTTGAAACTTTTTTGGAATCTTCTAGAAACTTCTTGAAATACGAGAAACTCACTGAAATCTGAAACTTATAAAATATTTTCACGAGACTTCTTCAAACTTCATGAAATTACTCATTTTTTATAACAATCAATTTGTAACATATTATAGGATAGTAGCAAATTCATGTCCTCTTCTCGGCCCCCTCATGGCCCAATCTTGGCTCTGCCCCTGTAGATGTGGAGGGCATCGATCGTCGTGCACTACTTATCGTGTACTACCTTGCAAAAGACAATCTCTAACAAATTTGGTACAAAGTACATCTGGATCTACCTTAACAACCTGCACAATACTATAAGTTTAGTTTCACAAAAGAATGAAATATAAAACTTTAGTACAAACATATATGCTTGAATCACATGATTCTTAATTAGTACAACACAATCAAATTAAAGTGGAAGAAGAAAAGCACCATATATACATTACTTATGATCTATCTTCGGAAAGAACAGATTAAGTACACGAAACATCATCTGTGCTAACAACTTACACAATATCTTAAAAAGCTAGCATATGTAGACATTAGCTAGAACTTCTCTCTCACACACAGAATGTACTTACTGAAACAAACAAGCAAGCAAAAGCAACACACATGTCACCTGATCTATAAATAAAGGGAAGCCTCATCTCATCTTGGTACACAACCCAGACACCATGAAGGCCTTCTTCCTCCTCGCTCTCCTTGCTCTGGCAGCGAGCGTCGCAGTAGCTTGGGTACATGTTGCACATGGAGGGCAGGCTCTTGGCCATCTGCCTCACTTTGGTCATCTGACTCTGCTGGGAGCCGGAGAAGCCACCAAGCTCGCCTTGGATCTCCTGGAACGCTCTGCAGATCGCCCTGCAGCGGCACTGCGGCGCCAGCTGCGCCAGCTGCTGGCAGCACCGCTGCCGCAGCGCCTGGCAGCTGCTCATCCGCCGTTTCCACGGCCAGGTGATGGGCATCGTTGACGCCGTGCACTGCTGCTTCAGGTAATCCCTGCATGAGTCCATCGTCATCTGCTGCCCCTCCTCGCAGTGCTCATAACCACCCTCGCCGCGAATGTCCTCGTATTGCGCAAAGGCGACGCTCGCTGCCAGAGCAAGGAGAGCGAGGAGGAAGAAGGCCTTCATGGTGTCTGGGTTGTGTACCAAGTGTGTGTTTGGTGAGGGTGAAAAAAAATAATTAGTATACTCCCATCAGTTAATCGCGGGCTAGTTAATTAATATAGCAATCGATCGGTACCAGATGCAGCATAATGCAAGCAGGCGGGCAGGTGCATGCATACGTAAGGCATGCAGTGTTGTATAATTTGATCATACATATATGCAAGTTGCATTGTACTAGTTTCTTTTAATTATGGTTAGGTAGCTAGCTAGCCTGGTAGAGCATATTGCATCTTCAGCATTGAAGATATACTAGTATAAATTATAATGTCTATTCTCATCTCATTGAAGATATACTAGTATAAATTATAATGTCTATTCTCATCTTATGCATGCATGCATGCACGCACTTAAACAAGGGAATTGTACGGCCATCATAAGTTTAAATTAGTGCAAATACAAACAGCGGCCGCCACAAGTTTGTCCTATTATATGCTCTCTCTCTCTCTCCACATGCATAAATTGTGGCAGTCTCTTGTTAATTATTAGAGCTAGAGTTAGCATAAGAGTAGCTAGCTTGGGAACAACACTAGCAAGCTCAAACCACCTCTCTCTCTCTCCCATAATCTTTCCAACCACAAACATTCGTACGTGTAATTTTACTTGTGTTTGCATACTAGTAGAAAGGGCATGACTTGACTAAAATCTTTCTTTTTGATTAGTACAGCAAATTTAGGAGGATGTTGATCTGATATCCTTATGCATGGCCCCTCCATTACGCAGATTTCTTATAATACGATTTCTTATAAAAATGTAGGCAACGGCAGGATCAATGGCAGATCTAGCTGCTTCCAGTGCTGATGCTGAAGATGGTACACGTGTTAGCTGCCCAAACTAAGATCATGTGGATGAGTCCATCGTCGAGAGATCACCTATTTTCATGATCTAGTTGTGCAAACATGAACATATATCACTCTATTCTTGTGTTGATGTAGCATATATGCATGTATGCACACAGTCAGAACTTAGAACTATTGTGACACGTCCTACGAGTCATCCACACCCATGTGCTCATAACCAAGGGTGCTTCTATATAACTATTATTAGAACTATGCATTTGGGTGTTTGTCCATTAGCACGAGCGAAAAAAAAGCCTGCAAATCAGTAATTTGGACCGTTGATTCGATGAATAGTTTATAAAAAAGTTAGTATATATTGATCTAGGCCTATGCATGAGAAATGGGATTTTGGGAGCACATTTTAAGACTATGTAAGTACAAACTCTCATCTCCCCTTATCAGATTAGCATACGTACATGCAAATCTGAAACCCAAGTCAATGCAGTCCAAATGCTTAAATTATAGTTTATACTACTTGATTCCAAGTGATAAATGTTTCTGTACCTCCCTGTATATTTTTAATGCTTGATCATAGAATTGCTTTTTGCTATACCCGGTTTTCTTCCTCAACCTCGACACTGCATATGCACTCTTCATCTGTCAAATAAGGCACCCAGCTAGTCACTACTGCAGTAGCATAGTTCTAATAATAGTAATTATTGCAGTAGCATAGTTCTAACTATGATGCGGCCCACGATTTAGTAACTATTGCAGTAGCATAGTTCAAATAATAGTAATTATTTTGCTACAATCCGGAAAAGGTACAACGGCCATGATTTGTCATGCGTGCACTTCCAATGGCTATGCATCTTCAGCTTCTTTTTCAATTTTCCTCTCGGTACAACAATTGGTTTAGTTCAAAAGAAGCTAGCTCCGGGACATAATTAAAGTGAGCCTGCATCACTTTGCACAATGGTTTGATTCGTTTGGCTACTCTATTCGTTCATGATATACTCATGCCTTGTAACTTGTATGATACACGGACATAAACTACCAACAGAGAATTAATTTTGGTAGTTCAACAAAGGCTGACACCAATATTTCGTATTGCAGAAGTTCCAATTGAACCGTAGTCTGACGGTGGAACATTTCTTGCCGAAGCTGGAAATTCTAAAGATCTTCAAATTCAAGACTAAGGTTATTATTGCTGCTATGCCCAATGTACTGAAGAGAATGAATGAATGTGTTACTTAGATTGAGAAGCTGGAGCAATTGAATATGAATGTAACATCCTATTTTCCGAAGAAAATGGTTATATAAGTAATGAAATTACCACTTGGAATTGTTATATGTATCGAATTTGAACTTGAATGTTATGGATGTCCGATCTATATATATTGTGAGCTTAGGAATTATGTCAATGTTGTTCAATCTATATATGTAATGATTTGTGGTATTTTTCTTACTGTGGAATTATGGTTTATTTGATTGCAAAATTAAATTACAGCATATCCTGTTTGGGTAACTTCCGAGTGCCTTGTTTGACACACACTCAGGAAACAAATAAAATTTCCCAAGTGTTCCAGGTCTGCATACACTTGGGGCAATTTTCGTGACAGCGTCGGGAAAGAACGGCCACGTGGCTATATTTCTCGAGTGTTTACACTGGGGGGCAAATTTGCGCACTCACCGGGGGAAAACTTTCCCGAGTGTGGTTGTTTGCAATACACTTGGGAAACAAAAACTATTCCTGAGTGTTCACACTCGGGGACAATTTCGGGGCTCATCGGGAAAGATATTTTCCCGAGTGACAATCTTCCTACTTTCTCGAGTGTCAACACTCGGTAAAGATTACCGTTACGGTGGCTTAAACCGTCGAGACAGTTTTTCTCCCGAGTGTGTTATTGTTCCCGAGTGTACATAGTTGCACTCGGGAAAGTTTTGTCTCCCGAGTGTAACTCTCGGGAAACCATTTTTTACCCGATGGAATGATCCTGAGTGGTATTTCCCGAAGGTTGACCTTCAGGAATTCGTTTCCCGAGTGTTTATTATATTTTACCGAGGGTTTGGGGCACTCGGGAAAACATCGGTTTCTAGTAGTGTTTACGTGGTAGAATTTTTGAATTGTCAGCTAGCGAGCCTACCCGTATCCCTTCACCATGCATGTTCAAAGGAAATATATACGATCAATTCGATCGATCCATAGCCAAATATACCTTCATCTTCCTCTCTCACTTGCAAAATCGCAAAAAGATGCGACCAATGTTGTCGTAGATACGCGTCTAGACAGTAGATTTGTGGCACCCCCGGTCGGCTACGTCGACCTCCGGGAATGCGTAAGTAGCAGATGAAGCGTAAACATGCATGGGAATCACTCAACTTGTTTTACTCAAGTGTGAAATGATGTACAAGTGGTCTCTCCCTCATGTTACAATGGGGTCCTATTTATAGGATAGGAGGGGGAGAAGGTGAAGTTACATAAATGACTCTACTTTTTGGGAAACCCTAAGGGTAGCTCCATCTTTTTTGATTGAGTGGAGTTACCCATACCGGGCCCTCCGGCTTCATGCTTGTCAGTTGCATAGAAGGGGCTCGGTTACGTAACTAAGGCCACACTTCGTGTCATCGCCGTCTCGCGTAACTACCATGTCACGCTGCTAGCTTTTTGTTGACGTCGGTCAAATCGGTGTAGGCGTCGACCTTGCGGACGCGGAGACCCCTCCCCCAACAAATGTAATGTTGCTATAGTAGTATACAAAATGCTAACATGGTATATATCTATAGTTATAGAAACATAGAGAGAATTGATGTTGGTTTTTTGCATTCACACTTGTCATTTCTCTGTGAAAGCTAAGACTGCAGCCTCATGGCACCTATAGAACTTGCTAGTCACTCCCGATGAAGAGCGCGACGAAGCGCACCGAGAGGAGAGGATGTAAGGCAAGGCCACCATGTTGAATTGAAGATGGTGCCAAAATGGTTCAGCCCGACGTTATCAGAGCCCATTGAGAGATGGATGGGGACACGGGGAGGCCTGAGGAGGGAGATAGATGATGGCCTATGAATATGAAGAAAGGCCCGCCAACTCCTCGCAACCCAAGGAAGTGATCGGAGATGTAGCCTGCACTGTAGTGCAGTGCGCACCAAACCTCCCTGAGAAGCTCCAGCTCCAGTCCAGAGTGACACAAGTGAGGGATACAACTGGTCTTTGCCAGGCAATTGCATTCTATGATTCGTTAAGCAGGTGTCAACTTTGTATAGTGGGTCCCGCTGGTAAAGGATGAATTATTATTCCAATAAGGATTGACCTGGATGAGAGGCTTGTATTTGGGAAAGCAAGAGCATAGAGTTAGAGGGGCAAAAGGGAGCAGACGCCATTACATTAAATGCAATAGTCATAAAAGGGAGAACTATATACGAAAGTTTTTTGTTCTTTATACAAAATAGAGCAAACAGTAGAGGAAGAAAAAGAAATAATCATGGTATATCTAGGAATGTACCTTTGAGCGCATTGATATATTCCTGAGGAAAGCAAAGGAAATCAGACGTGAAGATATGGCTAGCAGAAGGATCTAGGCCAAAGAACGGGAAAAGAGATACAGGTGTAAGGCACAGATAGCTGTAGGTGTTTGATAAAATTATTGCAGAGAACATGACATGAAAGATAGGTATGTTGAGTGACCGTTTACTATAGCAATATACATAACAACGGGAGGAAGGGCATGAAGAATAATGAAGAATAACCTGGCTGGTGAATACGTCGATGAGCGAGGATCATGCGACGGGTTTCTCTATGACGTTTCGCAATGGACCTAGAGGGTACAGGGTAAAGAAGATCTCCTACATATACGAAATGAAAGGAAAAGTTATAAAGGGAACGTAAGAGAGATGAACAACAGGGCAAAAATAACTCAGAAGAGCCTATACGCGGTCTCCTCCGTGAAGTAGAAGCGGAAGCTGTTGTGGTATGAGGCATGATTGCTGCAGAAGAATGAGTACTAAGAAACATGTACCATACATAAGCAAGATGGAAGTAATGGAGAGGAAGACGAGGAAGATAAATACGGATAGTAAGCAACAAAAACATGCACTAAACAACACTTGAAACAACAATATGTCTTGTGTACCGTCAAGAATCCTACACGCAGACAGCTATAACCATGCACAGAGGCCAATAGAATTTCTTTTCTATATGCAAGCCGAGGTACGAAACATAGGTATATAACAAACCTTAGCACGCACAAATAGGAACAACTCATACAACAAGAATAGGAATAGAGAAACTTACAGCGTGGCAGACCCCGAGAACAGAACCTAGGCTTCAACAACGGCAGGCCGAAACTTACAAACAGGTAGAAATTCTTAGAACAAAAACTAAAGTTTTTTATCAGGGCGCACGACAATATCACATAACAAAGCAGGCTAAAGAAAAATTTTTTGTAGCAATTTTGGCAAGCATGTTGTATCTTGACAGCATTGGTAACACAAGGAATATTCTTCTGTACATTAATGGTCCAGGAGGAGAGGTAAGGACCTTGCGCTAGTGCGAGGAGAGCTAGTAGGCAGGCTTGCTGGTGGTGGCGAGGACGGCGTGTGTGCGGAGCGGAGGACGACGCTGGCCTTGCTGGCGGCGTCGAGGACGGCGTGGGTGCGGGAGAGGAGGACGACGCTGGCGGAGCCTTGCCTGATGGCTTCAATGTCGTACTCAACCTGGAAAGAGCCACCCCGCTGGGATCCCCAAGAATCCTGATAAGAAATGAAGAGGCAAGCGGGTGGCGGCAGAGACGAAGGTCAAGAGGTGGTGAGACGGGGCAGCAGTGCATGGGAACGCACGGTGGCTGTGTGGGCATAGGGAGGGAGGCCGGCCGCAGAGGCGAAGGGGAGAGGCGGCAGGCGGGTGTGGGTGTGTGTGGGGGGGCGGTGTCCAGCCTCGGGCGTGGGAGAAGAAGGCCAGCTGTAGGAGGACGGAGGGGCGTGCGAATCGGGTGCGGGTGTGGAGGAGTGGGCCAAGCGTGGGGCGTTGGCTGGGGGAGGAGAGGCATGGGGACAAAGGGGAGTAGGCGGCAGCCGGGTGTGCGGGGAGGAGATATCGCCGGGTGTGGAGGGGGCAGGGATCTGGCCGGGTGTGGAGAGAGGCGTGGGGACCAAATATACCTTCGTCTTCCTCTCTCACTTGCAAAATCGCAAAAAGATGCGACCAATGTTGTCGTACATACGCGTCGATAGTAGATTTATGGCACCCTCGGTCGGCTACGTCGACCTCCGGGAATGCGTAAGTAGGAGGCGAAGCGTAAGCATGCATATGAACCACTTAACTTGTATTACTCAAGTGTGAAGTGGGCGGTAGCCGGGTGTGGGGGGGAAGAGATATCACCGGGCGTGGAGGGGGTAGGGATCTGGCCGGGCACGGAGGGAGAAAGGATCGGACTGGGCGTGGGCCTTGGCGACCAAGCTAGCCTAGCTGATGGCTGCACAGTGCACACACACCGATCCATTCGTCGCTCCCGCACAGGCGCCGACCACAGGCGCCGCCCGCCGTTGACTACAAGTCAACCTAAGTAATTTGGCACATGCACCCGCACCCGCAGGCCGCAGCAGCTAGCATTATATATACACGCCAAGATCACTTGAGAAATGATCCGTACATTGGACGATCGAGCTGTCCATCAAGAGATCGAGCTATAGCAACTAGCTGGCCATGGCGATGGTGGAGAGGTGGGCCGGTTTCGGGTCGGTGCTGGGGAGCTTCATCTTCCTCTGGTCCATGGTGCAGAACCACATCCCGGTCACGCTCGGGCACTGCCTCACCACCTGGGCCCACAAGTTCTCCTCCTACCTCAACCCCTACCTCGAGATCACCATCTCCGAGTACGGCGCCGAGCTTTTCCGCCGCAGCGACTTCTTCCTCGCCGTCGAGGCCTACCTCAGCGAATCCTGCGCCCGCCGCGCGCGCAGGCTCAAGGCCGAGCTCGGCAGGGACAGCAAGAACCTCCAGGTCTCCGTCGGCGACCACGAGGAGGTCACCGACGACTTCGCCGGCGCCAAGCTCTGGTGGTACGCCTCCAAGAAGCCCTCCAAGTCCAACGTCATCAGCATCTACCCCGGCGAGGACGAGCCCCGCTTCTACCAGGTCGTCTTCCACAGGCGCCACCGCGACCTCGTCGTCGCCTCCTACCTGCCCTACGTCCTCGACGAGGGCCGCGCCGTCACCGTCAGGAACCGCCAGCGCCGCCTCTTCACCAATAACTCCAGCAGCAGCTGGAGCCCCTACCGGGGGAAGAACGTTTGGAGCCACGTCCCGTTCGAGCACCCGGCCACCTTCGACACGCTCGCCATGGACCCCGCCGAGAAAGAGGCCGTCATCGACGATCTCATGGCGTTCCAGGAGGGCAAGGAGTACTACTCCAAGGTCGGCAAGGCGTGGAAGCGAGGGTACCTTCTGTTCGGGCCCCCCGGCACCGGCAAGTCCACCATGATCGCCTCCATGGCCAACTTCCTCGACTACGACGTCTACGACCTCGAGCTCACGGTGGTCACGAACAACACCGAGCTGCGGAAGCTCTTCATCGAGACGACGGGCAAATCCATTATCGTCATCGAGGACATCGACTGCTCCGTCGACCTCACCGGCAAGCGCAAGGACAAGAAGGCCTCTGGCGACAAGAAGTCCGAGGACGACGACAAGCCCAAGCTGCCGATGGAGCCGCAGAAGGACGAGGGCACCAAGGTGACGTTGTCGGGGATGCTCAACTTCATCGACGGGCTGTGGTCGGCGTGCGGCGGCGAGCGGATCATCATCTTCACGACCAACCACAAGGAGAAGCTGGACCCGGCGCTGATCCGGCGGGGAAGGATGGACAAGCACATCGAGATGTCCTACTGCCGCTTCGAGGCCTTCAAGGTGCTCGCCAAGAACTACCTGGACGTCGACGAGCACGAGCTGTTCGGCGAGATCCGACGGCTGCTCGAGGAAGCTGACATGTCGCCGGCGGACGTCGCCGAGAACCTGATGCCCATGTCCAAGAAGAAGAAGAGGGACCCAGACGCGTGCTTCGCCGGCCTCATCGAGGCGCTGAAGAAGGCCAAGGAGGATGCGGCGGCCAAGGCAAAGGAGGAAGAGGAGGTGAAGGATAAAGAGGAGGCAGAGGCGACGGCGGCCCAGGAGAAAGAGGAGACGGTGGAGGCGAAGAAAGGCAAAGGAGAAGACCAAGGGAAGGACAAAACATTGGCCAATGGAGAGGTCAAACAAGGTGACAAGTGACGAGTACAGTGATCAAGCTTGTTCACTTGTCCAATGGAGAGGTCAAACAAGGTGACAAGTGACGAGTACAGTGATCAAGCTTGTTCACTAGTGCTCCGTAAAAGACTCAAATGCTGTTACCGCCAAACGTTTACGTGGTCTATGTGTTGGTGATGTGCCCTAGAGGCAATTATAGAGATTATTGTTGTAACATCCCAAGTGTATAATTAGGGTTATTCAAGTATAATTATATGTGTAGAAATTAAAAACTTTTTCTCACATCTTGAAAAACCCTAAAATCTCATGTGATTCGTGTCCAAGAGTTGTGTAATCTAAAACACAAAGCTCTTGTTGACCAAAAGTCAAATTCATTTTCCATTTATCTAAAATCTTGTGCCAATCAATTGGAAATATTTTCCTTGGTCCAAAAACTGATGTGGGACCCTCTGAAAAATATCACAAGTTGTAAAACTAGTTTGATAAATTTTGGAGGTAAAACAATCCTTTAAACAACCTTAGTAAATTTCCTGAGAAAATGCATTGCATAATAACCTCTGGAAAATTTCTGTAAGGTTAATCATGTTGTCAGCGAGCTCCAGTTAAAATTTCATCAAATTTGGAGCTCATTTGCTAGCCCAAACAATTCGCAAAGTCTCACTGTTTAAAAGTTCAAATTCAAAAACCTCAGACTTGTTCCTTGGGCTAGCCATGTTCAAAACTGGTCCAAATTTCAACCCCTTTGGACCTCAACCAGCAGTGCACCCCAAACAGACCTCCTCTCCACCTTAATCAGTCGCACTGTTGGATTCACATCCAATGACCCACGACCTCCCCGTGTGAAACCTCAAAGACCTCCTCATTTGTTAAACCATCGCAATGAGGTCATCCCATTTGTTGAGGTCGTGGCCGTTGGATCAAATCCAACCGCCACGACCTCCTCCTCAACATACTCGGTCAGTCCTCCCACTGCGTGAGGTCTTGGCCCTTGGATTCAAGATCCACGGCCCGACCTCCCCTCCTCGTTAAAACCACTTAGACATCCCACCTACGTGAGGTCATAGCCCTTGGATTAAAAATCTAAGGCCATGACCTCCTTGTCTTTTCTTCGCCTTTGGATCTCGCTCAACGACGAGATCAATGAGCCGCTCGGACCACCCAATATTGACCATTGGATTTACATCTCACGATGCCGCTAACAAATGGGCGATTCGGACCATCGCGTGAGCCCTTAGATCCAAATCGAGGGCTAAGACCTCCTTTGCGCTACGTGCAGTCCTCGACCTCCCTTATTCACTTTGTGCGTATTAGACCTCCCCATCGGTCGGTGCCCTTGGATTTACATCCAAAGGCCATGACCTCCCCTCATGTCTTTTGATCGCGTGCGTAAGTCCTCATTGGAGGTCGCGACTGCTGGATGGAGATCCAACGCTTTGGACCTCTGTCCATTTCTCACGCGCGTTTTCACGTTAAGTGAAATCGTGAGGCCATGACCTCCCACGTTTGATCGTGTGGTGGGACCTCCTCCCACCACTTAAAAACATAACGGTTCAAAATGGGATCCGATGGCGGGACCTCCTCGAGGTCTCATCCAATGGCCACTAGGACCTCCTGTTCTTCTCCTTCCTCTGGCGTGGGAGCTTCGGCGGTGCATTTAATGCATGTCCGGCAGGAGGTACTGTTCATGACTCTTTGTTGACCGCATTTAATGCTTGGTCGACTTTCCGCCTCAATGGTCACCCGAGTCGCCCCTTGTCATCCCCATGTCTTGTCCACTCCATAGACCATGCCATGGGCCAAGCTCACCATGAGCTTAGCCGGTGGTCTAAGACCTCAATTGCCCTAGGATAAAACCACCCCCACCGGTCCTTTGGCTTCCTTTGCACACCATCGTCACTTTGCTCACACCACTTGTGTTTGTGAGCTCTAAAACACCAAAGTCTCCTTGGCCGCCATTGTTGGACTTGAAGTTCCTCGGTGGACAAGGGTCACTGGGTTTCCCACCTTTTCTCCTTGCTTCCGGTTGTGCTTTCCTCTGGGACCAAGACCTCACTGTTTTGGTTTGAACTTTTACAGAGGTGGACAAAGTTGAGCTGGAGCTTTGGCCGTGGAGCACCCTCTTCCCCAACTCCGGCCACCACCTCCACGACCTCCCAAAGATCTTAAGGACCTCCGTGTACCTCCGATAGTCCTTAGTGCCGCACCTGCGTGGATGTTGTCATGAGCTCTTATTTGGCACACGCAGCTTGTATGTCGCGCGAGCTTCTTTTTGCTTTTCAGATTTTGCCGTCTGCGGGTCACCTTAGCCCTCTCGGCTCGCCGGCGTTCAAAGCCGCCGTCGCCGTCGAGAGGAGGTCCACCGCGCGCAACGTTATTGTGCACTCGGTGGTATCATTGAGCTCAACGGCGAGCTCTACATCGCCGGCGAGATCCTTTCTTCACGCCGGGATTTTGTCGGACGCCCCGGCGTGTCATTGTCGTTTTGGACAAAGATTCGCCGAGTTATTGCGCCATCATTTGCCCAAATTATTGCAATCAATAGCGTGTCTTAACCGTCCTTAAATCCACCATTTATTGCGCGCCATTAATTCCTCCGCAGCGGACCTCATCGTGGTCCCGGCGCATTTATCTCATGTCCAAGCACGTGCGTGCGCGCGAGCTCGACGGCGTCGAGACCTCCTCAGGAGATCCGGAGCGCCCAAGACCTCCTTGGCGCAATCTTGGCCGCCCGGACCTCCACGGAGGTCGGTGGCGTTGAGGACCTCCTCTGGGACCTCCTCGAGGTCATCTCACCATGAGGACCTCCCTTTTGGTGCGGGTCCGCCCGGACCTCCCCATCATCGTTGTGGTTCGTTGGATCCTCAATCTCGGCCACGACCTCCCTCACCTCGCGCATGTGCGTGGTTAGGAGGTCCAGACCTCTGGACCTCCCATGTGCGTGTGTGTTGTCCTCTGGGAGGTCTGAGCCGTTAGATCTGTGATCTGTGGCTCACGACCTCCCATGTCTCTGTGAGTTTTAGAAATGTCAAGAATTCTTAAGTATGAACTGAAATAAGGTATAAACTTTAGAATTTCATATCTCTTTCATTTTAATTCCAAATGAGGTCATTCAAATTGTGTTAGCTCTATCTTGAACTTGACTTTAATCCAAAAATGATTGCAAGTTGAGTTCAGTCCCAGAGCACGCTTAGCCACTAGGTTTTAAAACTAACTTTAAATATACATTCAAATTAATGCTTAACTTGTGAAACTCATAACTAATGCTCTGTAGATTCTTTTTGAGTGAGACCAACTTTGTTGGTTTCCTCTAGTAATGAACTCACTAAGAAAATTAGTTTTGAGCTTGTTGCTGTTAGAAAAATGAGGCTGGTGCATTATAATTTTGTTCACGTTCTTGTTTTTGAAAAATTATAGAAATTGCATAATAGCTCCAAATGAGATGAACTCAATTGTGTTATTCATCTCATGAGGTGCTGGTTTTACAGTAAAAATTTCAGCCTCACCACTTTTCTAGAAAATGTTGTCTCATAATTAAATTAGTGAATAGTGCAGTTTGGTATTTTTAGGGCTGAGCAGAGTTGTTTTGCTCATAACTTTTGCATTGAGAATCCAAATCCATTGGTTCTTGTTGCTAAATTCCTAAAATCCTCCTCTTGCTGCAGTAGAAATTTCAGAGGATTTGGAGTTCGGTTGCTGTGTTGTCTTTGTTGCTTTTCGTCGTTCTTATCGGTTCTTTATTGCTTTTTCCGTTAGGGTTCGACATTTGTGGTGATCCCATGAGCGACCCTCCGCAACAAAGTGACCAGCAGCAAGGCAAGCAGTTTGATCATTTCCATTATTGTCCCATTACTTTAAAGCTTACTACTTTGTTTTACTTCTATGTATGCATGCTACTTTGTGTTAAATGTCGCTAGCTTTCCTATAGTTGCATAATCTGTAGGAATTGTTATCCTCTACTACCAATGAGCCTAGGTTATTCGCTGTGGTTTGAGCTCGTTGGATGAGCTCTTATCACTTAGTAGTTGCGTTTAAACTGCTTAGACATGCTTAGCTATCGGTAGTAATGGGCGATTATCGACATAGTCGATGGTCTTGATCACACAAGTATAATTATTCCTCCTATATGTCCAGCACTTGTGCTTTGATTAATTTGTAAGATCAAAAAAAAAACTGAAAATAAAATGTTGATTTAGACTTGGGCATATTGGATGGATGGTGCGGTTTTTGGAATGTGGTGGTATGCCCGGGTCCCTAAGGACCGAGTACTTGGGTCACTAAGCCAAGCGCTTTTGCGTGCTAACCACACGAGGGGGATATGGGACCTCTCTTGACTAAGTACTTTGGGAGGTGTTAATTATGAGCTGGTTGGTGGGTATGTTTTAATAAAATCTGTGTGTGTGGTGTTGGGAGGGAGCATTGGCGCACCGGTTAGGGCTGTCTAATGTGTCTTGTCCCGTGGGTTCTTGGCTCGTAATTAGCATCGTCCATTGGAAATGTCTCGTAGGACTTAGCCGTGCTTAAGCACACCAAAGGTAGTGTGCCTAAAGGAAAGGCGATGCGGCGTGTGGGTACATTGGTACACCCCGCAGGATAAAACTATTCAATAGCCTCGCCCTAGGTTATGGACATGCTTGGTAAGGTCGTTCAAGACTAGTCTCAACCTTTTAATTAAAACTTGATGGGTTGGTATGAACGGGGAGTTCATGCTATTGTTGTGGTGACTAAGGGTTAGTCACTTCCAGGATTGTTCTTGTTGTTGTTATTATGTTATTATCGCGTTGTATTTCAACAATTAAAAATGCTTTGTCAAATTGCCTTCAATCTATTATGTTATTGCAAATGAAACTTGCTTTATGCTAAAATGAGTCCAAAGCCTCATCCACTTAAATAAAGCTTGCATGTAGCTAAATTATAGTTCTGTTATCTTACACGTAAGTCTTATGGAGTACTTTATGTACTCATCCGCCTGGGTTGTGGCATTTTTGTTGTCTTTGTTGCAGAGGAGGTAGAGCCCAAAGGGCTTTACTTTTATTGTTGTGCGGTGGTTGGGAGAGCGACTAGCTTAGCGGTCGGTCGATTGCCTTGTGGGCTAAAGGCACACCTTGGTTGGCTCTTATTTTGGGCCATCTTTATGGCACTTTTTGCTTCATTGTTATCTTTTTGTAATTATTGCTATTTGGCCTAAGGGCCTCTCTTTTGTAATATCTATTCCATATTAATGTTAACTTCGGTTTGTTGCTTATGTGCTATGTGTTGTATGGAATTGATGCATTCTTTTGTTGTGAGGTATGTATCTTGCATTCAGGAAGTATACATCTCTCGAGACCGGGTTTATTTGGTTGATAATGCTAGGGTCAATTGGATGACTAAGTATTATGAGCCTAATAAACGTCGGGGTCTCACAAAAGTTGGTATCAGAGCCGTTATGACCGTAGTAACGCAAGCTTGGTCGTCTTTAGGATATTTTGAAAACCTATTTTCAAAGTATAAATGAGTTTTGAAAGCTTAAGTAATTCTCGGATTTTACTCCTTACCTATCTTAGCTTTCTCTTCTCATCTCACTCTAATTTGAGTTTTAAAAGTTGTTTTCCTCTCTTCCCTTCTACACAATAGTTGTTATCGACTAATTGGGTTTTGGGAGAACCAATGAGATTGGCAAATTTAAGTGTGAGCTGCCCACTACAAGGTTTTGAAGTTCGAGTCGGTGATTCGACGAGGAGCTTGATCTAAATCTGGACAGCAAGCATCAAATTTCCGGACAGCAGATCTCAAAGGTTTCTAATTAGGATAGATAATGAGAGGTTAATTCAACTAAAACTTGTGGGAATGAAAAAGGGTAAGATGTGATACTAGTTAGCTAAGTATCTAACACTTATTTCGCTGCAATAACCTTGCTCTCTAATAGTTTTAGATCTCATCTTACAATCTGATTTTTAACCTTCTCGGTCAATTACTCGTTCATTCAATACGGGTTAGTTGAGTTGAGAAGTTGAGCCTTCCGTTTGGTGTTTCTTGGCTGTTTTTGGAGTCTTTTAGAAGTTTCTAAAGTTGATTTACTCGCTGTTTTGGCTTTCGATTTGGGTGAAATTCCATTCCCCTAATCGTTCGCTTTTGCTTTCTTTAAGGCTTTGATTTCGGGTCTAGTTGCTAACCAAAAATTCCTTGTAACAGATGGCGGGACTTTTCAGAGCGGCCAAGGCGATCAGTGGTCCGGACGAGGAGCTTCCTCCTCCTCCGACCATGGCCGAGGTTCTTCTTGGATCGAGCGCAATCGCGGATGACAGAGAGTTCTATCGGCGTCATCGCGCGCAACACTCTTGCACTTTCCGGAGCTTGAGGATCTGGGCGTGAATGCCCATCGGCCGCGTGGAGGACTCGCGGAGTTTCTTCGTACTCAGCCCCTACCTTTTCCGGCCCGAGGACCTTTTTGGACGACGATTGGCCGTCTTGTGGGCGTAAGCCAGATAGCGCAGTTGTGTGAGCACGAGAAGGCGCTGCTCGCATCGCACCGGCTTGAGGGTGCGGCTTTGTCTGGTGGGAGAGCTATCTCACCATGCAGCCCGTAGACCACACCGTCTCTTGGGAGGAGTTTCAGTCGCCTTCCGGCGGGCTCACATCCTCGCGGCTTGATGGAGATCAAGAAGGGGAGTTTCTGCGCTCAAGCAAGGGCGAGCTCATCATGGAGTATGTCTACGAGTTCAACCATCTAGCTCGTTATGCTCCGAGGATGTGGCCACCGATATGGCCAAGGTGCCAAGTTCAGCGTGGCTTGTCCGAGGAGTGAAGGACAAGCTATCCATTGCCGACTTTCCTTATTTTCAGACCTTGGTCGACAAGGCCATCGTCGCCGAGCATGCGGCTCGAGAGCTTATGGACTCCATAGCGCAAGTGGGAGGCCCATAAGTCATCTAGGGCAGTTCCTCCGCCTCGTTTGAGGCGGTCTCGGGGTACCACTCTCATTCTTGGCGCCCCGAGGTCACCGCCCTGTTCCTCGCCCTTCGCAGCCGTGTCCTACCACGCACTGCGAAGTCAGAGAGCCCCGCAACCCGGCCGCCGGGTCACATGTTTCTCATGCAACCGAAGGGGCATTATGCGAACCAATGCCCTAAGAAGGCAGAGCGACCCCTCGTCCTAATGGAGGACGCGGTCGAGGTGGTGCATCTCGGGACCGAAGATCGTCCCGCTACCCAAGGCGTGGGTAGTGGTCGCGTCAACGCCATCACCGCAGAGGAGGCTCGGGGAGGCACCCAACGCCGTGCTAGGTACACTTTCGTTAACTCTCATCCCGCCATCTTGTTTTGTTTGATTCAGAGCATCTCATTCCTTTGTTTCGAAGTCTTTTGCTCTTGTTGGAGAGCTTCTTTCCTCTCCATTGTCGGTCCCCTTACTCATTCGCTCTCTGGTTCGGAGTTGAGAGTCGAGATTGAGTGTAGGATGTCCCTATCGAGATCGGCGAGGGTTCTTAGCAAACCTTATCCTTCTCCATTCATGAGTCTAGATGTGATTCTTGGCATGGATTGGTTGTCTCAAAGACATGGGACAAATCGATTGCGCCAGAAGCTCATCTCTCTGTCTAGTTCTTCGGTGAGCAGGTTTGCTTCTCACCGGTCGCTAGATCCTCATCTCTTCGCTTGAAGCGAAGCCCGCTCCAGATATTAGCGAAGTCCCAACAGTTTGTGACTTTGTTGATGTCTTTCCCGCTGATCTTCCAGGGATGCCACCCGTTCGAGACCTCGAGTTTGTCATTGAGTTGGCTCCCGGTACCGCCCCTATCTCCAAGAGGCCTTATCGAATGCCACCGAACGAGTTGGTGGAGTTGAAGAAGCAGTTAAGTGAGCTGCAAGAGAAGGGTTTCATTCGCCCTAGCTCATCTCCGTGGGGTTGTCCGGCTATCTTCGTTAAGAAGAAGGACGGTACTTTACGCATGTGCGTTGATTACCGCCCACTTAATGAAGTGACGGTAAAGAACAAGTATCCATTGCCCCGCATTGACGATCTCTTCGATCAATTAACTGGAGCTCGAGTTTTCTCCAAGATTGATCCGAGTGGGATATCATCGAGTTCGGATTCGCCCGAGGATATTCGAAGACGGCGTTTCTACTCGCTACGGCTTGTACGAGTACACGATCATGTCATTCGCTTAACCAATGCTCTGCCTTGTTCATGAACCTCATGAATTCGGTATTCATGGAGTATTTGGATAAGTTTGTCGTGGTCTTCATCGATGATATCCTTATCTACTCCAAGAACGATGAGGAACATGCCGAGCACTGCAGCTTGTGTTAGGCAAGCTACGTGAGCACCATTTGTCTGTGAAGTTCACAAGTCGCGATTCAGTTGAAGGAAGTGGCTTTCTTAGGCCATATTCTTTCGGCAGAGGCGAGCCGTTGATCCTAGCAAGGTCGCGATGTTCTTTCATGGAGTCGACTGTTTGGCCACCGATGTGCGGAGTTTTCTTGGTTTAGCGGGATATTATCGCCACTTTATCGAGAACTTCTCCAAGATCGCTGGCCGATGACGGAGTTGCTCAAGAAGGACAAGAAGTTTGTGTGGTCCGTTGAGTGTGAGGAAAGTTTCCTAATACTCAAAAAGCGTTTGACCACCGCTCCCGTTCTTGTTCTTCCTGATATCCATCGAAGCTTCGATATCTTTTGCGATACTTCTCGCCGAGGCCTCGGTTGTGTCCTTATGCAAGAAGGCAAGGTAGTGGCCTATGCATCAAGGCAATTGAGACCTCATGAACTCAACTACCCTACTCATGATTTGGAGTTGGCTGCTGTGATTCATGCACTTAAGATTTGGCGACATTACCTAATCAGAATCGTTGTGAAGTGTATTCGGATCACAAAAGCCTCAAGTACTTGTTCACCCAACCCGACATGAACCTCGTGCAAAGGAGATGGTTGGAGTTGATCAAGGACTATGATATGGGTATTCACTACCATCCGGGCAAGGCTAATGTCGTTGCCGATGCGCTTTAGTCAAAGCGCATTGTAATGCCTTAGTGCTCAAGGAGCATTCGCCCTCTCTTCTCGAAGCATTCCGGCGTCTCAACTTGGAGATAGTTGAGCATGGATCTCTCATTGCCATGGTTGTGCAACCAACCTTGGTGGATCGGATCAAGTCCGCTCGGCGATCGGATGATGGAGTGAGCCACATCAAGGCAAATGTTAAGGCCGAACGACCAAGTGCTTTTACGAGGATGAGCATGGTGTTGTGAGGTTTGGGCAACGCCTTGTGGTTCCAAAGGACATGGAGTTGCGGAATTTAATCCTCCATGAAGCCCATGATTCGCCATTATCCATTCATCCGGGGCCACAAAGATGTATCAAGATCTCCGCTTTGAGATTTTGGTGGACCCGAATGAAGAGGGAAATCGCGGTTCGTTCTTCGAGTCGACGATGTCGTCGTGTCAAGGCCGAGCATCGGCGTCTGCAGATCGCTTCACCTTTGCCAATTCTCGAGTGGAAGTGGGATTCGATCGGAATGGATTTCATCACGGTCTACCCACATCCCGAAGAAGAATGATGCCATTTGGGTCGCCATCGATCGATTGACTAAGGTGGCACATTTTCTTCCGTCAAGACCGACCTTGGGTAGGTCTTTTGGCGGAACTCTACATCGCCCGCATCGTCGGTTTGCACGGTGTGTCAAGACGATCGTGTCGGATCGTGGATCCTTTTCACGTCTCGCTTTTTGGCATAGCTTGCAAGAGGCTATGGGCACTCATCTTGCTTTTAGCACGGCATTTCACCTCAAACCGATGGTCGACCGAGAGGGTCAACCAAGTTTTGGAAGACATGCTTCGTGCTTGTGTCCTTTCCTATGGGAAGCATTGGGAGAAATGCTTGCCATTCGCCGAAGTTTTCTTATAACAACAAATTTTCGAGCCGGTCTCGGCATGGCACCTTTTGAGGCCTTATACGGAGAAAGTGTAGGACCCGTTGAACTGGTCGAGACCGGTGAGAGACCTCTCTTTGGCGGACTCAATCAATGAGGCCGAGCGCCAAGTCCGGCTTATTCGTGGCGTTTGCGCGCACACTCAATCCGAGCAAAAGAGCTATGCGGATCGCCGTCGACGTGAGTTACGTTTTGAGCCTAATGACTTTGTTTATCTCAAAGTCTCTCCTTTGAAGGGCCATCAACGTTTGGCGTCAAGGGCAGTTGGCTCCTCGATATGTCGGTCCCTACCGCATTATCGAGAAGAAGGAGCTGTTGCCTATAAGTTGGAGTTGCCGGCTGCACTTGAGGGGTACATGATGTTTTTCATGTGTCCCGGCTTAAGAAGTGCCTCCGTGTTCCAACCGAGGAAGCTCCGTTGGAAACCCTCGATGTCCGTGAAGATTTGACCTATCGCGAGCACCTGTTCGCATACTCGATGAGTCTGAACGAAGAACAAGGAATAAGACCATCAAGTTCCTTAAAGTTCAGTGGTCGAACCATTCCGAGGATGAGGCTACTTGGGAAAGAGAAGATCGTCTGCGTGCGGACTATCCATCTTTCTTTTAGAGTGAGCCAAATCTCGGGACGAGATTTCTGTAAGGAGGGGAGATTTTGTAACATCCCAAGTGTATAATTAGGGTTATTCAAGTATAATTATATGTGTAGAAATTAAAACTTTTTCTCACATCTTGAAAAACCCTAAAATCTCATGTGATTCGTGTCCAAGAGTTGTGTAATCTAAAAACACAAAGCTCTTGTTGACCAAAAGTCAAATTCATTTTCCATTTATCTAAAATCTTGTGCCAATCAATTGGAAATATTTTCCTTGGTCCAAAAACTGATGTGGGACCCTCTGAAAAATATCACAAGTTGTAAAACTAGTTTGATAAATTTTGGAGGTAAAACAATCCTTTAAACAACCTTAGTAAATTTCCTGAGAAAAATGCATTGCATAATAACCTCTGGAAAATTTCTGTAAGGTTAATCATGTTGTCAGCGAGCTCCAGTTAAAATTTCATCAAATTTGGAGCTCATTTGCTAGCCCAAACAATTTCTGCAAAGTCTCATTTGCTTAAAAGTTCAAATTCAAAAACCTCAGACTGTTCCTTGGGCTAGCCATGTTCAAAACTGGTCCATTCAACCCCTTTGGACCTCCTCACCAGTGCACCCCACAGACCTCCTCTCCACCTTAATCAGTCGCACTGTTGGATTCACATCCAATGACCACGACCTCCCCCGTGTGAAACCTCAAAGACCTCCTCATTTGTTAAACCATCGCAATGAGGTCATCCATTTGTTGAGGTCGAGCCGTTGGATCAAATCCAACCGCCACGACCTCCTCCTCAACATACTCATCAGGTCCTCCCACTGCGTGAGGTCTTGGCCCTTGATTCAAGATCCACGGCCTCGACCTCCCTCCTGTTAAAACCACTTAGACATCCCACCTCACGTGAGGTCATAGCCCTTGGATTAAAAATCTAAGGCCATGACCTCCCTTGTCTTCTTCGCCTTTGGATCTCTGCTCAACGACGAGATCAATGAGCCGCTCGACCACCCAATATTGACCATTGGATTTACATCTCACTGGCCGCTAACAAATGGGCGATTCGGACCATCGCGTGAGCCCTTAGATCCAAATCGGAGGGCTAAGACCTCCTTTGCTTCACGTGCAGTCCTCTCGACCTCCCTTATTCACTTTGTGCGTATTAGACCTCCCCATCGGTCGGTGCCCTTGGATTTACATCCAAAGGCCATGACCTCCCCTCATGTCTTTTGATCGCGTGCAGTAAGTCCTCATTGGAGGTCCGCACTGTTGGATGGAGATCCAACGCTTTGGACCTCTGTCCATTTCTCACGCGCGTTTTCACGTTAAGTGAAATCGTGAGGCCATGACCTCCCACGTTTGATCGTGTGGGTGGGACCTCCTCCCACCACTTAAAAACATAACGGTTCAAAATGGGATCCGATGGCGGGACCTCCTCGAGGTCTCATCCAATGGCCACTAGGACCTCCCTGTTCTTCTCCTTCCTCTGGCGGCGTGGGAGCTTCGGCGGTGCATTTAATGCATGTCCGGCAGGAGGTACTGTTCAATGACTCTTTCTTGACCGCATTTAATGCAGGTCGACTTTCACTCAATGGTCACCGAGCCCGCCCCTTGTCATCCCCATGTCTTGTCCACTCCATAGACCATGCCATGGGCCAAGCTCACCATGAGCTTAGCCGGTGGTCTAAGACCTCAATTGCCCTAGGATAAAACCACCCCACCGGTCCTTTGGCTTCCTTTGCACACCATCGTCACTTTGCTCACACCATGTGTTTGTGAGCTCTAAAACACCAAAGTCTCCTTGGCCGCCATTGTTGGACTTGAAGTTCCTCGGTGGACAAGGGTCGCTGGGTTTCCCACCTTTCTCCTTGCTTAGGTTGTGCTTTCCTCTGGGACCAAGACCTCACTCGTTTTGGTTTGAACTTTTACAGAGGTGGACAAAGTTGAGCTGGAGCTTTGGCCGTGGAGCACCCTCTTCCCCAACTCCGGCCACCACCTCCACGACCTCCCGGCATCTTAAGGACCTCCGTGTACCTCTGATAGTCCTTAGTGCCGCACCGTGGATGTTCTTCGCGGAGCTCTTATTTGGCACACGCTTGTATGTCGCGCGGAGCTTTTTTTTGCTTTTCAGTATTTTGCCCGTCTTGGTCACCTTGCCCTCTCGGCTCGCCGGCGTTCAAAGCCGCCGTCGCCGTCGAGAGGTCCACCGCGCGCAACGTTATTGTGCACTCGGTGGTATCATTGAGCTCAACGGCGAGCTCTACATCGCCGGCGAGATCCTTTCTTCACGCCGGGATTTTGTCGGACGCCCCGGCGTGTCATTGTCGTTTTGGACAAAGATTCGCCGAGTTATTGCGCTCATCATTTGCCCAAATTATTGCAATCAATAGCGTGTCTTAACCGCCTTAAATCCACCATTTATTGCGCGCCATTAATTCCTCCGCGCGACCTCATCGTGGTCCCGGCGCATTTATCTCATGTCCAAGCTGCGTGCGGCGCGAGCTCGACGCGTCGGACCTCCTCCAGGAGATCTGGAGCGCCCAAGACCTCCTTGGCGCAATCTTGGCCGTCCTGACCTCCCGGAGGTCGGTGGCGTTGAGGACCTCCTCTGGGACCTCCTCGAGGTCATCTCACCATGAGGACCTCCCTTTTGGTCTGGTCGCCGGACCTCCCCATCATCGTTGTGGTTCGTTGGATCCTCAATCTCGGCCACGACCTCCCTCACCTCGCGCATGTGCGTGGTTAGGAGGTCCAGACCTCTGGACCTCCCATGTGCGTGTGTGTTGTCCTCTGGGAGGTCTCGAGCCGTTAGATCTGTGATCTGTGGCTCACGACCTCCCATGTCTCTGTGAGTTTTAGAAATGTCAGTAAATTCTTAAGTATGAACTGAAATAAGGTATAAACTTTAGAATTTCATATCTCTTTCATTTTAATTCCAAATGAGGTCATTCAAATTGTGTTAGCTCTATCTTGAACTTGACTTTAATCCAAAAATGATTGCAAGTTGAGTTCAGTCCCAGAGCACGATTAGCCACTAGGTTTTAAAACTAACTTTAAATATACATTCAAATTAATGCTTAACTTGTGAAACTCATAACTAATGCTCTGTAGATTCTTTTTGAGTGAGACCAACTTTGTTGGTTTCCTCTAGTAATGAACTCACTAAGAAAATTAGTTTTGAGCTTGTTGCTGTTAGAAAAATGAGGCTGGTGCATTATAATTTTGTTCACGTTCTTGTTTTTGAAAAATTATAGAAATTGCATAATAGCTCCAAATGAGATGAACTCAATTGTGTTATTCATCTCATGAGGTGCTGGTTTTACAGTAAAAATTTCAGCCTCACCACTTTTCTAGAAAATGTTGTCTCATAATTAAATTAGTGAATAGTGCAGTTTGGTATTTTTAGGGCTGAGCAGAGTTGTTTTGCTCATAACTTTTGCATTGAGAATCCAAATCCATTGGTTCTTGTTGCTAAATTCCCTAAAAATCCTCCTCTTGCTGCAGTAGAAATTTCAGAGGATTTGGAGTTCGGTTGCTGTGTTGTCTTTGTTGCTTTTTTCGTCGTTCTTATCGGTTCTTTATTGCTTTTTCCGTTAGGGTTCGACATTTGTGGTGATCCCGAGCGACCCTCCGCAACAAAGTGACCAGCAGCAAGGCAAGTAGTTTGATCATTTCCATTATTGTCCCATTACTTTAAAGCTTACTACTTTGTTTTACTTCTATGTATGCATGCTACTTTGTGTTAAATGTCGCTAGCTTTCCTATAGTTGCATAATCTGTAGGAATTGTTATCCTCTACTACCAATGAGCCTAGGTTATTCGCTGTGGTTTGAGCTCGTTGGATGAGCTCTTATCACTTAGTAGTTGCGTTTAAACTGCTTAGACATGCTTAGCTATCGGTAGTAATGGGCGATTATCGACATAGTCGATGGTCTTGATCACACAAGTATAATTATTCCTCCTATATGTCCAGCACTTGTGCTTTGATTAATTTGTAAGATCAAAAAAAAAACTGAAAATAAAATGTTGATTTAGACTTGGGCATATTGGATGGATGGTGCGGTTTTTGGAATGTGGTGGTATGCCCGGGTCCCTAAGGACCGAGTACTTGGGTCACTAAGCCAAGCGCTTTTTATGCTAACCACACGAGGGGATATGGGACCTCTCTTGACTAAGTACTTTGGGAGGTGTTAATTATGAGCTGGTTGGTGGGTATGTTTTAATAAAATCTGTGTGTGTGGTGTTGGGAGGGAGCATTGGCGCACCGGTTAGGGCTGTCTAATGTGTCTTGTCCCGTGGGTTCTTGGCTCGTAATTAGCATCGCCCATTGGAAATGTCTCGTAGGACTTAGCCGTCTTGCACACCAAAGGTAGTGTGCCTAAAGGAAAGGCGGTGCGGCGTGTGGGTACATTGGTACACCCCGCAGGATAAAACTATTCAATAGCCTCGCCCTAGGTTATGGACATGCTTGGTAAGGTCGTTCAAGACTAGTCTCAACCTTTTAATTAAAACTTGATGGGTTGGTATGAACGGGAGTTCATGTTATTGTTGTGGTGACTAAGGGTTAGTCACTTCCGTGATTGTTCTTGTTGTTGTTATTATGTTATTATCGCGTTGTATTTCAACAATTAAAAATGCTTTGTCAAATTGCCTTCAATCTATTATGTTATTGCAAATGAAACTTGCTTTATGCTAAAATGAGTCCAAAGCCTCATCCACTTAAATAAAGCTTGCATGTAGCTAAATTATAGTTCTGTTATCTTACACGTAAGTCTTATGGAGTACTTTATGTACTCATCGCCGAGGTTGTGGCATTTTTGTTGTCTTTGTTGCAGAGGAGGTAGAGCCCAAAGGGCTTTACTTTTATGAAATGTCTTGGTGGTTGGGAGAGCGACTAGCTTGGCGGTCCGGTCGATTGCCTTGTGGGCTAAAGGCACACTTGGTTGGCTCTTATTTTGGGCCATCTTTATGGCACTTTTTGCTTCATTGTTATCTTTTGTAATTATTGCTATTTGGCCTAAGGGCCTCTCTTTTGTAATATCTATTCCATATTAATGTTAACTTCTGGTTTGTTGCTTATGTGCTATGTGTTGTATGGAATTGATGCATTCTTTTGTTGTGAGGTATGTATACTGCATTCTGGGAAGTATACATCTCTCGAGACCGGGTTTATTTGGTTGATAATGCTAGGGTCAATTGGATGACTAAGTATTATGAGCCTAATAAACGTCGGGGTCTCACAATTGTATCACGTCTATGTTTATGAGTTATTGAATAAATGTTATTCTGGGCTGTTTGGTGTTTGGTGTGGCTGTTTGGTGTTTTGAAAAACCTGGGCTGTTTTCAGTCAAATCTTTATATAGACAGCTTCTCTTTGGGGGTGTTGTCTGTAGGAAGTTGCAAAAGCTTTGGAAATACAAAATTCCTTTAAAGGCTAAAATTTTTGTGTGGTAGTGCTATCATAATAAAGTCCAGACTCTGGAGCAACTAAGTAAA
This sequence comes from Phyllostachys edulis, assembly GCA_036346405.1. Classification (NCBI taxonomy): domain Eukaryota; kingdom Viridiplantae; phylum Streptophyta; class Magnoliopsida; order Poales; family Poaceae; genus Phyllostachys; species Phyllostachys edulis. The sequence continues at coordinate 818,013 of CM070567.1, forward strand.
AGGGGGTGGAAGGGGGATACGAATTGCAATTTCTGTGGCTGTATTGAGAACATTGATCATATCATGTTCAACTGCATCATGGCTAAATTCTTCTGGCTCTATATGAAAGAGTCTCTCAACTGGGATCGAGTTCCAGTCTCTATCGATGATTTCCAGTTGAATTGGCTAGATAGGAGGGGGGGCTACTGATTACAATGTCACTTTGTTTAGTTTTGTAGCTGCCACTTGGATTCTCTGGACTGTTAGAAACAGGGTGGCCTTTGAGGAGGTTTATCCTCGGCAACCAATGGATGTGATTTACAAATTTCTATCGTGTTTGCAGCAATGGCGAACCCTCCTCACCGAAGCTGACCGGATTAAGTTGGACAATTTCATGAGGACAGTCGAAGATTGGTCTAAACAATTCTGTAGTTTGAATAACCCTGTTTGTGAAAGTCTGTAATCTTGTTTGTCTTCCTTTTGCCTGAGACTGTAGCTTTTGCTGGGACTTGGCTCGTGAAAGTCTGTAATCTTTAGTCTGTTGGTCCTCCTTTTGCCTTTGCTTGTAGCGTTAACTGGTGACCCCAGTAACTTGGTCCCATCTTTTGTAAAACTGTTATATGCTTTATAAAAGCTAGGTTTCACCCTTTTCAAAAAAAATGCTATTATGTTCTTTAAATGAATCATTGGTTATGAAGATTAACAAGTATGTGACTTATTGGTGAAACTCTTTTAGCCTATATGATACCGTTCTAAATGAATCCCTGGTCGGATGTCACTAGTCGGAATACTATAACTCTATCGACCGGCACATGTATTGATTGATGACCATATTTCACCGATCACAGATATAGGGATATCGAATCAATAATGTGAACACATATTAGAGAACATGTGGTTGGATTGATCCACCTTGAGATACTATTGAGATTGTTATGATTTTATGTGTCGTCAGTCGGTCTCAAGAAATGATGATGTATAATCCTTAGACTTGATATCAGCATGGTTTTCTACATGTGTAATAGTACACTTAGGGGTTGCCAAACGCTACTCCGTAACTGGGTAGTTATAAATGAAGCTTTCGAGTATGCTACGCAACAGAGAACTTGGTATGATTTCTGATGATTTTGTCCCTCATGATTTTCGCTCCCTGATGATTTTGTCCAACAGGCTACATATACTGAGACTACTAAGGAGATTCATGGCCCGTACTTTGACGTAATGAATTCACCACTGGACACGACTGCTGGGTACAAGGCTAGAAAGGGGAAGAAACATGGTTGTTTTTTCATAGGTGCCGGCTACATTAGCACACCGACAACCCTCTCTGAGGTCCGAACAACGAGTGTTGGATCAACGGATGATGTACACCCTCAAAGACGACTGCGACCATCAACTGACAGGTTTTCTCAGCTTGAGGCGAGGCTACAAGAAGAAATCGAGGCTAGGCAGCGGTTGGAGCAAATGATCCAGATTAGTTGGAGCGTGGTAGAACAATAACAAAGTAATATGCAAAAAAATATATAAATGGATATATAGATCTTGAGGTAACTTTTGTGATGTCTGTGCTACGCGCAACAGTAGCATGCAGCAGCATGAGACAATCAAAGGACGCACATGTCAGCCTAGCTTTCACTGCCAAGCTTTCTTTGTCTCGTCAAAAAATAATTAGTATACTCCCATCAGTTAATCGCGGGCTAGTTAATTAATATAGCAATTGATCGGTACCAGATGCAGCATAATGCAAGCAGGCGGGCAGGTGCATGCATACGTAAGGCATGCAGTGTTGTATAATTTGATCATACAAATATGCAAGTTGCATTGTACTAGTTTCTTTTAATTATGGTTCGGTAGCTAGCTTGGTAGAGCATATTGCATCTTCTATATTGAAGATATACTAGTATAAATTATAATGTCTATTCTCATCTCATGCATGCATGCACTTAAACAAGGGAATTGTACAGCCATCATAAGTTTAAATTAATGCAAGTACAAACAGGGGCCGCCACAAGTTTGTCCTATTATATGCTCTCGCTCTCTCTCTCCACATGCATAAATATGCATACTTGATTAATTAAACTGGCAGTCTCTTGTTAATTATTATTTCTAGAGCTAGCATAAGAGTAGCTAGCTTGGGAACAACACAGTATAGTCACGCTAGCAAGCTCAAACCACCTCTCTGGCTTAATCTTTCCAACAATAAACATTCACTAGAAGATCACCCGCACCAAATGGTGCGGACCGTAATGGGTTGACAGTGAATGTAAATTGAACTATATTAAATAGCTTATATTATTTTTAGTGTAGTTGTAGAATTTGCTGAAGGAAAAAAATTGCTATTATCTGCAGGATTGATATAAAGAGGAAGGGAGTGAAGAATGGACACGTATATATAAAGCTATAAGTGATATTTCTTCGTTGTTGCATGTTTAATTGCTGAAAGCTTTCAGGAGTGCTTTTTGTTGTTGCATGTTTAATTGCTGAAAGCGGTGTTGTCCGGGTATGATTTGCTTGGGCAAGACTAAAATGGCACGGCTGTTATTGGTCTACACGGGCCATGACTGATGATTTGCTTGGCCAAGACTAATAAGCATTGCATACAGGCACTCAACTAGCAGAGGCAGTATTGTGACAGACAGAACAACAGTAGTTGGTGATTCACAGTACGTGGATACACACATGAAAGAAAGGTGTTCTATATTATATGTAGGATATATAATTTCACAAAGCATCATTTTGGAACCACCACATCAACAATTCCAATTTCCATGTTCATCAAAGAAAAGAATAGACACTAAGAGAAATGGCAGTATTGTGAAAGACAGAACAACAGTAGTTGGTGATTCACAGTTCGCGCTATACACGTATCTAGTATCATCATGTGACACAAATATTCTTAAATTTCTCAAACAGAGTATACAATACAGACAGAACTAAAGGAACAAAACTGAAGTGGTCTTTAAGTTTTATCTAGCTGGATACTAAGAGAATTGTCAGCATTGTGACAGTTAGAACAATAGAAAGATGAAAAAGGCTTACCAGGAGCTGGAGCTAATGGCCTACACCATGTTAAATTAAGAAGGTTGTATTCCCCAAACAGTACAGGATCGATCTGAACTGTATGCAGACTAAGCGAATAATTCATTGCAGCAAGGCATATCCATCGTGATATTTAGGCGTAAGTGGAACAACATAAAACTTACAATCTCGAACTGAGTAACCCACGGGCTGAGCTGAAAAGCAAGTTCATCAAGAAATTAGTAACATCCTCACTCGTTCTTTGTAAGGTAGATGTGGGTCATTACGGGGAGAGGACCTCACTTGCCGTTTCTTCCCTGCAGTTATGAGAGCTCAAATGCTACATCAATCATGAACACTATGAAAATCAAATGCACGCAACCAATACACAGAGCATACATGCTCTCGTCGAAATGGCGCAACCCAAACAAAATATAACCGCAGAACTTCCCATTCGCTTAATCAGATTAGCCAAAACTCAAATGTGCACTGAATCCAGGTCACATAGCAATCGCACAGCCACATACGGAATACCTGGCATACCCTACAGGGATCTATTCGATCTGCCTCCGATTGGGAGTTCAAAAGGGGGAAGGGCTCGGGCGCGTACCTTGGAGGCTCCGCGGTGGTGCGTCCAATCAACCAGGGAGCACAGCACAAGATCCAGAGAAACAGCCGGTGGGGCATTACTCACCAGGGTTGCCCGTGGCAGAGTTGGCGGGCCCGTCAGTGAGCGCGAAATGGGAGCGGATCAGCAAAGAACGGAAGTCCAGCGCGGAGGGGCGACGCCAAGACAGCGGAAGCAGGCGTGGAGGGGGCCGGTGCAGAGGAGGGGAGGCTGGCGTGGGGAAGGGGAGGCCGGTGCGGAGGGGGAAGGCCGGCGTGGAGGCGGAGGAGGGGACGCCGGCGCGGAGGGGGAAGGCCACTCGGGGAGGATGTTGGCGCGAGAAGGAGGCGGGCTTTGGCGTGGCATGAGAGAGTGCGGTGGCTAGGGTTCCATCTCCATGCGAATTGTCGGGATGGGAGGGGAATGGAGGGAGGCGAGTTGAACTGAAGGGGCGACGGGAGGGGGAGTGGAAGGGGAAAAGAAAAGGGATGGATACCATATTTTTTGTGTGAGGCAGGGAGGTGGGGTGGAACGGCTGTCATTTCTGTTGCTAGCTATCCGTTGCTATATGGGTGTTTTTGTTGTAGTGCGGGCACTCGAAATCGTTTTCGTTTCACGTTAAGTATTGTGCTCTTTCAGCATAATTACTTAGCTTGAAATGGATCCGATCTCGGGGTCCCCACACCAGGCGTGGGGCATCGGCTAGGGGAGGAGAGGCATAGGGATGAAGGGGAGTGGGTGGCAGCTGGGTGTGGGGGAGGAGATATCACCAGGCGTGGAGGGAGCAGGGATCTAGCCGGGCGTAGAGAGAGGCGTGGGGACCAAATATACCTTCGTCTTCCTCTCTCACTTACAAAATCGCAAAAAGATGCGACCAATGTTGTCGTAGATACACGTCGACAGTAGATTTGTGGCACCCTCGGTCAGCTACGTTTGACCTCCAGGAATGCGTAAGTAGGAGACGAAGCGTAAGCATGCATAGGAACCACTCAATTTGTATTACTCAAGTGTGAAGTGGGTGGCAGCCGGGTGTTGGGGGGGGGAGGAGATATCACCGAGCATGGAGGGCAGGATCTAGTGGGCGAGGGGAAAGGATCGGATCGACGTGGGGGCCGGGCCGGGGAGGAGAGGCATGGGGATGAAGAGGAGCGGGTGGTAGCCGAGTGTGGGGGAGGAGATCTAGCCGGGCGTGGGGCTCAGAAGCGAGGCCAGAGCGACGACACGAAGCCTCTCGCAGGCGAGGAAAACCGAGGAAGCATCGGATGGGCTCGAGGCAGGCTAGCGCGGAATCCGACGGGGGAGGAATTTGGGGCAACGTGGCCCGCCGATTCGAGCCTAAAGTTTTCCTCTCTTTATACCGGAGGATATCTCCTAGCCGGTCCTGTAATTATCGTCTCCCCGCCGGCCTGTCAAATGACGATTGACAATAACATGCACACATCCGGCCAGGCTCACTCCACCAACTACGGGCTTGCCTCACAAAAATTGTTGCCTAAAAATCTAATGATTTTTATCTGGCCAGACAAGTTTGAAGATAAGTTTTTTGATTGGAAGCATATGTCTGAGACCAGTGGATAAAAGACCAGACATTGGATAAAACAAAAGGATGTTGTATTGTGGCCTGGGAGAGAGGCACACAAATACAAACACCTGGTACTAGTGTGGTTGCCTGGGCCTAGGAGCAGACCAGGGAGCGAACCAAACAGCCGCAGGCTCCTCCTAGGGAACCTCTCGACCCGGCAAGTCACTCCCATGTTTCGACCCAAGCAACCCCTGCATCACACGAATCTTCGTACTTCGCTGAACTTGAGTTAATACTACTAGCTAGCTAGTGACTACCCCCTCGGATTATTTTTTCCTTACTTTTTTTTTGTGCTTTTTGCCAATCTCCCAAATGCGACTTTAACCGTTATTTTTTATAGTTTTACAATGAAATGTACTAATAAACTTATAATATTATGATAAATCTAATGATACAATTTTCGTATAGTCAAGCTAGATAGTTTTATACATATTGGTGGTCAAACTTTAGACGGCACGGATTCCGGGACGATAAGTAAAAAACAGAGGGAGTACTTGACATTCTAAAGTTTGATCACCGATATGTTTAAAAATATCTAGATTTGATATATGAAAATTATATTATTAGATTTGTCATTAGAAATGCTTTCTTAATATCAAATTAGTATGTATGAATATAAAGTTACAAAAGGATAACGGTCAGGGTCACATCAAATTAGTATATATGAATATAAAGTTATAAAAGGATAACGGTCAGGGTCACTTGTGACTCAGCTTGAAAACGTCGAATAAGAGGGAGTAAAAAACGGATGACGCATTTGGTCGGTTCGGTTACAACTGACAAGGCCAATTCCACTCTGGGTTTGTCTATACATAATTCGACTGTTTTCTCTCTAACAAACTGTCATATTTTAAAAATTCATTTACAACTCCATTATACATAAATTACAGTAAATTATTTATGTAATTTTGGTTCTTGGTCACTGTAATTATTCTTGAAAGTCTTAATAACTTATATTTCTATCACATGATTCAAAATCTCACATGTACTTTGAGAGGTTAAGCAAAAACAAAGACAAAAAAAAAATTACAACTCCATTATACATAAATTACGAAGAAATTATTTTTGTAATTTTGGTTCTTGGTCATTGTAATTATTCTTAAAAGTCTTAATAACTCATATTTCCATCATATGATTCAAAATCTCACATGTACTTTGAGAGGTTGAGCAAAAACAAAGATAAAAAAATTATATATCAACAAAATACGGCAATGTAGTAAACCAGTTATGTTCTTCGTATGTACTTTGATAGATTGAGTAAAAACAAAGGCAAAAAATAAAATTATATACCAACAAACAACCGGATAACTTAGAGAGATCAAAAGTGGAAGCTAGCAAGCAAGAAAAGTACAGGAAACACCTACACCTACTCCTCCTCCCAAATTTCTCATAGCTTCGATCAACTTTCTAGCTAGCCCTTCAGCTTCAAATCAAGTGCAGCTTCAGCACATAGTTGATCACTAGCTAGTGAAGCCAAGCAGCTAGCTTTTTGTTAGTTCCCTGCCGGCCATAAGCTCCAGCCGCTGCTTCAAGGCGAGCGAGCTGCAATGGAGGAGCAGCTGAACCCACTGGCCGTGACGCACCTGCTGCAGCACCAATCTAAAAGCACATCCAATGAATAGAAAAACGACTGTTTCGCATGCAAAAAACAGTCGACAGATATTTAGCAATTCCGTTCCACTCTGCCTTGGCCGTTCCCTCGAGTAATTCCAGCCTTGGGGACCAAGCTAGCCCAGCTGATGATGATGGATGCAGTGCACACACACCGATCCATTCATCTCGGCTCCGATCGACAGCTCCCCCTCACCTGCCCGCCGTTGACTACAAGTCAACCTAAGTAATTTGGCACATGCATCCGCACCCGCAGGCCGCAGAAGCTAGCATTATATATACACGCCAAGATCACTTGAGAAATGATCCATACATTGGACGATCGAGCTGTCCATCAAGAGATCGAGCTATATACAGCAGCTAGCTGGCCATGGCGATGGTGGAGAGGTGGGCCGGTTTCGGGTCGGCACTGGGGAGCATCATCTTCCTCTGGTCCATGGTGCAGAACCACATCCCGGTCACGCTCCGGCACTGCCTCACCACCTGGGCCCACAAGCTCTCCTCCTACCTCAACCCCTACCTCCAGATCACCATCTCCGAGTACGGCGCCGAGCGCTTCCGCCGCAGCGACTTCTTCCTCGCCGTCGAGGCCTACCTCAGCGACTCCTGCGCCCGAAGCGCGCGCAGGCTCAAGGCCGAGCTCGGCAAGGACAGCAAGAACCTCCAGGTCTCCGTCGGCGACCACGAGGAGGTCACCGACGACTTCGCCGGTGCCAAGTTCTGGTGGTACGCCTCCAAGAAGCTCTCCAAGGCCAACGTCATCAGCATCTACCCCGGCGAGGACGAGCGCCGCTTCTACCGGGTCGTCTTCCACAGGCGCCACCGCGACCTCGTCGTCGCCTCCTACCTGCCCTACGTCCTCGACGAGGGCCGCGCCGTCACCGTCAGGAACCGCCAGCGCCGTCTCTTCACCAACAACTCCAGCAGCAGCTGGAGCTCCTACCGGGGGAAGAACGTTTGGAGCCACGTCCCGTTCGAGCACCCGGCCACCTTCGCCACGCTCGCCATGGACCCCGGCGAGAAAGAGGCCGTCATCGATGATCTCATAGCGTTCCAGGAGGGCAAGGAGTACTACTCCAAGGTCGGCAAGGCGTGGAAGCGAGGGTACCTTCTGTTCGGCCCCCCCGGCACCGGCAAATCCACCATGATCGCCGCCATGGCCAACTTTCTCGAGTACGACGTCTACGACCTCGAGCTCACGGCGGTCAAGAACAACACCGAGCTGCGGAAGCTCTTCATCGAGACGACGGGCAAGTCCATTATCGTCATCGAGGACATCGACTGCTCCGTCGACCTCACCGGCAAGCGCAAGGACAAGAAGGCCTCTCGCGGCAAGAAGTCCGAGGACGACGACAAGCCCAAGCTGCCGATGGAGCCGGAGAAGGACGAGGGCACCAAGGTGACGCTGTCGGGGCTGCTCAACTTCATCGACGGGCTGTGGTCGGCGTGCGGCGGCGAGCGGATCATCATCTTCACGACCAACCACAAGGAGAAGCTGGACCCGGCGCTGATCCGGCGGGGAAGGATGGACAAGCACATCGAGATGTCCTACTGCCGCTTCGAGGCCTTCAAGGTGCTCGCCAAGAACTACCTGGACGTCGACGAGCACGAGCTGTTCGGCGAGATCCGACGGCTGCTCGAGGAAGCTGACATGTCGCCGGCGGACGTCGCCGAGAACCTGATGCCCATGTCCAAGAAGAAGAAGAGGGACCCAGACGCGTGCTTCGCCGGCCTCATCGAGGCGCTGAGGAAGGCCAAAGAGGATGCGGCGGCCAAGGCGAAGGAGGAAGAGGAGGCAGAGGCGACGGTGGCCCAGGAGAAAGAGGAGGCGGCGGAGGCAAAGAAAGGCAAAGGAGAAGACAAAGGGAAGGACAAAACATTGGCCAATGCAGAGGTCAAACAAGGTGACGAGTGACGAGTACAGTGATTGAGCTTGTTCACTAGTGCTCTGTGATAGACTCGAATGTTATTACCGCCAAACGTGTACGTGGTCCATGTGTTGGTGATATGCCTTAGAGGCAATTATAGAGATGATTGTATTATGTCTATGTTTATGAGCTATTGAATAAATGTTATTCTATTCCTTGAATAAATCATTGGTTATGAAGATTAACAAGTATGTGACTTGTTGGTGAAACTCTTTTAGCCTATATGATATCGTTCTAAATAAATCTCTGGTCGGATGTCACTGGTCGAAACAATAGTGATTCTATCGATCGACACATGTATTGATTGATGACCGTATTTTACCGGTCATGGATATAGGGATATCGAATCAATAATGTGAACACATGTTAGAGAACATGAGGTTTGATTGACCCACCTTGAGACACTGTTGAGATTGTTATGATTTTATGTGTTGTCAGTCGATCTCAAGCAAATGATGATGTATAATCCTCAGACCTGAGATCAACATGGTTTTCTACATATGTAATAGTACACTTAGGGGTTGCCAAATACTACTCCGTAACTGGGTAGTTATAAATGAAACTTTCGAGTATGCTATGCAACAGAGAACTTGGTATGATTTCTGATGATTTTGTCCCTCATGATATTCGCTCCCTGATGATTTTGTCCAACAGCATGCATATACTGAGGCTGCTAAGAAGATTCATGGCCTGTACTTTAACGTAATGAATTCACCACTGGATGCGACTGCTGTGTTCAAGGCTAGAAAGAGGAAGAAACATGGTCGTTTCTTCATGGGTGCCGGCTACATTAGCACACCGACAACCCTCTCCGAGGTCCGAACAATGAGTACTAGATCAACAGATGATGTACACCCTCAAAGACGACTGCGACCATCAACTGACAGGTTTTCTCAGCTTGAGGCAAGGCTACAAGAAGAAATCGAGGCTAGGTAGCGGTTGGAGCAAATGATCCAGGTTAGTTGGAGTGTGGTAGTACAATAACAAAGTAATATGCCAAAAATATATATATATATATATATATATATATATATATATATATATATATATATATATATATATATATATATATATATATATATATTCGTATTTGGCTAATGTATGGCAATATGTAAACAAATATGTAGGCACTTCAAACTCGACTTGATGACACTACACCGGGGGCACCATTGCCTACCTTATCTACTCCGGTTAGTAACTGTACACTGATTATTATATTGTAGTCTCTTATGAGTGCTTGAGAGCTCATTGAAAGAAAGCTAAAAATAAAATGAGTATAGACATCTTGAGGTAACTTTTGTGATCCCTGTACTACGTGCAACAGTAGCATGCAGCAGCATGAGACAATCAAAGGACGCACATGTCAGCCTAGCTTTCGCTGCCAAGCTTTCTTTGTGTCGTCAAAAAATAATTAGTATACTCCCATCAGTTAATCGCGGGCTAGTTAATTAATATAGCAATCGATCGGTACCAGATGCAGCATAATGCAAGCAGGCGGGCAGGTGCATGCATACGTAAGGCATGCAGTGTTGTATAATTTGATCATACATATATGCAAGTTGCATTGTACTAGTTTCTTTTAATTATGGTTAGGTAGCTAGCTAGCCTGGTAGAGCATATTGCATCTTCAGCATTGAAGATATACTAGTATAAATTATAATGTCTATTCTCATCTTATGCATGCATGCACGCACTTAAACAAGGGAATTGTACGGCCATCATAAGTTTAAATTAGTGCAAATACAAACAGCGGCCGCCACAAGTTTGTCCTATTAATTATATGCTCTCTCTCTCCACATGCATAAATATGCATACTTGGTTGATTAAACTGGCAGTCTCTTGTTAATTATTAGAGCTAGAGTTAGCATAAGAGTAGCTAGCTTGGGAACAACACTAGCAAGCTCAAACCACCTCTCTCTCTCTGGCTTAATCTTTCCAACCACAAACATTCATACGTGTAATTTTACTTGTGTTTGCATACTAGTAGAAAGGGCATGACTTGACTAAAATCTCTGCTTTTTGATTAGTACAGCAAATTTAGGAGGATGTTGATCTGATATCCTTATGCATGGCCCCTCCATTATGCAGATTTCTTATAATACGATTTCTTATAAAAATGTAGGCAACGGCGGGATCAATGGCAGATCCAGCTACTTCCGGTGCTGATGCTGAAGATGGTACACGTGTTAGCTGCCCAAACCAAGATCATGTGGATGAGTCCATCGTCGAGAGGCCACCACCAGGTGCTTGCTATTTTCATGATCTAGTTGTGCAAACATGAACATATATCACTCTATTCTTGTGTTGATATAGCATATATGCATGCATCCACACAGTTAGAACTTAGAACTATTGTGACACGTCCTACGAGTCATCCACACCCATGTGCCCATAACCAAGGGTGCTTCTATATAACTATTATTAGAACTATGCATTTGGGTGTTTGTCCATTAGCACGAGCGAAAAAAAAGCCTGCAAATCAGTAATTTGGACCGTTGATTCGATGAATAGTTTATAAAAAAGTTAGTATATATTGATCTAGGCCTATGCATGAGAAATGGGATTTTGGGAGCACATTTTAAGACTATGTAAGTACAAACTCTCATCTCCCCTTATCAGATTAGCATACGTACATGCAAATCTGAAACCCAAGTCAATGCAAATTCAAATGCTTAAATTATAGTTTATACTACTTGATTCCAAGTGATAAATGTTTCATACCTCCTCAGATATTTTTAATGCTTGATCATAGAATTGCTTTTTGCTATACCCGGTTTTCTTCCTCAACCTCGACACTGCATATGGACTCTTCATCATGTTGTTCTTGACCTTGATTCCAAGTGATCGCCGCCATGGCCAACTTTCTCGAGCACGACGTCACGACCTCGAGCTCACGGCGGTCAAGAACAACACCGAGTCTGAAGCTCTTCATCGAGACGACGGCAAGTCCATTATCGTCATCGAGGACATCGACCGCTCCGCCGACCTCACCGCAAGCGCAAGGACAAGAAGGCCTCTCGCGCAAGAAGTCCGAGGACGACGACAAGCCCAAGCTGCCGATGGAGCCGGAGAAGGACGAGGGCACCAAGGTGACGCTGGGGCCGCTCAACTTCATCGACGGGTCGGGTCGGTCGGCGGCGGCGGCGAAGCGGATCATCATCTTCACGACCAACCACAAGGAGAAGCCGGACCCGTGACGATCCGGGGGAAGGATGGACAAGCACATCGAGATGTCCTATCGCCGCTTCGAGGCCTTCAAGGTGCTCGCCAAGAACTACTCGGACGCCGACGAGCACGAGCTGCTCGGGCGAGATCCGACGGCCGCCGAGGAAGCCGACATGTCGCCGCGGACGCCGCCGAGAACCCGATGCCCATGTCCAAGAAGAAGAAGAGGGACCCAGACGCAGAGCCACGGCCTCATCGAGGCGCTGAGGAAGGCCAAAGAGGATGCGGCGGCCAAGGCGAAGGAGGAAGAGGCGGCAGCGAAGAAAGGCAAAGGAGAAGACGAAGGGAAGGACAAAACATTGGCCAATGAAGAAGTCAGACAAGGTGACGAGTGACGAGTACAGTAATCGAGCTTGTTCACTAGTGCTCTGAAAGACTCAAATGCTGTTACCGCCAAACGTGTGTGGTTCGTGCATGTTCAAAGGAAATATGTATGATCAATCCGATCAATCCATAACCAAATATACCTTCATCTTCCTCTCTCACTTGCAAAATCGCAAAAAGATGTGCCCAATGTTGTCGTAGATACACGTCTAGACAGTAGATTTGTGACATCCCCAGTGGATTACGACGACCTCTGGGAATGCGTAAGTAGAGGACAAAGCATAAGCATGCATGTGAATCACTCAACTTATATTACTCAAGTGTGAAATGATGTACAAGTGGTCTTTCTCTCGTGTTACAATGGGGTCCTATTTATAGGATAGGGGAGAAGGTGAAGTTACATAAATGATCTTACTTTTAGGAAACCCTAGGGGTAGCTCCGTCTTTCCCGATCGAGTGGAGTTACCCATACCGGGTCCATCGGCTTCACGTTTGTCAGTTGCGTAGAAGGGGCTCGGTTACGTAACCAAGGCCACACTTCGTGTCGTCCCGCCTCATGTAACTACCATGTCACGCTGCTAGCTTTTTGTTGACGTCGGTCAGAACGATGTAAGTGTCGATCTGGGGATGCGGAGACCCCTCCCCAAACAAATGTAATGTTGCTATAGTAGTATACAAAATGCTAACATGGTATATATCTATAGTTATAGAAACATAGAGTGAATTGATGTTGGTTTTTTGCATTTACACTTGTCATTTCTCTGTGAAAGCTAAGACTGCAGCCTCGCAGCGCCTATAGAACTTGCTGGTCACTCCTGATGAAGAGCACGACGACGCGCACCGAGAGGAGAGGATGTAAGGCAAGGCCACCATGTTGAACTGAAGATGGTGCCGAAATGGTTCAGCCCAACGTTATCAGAGCCCACTGAGGGATGGATGGGGACGCGGGGAGGCCTGAGGAGGGAGATAGAAGATGGCCTACGAATATGAGAAAGGTTTTGTAGGATCGTTGATGAAAATCGAGAGGGGTAAATGATTATGGAAGATTTTTACAAGCCATAAAAAATCATTAATACCAATTGTCAGCAAAACGAAGAAGAATCACTCGGCCGAACTGGATGCTCGCTGAAGACTAATCCTTCCACTGGATGGTCACGTACGTGCACATAAGCAGAACGCAGAGCCGATGGAGCCTTGACGCCGATGCAACTTCACGCGCGCACACCAACGGTCAACGGAAACCAGAAGACAATTAGAGGCACAAACCAGAAAACAGATCTGCGAAGCTTTCCTATCCAGCCACCTAAACACGTTCTCAACCTTTCAGCATGTCTCAATCTTGTTGCAGAAAATAATTGTTTTACGAATGGGAGATCCCTCGATAATCTTCACAAGTGCCGATTTCTTGTTAGAAAAGGCTATTTCTGGATTCTTTTCCTCATTGTCATCCCCACTGCAGTCCACAAGAATCTCTTCAAGGCGCGAGCTTGTTCGGTGGATGCCAGGTCCCATGATTACCTCACAGTCAGGAAATGTTTCAACAACCTTGTTATAGATAGGGGTGTTAATGGGTTGGGTTGAAACGGGTTGAACGGGTTGGGTTTTAATTTGGGTTGATGCAGTTAACAGGTTGGGTTTGCAATAGAAACGGGTTGGGTTGGGTTCAAAAATTTCGGGTTAAAATGGGTTCAACCCGTGGGTTTGCTAGATGGGTTGGTTTTGGATGGAGTTGTGGGCTTGTGGCCACGTGCTGGATGCAGGTGTTCATCGGCTTTGCCGTTGCCGGAGACGGACGCTGACGCGTCGACGTCGTCCGCGGGGAGGCGGTGGAAGGTGGGGTTGGTGAACGCGGCGGCCACGACCACAACGGTGGTGGCGGCTACGAGCACGCCGGTGATGTCACAACCGTCGGGGATCTCCAGGACATGAGGCCGCATGGCTGCCGTGGGCTCCGCCTCCCGCGTGACCACCACGGGTGGCTTCGGCTTGTTCTTGGACCCCGGCGGCCGTCCCCGCCTCCGCTTCCCCGTCTCAATGCTTCTCCCGAAGGCCGCCGGCGTACCACTCGGATCCTTCGTCTCCTCAACGCCGTCACGGCTGTCCATCTCTTTAGAGAAGCACTCCAGCTGCTGCCCGTGGCCACCGTGATGTGGCCGTGGGAAATCTAAGATGACCTTGTCGACCATGCGGTCTTGGTAAAGGCCCTTCTCCATGCCTGATCCGTCGCCAAATCTTGCGTGAACTAATGGTGGCGGTGGCACACTGGCACTGTAGAATAGCCAAGAAAACGAAAGAAATTGTAACTAGCAGCAGCAGCATCTAGCGAGCTTGGTGGCTGCGTGGCAGTAGTAATAATAGTAGGAGGGGTCCTCAGCTCCTTTCCATGGCATACGCAGCTAACAAGCGCAGCAGCTGCGAGGAAGAAGATTTCTTGAGACTTTTGGGCCAGCGGCGAGATATTTGGGAGGACAAGGATGGTGTTGTAGTTGTTTTGTTGGATGTTAAGATGATATGGATGGGATGGGTTGGAAATGAGCGAGAAATGGGTTGAACCCGTGTTGACAACATTGGGTTGGGTTGGCTTGGGTTGGAGTTACATATGTGTTGGGTTGGGTTGGGTTTTAAAGGTGGAGTAGTGGACTGGCCTGAGTTGGGTTGATATGCTGCATTAAAGTGGGTTGGGTGGGTTTGGGTTGGGTTTCAACCCATTAACACCACTTGTAGATATCAGCAAGAAGAGTGGCAGTGACAAAAAGATATTGTGTGGTCACTGGTGCAATAGTAATCAATTGATGAAGCACTTGTTCAAAACCCTCTTCACCAAATAAAATATCTACTTCATCCAACACAACACATCTGAGGTTAGTTATTTGCACAAAGCCTTCCTGAAGCAAATACAGGAAACGACCAGGTGTTGCAACAAGTACAGCTAGCTCTTGCTCAAGGCTTTCTAGCTGCGTCTTCTGCCGAAATCCACCGGTTGCAACCATAGACCTGAAGGGAACCCCGGATTTTGATATTGACCGGCAATTGTTAAGGACCTGAGAAGCAAGTTCAGCAGTAGGTGTCAATATTATGACTCGTGGGTTCCTAGGGGATGATTTATGGAGCCCCTGAACCTCTTCCTTCCTTAAATTTTGTATTATATGCCAAACATATGCCAATGTCTTGCTAGACCCACTTTGATCAGCAATAATGCAACTCCTCCTCCCCAAGATGGGACCATATGCCATAGCCTGAATATGTGATGGACGAGGGAACTCATAAGTTTCTCAATGCACCTAGAATGTCATCGCTGCAGCCAATTTCCTTAAAAGATTTGCGACTGAAAAATCCACCGTCTAAAGGGCCCTTTTGCTTTCGACTCTGTCGTCCATAAGTAACATCAGCAACATTATCCCATCTTTTGGAGCCAGAGGTAGCTTCTGAACCCTGAAAATCCAAATCATCGCCACCTCAGATTGCCTCAAAATAGAATTCAGAGAATGTGCACCCGGTCTTTTCATCCCTAGAGTTCTTGTTCGCTTTTACACGGCGTCCGAGTTTGAAACAATCTTTCTTTCAAAATTATTTTCCTCTCCATCGAATCAAGAAAAGAAGACTCATCAGTCGATGATTCTTGTACGACTAGAACCCTCTCTCTTGAGGTGGGCTGATCTCCTAGCTAAAGCTTGTACTTTTTGTGTCTTCAATCTTTCGAAAATTCCAATACCCGTACTCCCCCATTACCTGAAGCTTTCAGAACCTTCTTTCGACCTGGTGTCTCCGGTGGTTTGGTCATCATCCGTGCTTTTGCATATGTTTCACCACATTTCTTCTAGTGGTTGTGCTAGTGGCAAAGCATGTTGCCACTGGTTGCATCGTTGTCAACATTCTCAGTACAGCAGGCATCAGATGGAGGACCTGCTTTGTGGCCCTCACAAGTGTATCTCCACAAGATTCACACTTCCACAGAAAACTAGGGATGTTGCAGGGCTTTGACTTCACAATAGGAGCAAATAAGTGCAGCACTTTTGTTTCTGTTGTAGCAAGAGTTGATTTCCTTGACTTGACTCGCATCCATCCAACGCACAGCCAAGGCTCAACAGCACTTCTATGGGAAGATGGCCAGGAGGTTAGCACCTTTGGAGAGAGCACAACTTGATTTATGAGAGGCCAAGGTGGTGGCCATGGCTACTTGTGCTGCACTCCGGCTTGATAGCAAATGAGAGATGGCCATGGTGTCAGCCATAGCTGTGCTCCTACATCCACGTTCTCCACTAGCATAGGCGGTGGCCATGGTTGCCTCTCGACCCACTTCGTATGAGATGACCATAGCACCACCATACTCATGTTAGATATTTCATCGAGCGCCTTTTGTGCACCAATGTTCGTGATACTAGAACGAGCAAGGACGTGGCCATCAGTGATGGTGACATGGTCTGAACCTTCCGTCGAACACTTGGTGGGCTTCACCGAGATGGTGTCAATGGTGAAGGCGTTGACAACGGGCTGAGCGGCAACGACGCGACTTGAGGCGGTGTTGAGCTCGGTGATGATCCGGGAAGCACTTGGGGTCGTAGCCGAAGTGAACGCTGAAGTATGCACTCTGGTGTCGCGGTCGAGATATACCGTCAAACACTTGGCGGGCATCTTGGCAATGGGATTGGCGTCCGCAGATGGGGTAGCAGCAGCCATGGCGTGGCCCATAGCGGTGACAGAGGTAGATGTTGGTGTAGTCACGGACGGCGGTGAGACTCGAACGGGCGCGACCAATGGCTGGAAGGCGGCCTCCAACTCCTTCATCTTGTGTGCCAAGCCCGTTAGATCAACCAATTGCTTCTTCGTAACTGCGAGCAGATTATCCAGCATTGCCATGCATCGTAGCTCCTCTTCCTCAGTCATGACCGCTTTGGTGTGAGGAACCTCTGGGACCGACGGCTTTGATACCATAATGTTACAATCCATCTAGATAACAATGATGAACACCCAGCAAGAGCTAGTTTGTCAATCCAAAACACAGATTGCAAGCACTGTGAGATACAATCTGGGAGAATTGGAGACAGGAACTGGGCATAGCAAACAGATTGGGAATTAGAGAAATAGAATGTGGATTGGGAGGAATAGAGTTTGGGGAGGAGGAGAGCCCGGCTTTCACCAATCTTCTGATCTTTCCTCCCCTTCTCATGTACAGCTAGTGACTTATACGATGCTATCCTTCTCACCTCTCTCTAGTTCCACATGTAAGCATTAGTGATTACAAAACTGCCCCACCTATGAAGCTATTTCTCTAGTACATGACAGTCCACTAGTCTTACAGCCTAATATGTGGGTTTATACATGCTGATGACTCTCTGGTGGTGCTCAGCTCGGCCTCCTTCTATGCGGGGTCTTGGCGGTGGTGCGGGGAGCCGATTGTCGGTTCCCCTCTTGTTATCGGACTTAGTCGGTTGCTCGCGGCGCATGTAGTCCTACATAGCGGCGATCGTGCGACATTCGTTGGTGGTGTGGGTTCCTTTGCCGTGGAGGTCACAAAACGGCGCGGGTCCTCCGGTGCAGTTATCAGGTTGGTGGCCTGCGTTTCGTCCGCGTCCCCGCCCACGGCCTCGGCCCTAGCAACCTCCGCGTCTTCCTCCTTCGGGTTGTGGCGCACCGTCGACATGGTAAACTCCTCGGCCCATCTACCAATAGGCGTTGCTTCGCGGCTTGCCATTTGCCCCGGCCGGGGCAGTGTTGAGGGCTTCTTTCGGAGGTGGCACACTTGGGGTGGAAGTGGTGGGTGCGCCTCTTCAAACGCTGTCTTCCTCCGCCCAGGCGTACTCCTCTATTTTGTCGAATAGCTCTATCACCACGCGGACGGGCTTGCGGGCCAGTCTCTCCGATAGGGGCCCCTTCCGAAGCCCGCACGTAGCTATGTTTATGATGGTGGTTTTGTTGACGCCTTTTACTTGGCACTTGACCTCCGTAAACTTCCTGAAGAAGCTGTGGAGGGATTCATTTGGCGCCTGCTTCACCATGAACAAGTGCCTCGCGTCCTTTGGCTCCGTGTAGTTCCCTTGGAAGTTGTTGCGGAGGAGGTCCCGGAGCTGCTCCCACGCGTACACGGAACGAGGGGGAATGGTGAAGAACCAAGTCAACGCGACGCCTTTGAGCACAAGGGTGATGCTTTTTGCCTTCGTAGTGTCGTCTCCTCCGACCGCCTCGACGGCAGTCTCGTGCACCCAGAGGAATTCGGAGGAGTCCGTGCACCCTTCGAAGGGCGTGACCTTCGGCATCTTGAAGCCTAGTGGCCAGCGGGCCGTCTCCAATCAGACACTTAGCGGGGAGTTTGGGTCCCCTCGGAGTAGTGGGGCGTTGGTTGTGGGGTTGGGTTGGGCGGGTTCCGCCCCGTTCTGCGGCAATTGTCGGAGTGGAGCCGTGAGGGTTGTCTCCGGTGGCTATCGGAGATCCGCCAACTCTTGGCGGAAGACCGCCAGCTCCTGCTAGAGTGTTTCGTACAATCCTTGGCTTGCGCCCCCGTGCGCCGAGTTATTCGCCACTTCTCCAAGGCTCACAGGCGGGGCACGCTTGCTTGGTGGCTCGCTTTCTTAGCCCTCGGGGTGGTCGGGGCCGCAGCCATCGCGGCTGCTTCGACTGCCGAAGCCTTGGGCCTGGCCCTCATTCGGGGAGCCATGCTGGGGTGTTGTATTAATGTTTCGCAGCTTTCCTGTCGGTTCCCACGGACGGCGCCAACTGTCGTAGCTAAAAGACTAAACAATAGAGAAGGGGGACGCTCTGGTACCCGAAGAGTCCTCGACGAGGGGACTGGTTGTCAGGAAGCAAATGAACTTATATTTCAAAACAAAACAAAACAAACAATACAACTCTCTCTCCCCTTTCCACATGGGGGGAGGTGGCTATTTATAGCCTTTCTATGAGGTACATAAAATTACAAGCTTACCCCTACATGGCCCTATACTGGTAGGGGCTGCAGGGACCTTTCCTAACCCTAGGACTAGCTTTCGGCTCACGGTGGACCGTTCTGGGCTTGGTTCGTCCTGCTGGGTCCACTGATACAGTGGCTCATTCGGACCCCTCGGCCCCCGGACCCCTCGAGGCCCTCCGGACCCTTCGGGACCCTCCGAAGCCCTCAGGATCCTTCGAACAGCTCAGGGTCATGCAGACCCTTCGAGACCCTCTGGGACCCCTCGGACCACCGGGGCCCTCCGGACCCCGGGAGCTTCGGAACCCTTCGGGACCCTCCGGGCCTTGAACCCTTCGGAGCCTTTGGTCTGGGACTCTCGCCCCCGGGTCACCAGCGCCACTCCAAAGACCCAGTGTCCGTCGATATCCATGGGTGTGCCATTCATTGTTTCGTCGGGTCGGGGCCAAGAAGCACCCCTACGACAGACACGTATTCCATTGTTTGCCTCGCGCATTATTACAAATTTTGTTTGGTTTACGAGCCTATATTACTTTACCAAAATTTTGGTACTGCTTTGAAAATTTGACTAGTGTTTTCTTCAATTTCAATATTTGATATTGTCTCAAAATTTTGGTAATGTCAGATAATTTCTTGCCAATTAGTTGGCATCTCCCGGACGGCCAAATCATTCGCCAAAAATTTAGCGTGGCAGAGTGCATTCAGCTGGTTGTTGCCATGTGCCCTGGAGTGGATGCAGCTTATTACCAACGTTCTAATCAGGTACTTTTTTATTAGAACGCTTTAAATGATATTATTTTCTAAACCGAGTATCCGATTTGTGATCTGTTTAAACCGTTGTATTCTTTGTCATTTAATCAACAAAACAATACTCATGTTGGCATATTTTTATGAAAAAAATAGATATCACACGGGACCCACTTACCATACTCACAATTTTGGCATGATTGCAATCCAAACACATTAATTTCGGCATTTGTCGGTAAATTGATATGGCTACGATCTAAATACCATTTTTTGCCTAGTTTTTTTTTTGTATTACGTAAGTTTTGGCATTGCCAAAATTTTAATATAACTACCTGGGTTCAGAAACTAAACATCAGGCCCAACGTCCTCACTATTCCTTCGTTGGAAAGCTTATGTAATCTATTTTCTAGTAAAGTAGACCATGTGTTATTTGGATATTTCTACATAAACTTATAAGCATTTTTTAGTTAACACTACTCAAACTCTAAACAAAAATGAATCGGTCCAAGTCATCATAAGAATAAGGAAAAAGCTAGAAAATGGTATACCGTTACTTCCCCAATCAACAGTATAGCTGGTAATCGTTCGATCTCACACATCTAATAGCTACGAAGCCTTATCCCATCCAACTCACGCCTGGTCCTTATCCATCCAATCCATCTGCAGTCACGCGTCCATTCCCTAGTCACTCCCCTACGATTCTTCCCCATCCGCGGCGGGAAGCAAGCGAGCTCGACGACGACGACAGGCAAGGAGTTGTAGCAGTGAGTGGACACAGGCTCATGCGGTGGCATGGCCATGGTCTTGTCGATCACGGCATGAGGCCAGCATCTGCAGGCTTGCCCGAGCACAGTGAGTGGTGAGCTTCCAAGGGCTCGTGCGGCGAATGGCCCAAGCGCGGCGCCCAACGAGCGGCAACGAGTACGCGCGGTGGGGCAGCCACGGGGCTCGTCTGAGCACATGCATTGCAGGCCGTGAGCAGCGATCGACGTGTCGTGCTCCGCCACCATAACGACATGAATTTATTTGAAATTTGTACTGATATTTTCATGATCTACATGTTTGAAATTTGAAGGTTGTGATTTTTTTTTTCGGAATTTGTATTGAGATATTGGGTGTTTGGTGTTGAAATCTACTAAAACTTGTGGATCTTCTCTAAAACTTCATGAAACTTCCTTTGAAATTTGTGAACTTTTTTTGAAACTTTACTGAAACACACATGAAACATCTTTAATTCTTACTGAAGCATGTGGGAGGCCACAGTCTAGCGCAATGGGGAGTGGCGATGAGCGGGCTCACTCACCCAGAGCAAGGCGAGTGGAAGCGGCTGCCAGAGGCGCGCTCAGCGATGCGTGGGAAGGTGAGCGGCCACAGCAGTCCGGTGAGCATGGAACCGCGGGCGAATTCGGTGGTAGGCGGGAAGGCCAACGGCCACAACGTCCTGGCGAGCGCAAAGCTGTGGCGAGCGCAGGTGAACACGTCAGTATTTTTTGCTCTTGTTTCATTTTTAATGAAACTTGTTGTAACTTGCTGATTTTTTTTGTCTGAAATTTGTTGAAACTTGAGTTCCAAAATCTAAAACTTGTTGAAACATGTCGAAACTTGCTGGAACTTCTTGAAACTTTTCTTTCTGAAACTTGTTGAAACTTTTTTGGAATCTTCTGGAAACTTCTTGAAATACGAGAAACTCACTGAAATCTGAAACTTATAAAATATTTTCACGAGACTTCTTCAAACTTCATGAAACTACTCATTTTTTATAACAATCAATTTGTAACATATTATAGGATAGTAGCAAATTCATGTCCTCTTCTCGGCCCCCTCATGGCCCAATCTTGGCTCTGCCCCTGTAGATGTGGAGGGCATCGTCGTGCACTACTTATCGTGTACTACCTTGCAAAAGACAATCTCTAACAAATTTGGTACAAAGTACATCTGGATCTACCTTAACAACCTGCACAATACTATAAGTTTAGTTTCACAAAAGAATGAAATCTAAAACTTTAGTACAAACATATATGCTTGAATCACATGATTCTTAATTAGTACAAGACAATCAAAAGTGGAAGAAGAAAAGCACCATATATACATTACTTATGATCTATCTTCGGAAAGAACAGATTAAGTACACGAAACATCATCTGTGCTAACAACTTACACAATATCTTCGTGCTGCAAAGTGGCCTTGATGAGTACCTAACTACATTTCTATTGCCACCTAATGCGTTCTTCCAAAGGGCCAGCTTAAAAAGCTAGCATATGTAGACATTAGCTAGAACTTCTCTCTCACACACAGAATGTACTTACTCAAACAAACAAGCAAGCAAAAGCAACACACATGTCACCTGATCTATAAATAAAGGGAAGCCTCATCTCATCTTGGTACACAACCCAGACACCATGAAGGCCTTCTTCCTCCTCGCTCTCCTTGCTCTGGCAGCGAGCGTCGCCTTTGCGCAATACGAGGACATTCGCGGCGAGGGTGGTTATGAGCACTGCGAGGAGGGGCAGCAGATGACGATGGACTCATGCAGGGATTACCTGAAGCAGCAGTGCACGGCGTCAACGATGCCCATCACCTGGCCGTGGAAACGGCGGATGAGCAGCTGCCAGGCGCTGCGGCAGCGGTGCTGCCAGCAGCTGGCGCAGCTGGCGCCGCAGTGCCGCTGCAGGGCGATCTGCAGGGCGTTCCAGGAGATCCAAGGCGAGCTTGGTGGCTTCTCCGGCTCCCAGCAGAGTCAGATGACCAAAGTGAGGCAGATGGCCAAGAGCCTGCCCTCCATGTGCAACATGTACCCAAGCTACTGCAACATCCCCACCACTGCTGGCTGCTACTGATCATACATATGCTCTTGATGTCTATGTAGCTACAAGATGAATAAACTGTCACATATCACCGTATGTGACCAATAAATGGAGTTGTGGAATAACACATGAATAAAATGTTCCTTCTATCTTTCTCTTGCCAACATCTGAATATGAATATGTTCATCAAGACACTGAGGTTGTTCTAAAAGGAAATAGTCAGCGAGGTGAAGCCGTACAGGACATCAGGATCTAATCCTCATGTGCTATTGTATTCTGATTCATATTCCTAACTGCACCAGACTTAGTTTCCCTGTTAATATTCCCGGCTTATTAGTATACAGCTAATACATACTAACATATCAGGATCCTCCTATCTTATCAAAACCCAAAACAATAAAACATCACTCGATGCCGGCGCCTTTGGCGAAGGACCAGGGGGTGCCAACCCATTGTTCGTCGCAGGTTTCTCTGTTCGACAGGTATAGCTACAGAGGCTGGGCCGGACAACCCGGTAGACGCCTTTGCTTGACAAGATGTAGACGTCCTTGCTGTTGTCCTCGCCGAAGGAATATATGTAGCCAAGTGATGGGAGAGTTCTTGTTGCAGCTGAAGGGAATCAGAATGCAGGTGTAGTTCCCACTGCTCTCCGGTGCCTCTGTGCCAGCCCACACGGCTGATGCGTACAGGTCAGCATACAAGTACCTGAAAACACATTAACAGATACATCTTGTGAATACAACTTCAAGATTTGAGCTGCACAGATAGCAGTTCAAGGCCATATTTGAGTTCCAAATCAATGCAAGATGTACTTCAACGACAATACATTCCGTACAAGCAGGGGATCGGTAGACCCTCGATAGACAACCACCCATGATTGATGCAGATCCAATGTTCTTATTGACATCAGAATGGTTGTATCCCATGATAGGGGGAATGCAGTTTATGGAGCTGAGTGATGTGTTTCCTCCGTGTCCCCATGGTGGATGGTAAACAAGCGGACCCTCGTACACACGTCATCCCTAGTTTCCAACCTTGGAGATCAAATCAACTTCTTCGTATTGATCCTACATAGTTAAGGTCAATATAGAAAGGACATATTGTTTATAAAGTACACATATCACACCAGTAGTACTCGCCAATCTTTCTAAATTAGATGAAACTAAGTTCTGGCTATCTTAAAAATATAATAGCTTACCTCAAAAACAAAATGCAATAGCTTAACAAACGGGAAGTTGAGAAAGAATAGTTTAAGTTCTATTAATATGATGCACCTAGGACATTTAAGAATTTTTAACTGCCATCGGCTACATGTTTATCCTGTCTTTACTGTATTTGTCTGTAAAATGTAAATTCTCGTCAAGTTCAGAATATAACAAGTCCGTGATCAAGCTAGATCCCACAGACGGAACTAGAAACTGATATATGTGAACCAAGTTCCTCAATGATGACTACAAGCGGTACACTACACCCCATGGGGTTGTCAAACTAATGAAGAACTAATATAAAATCAGCAGCTAGCAAATCAAACATGAATTGTTTATAATCTTGGAATGGTACCTGACCAACATCTGCACAGTAGAAGTAGGAAGGCCTCTCAGAATCAAAGCTGCATCTCCAAGGATTTCTAAGATACAATGCCCAAATTTCTGGTTCTAGATCATTAATCATTATCATCAGAGTACGGGTTGTCCTTTGGAATAGGATAGTTACCCCATAAGCTTTGGTTAGTGATTTCACTCTGTCCTGAAAAGGCAAAAAAGCCATAGGTTAGAAAGCTCCATATGTTGCTAGTTATTCCTTCATATAAAGAGAAGTGAAGTTCAAAATCTGTTTGGCAAAAGTTTTGTCCTGGCAACAGAAAACAGTTAGTCCGTACTCCATAATCCATAGACTAAATTTCTCATTCACTTATCAAAATAGCAAAAGAGTCATACACCTTCCAATATAATACCACAAAAGGAACTTTGTGAATTGCCATCACAACCAAATCACAAAAGATCTAATCCACAAAAAATAGAATAAGCTAACTTCAGATAAACGAGGACTTGAAGCGGTACAATACACAGATACTTAATTCCACTGCATGAATCCCAAATCCACCTTTTCCATAAAGAGGACTCTATCGGAACAAACACCAAACGGCTTTAAAAACCAAGCAGATATTGCAATCAAACGGTTCAAATAATCTCGATTGATTGGTAATACCTATGGATAGGGTACTTGGGGGTGCCAAACCTCACAAAGCAATACCTGGTGGTTACAACCAAATAATAATAATTCAGGAAAGGAGTAAGACCACACAGATACACCTCGTGAACCCAAATACATACTTTCTTTAATCCAGCTATCCAACACATTGAACTAGGCTGAGGGCAGTAAGACCAAATTAAGATAACCGCTTCTGGCCATCAAAATAGAGAGGGGTGGGATTATACACTGTCGAAAGAAACAATCACCAGAGTCCAAACTAGATGTCACACCTGTGCAATACCATCTTAGTTATGTGTATGTTTCAATGTGTGTGGGTTGAGTGCATGGACCAAGGGGCCCACCGGTCAGTGTCCTATGCTTTTCGCCTATGGGGGTTGAGCAGCGCACAGCTCCCATGAGTGGTGGTGCACGCACGAACCACCATGGTTTGTGGGGACACGTGGCGCGCATGCCATGGCCGTAGACCGCATAGGGTGCACGATCAAGCAAGGTGGCGATCAAGACGCTCACTGCATCGACGACAACGGATGGTTGACTCTAGATTTGAAAATCAGTGATGCATGGCAGGTATTTGAGGAAATGCCATCATGGGGGAGAGGTGCTTTCAGTCCTTGGAAATATGGAATGGAGAGCGTTGGCTCAGTGTTTGACAAGATGTCATCATGGAGATGGGGTGGTTTTAGTCCATGGAGGTGCAATACAATGGAGGTGATTCAATTCCAACAAGATCATGATAATTCTATGAACCCAATTCATTCAAGAGGAGTAGTTGCTTTAAAAAAGCCTTGGGATCTAGGTGTCCAGCAGCTTCACTTTCAAAGAATTAGGGCACAACAAGAAGATTTGGTTGTGCTACTTGCTATGAATGTTTTGCTTCAACTCTTGCAATTGATTGCTGCAGCAATGTTGGTGGTGCTTATTCATTGTCCTTGTACTGCCGGAAAAGAAGAAGGTGAAGTGTTGTTCTATGCAATATCAGGTCAATGGGGCATATGGGCATTGCGGTACTCAGGAGTGGAGGGAGGTTTTACTGATCAAAAACCTGAATATGATGAGACTTTTGAAATTGTTATCTTGTCTGAATTTATCTCTCTCCCGTTTCCATCGGTTGACTTGCCAGAGAAGGTTAGGCTTGCAGTTGATAGAGTTATACTTGCTGAAAGTGCTGATAGAAAACAACAACTGGCTTCTTGGGTTGTTGACAAGAAGAACATCAGTACATATGCTATGGAGCTGCAGCAACTAGACAATGGTGTTATTGTGCCTCCTACTGGATGGAAGTGTAGCAAATGTGATAAAACTGAGAATCTCTGGTTAAATTTAACTGATTGTATGATCCTCTGCGGGAGGTGGCTTTGGGATGGAAGTGATGGGAATAATAGTGCAGTTGAACACTACCAACAGACTAAATATCCTCTTGCGGTAAAGCTTGGAACAATTATTGCTGATTTGGAAGCAGCAGACGTTTACTCATACCAGGAAGATGATAGTGTTGAAGATCCATTATTAGCTCAGCACTTGTCACATTTTGGTATTGATTTTTCTTCACTCCTAAAGATTGAGATGGCTACTGCTGAAAGAGAACTTGATCACAACACAAATTTTGATTGGAATAGAATACAAGAAAGTGGCAAAGATGCTGCACTTTTATACGGATCTAGTTATACTGGCCTTGTAAACCTTGGAAATAGTTGCTACATGGCTTCAATAATGCAAGTTATGTTTTCAACTCATCCTTTTATATCACAGAATTGAAGAAACCCGTTTCTGTTCATTGTGTATGTGCCTTTGGTGATCTTCTGGAAATACTGAAGATGACAAGGATGTCGCAGTGATGGGCAAGAGCAATTGCATGGAGCTGATAGTTGTGTTCACAAGTTTGGGATGGGGGCAATGAAACATCTAGTTGATCTACTGCTCATTCTATGGACTAATCTGTTGCTAGTGAGAACAACTTCAGAAGACTTTTGCGAGCTGCTAAGATGGTTTTGAAAAGTTCCTGCTTGGGGACAAGCAGATTTTCGTGGGGGCGGAAGTGTCACACCTTTGCAATACCATCTTAGTTATGTGTGTGTTTCAATGTGTGTGGGTTCCTCATCCCCTTTCTCTGATTGTTCTCATCCTCATTTCCTCAAATTATCCCAAATTCTAGTACTGATTTGTGAGGTTTCGATCCTTCTCTGATCGGGATATCACACTACATCATGATACACGAACAACAGAAGGAATCAGAACTAGACGACTTCTCATCAAAACCAGTTAAAAACAAGACCAGTTAAGCTAGTAGTACCTTGTACATGAATTCCACCAAGGAAATCACAAACCCATGATTCCCCTAAAGATGTCTCACAAATTCCAGAGGAGCAAAGAAAAACTCAAAAACACGTTACTAGTGACTTCACTAGATCAAACGGCAAACAGCAACAAACACCGAACAGAGACTGCCATCAAACCATGACATCATGGGCTCCTGGCTGTCAACATGTTTCAGTCACGTAGGGTTAGGGTCAAGGTTAGCAGTACAAATCTCTCAATACCTCACTCCAATCCATCTAGACTACAATCTCACAAAAACCACAAGATAATCCTGGGCAAAACCAAATCTGCGCTTCACGTAACGCCGGTATCCCAGAAATTCCTCAAAAACCACAAGATACTTAGGATCGAACCAAAACACCGCCCAAATCATCAAGAATCTGCGCGGATACGGCAGAGAGCACACGAATGTAAACGAAGGGTAGAGGGTCAACCAGTTAAATTGGATTGGACGGCACGGCACCTCGTGGAGTGGTGACCACCTCCTCCGATTATTTTTTACATATGTTCTTTTACTTTTTGCCGGTCTCCTAGATGCGATTTATTATAGTTTTACAGTAAAATGTACTAATAAACTTATAATATTATAAAAGTATATGTTATGACAAATCCAATGATATAATTTTCATATAACCAAGCTAGATTCCACGCCATTCCCTTCCAGCCTTGGCGACCAAGCTAGCCTAGCTGATGGTGATGGATGCACACACACCGATCCATTCGTCTCGGCTCCGATCGACAGCTCCCCCTCACCTGCTCCCACCACGACCACGGGCGCCGCCGTAAGTAAGGCACATGCACCCGCAGGCCGCAGAAGCTAGCATTATATATACACGCCAAGATCACTTGAGAAATGATCCATACATTGGGCGATCGAGCTGTCCATCAAGAGATCGAGCTATAGCAGCTAGCTGGCCATGGCGATGGTGGAGAGGTGGGCCGGTTTCGGGTCGGCGCTGGCGAGCTTCATCTTCCTCTGGTCCATGGTGCAGAACCACATCCCGGTCACGCTCCAGCACTGCCTCACCACCTGGGCCCACAAGCTCTCCTCCTACCTCAACCCCTACCTCGAGATCACCATCTCCGAGTACGGCGCCGAGCGCTTCCGCCGCAGCGACTTCTTCCTCGCCGTCGAGGCCTACCTCAGCGAGTCCTGCGCCCGCCGCGCGCGCAGGCTCAAGGCCGAGCTCGGCAGGGACAGCAAGAACCTCCAGGTCTCCGTCGGCGACCACGAGGAGGTCACCGACGACTTCGCCGGCGCCAAGCTCTGGTGGTACGCCTCCAAGAAGCCCTCCAAGGCCAACGTCATCAGCATCTACCCCGGCGAGGACGAGCCCCGCTTCTACCAGGTCGTCTTCCACAGGCGCCACCGCGACCTCGTCGTCGCCTCCTACCTGCCCTACGTCCTCGACGAGGGCCGCGCCGTCACCGTCAAGAACCGCCAGCGCCGCCTCTTCACCAACAACTCCAGCAGCAGCTGGAGCTCCTACCAGGGGAAGAGCGTCTGGAGTCACGTCCCGTTCGAGCACCCTGCCACCTTCGCCACGGTCGCCATGGACCCCGCCGAGAAAGAGGCCGTCATCGACGATCTCATGGCGTTTCAGGACGGCAAGGAGTACTACTCCAAGGTCGGCAAGGCGTGGAAGCGAGGGTACCTTCTGTTCGGGCCCCCCGGCACCGGCAAGTCCACCATGATCGCCGCCATGGCCAACTTCCTCGAGTACGACGTCTACGACCTCGAGCTCACGGTGGTCAAGAACAACACCGAGCTGCGGAAGCTCTTCATCGAGACGACGGGCAAGTCCATTATCGTCATCGAGGACATCGACTGCTCCGTCGACCTCACCGGCAAGCGCAAGGACAAGAAGGCCTCTGGCGACAAGAAGTCCGAGGAAGACGACAAGCCCAAGCTGCCGATGGAACCGGAGAAGGACGAGGGCACCAAGGTGACGCTGTCGGGGCTGCTCAACTTCATCGACGGGCTGTGGTCGGCGTGCGGCGGCGAGCGGATCATCATCTTCACGACCAACCACAAGGAGAAGCTGGACCCGGCGCTGATCCGGCGGGGAAGGATGGACAAGCACATCGAGATGTCCTACTGCCGCTTCGAGGCCTTCAAGGTGCTCGCCAAGAACTACCTGGACGTCGACGAGCACGAGCTGTTCGGCGAGATCCGACGGCTGCTCGAGGAAGCTGACATGTCGCCGGCGGACGTCGCCGAGAACCTGATGCCCATGTCCAAGAAGAAGAAGAGGGACCCAGACGCGTGCTTCGCCGGCCTCATCGAGGCGCTGAAGAAGGCCAAGGAGGATGCGGCGGCCAAGGCGAAGGAGGAAGAGGAGGCGAAGGATAAAGAGGAGGCAGAGGCTGCGGTGGCCAAGGCGAAGGAGGAAGAGGCGGCGGAGGCGAAGAAAGGCAAAGGAGAAGACGAAGGGAAGGACAAAACATTGGCCAATGGAGAAGTCAAACAAGGTGACAAGTGACGAGTACAGTAATCGAGCTTGTTCACTAGTGCTCTGAAAGACTCAAATGCTGTTACCGCCAAACGTGTGTGGTTCATGCATGTTCAAAGGAAATATGTATGATCAATCGATCAATCCATAACCAAATATACCTTCATCTTCCTCTCTCACTTCCAAAATCGCAAAAAGATGTGCCCAATGTTGTTGTAGATACACGTCTAGACAGTAGATTTGTGACAACCCCGGTTGGCTACGTCGACCTCCGGGAATGCGTAAATAGAGGACGAAGCGTAAGCATGCATGTGAATCACTCAACTTGTATTACTCAAGTGTGAAATGATGTACAAGTGGTCTTTCTCTCGTGTTACAATGGGGTCCTATTTACATGATAGGGGAGAAGGTGAAGTTACATAAATGACCTTACTTTTAGGGAAACCCTAGGGGTAGCTCTGTCTTTTCCGATCGAGTGGAGTTGCCCATATCGGACCCATCGGCTTCACGCTTGTCAGTTGCGTAGAAGGGGCTCGGTTACGCAAGGACACACTTCGTGTCGTTGCCACCTCGTGTAACTACCATGTCACGCTACTAGTTTTTTGTTGACGTCGGTCAGAACGATGTAGGTGTCGATCTGGGTTGAGCTCAAGTTGGGGCTCATAGAGATCAAAGATGGATGATATGTGTTGGAGCTACGGGGGTACGGTTCGGAGGCTATGACATGTGACAATTTTGAGGTGTCCAAAATTAGATTGGATTGAATTATGTAACCCGATGTATAAGCCCACGTATTAAATCTTAGGACTAATGAGCTGGACGTAGAGGTTTAGATGCCAATGTGGGTTGGCATTAGGGTTTTTGACCGAACAAAACATATATCATGAGAACATATTTTGGGTCGCTGGCGGCGGCTTGTGTGCGACACAGGAGAAGAAAAACATGTTTTGCCTGTTTAGCGTGATTTCGCAGAAGTAGTAAAAAGGCGGCCGTGGCTGTTTGACGCCGACGTGGTGGCTGTAGTTGGTGGGTGCATATCTAGTGCACATAGTGTATTTGGTGCACATATACACAAACTTTTTGTTTGGGTATCAAACAAGCATAAAAAATTCTGAAAAAAATTCTAGATATAGTTGATGGTGTTTTGTTCCACCCTTTAAAATTTCAAGTTCAAACTCAATGTATGTTAGAAGAAACAAAAAAGAGAAATTCACTGTAAATAGTAACATTTCCTGTTTTCTCTTTCCTCTTTCCTCTTTCCTCTTTCCTCTTTCCATGCTATTCACAGTGAATTTCTCTTTTTTGTTTCTTCTAACATACATTGAATTTGAACTTGAAATTTTAAAGGGTGGAACAAAACACCATCAACTACATCAAGAATTTTTTTCAGAATTTTTTATGCTTGTTTGATACCCAAACAAAAAGTTTGTGCATATGTGCACCAAATACACTATGTACACTAGATATGCACCCGTAGTTAGTGGCCTGTGCGTGATCTTGCAGAAGGCGTAGGCTGTAGCTGGCTCCGACATGTTGGCTGTTGGGGTCATCAAGATCGTGTACAAGACAAAAAACGCTTTTGCTGATTGGTGTTAATCAACAAGATTACTATGTGGGTGTTTTCATTACGTGCATGTGTGCTAGCTGTGCCTGTGAGTTGATTGCCAGTTGCTGCTGTTTGGTTTGAGCGGCGGCACG
Source organism: Phyllostachys edulis (assembly GCA_036346405.1). Lineage (NCBI taxonomy): Eukaryota > Viridiplantae > Streptophyta > Magnoliopsida > Poales > Poaceae > Phyllostachys > Phyllostachys edulis. The sequence goes on from CM070567.1 coordinate 849,421, forward strand.
GGAGATCAGGTGCTTGAACACCTTCAGTGTTTTTTGCAGGTCTAAAAATATTAGGGATATAATCATTTAATCTCTCTAATTGTTATTAACAATTCGTATATAAATGCTTTCGTAATACCAAATTAGTATATTTATGAATATAGAGTAATAAAAGGATAACGGTCAGGCTCACTTGTGAGAGACCTCCAAAACGTGGAATAAGAGGGAGTATAGAATGGATGACGCATTTCATCGGTTCGCTTACGTAATAACAGTACGAAGATCAGAGGATGCACACACACCGATCCATTCGTCTCGGCTCCGATCGACAGCTCCCCCTCACCTGCTCCGACCACGATCACGGGCGCCGCCCGCCGTTGACTACGTCAAACTAAGTAAGGCACATGCATCCGCAGGCCGCAGCAGCTAGCATTATATATACATTGGACGATCGAGCTAGCTGTCCATCAAGAGATCGAGCTATATATCGCAGCTAGCTGGCCATGGCGATGGTGGAGAGGTGGACCGGTTTCGGGTCGGCGCTGGTGAGCTTCGTCTTCCTCTGGTCCATGGTGCAGAACCACATCCCGGTCACGCTCCAGCAATGCCTCACCACCTGGGCCCACAAGCTCTCCTCCTACCTCAACCCCTACCTCGAGATCACCATCTCCGAGTACGGCGCCGAGCGCTTCCGCCGCAGCGACCTCTTCCTCGCTGTCGAGGCCTACCTCAGCGAGTCCTGCGCCCGCCGCGCGCGCAGGCTCAAGGCCGAGCTCGGCAGGGACAGCAAGAACCCCCAGGTCTCCGTCGGTGACCACGAGGAGGTCACCGACGACTTCGCCGGCGCCAAGCTCTGGTGGTACGCCTCCAAGAAGCTCTCCAAGCCCAACGTCATCAGCTTCTACTCCCGCGAGGACGAGAGCCGCTTCTACCAGGTCGTCTTCGACAGGCGCCACCGCGACCTCGTCGTCGCCTCCTACCTACCCTACGTCCTCGACGAGGGCCGCGCCGTCGCCGTCAGGAACCGCCAGCGCCGCCTCTTCACCAACATCTCCAGCAAGAGCTGGAGCTCCTACCAGGGGACGAAGCATTACGCCTGGAGCCACGTCCCGTTCGAGCACCCGGCCACCTTCGCCACGATCGCCATGGACCCTCACGAGAAAGAGGCCGTCATCGACGATCTCATGGCGTTCCAGGAGGGCAAGGAGTACTACTCCAAGTTCGGCAAGGCGTGGAAGCGAGGGTACCTTCTGTTCGGGCCCCCCGGCACCGGCAAATCCACCATGATCGCCGCCATGGCCAACTTCCTCGATTACGACGTCTACGACCTCGAGCTCACGGCGGTCAAGAACAACACCGAGCTGCGGAAGCTCTTCATCGAGACGACGGGCAAGTCCATTATCGTCATCGAGGACATCGACTGCTCCGTCGACCTCACCGGCAAGCGCAAGGACAAGAAGTCCGAGGACGACGACAAGCCCAAGCTGCCGATGGAGCCGGAGAAGGACGAGGGCACGAAGGTGACGCTGTCGGGGCTGCTCAACTTCATCGACGGGTTGTGGTCGGCGTGCGGCGGCGAGCGGATCATCATCTTCACGACCAACCACAAGGAGAAGCTGGACCCAGCGCTGATCCGGCGGGGAAGGATGGACAAGCACATCGAGATGTCCTACAGCCGCTTCAAGGCCTTCAAGGTGCTCGCCAAGAACTACCTGGACGCCGACGAGCACGAGCTGTTCGGCGAGATCCGACGGCTGCTCGAGGAAGCCGACATGTCGCCGCGGACGCCGCCGAGAACCTGATGCCCATGTCCAAGAAGAAGAAGAGGGACCCAGCGAGCCAGCCGGCCTCATCGAGGCGCCAAGAAGGCCAAGGAGGATGCGGCGGCCAAGGCGAAGGAGGAAGAGGAGACGAAGGATAAAGAGGAGGCAGAGGCTGCGGTGGCCAAGGCGAAGGAGGAAGAGGCGACGGCGAAGAAAGGCAAAGGAGAAGACGATGGGAAGGACAAAACATTGGCCAATGGAGAAGTCAAACAAGGTGACGAGTGACGAGTACAGTAATCGAGCTTGTTGACTGGTGCTCCGTGAAAGACTCAAATGCTATAACCGCCAAACGTGTATGTGGTCCATGTGTTGGTGATATGTCCTAGAGGTAATTATAGAGATGATTGTATCACGTCTATGTTTATGAGCTATTGAATAAATGTTATTATGTTTCTTGAATAAATTATTGGTTATAAAGATTAACAAGTATGTGACTTGTTGGTGAAACTCTTTTAGCCTATATGATATCGTTCTAAGTAAATCCCTGGTCGGATGTCACTGGTCGGAACACTAGTGACTCTATTGACCGGCACATGTATTGATTGATGACCATATTTCACCGGCCATGGATATAGGGATATCGAATCAATAATGTGAACACATGTTAGAAAAACATGAGGTTAGGTTGACCCACCTTGAGACACTTGACGAGGATTAAAACCTCTATGTATTAATTTAATACATAAAAGACCATACGTCTTCGTGGTCGTAACCCCTAAGACTAACAACCTCACTGGTCATGAGGATTCCAGAGGTTACACGATGGGTACCCTGGTCGGACAAGGCTTTGTGCCTAGACTCCGACCAGATAGCTGCTCAGAAAAGCTATGAACTGGCATTTCTTACTGTATGATGAATAGAACACGTGTTATAAGTTCCAAACCGTGCGATGATATAATCTTGAGACACTGACAATTAACTACCCTACGGTTAAGCATCTCACAGACAACCGCAAGGAAGTTGGCACACTGCTAACTGCCTTACCGTTCCGACCAGTCGTAACGTTTCACTAGGGGAAGTAACTGCCACCTCTTCAGGAATTATTTAAGGGTGGAGCGCAGAAGACGAAGGGACACGACAGAGAGAACAGAAGAAAAACACAGAAGCCTAAGCGGTGGAATTAGAAGCAAGATAGTCAGTCTCAGACTTAGAGTCTAAGTCTGATTACTTAGTTAAACATTCCTCACATTTAGTGTATTTAGGGTAGTTCATAGTCAGGTCTTGTAAATCCAGTTCATATCAATAAAGAGCGCCCCATTTCATCCTAGGATATTTCACGTCATTTTCCTCTTTCATTTTCGTAAGATCGGCGATTCAATCGTCGACAGCTGGCGCCGTCCGTGGGGAAGAAGACGTAAGTTTCCTGAAGAAACTCTTCGCTCAGAAAAACCCTCGCCCAAATTCCTGCAATCGCTCATGCGACTATGCTCGGAGTTTAGAATGAGGAGAATTGGTTCGACTTGGCGGACTACGCCGACCTCGACTTGGAAGGATGCATCCGTGCCATGGAGGAAAATGACATGTCATTCTCCTCTTCCTCCTCCACCAGCTCGCACGTCGCCAACATTAGCGAGGTCGACCGGATGGACGAGGATGCGCCACCACTACTAGTGGCGTAATCAGAGGAATCAGCCATTCCGATCAGCTCGGAATGTCAGGGGACCTCTTCAAGCCCGGTCTTTCCGACCGGCAAAACAGGTGAAGAAATTTCAGCACCACCACTCGAAAATCTCTATACCCTCGATGAAATCATAGCTGAAAGATACTCTCCTACAGCTTCTGGCAATTCCAGGAGTCAACTGACATCTAGTAACGATGCCGATGAAGCCTCCACTGATCGTAGGCCATGTGAGGATGATCATGCTCAGCATACGATCGGCAGTTCGCCGGATCAGGCTGAGGAGACCTCAGGAGGTGCTCATTTCCGACCGCTCTTCATCGTGGAAACTTCCGGCAGAAGCACTGAGAAGCTCTCCATTAGTTACGATGGAAGCTCATCGGAAGATCGGTGCTGGAGGCACAAAGTTAATGCGATCGGAGATAAAAATCAAGATGCCCTGCACGGTCCTACATTCTCTACCATGCCATCACGTGTTGTTAGAGATGATCCGAGCCATCAGGCACCAACTTCCGGAGGCAACGGAGCTGATCGACGTCAATCAATTAACTCGCCTAGCATTGCCCCACCTAGAGTAACTGATAGGACAGAATAAATCCGAAGGTCAGGGGAAGGTCCAGTTCACAGACACCTACGACCAAGATGAACCCCCGAGATCTTCAAGAATCGTACAAAACTTACGACGTGTTCAAGACATGTTAAATAATTCGATCCTATTTTAGCGAAACCTGTGTTTTGTACAGCTCGAGGTCAAGTATCCAAATTCTCCAATGCACCATGCAAATGCATGTAATGCATCGAACAAAGGGTTTCAGGGAGTTAGACTATGACTTCATTCCAACGTTCCTCCCTCAACAGGAGACAACATGGTTATGTTAGGGAACAATCGATACTAAGGCCTCCTCGACGATGCCGACCAAGGAGTTACGAGGGTAGAAGGCTATTCCAGGTAGCCACTCCCTCATCACGTCGAGAAGAACCACCGCTTGGACCTGACGATCTCCGACATCATCTGAATCAAGTAGGCGGTCGAAGGCATCATATCAGTGTCCATGACCGGATTGGCACACCGGAGTTCCAGCGTTCCAATCTTAGGAACCCGTCTCCGACCGATTATAATCCGGCACCTTTCTAGAGAAAGCGCCATGAATCAATCACAGGTTGTCGAGCCTTCTCTGCAGGGCTCCAAGCTGTGCGTTGGCCTAACCGATTTCGACCGGCCAACTTGGACAAGTTCAATGGGACTCAAAACCCATTGGAATTTCTCCAAATATATACCACCGCCATCAGAGCTGCTGGTGGCGATGAGAATGTGATGGCCAACTATCTACCCATCGTGCTCGAAGGGTCTGCCCGATCGTGGTTATTGAACCTACCGGTCGGATCAATCTATATTTGGGAGCAACTCTGTGATCTTCTAATTGCAAACTTTCAGGGTACGTACGACCGCCCTGGGAAGGAGGATGATCTCCACCGAATCCAATAGGGTTCTGATGAGACTTTATGTCAATACATCAAGAGGTTCAGCCAGGTTCGCAATTCTATACCCGAAGTCGCAGAGTCATCCGTTATTCAGACTTTTAAAACAGGTCTGAGAAATCGGCGGCTTACGGAGGATATAGCAATGAACCCTCCCAGAACAACTGTTGAGCTTTTTGACATGGCCGACAAGTATGCCACCGCTAGCGAAGCAATCAAGTGGTGTGAAGCCATTGATCGAAAAGACAAGATTCCTCACCCTACTGAACAAACTAGAGAAAAGAATAAGAAGTCTCTCAAGAAGAAAAAGAACCGCAGACCGACGACAAGGAGGTCCTAGCCATTCCTGATAAATTCATGAAGGGTAAGAAGGACTACGCCGGTCGAGGCAAGACGAAAGCCCCGACCGAGGGGTTCCAGAAAAAACAAGAAGTAGTGTCCACTTCACCAAAGCAGGTGGCATGATCTGCGACTGCCGAGTCCGCAAAAGAAACTGGAGGATTATTATGCAGGTAAAGGACCATTTTCCGCAATACAGAAACTCGGAGAAACGAGCTCCAAAAAGGACAAGGATGGTGACGAAGACATGGAGTACCAGGATCCCCAACACACAGTCAACATGATTTTTGGAGGATCTTCTTCATATGAGTCCAAACGTCATCTGAAGACCATGGAGCGGGAGGTCAACCTCGTCGAATCTCCGACCATTATCATGCAATCAAAGTGGTCGGACACAACAATTTCCTTCAGTAAAGACGACTGTCCCATCCCTTCGACTCGACCAGGTAGGTTCCCTATTGTTGTTGAACCAACTATTAATAATTGTAGGGTTAATCGAGTCTTAGTAGATGGAGGTAGTTCTTTGAATATATTATTTGCGGGAGCTTTAGAAGAAATGCAGGTACCCATGTCAAAGGTGAAACCAGTGAAATATGCTTTTCATGGCATAGTTCCTGGCTCCACCGCTAAACCGATAGGACAAGTATCCCTACCGGTTACGTTCAGAAGGCCTGATAACTTTCGAACAGAAAAAATTTCGTTTGATGTGGTAAACTTTGAATCCGCGTACAACGGAATTCTTGGTCGACCAGAATTAGCAAAGTTCTTGATAGCCACGCATTACGGTTATCAGAGTTTGAAAATGTCGGGGCCAAAGGGAGTCATCACTATTCGGGGAGATTGGAAAATGGCTTACGTGTGTGATCGAAAATCCTTTGAACTGATCGATGAACTTCCAACCAGAGAGGCTAATCCATCTACCATGCAGGCCAAACACTCGAGACCGAATATGACACCCAAGCCCTCCGACCAGACAAAGGAAGTACCACTTGACAAAGGCGCTTCTCCGGACAGCGTCAAGTCGCCACATGGGTCAGGAAATACTGACTCATTTACCCTGGTCGGGGCAAGACTCGACCCTAAATAGGAAGAGTCGCTCGTCTCCTTCCTCCAAGCGAATCAGGACGTATTTGCCTGGCAAGCGTCCGATATGCCTGGAGTCCCTCGGGAGGTGATCGAGCACAGGCTAGCTCTCCAGCCCGACAAAAAACCGATCAAGCAGAAGTTGCGGCGTTTTGCACCCGATCGGAAGGAAGCAATCCAGTCGGAGATTGACAAACTCCTCAAGGCTGGGTTTATTTGTGAAGTCGACCACCCTCAGTGGCTTGCCAATCCTGTAATGGTTAGAAAAAATAATGGGAAATGGCGAATGTGTATCGACTTTACAGACCTTAATAAAGCTTGTCCGAAGGATGATTTTCCCCTTCCACGCATTGACCAACTCGTTGACTCTACCTCTGGGTGTGAGTTACTAAGTTTTCTAGATGCGTATTCAGAGTACCACCAGATTAGTATGTGCAAAGAGGATGAGGAGAAAACTTCCTTCATCACCCCATATGGCACTTACTGTTATGTTAGGATGACATTTGGTCTCAAAAACACTGGTACAACTTTTCAAAAGTTGATGCAAAAAACCTTTAGTCCACAAATAGGTCGGAATCTAGAAGCTTACATTGACGATCTGGTCGTAAAGACCACCAACGCTGGCAATCACATCCCTAACTTACACGAAACTTTCAACAACTTGAGAAGGCATAACCTCAAGTTGAATCCGAAAAAGTGTGTGTTCGGAGTTTCTGCTGGAAAACTGCTCGGTTTCCTAGTCTCGGCTAGAGGTATTGAAGCAAACCTAGTAAAAATAGCGGCCATCGACTAGATGCGTCCTCCGACCACAAAGAAGGAAGTCCAAAAACTAACAGGCTGTATGGCAGCACTAAGTCGTTTCATAGCAAGGTTAGGGGAAAAAGGATTACCTTTCTTTAAACTTCTTTGGAAACATGGGAGTTTCGAGTGGACTAAAGAGGCAAACGATGCCTTTGAAAAACTTAAAAAGTACCTTACGAGTACCCCGGTCTTAGTCTCTCCGAGATTAGGAGAAACATTGCTAATTTACATGGCAAAGAACACCACGCACGAAGAAGGTGTAATTGGTCGAGAAAGGATAACATCCAACGACCAATTTATTACGTAAGTGAAGTCTTACATAGACCAAAGGAAAGATACCCACAGGTACAAAAGTCGCTCTATGGTCTCCTTATGTATTCAAGGAAGCTAAGGCACTACTTTCAGGCCCACAAAGAGGTCGTGCCGACCGGATATCCCCTTGGTCAAGTCCTTGGAAACAGGGAATCAACAAGATGAATAGCAAAATGGGCGGTTGAGCTAGGGGCGTTTGACCACCATTTTATTTCACGAACAGCAATAAAGTCTCAGGCAACAGCAGAATTCATTGCCGAATGGACAAACCCTGAACCCACCCAAGGGCCCGAGTACGAACACCACGAGGAGTGGACAATGTACTTTGACGGTTCCTTGATGTTAAAAGGATCGGGGGCTAGAGTGATCCTGATATCCCCTACTGGCGAACACATCAAGTACGTCATCCAGTTAAATTTTTTTGCCACAAATAATGTGGCAGAATATGAAGGTTTACTGGCAGGACTTCGAGCAGCTCGTTCGCTCGGGATTCGCAGATTACTAGTGAAAGACGATTCTTAACTAGTAGCGAATCAAGTAGGGAAAGAGTATCAATGCTCGAGTACCAAGATGTCATCTTATCTGGCGGAAGTACGAAAACTCGAAAAGCACTTCTTCGGTTTCCAGATCCAACATATTCCTAGAAAGGAAAACTTTCTGGCAGACTAGTTGGCACGGATGGCCTCCACGAGGTCGACCGTCCCGCCCGAAGTTTTTCTCGAGAAACTCGATTCACCCTCGGTAGTCGAGCCTTCTGAGAACATACATGATTCTTTCCATGTCGTACAAACCGATCAAAGGAACATGGATGCTCCACAGGTCGTTGACGGTTGGCGCTGTCACGATCAAGGTAGAGATTGGATGACATCGATCTACAATTATCTTCAGCATGACATAATTCCGGAAGATGATGTAGAGGCTGATCGTATAGCACGAAAAGCCAAATCATACACTCTAATCGAACGTACTTTGTATAAACGAGGATCTCATGGAGTGTTGATGAGATGCATATCTCAAACGGATGGCATTAAGTTGCTGACCGAAATCCATGAAGGAGTCTGTGGAGCACATCATTCCTACAGAACTCTGGTCAGTAAAGCCTTCAGGCAAGGGTATTACTGGCCAACTGCCCTTCATGATGCAAAAGAACTTATGACAAAGTGTGTACAATGTCAGTTTCATAGCAGACAAGTACATTAGCCGGCACAAGCCTTACAAACAATTCCTCTTTCTTGGCCTTACTACCACCTCTTTAGGAGTTATTTAAGGGTGGAGCGCAGAAGACGAAGGGACACGACAGAGAGAACAGAAGAAAAACACAGAAGCCTAAGCGATGGAATTAGAAGCAAGATAGTCAGTCTCAGACATAGAGTCTAAGCTTGATTACTTAGTTAAACATTCCTCACATTCAGTGTATTTAGGGTAGTTCATAGCCAGGTCTTGTAAATCCAGTTCATATCAATAAAGAGCGGCCCCCATTTCATCCCAGGATATTTCAAGTCATTTTCCTCTTTCATTTTCGTAAGATCGGCGATTCGATCGTCGACAGACCTCTCTTGACTAAGTACTTTGGGGGGTGTTAATTAATGAGTCGTTGATGGTTGTTGTAAAGAAAAATGTTTGTTGTTGGTAAAGGAGGGGAGCACCCGCAGTTGCTTAGGCTAGGCCGGTGCATCCTACTCTTCGTATGGGTCCTTAGTGGGAACCCGCAACGGCGGTTCACTAGGTGATAACCCCCATACGTGCGACTCTTAATTAGTACAATCCATTGGAAATGTCTCGTAGGACTTAGCCGTGCCGGCATACCAAAGGTAGTGTGCTTAATCTTGTGGCAAAAAGGTGGTCTGATGAGTGGGTACATTGGTACACCCCTGCAGGGTTCAAACTATTCGAATAGCCTTGTCCTAGGTTATGGACACGCTTGGGGAGGTCTTTCGAGAGTTAGACTGTAACCTTTAATTAAAATTTGATGTGGGTGGTATGAATGGGTAATTCATGCTATTGTTGTGGTGGCTATTGGGTTAGTCACTTTCAGGTTGTTGTTGTCTTTTATCTATTGTTACTCGCTGTTATTTGAACATTAAAAACATATTGCAAAAATTGCTTTAAATGTATTACATTATTGCAAATGAAACTTGCTTTATGCTGAAAATAAACCTACAGCGTTCTCCCTTAATTAAAGCCTGCATGTAGCTATGTATAGGCTGTTACTTGTAAGTCTTGCGAGTATATTTTTGTACTCATTTGCATTGCTTAATTGTTGCAGAGGAGGTCGATCCCCAAGGGATCGACTATCGTGAAATGGATTTCGACTTTGACGACTAGGTTTGTGGCCCGGTCGGTTGCCTTATGGGCTAAAGGCAAATCGTATGGCTTTTGTTGTTGCCATCTTATGGCTTTTGCTTCGCTGTTATTTAGCTCTTTAGCTTGTATTTGTGGCCGGTTGGCCCTTGATGTGATAACTCTATTATGCATGTCTTTTGTTTATTTAAGTTCTTGCTTCGGTTCTATGTTTGTATGGAATTGATACATGATTTTGTAAAAGGGTGTGTGTACATCAATTCTGGGAGGTACACATTTTCCGAGGCACGGGATATTTTGTTTGTGATGCTAGGGTCAACTGGAAGACTAAGCATTACAAGCTAAATACCCTGGAGTCTCACAGTATTGCTCATGTGTGAATGAGGGAAACCCCCTCTTACATGCCCTAGGGGCTTTATTTATAGGGGGCAAGAAGGGACATTTACCTTCTTGCCCTCACAATGTATATAAAGAGAGGGGGCATTTAAGTACATTTCTCTAAATACACCATATGACTTAGCCTACGCATGTATATTATTCTCAACGGCACACCGGTATTCCTGACGACCCAAGGGTGCAGGGCACCCCTTGGTGCCTTGCTACGACAAATGGTATCTGAGCACATACAACATCCAGTCAACATCGTTACGATGTCTTGTCGTGGTCTCAATGACTTGGCAAATAGACGTATTGATCTGCAGTCATTCGTTGAATTCGAAGCGGAGGCCGCACGTTCCTTCGCTCTGAGTCCGAAGCCAAGTCCTTGTCTGAGCCGAAGTCGAAGCGGAGTCACTAGAGCTCTCGGCTTACGAACCATCTACAAAAGTTGTCCCACACGCGACCAGAGCAGAGCCGAGAAAGAAAATAACAAAAAAGTTGTTTAGCATCAAACACGAGGTGAACTCGTTGCTTCAAGACGTCATCCAGCAAATTCGCCTCCTTTTCTTCGAGTACGCGCGAAGTGTACCATAGATCCTGACAAGCATTGCTACGTTCACATAGTATTGTACCAGCAAAACTATGGTTTCTTCCACATGGCGACATTGTGTAACAGCCCAAGTTTTGAATAATTTGAAACTTGTATAAATTTCTTGGATTTCAAAAACTTTTGTTGCATTTTGAGAAATTCCAAAAGATTGACTGGCAATTCAAAAATTAAATTAAAATTTTCCCTCACTACAAGTTGAAATTATAAAAATCTACAAGTCTAATGGTATGCTGAATCTCCTCAAAATTTGAATTTCCAATTCAAATAAAATCCTAAAAATCCAGACTAAAAGTTTAAACTCTTTCTTTCCCTCCCCTCCCCCTCGAGCCAAATTGTAACATCCCAAAATTTGAATGAAGTTCAAATTGTTTTAAGATGTGTAATTTTTAAAACTTTTTAATGCATCTTTTTAACATCCGAATTTATCTTAATTTTATTGGAGATATGGTCAAAGATTGAATTTCGAGGAACCTTTAATGAAGGCCAAACATAGTTTAAGTCGATGAAACCTGAAAACAAATTAAAACTTAAATCTGAATTCAAATCGCCAAACTAAAATCTGCATGGAAGTTGAAATTACAATAAGGAAAATAGAAAGGAAAGTAAAAAACTCGAAAATCAGTGTGGGCCGAAACCAGCCGGTCCAGCACACTTCCCTTCCTCCCGACACCTTCCCTTGTCCCCGGCTCGGCCACCCCGGCTCACTCTTCCTCCTCCCCTACTTGGAGCAACTCCCGACAAACCACGCCACGCCATTGAGCCCCACTGGCGCTGTAGCCGCCCATGCGCGGGTCAACTTCCCTCTTCACGTGCGCCATTTGCTCCCGTCTTATCGTCATCGCTGCAGCCATGCCGTTGCCCACATCATCACCATCCTCACCCGATCACCACCCCAAACAACCCACTCTCTTGCGTGTCACGTCGTCACCCGTCGCCTCGTGCCTGCCCCCATCGCATCGTCACCGTGTGCTCGCATCGCCAGGCACGGCCTCCCCCTGGCCTCCCGCTATTTAAGTTGTGCTCGGCCTCCCCTCCATCTCCTTGTTCCATTCTCTTCCTCCCAGCAGCAACAAGATCCTAGTCCGCTGAAGTCACCTACCATGATCCTCGTGCATGGCAGACCAACTGCCTCGCTCCTAGTCCGCCGCAAATGAGCACATAACTCGGTGCTTCTTGCAGGAGAAGTCACTCTGAGTACACCAAAAGATCATGGATGACACGAGGATGGTTGTTTTTAATCTGTGCATGATGATTACATGCACTTTTCTTACTACTATATGTGATTAAAGTACCTTTCATGTTTGAGAGCAAATACACTGCTCTTGCCAGTGAACCCACCCACACCGTACAGAGGCCCAAAAACACATCCTCACATCATCCGTCGAAATCTCTTCCTTGAGCGATTTTTTGGCTTAAATGGCAGTATTTGGAGGTGGAATAGCACATTTGGCGAACGTTGTTGCGCAATTGCAGAATTGGATCGGAGGGCCATCCGATGGACGAACGAACGGACGACGTAGTGCCATGCCACCCACATCCAAACGTCCCGCGCGTGGACGTGCCATGCGCCAGCACTAGCAGGCCGGTCCGCCCCTCCTGCATGAAGTGAAGCCACGCGGCAGCAACACCAGAAGGCTGTCCGCTCCTCCCGTGTGCGGTCGAGCCACACGGGAAGCCAGCAGGCTGGGTCTATCCAACTGCCGTTCGGACAGCCATCCCTGCTCGGGTCCCCGCGTGCGTTTGGCCGAAAGCAAGGAAGTGACCAAGAATCGAATCTCCCTTTATTACTTTTCTTTTCAATCACCCGTGCAAATTGAATCCTCCCATCATTAGCGACGCGTGTTTTCCACTCACTCGCGCTATAAATTTTGAGGAAGTGAGACTCTTCGTTCACACTCTTCCTCTATCGCTTTCATTTTCGCCGTCTCGGTCGGTTTCATTTTCGCAGACGGTTAAAGATTGTTAAGTGCCATCATTAGCGGCAGTATTAGCAGGTAAATTTTTTTCTCATATGAATTATCTTTGTTAAATGTGTAGTTAATTAGTTGTAGTCACTTAGGTGTAATTAATATAGTCCTTATAGTTTAAGCATTATTATATTTCTGTTATTTAGTTAGCTGCGATAAATTAGCCCATAATGAACTAGTCATTGTTATATCAATCGTATGTATTTTAATCAGTTAGTTAATTACTCGTAATAAATTAGTTGCAATTAATCGGTTGTAGTTAATTAGTCATACTTTAGTAGCCACAATTAATTTAATCATAGTTAGTCGGTCGTAAATAATTTAGTTGATTTATGAAGTTGTAACTTTTTTCCAAATTCATTTGCCGTAGTTAATTATTCTGAATTAATTAGGAGGTTAGAAATACACGTATTAATTTGGTCATAGCTAATTTAATCCTACTAATTAGTCGTACTTAATTAGTCCTAATGAATTTTTCTCGTAGTTAATTAGTGTAGATTTATTTTGTTTTCTGTGCTTAGTTGTAATTTTTAATTTGTAGTAATTCATTGTCATTATTGACTTATTCACTACTAATCCATGTGTTCCCTCTCTTGCAAGCTATGCCTCTGTCGGAGCTACTAGAACCCTTTTACGACGAGCATCACCGGTGTCATGTGTGGATCGCCGGGGACGGGGATGGCCCTCTACCCCTGGTGCTTCGGTCTTAGAGGCATTATTGGGGGCTCGATGATCGCTACATCCCAATTCTTCAGGACACGGGCTTGTTGTCCTTTGCCAAGCTGCTCTCAGTCGAACGGTACTTCACCCTGGATGGCAGTTTGATGTTGGCCCTTGTCGATAAGTGGAGACCAAAGACTCACACATTCCACTTTCGGTGGGGAAAGATGACGATCACTCTCCAAGATGTCGCATTCTTGATCAAACTCCCAATCAGGGGTGAGCCAGTCTTTCCCGGTCGCCCGCTGATGGACTAGAAGGACTAGTTGTGGCATCGCTTTGGCATACCTCTTCCAGACAGCGCCTGTGGTGTCACTCGGACCTGGCTGGGGAACTTCAGCGAATGCCTGCTGAATACACATGACGATGTTGTTAGGACGCACCTCATCGCGTACCTTCTCCATCTCTTCGGCTGGGCCATGTTTCCCACTACACAGGGCAATTAGGTGTACCCCAGCTTTGTCCGCATCGCTGAGTCCTTGGCCGATGCAGAGGTTGTGGCCATGCCTCAGTATAGTTGGAGGTCAGCCATCCTCTATGCCATATGCAGGGGGCTGTGTGATGCTTCGCAGCGCCACACCGGTGTGAGACCGAACATTGCCGTGTGCTACGTGCTCCTATAGCTGTGGAGTTGGGAGTACTTCCCTGTTGGGCGGCCTACCTTCGCGAGAGCAGTGCACCCCTACCCCGGGTTGCACGACCTGATCGATGGACTATGGGCTACCAGTGGACTGCCGCCAAGCTATGCTGGGCCAAGGACAGACTGGCGAGGTGTTACTTGTTATTCCACAATGAGTTCGAGTCGTTGCACGACAACCACATCATATGGACTCCGTGGACCCTCGAGTTCGTGCACACAGTAGCGCCGCACGGACTGTCATGCGTGCAGGACGCATTACTATGGGCGATGACCTGCCACCTAGTGTTCACCCACATGGGGGAGCCTTACGCGCCACAGCGCGTAATGCATCAATTTGATTTGAACCAGGTGGTGCCCCCTCCCGACGTCAGGATGCTGCAGCGAGCCGTCCACTTGTGAGTCCAACTCCATCCGACAATATTGTTTGCATTTTATACCCCGTTCCATGTTCTGACACGAATCACTCTCGAATGCAGGCAATCTAGGGCAGGCTGACACGCTGAGGACTGGCAAGCAGTCCAGCACGAGTGGATTACGGCCTTGTCGGTGTTTTAGAACCAAACTTACGTAAAGATTGTTTGATTCGGGGGGTCTCCTAGAATGGAATCACGCAGAGAGATTGACACAGGGATTTTTATACAGGTTCAGGCCTTCTCCGGAGAGAATAACAACCCTACTCCTGTGTGTGTATGGTATTGAGTGTATTCTGAACAATCAGAGGAAAAACTAAGACTATTACAGATAGTACTGGTATTCCTGATGGCCCGATTGATCCCCCTTTCCTTCTGTGATTGCCGCCTTTATATAGTACATGAAGGAGCGGCAGTTTCTCCAAGTGAAGCGGCGCCTCATCACATCTCAGAACAGACGACGTTGGTAGTAATCACCGCGATAACTCCTCCACGTCGCCTAACAGCAATATACCAGAGATGATGGAGCATTACGTGCTATTACTTCGCAGAGTAACAGCGTATGATGACTGTTTGAATCCCTTAATCAATTGGGCCCACTTGTCTCTAGGTTTAATTGATCATAAGGTGGCCATAGCTGACCTAGTCATAGAAGAACTTACGACCATGAGGTAGTCGTAGCAAGACTTACGACTATTGGGGTAGTCGTAGCATAACTTACGACTATGGGGGTGGTCGAGAAGAACTTACGACCACCCAAAGAGGCTCTTCCCTTATAACATTAAGGGTATACTCAGGACCATATGACGCCATATTTACCTCGTAATAAGAATTATAGATAAAAGATAAAATGAGGATTATTATATCCTCGCCATCTAGCCCCCACTTCAAGTGAAAGCAACTTACTTGGTAAAGGGGTTATAGATGGTCTTACGACCACGAGAGGGTCGAGAAAGATAGTCGAAGGAAAAACTCTTCGTCATTAGTATACTACTTTGACCATAAATATGCTTGGTCAAGGAAATTGCTTACGGCTATCAAATAGTCGTAGAACATTTCTACGATCACAAGGTGATCGCAGCATGGTGATCGGAAGAAAAACCTTTCCGATTAACATTTCCTTTGGTTAAAAAGAATCTAACCAAGGAAGTAATTTCGCTTGAGGTGTAAAAGCAAACCTGATTTTCTCAAAGCGGACACGTTAGAATTTTAAACGAGCGGCCGTTAGCTTCGTCTGCTGAAGCGGTTCCCGATACGGTGGCGAATACCACCCCTCCGGCCCGAGGCACGCGGTTATAAATACTTACCGGGGGTAAGACTTAGGGTTCACACTTTTTCTCAAATTATCCCACTGTTCATCAAGTTCTTGTCTTCTCCGCCACCAACTCAATCAAGAATCTCCCCCTTCTGAGAGAAATGGCCGGGAGGGTTTCCGAGTGGGCCGAGTCGGAGATGGATACGGCGAAGATGGAAGCCCTTGTCAATTGGGAAGATTCGAGAGAGTTCTCGTGGAGTGGTTCCCATGTAACAAGCAAAGAATGGCCGTCGGGGAGGATGGACAAATTCCGCCTTCTAGGCGCATTGTGAGTGTGGTCTCGATTGCCCGCTCACCCCTTTCTTACACTTATACTCGAGCATTTTGGGGTGGAATTGGTGAACCTTGGTCCTAATTCCATCACAATGCCGAGCGATTTGTATATCTGTGTGAGGCGACACGGGAATTCCAAATGATCTTGAGCTTTTTCAAGATTTCTACTAATGGCTCGCTAACTGGGATATTTGGAAGTTGTGGTCTCAAGCTCTATGACGGAAGTCGAAGGAGTATATTCAGATGTTCACTCGGTCCTCATGGCGTTAGGAGGAAGAGGTGGTTTTACCGAAAGTCACCTCAAAGTGCCTTACCTTTCGGGAAGGTCTGCAAAAGAAATCTTCATGGATTCGACTCCCAAGATATCGGTAATTGCCCCTATATTCAAGCTATTAAGGATTTGAAAGAAGGGCGTTGATTGGATGGCATGTGGTGAAGGATTTCATCACACGCCGAATTAGCCCTTTGAAGAAACGAGTACCTCCTATGTGGAAGTATACGGGCCAAAAGACCCACCGGGGACTACGATGAGGGTAAGTAGTTTTTCGACTTAACTCTTAGTTTGGTCTTCTTGATTTATCC
The DNA here is from genome assembly GCA_036346405.1 of Phyllostachys edulis. NCBI lineage: Eukaryota > Viridiplantae > Streptophyta > Magnoliopsida > Poales > Poaceae > Phyllostachys > Phyllostachys edulis. The sequence continues at coordinate 866,051 of CM070567.1, forward strand.
AATCGAGTATCTTTATCTGTTTTATACTGAGATCTTTCACAAGCAGAGATTGACGCTCGAGTCAAACTCGCTTGTGAGAAGCCCCGCCACCCTAATGGCGGTTCTCAAATCCTTGCGGTTTTGTCCGCAGAGGAAAAGGTTAAGCGCCTAAAGGTAATCAAAAGCTGATTTTATCCTTAGGACTTTATAGTCGAGAAAGAACTTACGACTAGGTAGTGATCGAGAAAATCTTACGATCGTGACATGTCGAGAAAAGCTTACGACTAGGTAATCGGTCGAGAAAAACTTATGATGGTAATTGATTCTTCTTCTTCGCATTTTTTCTTCGTAAAGTAGGCATAGAAAACCGCCGACGCATTTAAGAGGTCGAACTGATGACCATTGGAGCAGGGGCGACAGTGGACAAGGACTCAGCTCCCCCAAGTAAAAAGCGTCGTCTTTCAAGAGTCGTCGACAAGGGAGGATCAAGCTCAAGTCCCCTCGTTTCAACCAGGTCCTTGTTAAGGTCTCATGCACGATAGTCGCAGCAGAAATCAAGTCAAGCAATCAAGTCGAGGAGGATGAAGAACCTCTTATACGCAAGATCCGTAAGACCAAGGACATGACCACAACAGTAGCCGAGACTGAAGCAGCTGCAGCTGAGGAGGCCGTGGAGGTTGAAGAACCTCTTAGGCGCAAAGCCCACAAGGCTAAGGTACCTTTTTATTATGACAAGAAAGCTTTCACAGTTTCTGCCACTTCTAGTTTTGTCAAGCAACTAGAAAAAGAGAACCGAAGGAGTTTATGTCTTTGTGAAGGACAACGTTGATCCAAATTCCCTATTGTTGAGGGTAGCGCTGCTCTTGGAGTGGTCGAGACCGATCTCGGCCCTCCGGAAAGTCAGGAGACCAGAGAGATGGTCCCTGTTCAAGATCCACGACCAGACGTGGTCGTGGCCGAGCCTATTCTCCAACTTGAGCTACAATCAGACGTGGTCGTAGCAAAGAAGTCGAAGAACTCTTCCATCGAGAAGATGGCTTCAAAGTTTCTGATCAAGTCCAGGATGCAGAGGTATGTGAAACAAGCTAAAGTGTAAGAACATCATTTACCTTTTGCTTTCCACAATTTGACTTGCTATCCTCTTGTTTATTTTAGCTCGACTCCTTCAGCCCCCATAGTGGTTTCTATCGAAAAGCCCATTGCAGCCTCTCCAGCGATTGGAGAGATGACAACAGAGATGGTCGAAGGATCATCCACAGCTCGGGTTGTGGAAGAAGTCGTGGCTCCTGAAGCGGTTGTTTCGACCGCTGAAGTTGTAGCTATGGCCACTGAGGCAGCGGCCATAGTTACTGAGGTGGCGTCTACAACTACTGAGGTAGCCGCCATGACCACTGATGTGACCGTGGGACCAGCAGAGGTAGTCGCAGAAGCCTCTGCCCAAGGTGGTGATGTGCCAGACCACCGTGCGGGGAAGGAAATTATTACAAACCTCCTTCCTGGTACCCAAAGGGAAATTACAATTTCGAGAATCTAAGATGAGGAATACTTCAACTTCGCTCGATTTCTTTGGCCCCGCCCATAGTGGGGTCTTCGCTTAGATTCATAACCGAGTCCCCCATCCCAAAGACATTCCCAATAGAGGGAACACTTTTGATAATGAGCGCCTTGAGAAGGTTTGGTGGGACCAAGTTGAGAGAGTGGACGAGCTGAAGCACCCAGAGCTGGTTTACTCGATATTTGCTCGATCAACCATGAGTGTAAGTATTTGATGATACTTATACATACAGGTATAATCTTCTCTTGTTTCTCACCGTCTTTTCTTTTGCAGAAAGCCATAGAGCAAATCGCTGTTGTCGGTGAATATCATCGACAACTTCTAGAGTCATGACAGAAAGAGGAACTCGCAAACAAGCGAGAGAGGTGGTAAGTTACTATTTTTCATAGTCGTTTTCGATTTGACTACTTATATAGTGCTTACGTGGTTTGTCGTGGAAAAACTCATGACTATATGCTAGTCGTAAAAGACTTACGATCAAGGTTTAGTCGAGGAGAACTTACGACTAGATCCATAGTCGAGAAGAACTTATAATCTGGATCAATGGTTGTAGGAGAGCTTACAACCAATTTAATAATGTTCATGTCCACTTTTAACCTTTACAAGTTAAAAGCGGCGAAAAGACTCTAGCCGACTCGCCGATTATCAAAAAGAGGAGTCGAGAGTTACAGGAGAAAGTAGAATTTCTCCGAGGAAGCTTAAAGAAGCTAACTCTGCAACCGAAAAGGTGCAGGAAAGGATAAACAGTAAGTGCTTAACATAAGACTGCTTATGTTTTCGATCTTTGCTCGATCACTTCTTTTAAGAAAAAGAAGATGATATAAGAAAGCTCCGAATGAAGTCCAAAATAAAACTTTGGTCATTCACGAGACTTCTCGATCTCGAGAGAGAAAATGAAGAAATTACGAGACTAAAGTCCCAAAGATCGTAAACAATTCTTTACTCGCAATCTTTCTGAGTTCTTCCCATATTCTCACTCTCATTTCTTTTCTAGAAATGGAACTCGAATAGGAAGGCTCGAAAATGAGCTTAGGATAAAACCGTGATTTATATCGAGACCGTCTCAGATACAAAGAAAATGCGAGGAGATTAGATCATGGGAGAAGAAGCATGCCGAGACCGTTGCCTCCCATGATGAAGAAATCAAGAAATTGATTCTCGACTAGCGGTAAGGAAATATTTTACCTGTAATTATTTTTGTTTTCTTTTCCTCTAGAAGTTTATTTTTACTTGACCGGTCTTATTCTTTTCAGAGCAAGCGGTCGAAAACAAACAACTCTGCGAGGCTTCGACTCGTACCCAACAGGAGATAGAGACAATGAAGATTAATCTTCAAAGCGATGTCACGCTCTGAACAATGTACTTAGTGAGCTTCATCTCGAGGAAAAGCTCCTCAAGATGATACGATGGTCGCTCACATAAGTACAATTGGGGAACAAGTCGGGACTTTGCAAGAACCGATGACCACCAAAAGTTGAATCGATAAAGGAGGCGAAGTTGCGATAAGTTATGCATTGGCCAAACTTAAAGCTCGTGACCCCAACCTTAATGTTCAACCAATCGAAGCCGACTTCGATCGCCTCAAGCGAAGCAAGTCGTCGATTGAAGAAATGCTGTCGTTGGTAGGAAGGTTTGGAGGAGATGCGATGGGCTCTTCTTCTTGAGTAGTTTGTAACAAACCCGAAAAACAATCTTTTGTTGATGTATTATATAATCCATCTTGTTTCTCGCAAATCATCTTGTCGAGTAGTTAGTAACTCTAAAGATAATTAACTAAATGAAAGACTAAGAATTGAAGTCAAATTAATAACTTTATCCTAGCCCCGACTATTTGCTTAGTTTGTTTAGGCTAACTAAATAAATAGTGTTAAAAAGGGTTTCAAAGCAGAGAGGTTTGTTTAACTTGTTGTTTTTTATCACAACCGCCATGCAATCGGGTCGAAAAAGTGGAAACGAATCGACACTAGGAAGTTCCTTCTAGTGGGCGTGACCACGCAGAGAGGAAAGTCTTCGACTAGGTGATGTTACCATCTCCGACTAGATTATTTAAGTCGAGAAAAAGAACTTGAGTTAAACAAACATCCAGAGGACTTCAAAAATTCATTCGCCCTTCTTTGGAGGACTCGATAAGTCTCGTCCCGATAGCAAGAGTAGGAAATCGAACGATGCTAGGAAGTTCCTTCTAGTGGGCGAGGACCACGCAGAGAGGAGAGACTTCGACTAGATGTGTTTCTTCCTCCGACTTAGTTGAGATTTAATCGAATGCACCAAAGGCGGTGAATAAATCTAAAAAGTGCACTTTGCTTAGAATATTTTTCAAAAGAATCAAGAAATAATCTAAGGTGAAAGGAGTAAGCTTTCAAAAATATTTCGACTAAATAGAACCCGAGCTCTTTGTGTTGGCGGCAAAAGTGAGTAACGAGTTAATACTAGGAAGCTCCTTCTAGTGGGTAGGACCACATGCAGAAAGGAGAGGCTTCGACTATGTGATGTTATCGCCTTTTCACCAAAGGTAAAGGAAGCGGGTGTTTAGAATATAGTCGAAAGATTATGAAAGCACTACTCAAAAGTAAGACAATAGAGGTAGAGAGAACCTGATTCTTTATTGTCTGAATGATTGGTTACACATAAAACTTGCGTAACTAGTCGATGTTCCAAGAATTCAAGAGAACCTGGCCGTCTTCCATTGCCAATCGTACCGACCCTGGACAAGTAACTTCGACCACTGTGTAAGGACCTTCCCACTTGGGAGAAAGTTTGTTCCGATTAGACTTGGATTGGCAGAGTCTCAATACCAAGTCACCTACAGCGAGGCTGCGAGGTTGGACCTTACGATCGTAGTATCTTCGAAGGGCTTGTTGATAGACTGCTGAACGAATTAGGGCCTGGTTTCTCCTTTCGTCAAGTAGAATAATATCATCTGCTCGAAGTTGTTCTTGGTTGGAGTCTGTGAAAGTTTCAACTCGTGTTGATCAGATCTTTAGTTAGGAGGAAGCATGACTTCAGCTCAAGACTAGAAAGAATGGTGTTTCACTGTGAGCCGACTAGTAGTCGCATTTAATAGCCCATAATCTGAGGGTAGCTCTTGTACCCAAGCCCCGAGCGCTTGATGAGCTGGTCAAGACTCGAGTCTTAATTCCTCTCATTATTTGGTCGCTTGGACGTTCGACGCCCCATTACTTTGGGGATGGGCTCATGTAGCATAACACAACTTGGTACCCAACTCGTCGCATAAAATTCCTGAAATTTTGCGCCAAAATTGCTTACCATTATCTGTAATTATTCGACTCGGTACTCCAAATCGAGTAATTACGCATCTCATCATAAACCGCTTTGCCGCTTCGTTGTTATCGATCCACGAGTTCGCTTCGATCCATTTTGTGAACGATCAATAGCCACAAAAGGAACTCAAACCTCCTGAGCTTTGGGGAACGGTCCTAGGATATCGAGACCCTGTGTCGCAAAAGGCCAAGATAGAGGTATTGTTTGTAATGCTCGATTTGGTTGGTGTATCCGCCGCTATGAAACTTGCATCGACACACCTTTTAACCAACTCTTTAGCATCGTAAAGGGTTGTTGGCAAGAAAACCTTGTCGAAAGGCCTTCATCGACCAGCCGCTCAGAGGAAGCATGATTTCCACAGATGCCTTCATGTATGTCATGAAGAAGTGTTAATCCTCGCTCATGAATGCATCGCATGAGCACCCCTTGAGTACCTCGCTTATAAAGGACTCCTTCCACCAAAGTATACATTTTGGCTTTTCGGGATAAGCGATCCGCTTCGAGATCGTCTTCGTATAGAACCCTTCAAGATATGCATAGATGGGTGTCATCCATGTATCCTCGTATTCTAGAGAGGTTTGTCTCAATAGGAGGTGTTTCGGTTCGTCGACCGAGACGGCTTCGAGTTGTTCCAAGAAGACTCCTTTTGGTACTTCAGATCGGAAGAAGCTATTCGAGCAAGTCGGGTCTCATGAGGAAATTATCCTTTCGAGGGATGAATTGTGCCTCAAACCTAAAAAGTGCTTTTCTAGCTTACGACTTCCGATAAGTATCGAGACATTGTCGGATTAGAGCACCGGTACTTTTTTCCGACTTGATTCACGACTAGTTGAGAGTCTCCTCTCACAAGTAGTCGGCGAATCGAGAGCGCCACATTGCTTTCGATGCCGCCTAGCAAACCTTCAGATTCTCGCCACGTTGTTAGTGGCGAAAGTTTAATTGTATGGCATACTTTAAGGTCTCTCGGTAGGAGATACCAGACTACCCAACCCGAGCCACTTAAAGTAAGTGACCCGTCAAAGTACATCGCCCATCGGTCGTGGGAATCAGATCGGGATCCTGAATGTGTTCAGATTTGTCCATTCGGCGACAAAGTCTGCCAAGATCTGGGATTTAACGGCCGTTCGGGACACGAAATGGATGTCGAACTCCCCAAGTTTGACTGACTATTTTGCCATGCGTCCCGCTATTTCCCTATTATGGAGGATCGCTCCTAAGGGAAACTCAGACGGCACAGCTAGTTTGTGCGCCTGAAAATAATGCCGCAGTTTCCTCGAAGACATGAGGAGGGCATATAGAAGCTTTTGGACCTGAGGGTAACGCTCCTTAGGCCCGTGTAAAACTTCACTCACGTAGTAAAATGGTCGTTGTACGTTTTCACGTTCTACGACCAGTACTGCGCTTACTGCCTGTGGCGTGGCAGCTAGGTAAATTAAGAGTGTTTCTTCTGACCTCGGAGAGACCAAAATAGGAGCACTCGTAAGGTACCTCTTGACATCCTCAAAGGCAGCGTTCGCCTCTTTCGACCACTCAAAACCTTCATGTTTCCTTAGAAGTTTAAAGAAAGGTAGTCCCTTTTCTCCCAGTCGTGCGATGAAACGACTTAAAGCCGCCATGCACCCTGTGAGTTTCTGAACTTCTTTCCTTGTGGTTGGAGGGCGCATTTGGAGAATGGCCTTGATCTTTTCGGGATTTGCTTCGATTCCTCGTATAGATACTAGGAATCCAAGCAATTTTCCTGAAGAGATTCCGAACATACACTTCTCAGATTGAGTTTTAAGCGATGTTTTCTGAGATTGTCGAATGTTTCTTGTAGGTCAGTAATATGATTAAGCCTCTTGATGCTTTTAACAACTAGATCATCAACATAGGCCTCTAGATTTCGCCTAATTGAGATGAAAAAGTTGCTTGCATCAAGCGTTGAAAAGAAGCGCCGCATTTTTAGACCAAATGGCATTTTGATATAGCAAAATATACCAAATGGTGTAATAAATGCGGTCTTTTCTTCATCGTCTAGACACATATTGATCTGGTGGTATCCAGAATATGCATCTAAAAAACTTAACATTTCACAACCTGCAGTAGAATCAACCAACCGATCGACACGAGGTAAAGGAAAATCGTCTTTTGGACAAGCTTTATTAAGATCAATAAAGTCTAACATACGCCATTTGCCGTTTGACTTTCTAACCATTACAGATTAGCCAACCACTCGGGTGGTTGACCTCTTATAAAGCCCGCTTTGAGTAGCTTATCCAATTCGATTTAATAGCATCTCGTCGATCGGGGAAAATCTCCGTAATTTTTGTTTTACTGGTACTTTGTCGGTAGTAAAGCTAGCTCGTGCTCGATCACCTCCCCGGGACTCGGGCATGTCGGATGCTTGCCACGCAAAGACATCTGCGATTAGCTCTCGGAGGAAGGCGATGAGGCGTCTTCCTATTTGGGGTCGGAAGTATCCCGATGCTGAGCGATCTCGAGGGCTCCCTTGCATCCAGAGGAATCTCTTTGACTTTGTCGTTCGGCTTTGGTGCAGCTTTAGGCTTCGACTTGCTAGTCGAAGGCTGACTTTCTTCTCGAGTTGGTATTTGTCCAACCATCTCGAGGATCGTGATCGCGGTATGCGCCATCTTCTTGTCACAATGGATTGTGATTACTCCTTTGGGACTCGCATCTTAATACATTGATATCCATAATGAGTAGCCATTAGGAATTTTGCCAAAGTTGGTCGTCCGAGTATGGCGTTATATGCCGATCAAATCGACCACATCAAAGGAGATTTTCTCGTCTGAAATTACTTGGTGAACCAAATGTTAAAGGAAGAGAAACTTGGCCAATTGGTTTAGCCGAAGATCCGATGACGATTCCATGGAAAGAGTATCGCATCGGTCTTACCTTGGTCCCGGTACTTGCATGTCATCAAGGCACTCGTAAACAAAATGTTTAACGAGCTGCCACCATCAACCAAAACTCGATTGACCCGACAATTGTTGATGGTGGGTTCGACCACGATTGGGTATCGACCGTCGAGTCGAAGAATCGGCATCACCCTTCTCGAAAGAGATGGTGACTTCCACCACTTCGTAATTTATTGACAAGAGGAGGATCTATAGAGTTTACCTCACGCTAATGACCTTGAGTCGTCGCTTTGATCCATATGCCGATGATCCCCGTATATGTGTTCGACGATGTGTTGCGGATCCCGGGCAAGCATCTCCTCCTCGTCATCCGATGACTTATGACCACTCGCTTGCCCTACCCGCCGAGAGTGGGAAGTGGTCCTTGTCGCTGTAGTAGTCTTCAAGCTTTCGTTGGAAGACCTTAGCTATGAAGGCCATGTCCTTCCTTTTTATGGAAAGGACACCACCTAGGCTTATCATTTTTCCGATCGGGCGCTTACCTTTGCCTCGGTCGAGTGCGGCTTTGAGGTGCGTGGCTCTTTATCATTCCTGACCAAAACTTCCTTGGAACCGCTGGCTTGGAGTTTTTGACCATTCGCCTTGTTCTTGGACTTTTTTGCTTTTTATCTTTCTTCTTACTAATGTCGCCTGGCTCTCGAGAGGTATTGTCTTCTCGATCTATCGTGTTATTCCACTCGACCGCCTCAGAAGCAGTTGCATATCGATCAGCCATCTCAAAGAGTTCAGCGACAGAAGTAGGAGGATTCAAAGCAATGTCTTATGTTATCCTTCTACTGCGGACTCCTTGCTTGAAAGCCCTGATAACAGATGAATCAGAAACTTCCGGAATTGAGTTACGAACCTAACTAAAACGCTTGATGAATTGGCGCAAGGTCTCATTGTTGTTCTGTCTCATCCGGTGCAAGTCATCCTCCTTTCCGGGACGATTGTAAGTGCCTTGGAAATTTGCCAGTAGAAGGTCGCAGAGGTGTTGCCAAAAGTAAATCGACTCGAGTGGTTGGTTCAATAACCACGATCGAGCGATCCTTCGAGCACGCTTGAAGGTAATTTGCCATCACATGCTCTCTCCTCCCGCCGCTTTCGGACAAATTGTGGTATAGATCTGAAGGAATTCGATGGAATTTTGGGAACCATCAAACTTCTCCATGTTCACCGGTCGAAATCGAGGTGGCGGTGAGCGGCTCGAGATCAAAGCGAGAATGCCCGACATCCAGTAATGACTTCTTGACGCCTCCTTTGCAGGAAAGAAGGGTTTATATCATCAGGTGGTCGTACTCGACGATACCCAGTAATAGGTTGACCAGACCTACGATAGATCTCAGTCCTACGAGGGGAATACTCCTCATAGTTCATCTGCTGCTGCAGATTCTCATGTCGGAATTGTGAGTGATCACCTCTCCGAGGAGTTTGCTGATCATCAATCGTTCGAAAGATATTTCTCCGAGTAGGAGATCGATCGCGACTTCATGTTGCGCCGATTCCTCCGTGGTGATATGTTCGATCGACCGTAGTGAAGAAGTCGTATTGTTATGACTTCCTGAGTGATGTCGGCGAGGTGCTTCCAGCCTTGCCATCGTGTTCCGAAGCCTTTGTGCGATCTCCTCAACGAAGAGGTCGTAACTTGGCGCTCGGGCTAGCTCTTGAGTTGGATTCTCGAGCAAGTCATTGATGTACTGGAGTTCTCGAGCTTCCTCTGATTGATATTGAATATGCCTGTGCAAATTCTTCGGGCTTCAATTTTCTTCGTCAGGCAAACCTCAAGAGCTTCCATGTCGGACTCTTGAGACCGCCTCAATGAAGTGCGAGAATGTCGAGGATTTCCTTGCGCTCATGAAGGTGTTGGTCGTGTCCGTCGCTGGTGGTGTCCTTGCCATTGCCACGAGGGGTGTAGTGTGTGATCTTCGGGAGAGTCTCCTCGGTCTCTAGGAGAGTGACCTTGATCCGAGGAAGGACGAAGACCTCCGCTGATGATTCTCACTTGCACTCGAGGCCTCCCCGCTTGAGGATTCGTCGAGAGACACCATCTGGCGACTTGGAGTAACCCCCTCCAGGTAGGGGAAGTCCGGGTTATAACCGTCTCCGTCGGCAGATGTGATCTGCGGAGAGATGGTCGAATTTGCAGGAAAAGCATGCTTGATCCCGCTGTCTCTGATGTCATCCGGAGAGAGATGATCACCAGATGCTGGTGAAGTCTCGGAATTGTGGCTTCCAGAGCTTGCCTTACCAAGTCGGACCGCCTCAAGGGGATTCGGACACTTCGAGGAAAAACTCTCGTTGTGTTGTGAGTCCACCTGGGTGTGGTCCTGGTCAGATTGACCCTTGTCCTTTGAGAGGGTAGATCCCTCTCTCGGACGTACTGTTGTGGGGGATAAGGATCCCTCCTCAACTCCACCAATGACACTCCTCTCTGGATCTGTGGGAAGATCACCGGAGGCAACAAGACCATCGGATGAGTCATCACTGCTCAGAATCGAAACCGCATCCATGTCGACGTCACAGACCGCCAAGTCGAACCGGTTCTCCTCGCTCCATTCTCCGCCATGAGTGCATGAGATTTGGAAAACAGAGAGAATGTTGACAAGAGATTACCGAAGATCCCCACGGTCGGCGTCAACTGTCGGTGTTTTAGAACCGAACTTACGTAAAGATTGTTTGATTCGGGGTCTCCTAGAATGGAATCACGCAGAGATTGACACGGGATTTTTATCTGAGTTCAGCCTTCTCCGGAGAGAATAACAACCCTACTCTCGTGTGTGTATGGTATTGAGTGTATTCTCAACAATCGGGGAAAAACTAAGACTATTACAGATAGTATGGTATTCTGATGGCCCGATTGATCCCCTTTCCTTCTCGATTGCGCCTTTATATAGTACATGAAGGCGGCGGTAGCTCCAAGTGAAGCGGCGCCCATCACATCTTGTAACGGACGACGTTGGTAGTAATCACCGCGTAATTCCTCCTCCGCCGCCTAACAAAGAATATACCGTAGATAATGGAGCATTACGCTATTACTTCGCAGAGTAACAACAGATGATGATATTTGAATCCCTTAATCAATTGTGCCCACTTGTGCAGAGGTTTAATTGATCATAAGGTGGTCGTAGCTGACCTAGTGGTAGAAGAACTTACAACCATGAGGTAGTCGTAGCAAGACTTACGACTATTGGGGTAGTCGTAGCATAACTTACGACTATGGGGGTGGTCGTAGAAGAACTTACGACCACCCAAAGAGGCTCTTCCCTTATAACATTAAGGGGTATACTCGGGGACCATATGACGTCATATTTACCTGTAATAAGAATTATAGATAAAAGATAAAATGAGGATTATTATATCCTCGTCAGGCCTGGACAGAGACAACGCACGCCGAGGTCGTGCAGGAGCAGAGACCCTATGACGTACGGACGTACCGCCAGTACATGGAGTGGTACGTACTTGTGTCGCACTCCGGACTGACTCATACCCATCACTCGTTTGATCATCACAGCACCTCGTAGCGTGACGACACCGTAAGAACTAACATTCTTTGCTTGATTCACTGATGATATTTGAAATGTTCGTTACTGAACATGTGTTCTCTTTCATTTCAGTACGAGCAGCTGCAGCAGATCGTAAGCGCATCAGAGACCGCCATCCACAGCCCGCACACTGTACCAGGGCTTCTGAACATGTTGAAGTACATCTTCGCGCAAGGGAAGAATGCACTAAAGAACATGACTTGCGGTCATTCGAGGGATGGCGTCCTGCATGTTGGGCACCAGGTGGGGGGTTCGTGCTCACCTGCTAGGTCATCACGACTGAGTGGCACCGGCGAGTGTCGTAGCCCTCCCCGTCGGTCATCCCCGGGCCAAATCGGCGGGGAGGTAAGTCATATACAAATCTAGGATCTGTTTTTTGGCTATGCCTTACTTTCCGCTAACATCATGTCGTTCTCCCGCCGCAGGTCCGTCGGGATGCATCACTTCTTCCGTCAACACCCTGTACACAGACTGGCGCTCCACCTCAATCATCTGCACTGCACATCCGAGAGGTATGAGATTCTTAGTTTACATCTAGAGTATTTATTTTGACTAACATCATTCTGTCTTGCAGCCTTCAGTTGACCGTCGGGGTGACTGCGATCCATCCACTGGGGATGATACGGGCCTCCCAACTCCTGCGATGGAGCAGTACACGGGGTTTGGAGCGTATGCGGGGTTTGGACCGTATGCAGTGCAGAGCTCCTCTGGGGTTGTTGGCACACCGTACAATCAAGGCCAGAGCTCGTCCGCACAACCGGAGTTGTAGACAGCGTACCTTGGGGGCAGACAATTCAAGGATGAATTTGCAGAGTCTCTTGTTCGTGGCATGATTGCAGGTGGCCCCCAGTTCGGCATACCACAAAGAGACAACATCGACAACAGACCGACTCAACAGTCTTGGTGCACCTCCAAGACTCAACGGTCTCCACACACCCTTCGATCCGATACGCACTCTCCGAACCGGCTGACGTATCCCACAGGACATGCTCGGCGCAAAACCCGGACACGCACGGGGATGCAGCCGCAGCCGTAGCGAGAAGAGAGTAGTGGCAGTGGCTCATACGAGTAGTTGGAGTAATGGGTGGGAGTATTGTATCCTGTGGAAATAATTTGGACTGCAATTAATCAGCTTAACGTATGTACTGTAATTAATCTGACTGCAATTAATTTGTACTGTAATAATTTGTAGATGATGCAATAATTTGATAATAATTTGTAGATGACGCGATAACTAGAATTTGTTGGGCGAACAGTGCACGTCCGCACGGGAGACGAGCGACCGATGCACGTCCGCGCACGGGACGTTCGGACCCGGGCTGCACAGTCCTGTCCGCGCGCGGGGCGTTCGGACCCGCTCGTCTGCTCACGAGGCATTAGGATGACGCTGTCCGCGCGCCAAATATGCTATTCCACCTCTAGATACTGCCAATTAAGCCAAAAAAAATTTCTTTCTGGAGCCACATACTACGGACAGCGAGGTGAGGTGGCGCTGACCTTAGGCATACGTCTCCTCGAGTCCTCTGCTCCAGTCCAGCCTAACCTAACTCCCCTGGACCCCCCGATCAGTCAGTGGCTGTCGAACGAGTAAGTGGAGAGCTTCCATGGCCGATCATCAATCGTATCGTACGGATCGGTTCTTCTCAGCTTGGGAAGTTTGGGAGGCCCACATGTCCCCATGCCTTTTCTCAATTTGGTTAAGATGGGAGGAACAGTGACACTGACATTGCAGCAGCTGCAGCCCCCATTGCTATGCTCTCTGCTAGCTTGCTTCTCTGTTTCCTATCCCTAGCTAAATGAGTTGGTTCCATTAGCTGAATCTAGCGCACAAATTTAGTGTCTCAATTGTCTATGGCTTTAACTTCACACTATCTCAGTGTGGTTGCAGTACACATCAGATGAAAACCCCCCATCCGCCACACACATGCCGCCACACGTCCACATCAGAGAGAGAAAGAATCAAACAAAATATCTTCACCTGTACGGTGGTTTGGGTACCTCGAGCCCCACAAGTACATGAAAAAACTAGTAAGACATCTCCAATAATATATATATTATCGCCTCTAGCTATATCACGTTAATAAAATCCTACATAGAGAAGAGAGAACACAGGTTGTCTCTTCCTGAAGAGATGATCGTGCACGTGAAACAAGACATGATACATTAATCTACTCTAGTTGACATGTAGGACCGTTTCAAAGAAAAATTATAAAATACAAATGTTGGAGAGTGTGCTATAAATTATCTATTGGAGATGTTGTCTTTAAAGATGACGTAGCATATGCTAGAGACAAAGTTATCTCTAATTATTGGAGATGCCCTAAGAAAGAAGAGATTAGGAGGCGACCGATGAATGGTCCATGCAACTACTAATCTAATTATTGCACGCCAAGCTGCTTAAAGGCTTGTCTAGAACGGTTGTGTTTTTAAAGCGCTTTTAATTAAAATTCAGAGGGTTGAGCTATTTTTGGTCAAGAAATTTGATGTTTGACTGTTTGGTTTTTAAGTAGGCTGACTGCAGCTTCCGAGATGAAAAATGTCTAAAATGCCCATGAGGACAGTAACGGCTTGTTTGATGTCGTTTAACGCAATTAACAACATTTAACGAGAACTAACGACAGTTGACGATAATTAACGATGTTAAACGCAATTAACGACATTTAAAGACAATAAACAACTAGCACAATTGACGACAACTACTGCAATTGACAACATTTAACGATAATTAACGACTACTACCAGAATTAGGGCAATTGGTCACATTTGATGACGAATACCGCAATGAGTGTAATTGATCGCATTTGACGATGACTACCGCAATGACCGCAATTAACGCAATTGATCGCATTTGACAACAATTAACACAATATACCGTAATTTAGCACAATTAGCGCAATAAATCACAATTAACATAATTTACCCCAATTACTACAATAAACAAATATTACATGAGAGATAAAAACAATCTTCCAAAGAGTAGAAGCATAATTTGAATCATCTGAAATAACTACAACGCAACAAGTCCACAAAATAAAATTTGACATGCGACTATCAACAATGAGCAATTTATTACACAAAAAATTACATCCATTAGCAACAAGTCAAACATATAGCTCCTATTTATTCCTAATAACCATCATCAGCGAACAGGCATAAGCGATCGAAACAAACTTTGAACAATTCATGCCCCCCTCCACTTTTTTCCAAGCTTGGGACCAGCATCGGCAGTGTTAGGCATCCCCACCCTTACACGTACCCCCAAGTGTTCATGCAAATCTTAAATGAAAAGGTGATTATGGCATGACTCTTCTTGATAGTCATTTTGCGCAGACAGATACATGCAAGAGAAATATATGACAAATGACATAAATCAACAATTGTATATTCGATCCAAGTAAGATTAGAAATACAGCAAACGATCACAAAGATTCTTTAAGACAACATTATCATTCCTTTGTTGTTAACACCAACTCAATTATGCCTCTTGGAGATCAATTCTATAATTAGAAACCTTTGCTAGGAATACTTTGACAACAATCCAAAGCCTAGCAAATCCCTTTCACAGTGAAAGCTATGCGTTCTAATGGATTACAGTCCCACAGCATCAGCAACTTCCATTACTAGTACAATAGTATCAATAACAAGTAGGTTCCTGACCTTCTCAACTATTTCTTCTTCTTGATTCATGGCTCATGCTTTGCATGTTTGCCATGGAAAGGGAAGGGAGAAAGAACTAAAAGGACAAGGGAAGAAGGAAGCCAAGCCATCAAGCATCTCCTAGTCATCATCAATTCTTGTATAAGTAGTGGATTAAGTACAAAGGACATGCATACATGTGTTCTGAAATGCTTTGAGTAGATAGTGTACAAAGGTTGCTCTCAGATTTAGTTTCATAATTGAGTTATTGATATAGATCTTGAGTATCATGCTTTGATCAGTTTTTGCCCATGTGTCTAGCAATCTGAAAATAACTAATATGGATAGGACTTATTCACTTCTTGTAACTATGCATCATGAATAGCTCTGGCATATGAGGACCAGACCATGCTAGAGTCAACAGAAATATGCATCAATGCTCAAAATACATATTCATCATTGCATGTTGTTATTTCCTCTATTAGTGATTCTATTTCATCTTGAAGAATCATTGACAGAAGGAAACTTAACACTAGAATGCTGCTAAGTTAGATCATGATCTCAATACATGATTCATGCAAGCATCATGCTTAAAGTTCATACCTAGATCGTCAATGAGTACCATCGCAGCATCAAACATGCAACCAGTCATCCATCCATCCATCCATTTATCCATGCATCATACCCAAATCAGCCAAATAGGAGCTAGGAGCTAGAGGTAGAAGAAGGCCAAACCTGGAAGGCTAGGAGTCAGCTAGAGTTGCTGCGGTACCGAGCACCACTCCACCTCACGATCGGCAGTGTCGGTAGAACCGAGGTGGAGCAGGTCCGATATCTTTCCCCACGCCTCGTCAAGCTCCTTATCCTCGATGAATCGGGGGCGAAAAGGGAACTTGTCAGGTTGAGGAGAGTTACCAACAATGGTCGGAACTCGTTGAGAGCCTTTAGAGCATCTACCTCCATGAAGGAGTTAGGACCACCAATGGATCCAACTCAACTGTTGGCCTTGACGCCTGCTCGGGGGCTTTTTCGACCACTTTTTCCTCAGGAACTTTTTCCTGGGAAGTGGTCTTCTTATGGACCTCTTCAGGTATTGGGTCCTCAGAAGGAATCTGGTCAGAAACGACCGGAATTCCAGAGGACCTATACCAAGCAAATAAGGAAGTTAAAAAGAGAGGGAGAGATGCATCAAATCAAAGAAATTATTAAAGGTATGTTCTTATCGACCACTTTCATTTGGGCGCATCTAGTTAATTTCCGGATTTAACTTTGAAACGCAGCAGAGTAAAAATCTGCATCAATCTCCTTTCCTTTTCTTTTCTTACAGCCTGCGGTTCTAAACCAGCAGGATTGGCCAAGTCTGTTGCATTATCCAACAGAAGATCAGATGCGATGTTTTCGATCATCTCGTCAAAAGCAACGTCCTTGATGATCTGGTCGGACGGAGTAATTTGACTCGCCTCCGCATCAGCTTGTTCCAAAGAACAAGCTATCGGTCGTTAACGACCAGTCTGGGGTTGGCAACCTCCGTGGTCGCGTGCTGGTGGCCTTCAGCCTTCTCCACCTAAACCAACAAATAAAATTGGTTAAGTGATGAAATCTTTTATCTAAACTATATATATATCTCTTTTGAAATGTTCTGTTACCTCGGGAGATCCATCCTCTTCCAGTGCATCTGGGCACGAGTCGGTTGGAACAACGGTGGGATGTTTATCCTCACCAGTGTGTGCAATTCGCAATCCGACCAGCTACAAAAACAGAGCATGATCAGAAACCCGATCGGAGAATATATATATATATATATGCATGATAAAAGATTTTTTACCTTAAGCCTTGTTATTCTCTCTTCAGCAGAGACTATGGCCAAGATCTCAGGAAATCCAGCCTTTTCTCCAGGCTCTCTGCAAGCAGATCACTGATCCTTTCTCTAACTTCCTGAGGAAAGAACTTCAAAAGAAGAGAGAAAATAAGACAAGAACATGTTTTAAGGTAATACATTAATCCAATGAAAATGCTGATTGGAGTTATCTCAAAGACTTACCACCTCCTGAGATAGCTTCATCACGACCAATGGACCAGATCAGGGAGTGAGTCCAAAGCTTTAATGGGCTTATTTGGCGTTTGGTGAAATCCCTCACCACATGCCAAGAGGTCAAGCCCTTGACTCGTAGGTCGTAGATGGCATCCACCCATCGCCCGACCACTCCTGTCTTCTCCACGGTCTTTCTCCATTTGGGATTTTTCGTTGCTCTCATCTCGGCGAAATAGAGGTCGTCGTCCCTCGTAACCGTCATATAGAACCAGTTCTTCTTCCATGACGACCACGAGGATTTTGAGTACATATGAATGTACTCATCGGCCTTTCCGTCGTGAAGGCGCAATGTATATTCCCCGGGAGTCTCCGTAGATCTCCCCATCACCATTCGGTAAAAATACCTGAAGAGCCTCAAACTTGGAGGTAATCTCAGGTATGCTTCGCACAAATATGTGAAGATGCTGATGTTGGCGATGGAATTTGGGGCCAAATTCACTAATTCCACTCCATAGAATTCAAGAACACGGAGAAGGAATTTGTGTACCGGCAATCTCAGCCCACATTCGATGTAGGCGAGGAAAACGGGAATTTCCTCATCTTCGCGACTTGGGACATATTCTCCGAAAGCTGATCTCCATCTGATCAAGTTCCTGTCCGGAAGCATCCCGATTTTCTCCAAAGCTTCAAGCTTTTTCTTGCTCAACTCCGACGGCAACCACTTTGAGATTTGCTCCGACATGATGAAAATTCTTGAGGATGAGCAGAACTCGCAGGAGATTTTTGTGGTCGGAAGAACAAGAAAAGAAGGACGAAGATTTTTGTGCGGATGAAAGAGATCGAAAAGGAGATCTGGCAAAGATAAAGAATCCAAAAGGTCTAGCGATGGGGATTTTATAGCCTCGAGTTTTTGAATTACGATTGGAGTTTATCCATAAAAGTCCGAACGGCAAAAGCTTTTTTTGCCCAAGATGAGAAGTTCTTGGTTCCCAAGGCAAGTTCGAACTTTGAAATGAACACAAAATCACCTCGAATGTCACGACATTAAATGGTGGTCCGCCCGATATAAATTCATCTGGGAAGGCGTTCACACGACTGCTCATTTAAAGTTCGGGGCTAGCCGACGAGGATTGAAACCTCTATGTATTAATTTAAATACATAGAAAGACCATACGTCTCCATGGTCGTAACCCATAAAAGCTAGTGACCTCATTTGGTTGTAAGGATTCCAGAGGTTACACGATGGGTATCCGGTCGGACTAGGTTCACCAGTGGGTCGCTTCGAAATGCTATGAACAGTACCAATAACAGTATGATGAATGGAACACGTGCTAAACGCTCCATAACTTACGATGACATACAAGACTCGACGATAAACCACCTTGCGGTTAAATGTCTCACAAATACTTAACCGCAAGGCGATTAGCACATTGTTAACTACCTTGAACCTCCGACCGGTGTAACGCGTTTCATCGAGACGTCTTCTCCGAGGTAATCGCTGTCTCTTCGGAGTTATTTAAATGGTGAAGCGCAGAAGACGAGGGGACATATACGCAACAAAGAAACAACGAAGGCAACACGAAGCAAGCAAGAGTATTCAAGACATTCAATGTAATTGGAGATAGTCCCTAGTCAGGTCTTGTAAACCCAGTTCATATAAATAAAGAGCAGCCCCCATTCTCTTCGAGGATACTCTACATCATTTTCCTCCTTCTATTTTCATAAGATCGGCGATTACATCGTCGACAAACCCCTAAGGCTAACGACCCCTGTGGTCGTAAGGATTCCAGAGGTTACACAATGGGTACCCTGGTCGGATGAGGTTCTGTACCCATTCCTCAACCAGATGACTGCTCGTAGAAGCTATGAACTAGCATCTAGATCTAACTCCAAGTATATTCCTTACCTTGTGATGAATAGAACACATGTTATATTTGCTTCATACCACGCGACGTTTCATGATTCTAAGACACTAACAACAACCACCATACGGTTGAAGTGTCTCGCAGACATTCAACCGTCGAACGGCTCCTACCAGTCGTGTCACTTCTAACAGACACCTTCTACAGGAACAACTGCCACATCTTTGACGATTATTTAAAGATGGAGCACGAAGAAATAAGGGATCGAACTGCATCAGATTGAAGCACAGCAATCGGCATTAGGTTGATATTTCAAGTCTGATTCAGCAGCATAGCAAGCATTACGCTCGGTGTAATTAGGATTAGTCCACTGCCTTGCCGAGGGCACCCACTGTAATAGTCCGTTCATAGCAATAAAGAGCAATATTATTCTCTCTCAAAAACTCTCTGCTATTTTTTCTTTATTTATTTCGTAAGATCGTCGACTCGACATCAACGATTGAGATATTTTTAAGGAAGAGTATCTCAAATACCATAGAAAGTCTCCCTTTCTTCTCCTTGATATCCATTCGTCAACTACTCCATCGACCCCAGACTCACAACCACCACCTAACAGGCCAAGCAAGGCAGAGGCATGGGTGATCATCAGACGCCGGCGTCCTCCAACAGCAACTCCAACTCCAGCAAGACGGCGGAGCTGGACAACGTGCTGCACTCGATGGGCTTCGAGATCGAGGAGGTCTCGCCGTCGCAGCTCACCGGCCGCCTCCCCGTCACCGAAAGATGCTGCCAGGTACCCTACCGTACCCATATACTCAGTATTTAAGAGCTAGCTAGCTCGGCTCATGAACTGCTGTAGTAGTAAACTGCTTGATCGATCGATGTATGCATGCAAAATTTGGCTAGCCGTTCAAGGTGCTCCACGGCGGCGTGTCGGCGCTGGTGTCGGAGGGGATGGCCAGCATGGGGGCGCACATGGCGTCGGGGTACCGGCGCGTGGCCGGCGTGCACCTCAGCATCAACCACTTCCGCAGCGCCACCATCGGCGACGTCGTCCTCGCGCGCGCCGTCCCCGTTCACCTCGGCCGCTCCACACAGGTATGCACCTTTGTTTTTGTTTGTTTGAAACCAACACACAGAGACAGAAGTGTGCACCAGAGAGTACCTAACAACTGACGCCATGTACAGTACAGCCTCATCTCTCTCTTCCATCTTTAGTGGTCACTCATGGCATCATCGTGTTCTGCATCAGTTCATATCTCTCTGTCGAACTATATGGTTGGTGTCTCTCTGTTTCCTTAAAAAAAAAAAAAAAGAGGTGTCTCTCTGTCTGACACGCGGGCGCGCCAGGACGCATGTATTATACGCTGCTAATTTTGGGCCGGCCGGCAAGAAAACGTACTTGCTGTTGCATAGTGATATTATCTAGAAGTAACGCACTTGCTGTTGCACAGTGATCTTATCTAGATGTGTCGACATTTTGCTGCATTTGCTTGCAGTTACGATGTCGCGGTGTTTTCAGGACTAGCTAGAGTTTGCTGAAACATATCTATCCATTGGTTTCTAGTTTAAGATGTGCGCTAGCGTTTGAAGTAATTACTGAATGAACGAATGATTGGATTGGATTGAATTGAATTGAACCCGCTGAAGGTATGGGAGGTGAAGCTGTGGAAGATGGATCCGTCGACGCGGGAGAAGGGGCCTCAGATCGCCGAGTCGAGGGTGACGCTGCTCTGCAACCTGCCCGTGCCGGACAACCTCAAGCACGCCGGCGACGCGCTCAAGAAGCACGCCACCGCCAGCAGACTGTAAACAAATTTGCTAGTACTCGATTGCAACCACAACACACTGGTAGCCATATATGGACTCAAATCAATCATCGTCTGTTCGATTTGTTCCTTGTTGCAATAAAATGTGAGTGATTAACTGGCATATGTCATCGGTCATGCATAATTAATGCTCAGCATGGGCTTCCATTCCCTCTTTTGATTCATTGGAGGGTGCCAGCTGATAATCAGATATAGAAACTGGTGTTGAACATTACCACGCATGTCATGTGTGCTCTCTCTCTCTCTCTCTGCTTTTGCTCTTGTTCGGTCAACTCAACTACTACCAGGTAGTATGCACTTCTCCTGCATGCAGAATTGCAGGCCGTCTTTCCTTTTCAATTTTGTTTCTTGTTCTAAGAAAGAAAAAAAGACCCATATATGAGTACATGGTCTTCGGTGATCAGGCAGTTATGTGTACCGGACTTTTGGTTTTCGAATTTCCCTGTTTGATTTACTCCAAGGAAGTTGGAGTGCAGGCTCATATATCTTATCTAGTGATAGATAGCAGGGAAGTTGGAGCAGCTAGCCTAACCTCCAGATTTATTTATTAGAGACATCACGCGTATCAATTCGGATGCATATTCACAGTGTCTGCTCATCGATCGTAACAACAAATTAAAAGCACGAGCGGTTAACGATGGATCCTATTATCAAGCAACAGAGCTAGGCCGACCAATTCCTTAAATTCTCTACTTGACTCGCAATAATTCCTCCGCTCCGATCCATCAGCTCCTCCTCGCTCGTCCGTACAAGGTACAGCAAGCTAGGCTAGCTATTGCTAATTGTTGAACAACTGACCGAGGAGAGCCGGAGGGGGATGCCGGCGAGGCAGCAGCAGGGGGTTGGCGGCGGCGGGTCGAGTGGTACTCCGGCCTGCGTGGCGTGCAAGTACCAGCGGCGGCGGTGCAGGGCGGACTGCCCGCTGGCGCGCTACTTCCCGCACGACCGGCCGCGGCTGTTCCGCAACGCGCACCGCCTCTTCGGCGTCAGCAACATCCTCCAGACGCTCGACCGCGTCGGCCCCGACCGCAGCAACGACGCCATGCGCGCAATCGCCTTCGAGGCCGACGCCTGGGACATGTACCCCGCCCACGGCTGCGTCGCCATCATCGCCGCGCTCCTGCACCAGCTCCGCCAGGACGAGGCCCAGCTCCACCAACTCAACGCCCGCCTCGATGCCTACCGCGGAGGCGGCATCATTGCCGAGGCCACGCCGTCCTCCTCCTCAATGATAGCGCTGCCGCTGATGGAGAACAACAGTAACATTATGTATCAACCTCGGTTATATAATAACAATGACGACATCGATGCATCACTACTTTGGACGATGCAGCGGCAGTACGACAACAATGTCGTCGTCCACATGGCCGACGGCATCCCACAGCAACAAGGCCACCAACACTTCTTATTGGACACTAGTACTGGCGGCCAGCACGAGTACGACGATATCTCACCATTCTTGGAAAACATCGACAACGAGGAGGAGATGCCGTTTGAATCCAGCAGGTAATTGATTGGTTCGTTAAATACTGGTAATTTGTTTCTTCTTAATTTTTTTCTCACTCCCTCTCCCTATGAATCTGATCATCCTTTTTTTTACTAATGTCATCTTTTTCCCTTTCTTCTTCTTCTTCTTAATCTTTTCTCTGTTATTTTCCTTTTTTCTTTTTATTCCAAACATAATCAATATATGGGGTACTTCATATGTTTCTATTTGAAACAAATCAACTGGTAGCTAATGATCCATGTCTGTTTTGAGGTGTGTTGACTAACCAAGGACAGTGATAGCTTCCAGCTTCCAACACGGATCAAGCTAAGTGCCATCGATCGGGTCAGATATACGCGCGCGTGTCAACTGTCAAAGGACTCAATCCATATTTCGCATTGGACCGGTTGCAGTTTCATTAAAAAAAGGAGCATAAGCACATCATCAGAACGAATGAGAAGCAGGCTATATATATATATATATTGCCTCTTCCTCCTCTTGGCTCCTCCGTCCTTCTGCCTGTATTCCTTCTCCTCTTGTCAATCCTACCCCAAATTTCCCTCTAATCTCTCCAATTCCTTCCCAATTCTTTTCATTTTGCAATGTTATTGAGCAAAGTGTGGTACAGCATGAACAAATTGCAATATTTTTTTTTTATGGAAACACTAGGGAAGGCCTCGGCATATATTTAAAAAATTACGGGAGTAACTATGGTGCATATATTAGTATTTTCTGTATTTCACATACACTTTTTGCAGTATCCATGCTCATCCTATAAGTGGGAGAGCTAGTTAGCGGGGAAGTGGGAAAAAAATGTTTGATGAGGCGAAAAAAAGCTAATGATGTCTGTGTTGAGATTTTTTTTAACTTCTGTGTTGAGATATGTTGATTAGCCAATGACGTGCAGTAAAGGGCGAAGCTGAACCTTGGACCGCTAAAACAATAGTCTGAGGCCTATAATCAAAAGCCTATGAAAAATCTCCCAAAAAATCACTAAAATACGATTTCAACCCAAAAACATATAGTCCAGCCCGAGGTCTAGGCCCAAAAACACATGGTGTAGTGATATCTCTCCGTAGACCATCTCCAATGCTGTGTTTTAGCCAGTTCAAATGAGGAGAGAGAAGGCATTGAATTGAATCGATTAAATACATTGGAAGGGTCGATTCCAACAAAAAAATGTATGAAATCGAACTCTACTTAGGAATCGATTCAAAGCATTAAACAACTCATATGAGCATTAAACAACTACATAGAAGAGAGTGTGTTTGAGAGATGATATTATTATTTTGCGGTTTTTTAATGTAACGTAGATTCCAGTTATTTGTATGAATCGGTTCAATACATCGGAGAAAAACAAGCTCAGTTTCTAGAATGCTTACGTGACATGACTTTGAATCGACGTCGGTTCAATACACTAAAGATGCTCTTATGGATCAAGTGTCGTTGGATGCGTGCGCTTGACATAGACGGGCAGATCGGCATTCCATTCATGATACTCCACGTACGACTTTCAGTGCTATAAGGGTATTATATTTATTTCCATGCAAATGACACAAGTAGAGCAATTTTTATTATTTAACCTATTTTTAATTTATTTTTATTACTAACCCCTCACCAACTTTATTTTTAATTTTGATCCTTTTGACTAGGCCACTACGTGGCTAAACAACACTGTCATGCCAATCAGCATAGCGTGACCAAATCCTGTCACTTCACCACCAACAGCGTGACAGTGTTGTTTGGTTCATAGTTATAAAACCCAGACCGGTCATTGACCCACAACCCGGTCGAGGTCTTGGGTCACTAACTCGGTGGGTAAACGGTCAGACCACGTGTTTTTAAATTATATATATATATATATATATATATATATATATATGGGGTACTCCTAGAGTCACGTACTTCCACTTCTCATATACCACTTAAAATGTATGATGATATATATTTATCTATTTGAGCATACTCCAACTCCAATAATGATTATAAGATATCCAAAGTGAGTTCCACGAAATTTTTTATTTAAATCCACTTTTTATAGCAAATTTTGTGTACATACGGTCTTTTGTATATGAAAAAGGTTATATAACAAAAAAAATGGGTTCCAATGGAAAGTTTTAAGCAAGTCACATTGGAGTATCTTATGATTGGTATTGAATATATATATACACACACCACAAAAAATAGGAAAAATCAATGATACACACAAAAAACATTAATAATTAAATAATATGAATTACGAACAACAAATTAAGTAAGTCAAATAGGGACATCATAGACTCACACAATAACGTGAGCAGTTGATGTCCTAGTATATTTTTCTTCTTTGAATGAATATGTTTTAATATGCTTCAATTCGTCATTGACCCACAACCCTACGAGGTCTTGGGTCACTAACTCGATGGGTAAACAGTCGGACCACGTGTTTTAAAAATATATATATATATATATATATATATATATATATATATATATATATATATATATATATATATATATATATGGGGTACTCCTAGAGTACGTATTTCCACTTCTCATATACCACTTAAAATGTATGATGATATATATTTATCTATTTGAGCATACTCCAACTCCAATAATGATTATAAGATATCCAAAGCGAGTTCCATTTAATTTTTTATTTAAATCCACTTTTTATAGCAAATTTTGTGTACATACGGTCTTTTGTATATGAAAAAGGTTATATAACAAAAAAAAATGGGTTCCAATGGAAAGTTTTTAAGCAAGTCACATTGGAGTATCTTATGATTGGTATTGAATATATATATACACACACCACAAAAAATAGGGAAAAAATCAATGATACACACAAAAAAACATTAATAATTAAATAATATGAATTCTGAACAACAAATTAAGTAAGTCAAATAGGGACATCATAGACTCACACAATAACGTGAACAGTTGATGTCCTAGTATATTTTTCTTCTTTGAATGAATATGTTTTAATATGCTTCAATTCCTCTCACATCCAGAAGCGCTACATGTTTGGCTTAGTACATGAATTGCCAACTTACATCTTACTATATATATCTTAGATCTAACTATATATTGCTCTAATTAGAAAATATAACAAAGAAAAATCTAGAATTTTTTTAAATAATCTATTTTTATTCAAATATTAAAAATATTCAAAGAATTTATTTTTTACAAAAATATCGTCTGTCGCCCAATGGTTGGGCGATTGAAGGAGAGTCGCTTGAACGGTTGGGCATCGCAAGACTGTCGCCCAACTGTTCGCTTTTAAACTGCATGAGGAGGCGGTTGGCGAAATTATTACGATCGCCGACGGTTGGCGATAGGTTCGATCGCCCAACCGCATGGCATGATCGGATGTTCGATCGTCAACGGCGGGCGATCGGTTTGTTTATATAGGCACTCAGCATGGTCCCATGAGCGAGTCGTTCAAGCGGCATAAGCAATCCGTCTGACAGGAAGAAAGAAAGAGAGAGGAGAGGAGAGGAAAAAGAGGAGGAGAGGTGGAAAAAGGGAGGAAAATAGAGAAGGGGAGGATTGGGAGAAGAGAAGAGAAATTTGGATTGCGAGAAGGTAAGTTTGATTTATTTTGTCTTGTATTTTTTAAGTAGGTATTTAGTTAGTTAAAATAGTAGGTATAAGTAGCGCCAGAGGAAGCGTAGTTAGAAAAAAAAGTAGAAAATCGAAATGTTGTTGATTTATACGTAAGTGCAAAGGTAATAGTGTAATGTAGTTGATTTGTCGAAGAAAATTTATTTTGTAGTATAATTTTTTGGGCACGTAAATAGTTTATTTAGTTAAATGAGTAGTATAATAGCACCCGTAGGAAATTGTAGTTAGAGAAAAAAAATAGAAAATCGAAATGTTGTTGATTTGTACGTAAGTAGTAGCGATAAAAACTTTAGTTAGAGAAAAATTGTGCGTGAGGGAGTATTATTAGTGTTGTTTGTGAGATGTATTGTAGTAGTGTCGATTGTGTGCGTGCGGATTATTCTTGGGTGAATAATGCGTGACCGGCGCATAAGGAGGATGAATTATTTGTATAAACTAATTAGTAGAAGTAAATTAGTATGAACTAACCGACTTAGGTAATTGGTAGAAGACCGAATGCCACTTGTAGCATTTGGGTTGCAAGTTAGCGTCCGAATCGGATAATGCTCGCTATGGAATAGCTCGGTTTTAGGTTGAATCTAAATATCGCATGCGACACGCTCATTGCGGCCTCGCCTTAGGGAATGAATGATGTCTTGATCATCTTTGTCATGTAGTTGTCGATTTATAGGCGAAGGGCCTTACAAATGTAAATTACAATGTAGCAATACTTGCATGTCGTGCGTTGCGAGCTAAGTAATTGCAATGTTGGAAATATTTGCAGCCATACAATAAGTCATGCCTGTACGCACTACATTGAAAGTGCATTACGGTCTTTGGCACCGCTCGTGAAGGTCCGTCGCGGTGTTGACTTGAGCAATTTTCGGCAAGCCACTCTGGTACACCCGGACGGTGAGAATGCACGAATCGAAGATGTGAAGCACTGGCTGACCCGCAGCTTCTCTTTGGACCCTGAGGTGTGCAGCGTCGACATACAAGGGCTTTGGAGCCGGTCTTCCACGAACATCAGCTGGGAGTTGAGAAGACTGATGCGCACGGCAGTGTGGAAGGGCTTTATAGAAGGATGTCGGCGTCGTGGATATGAGTGTGTGATACTTGTGCAACCATGCCCAAAAGAAGCTGTGCAGGGCCCCCCCGCCGGATATCATCCGGGTGTTGCGAGCAGCTCGGGTGCCCAGCATGTTGGTGTAGAAGAGGACCCGGATGGCTGTGTTACGAAGAGTTCAGAGAATGTTGCTTGTGATGAGCCCGACGCGGTACATACAGGAGAGGAAGATCGGGCACCGCATGGTGAGCCTACTGAGACGGTGATGAAGGAGAGCATAGGGATTACATATTGCATCAAATGGAAAGCGATGACCGGATGGCCTTGGCTGAAGAGGAAGCTTTACAAGAAGACGACGAGGGCAGTTCCGATGAGGACGGAGCTCCCATCCCCCGGGAATGGAACAGATTTGACGCTGAGGGTCTATGTACGCACGACGAGCACGAATCGCCGTGGGAGTACCATGCCACGGAGGTTCGGTTGCACTCAATGTTTGCTGATAAGACATCCTTGCAGGATGCCATTAATTGTGGGCTATGTCTATGCGGCGGACATTTGGTCGTCAAATCTAGCTAAGAGCAAGACACCGTCAAATGCGAAAGCAGCCGGTTGTCCTTGGCGAGTGCACGCAAGATAGACCAAGCACGAGACTCACCGGATTGTCTCGAAGGTGGAGCCGCACTCGTGCATGCTCAGCAGTGTTTTGTGCAGACATCGTAACATAACGTCGATATTCATAGCTAATTTGATGTACGGAGAGATAGTTGAGAAGAAGGATATGGAGGCCAAGCACATTATGGTGGCTATTGAGAAGAAATTCAAGTACAAGATCAGCTATGGGAAGGCGTGGCGGCGAAGCGAAGGCTATGGAAAGACAGGTTTGGATCTTTTGAGGCAGACGACAACCTTCCTCGTATGCTTGAGGTGCTGCAGGAGAGAAACCCGGGCACGTACATTACTGTGAAGGACATGCCATCTAAAAATCCGCGAGGTTTTTTAGTAATGCATAGGGCCTTTGTAGCCTTCGGTCCCTGCATCGAGGCTTTTAGGCATATCTTTTGTGATCTCGCTTGACGGACCTTTTGACCGGGAAATACAAGGGGCAGATCCTTACCGCCATAGGTGTTGACGGGAACAATCAAATTCTGCCATTGGCCATCGCATTTGTCGAAGGTGAGAATTTCCACAGCTGGTTGTGGTTCCTTCAACATCTAAGGGTGAGAGTTGTTCGAGCTCATCCTGGTGTGTGCGTGATCCATGATCGCCACGCCAGGATGATGAAGGCCATAAAAACTTCAGAAGACCCGAGGAGCCGTTCCTTGGCGGATATGACGAGTAGATGGTGTATTCGCCATTTGGGGCCAACTTCTTCAAGAAGTTCCCGGCAACCCTTGGTGAAGCTATTCAAGAGGGGCTATGCGAGAACCAAAGAAGCGCAAATTTGACGCCTTATGGGCGCCGCCGACTAACACAAAGAAGAAACACGTGACACGAGGAACCAAGGAGCAGAGTTCGAACTCGCAGGTCCGAGGCGAGGACCTCGAGGAACATCGAGTGCTTCTCCCATCGGATCGAGGCCCGACCATTGGACAAGTGGTCTCTTTGCATGATGACACGGACGGGCAAGGTGCGGCATAATGACCACTAACCTTGCGGAGGTGTACAACCGGGTTCTTAGGGCCTTCGTTCTCGGCCTCTCGCCGCCATCATGGAAGGTGTTCTCGCACAAAGACAATCGGGTATTTCAGGAGAGGCATGCAAATGCCGCACTTCATGCCACGAACCCTCAAACACCGTACTGCTCAAAGATTACGGCATACATGGAGGCGAAGACACAGAAGGGCCAGTCGCACACGGTGTACGTGATGGGCAATATGGAGCATCGTTTCGACGTGCTCTTGCGGGATAGAGCCGGATTTGGGACGGCTCGTTCTCTTGTCACCCACAAGGTATGCCTTGGAGATCATGTCAACGAGCCTAGTTGTACGTGCAACAAACTGAAGCTCTTACACAAGCCATGCTCTCATGTGCTCGCCGCATGCGGGACTGTGCGTATGGACCCTTTGAACTTTGTGTCCGAGTATTTCTTGAAGGAGAGGGTGGTGCAGGCGTGGACTGGCGAGCTTAGGGGCTTCAGGGTTATGGGTAACTTCGCCACCTTGGATATTGCAAATAGGATCTGGATTCCAGATCTTGACATCTTCAAGGGTAGCAAGGGTCGCCGCCGAGTCGTCGATACCAATGATATGGACGAAGCACAAGCCGGGGCGTTGGGTAGACGCTGCGGGCACTGCGGCCAGGAGGGTCACACAGCCAGACGATGCAAGGCAGCAGCTGAGGAGTAGGCACGGCTATGGTTTGCGTTAGCACTTCTTTCGGTGTGCAAAGTGGGACCGAAATTGCAAATCAGTGTACATTGTCATTTGTACTTTGTATTGTTTATGTAACTGTTTTGCTACTACCCAATTTTCATTTCATGTACGTAATGCCGTAAGACATGTATCGTATGTTGCACGTAATGTTTATTGAAGTGTTGTAGTACTATAACTTTTTTTCGTAAGTTTTTGAAAGACTGTCCTGGTAGCCTAGTACTCTTTTGATTTGTTTGTTTGCAAGTTAAATTTACTCATTCGTTACACTCGATGTTTCATTTCCGCGTTTTTGCTAACTTAAAGTTGTTTTGCAGGTATGGCTCACGGATCGGACTGGAGTTTCGGCCTCCTGGAGGAGCGCATTGACCGAGTACATCGCGCGTCGCGTCGTGTCCCTCATCCTACGGGGGCTGCCGACGCGACTGTGTTGGGGGTGATCCGCACGCGGACACCTCGGGTGGCCTGGAGGCTAGACCCACGCCGACGAGCGAGTTAGTATCGCCCACACTATCTTCTCGCGAACCGTACCTTCAGATCGACCTTTTGTTCCTTCGCAGTTGAGCGCCGCGCTGGTCTACTACCTATCGCCGGATGGTGCGAGCCACGGACGAGACAAGCCGAAGAGACCACGGCCGACGACGACGGAGACGTCCATACGGCCGAGCCGCCACGACGCTTCCGCTCGACCGCTCTCGATGGCAGCTCTTGTGGACCGGTGGCGACGAGACTCACACTTTCCATCTCCCATTCGGGAGATGGCCCCACCGAGGACGTCTCCTCGCTTCTTGGCCTCCCTATCGCGGAGGTGCCGCCTTCCGCAGAGCCTCCGGACAACCGGGCGCGAGGACCTTCGGCGGTTTTGTGGAGTCCTCACACTGTGTTGGCGGCCGGTACTACGTCTTCCGGAGGCACGCCCGCCCTTGCGTGGTTGTCGCGATTCCGCACGTGTTACACACCGTGCTCGTTAGTAGTGTCGCTACCGTTGTCCTTTCCGTCTGGGTCTTACTATATTTTTCGTTGTGCGTGTCGAGCGGATGGACCTCACGCGACGACCAACAGTGTCACGCCACCGAGGCGTACTTGTTGTGGTTGTTTGGTTGGGTCTTTGTTCACCAGCGATACGGCGACACCGCCGACGCGAGGCTTATCACAGACGCCAGGCTATCGCCGACGGGAGGGCCCCAGATCACCGGGTTCGCCGTATTTGCGCCACCTATCGCGGCTTGTGCGTCGTGCTTCAGTCGAGACCGAACTCCATACTCACGGGTGTCCTCTCCTCTGCAGCTTGTGGTCGTTTGGCGCTTTAGCCTCGGGCGGCCCTGATGAGCGATAAGCGCACCGTACGGGCTGGAGATGTACAACGCAGACGAGGTGGACCGGCCGACGATGGGCTCTCTCTGGTGCCGGCGACGGGTACGTACTCTTTCCCGTGATTAATTTCTTCATATTACCGATCGTCCTGCCTAATATCTTGTGTTCGTTGCAGGTACAGTTCGCGCACGTGCAGGTGACACGGGCGTACGAGCCGTTCGTGGAGCAGTTCGACCGCCTCACGGCGGACGACGTTCGCTGGGAGCCATACTCGCCTCAGGAGTTACTTTCCCGCGCTCCCCACGGCCTGTCCTCGCTGTGCTTGCGAGACCGAGAGTATTGGCTCACCCGCAGGGTGCTTGTCTTCGACGTCTTCGTGGAGGACTACGGGGCGCATCGTGTGATGCGCCGCCGCCTACTGGCGAGAGGTTCCAAGATACCGATTAGGCGCGGCGGTGCTCGAGAACGCACTCGTGAGTACTCGCGCACATGAGTTGTTTTTGTTGTCGTCTCTTACGCACGCATCGCTAACTACATGTTACGCCTTGCGCCTTTAGTAGGAAGGAGTCCGCCGGCACAAAGCGGGGAGTAGGATGGGCCCGTGGGTAGCGCGATGGGAGGACGACTACTGAGGACCGTGTGCGGAGGACATCCGTGCACGACCACACGAGCTATAGACGAGTACATTATTTGGTACGCCCGCAGACACGCGTACGAGCTCGTGCTTTCGTGCCGACGAGCCCGCACCACGTGTCCGGCAAGCGAACACGCATTCTTGTGCATTTAGCGCAGGACGTGCACAACGCGGTACGTTACGTCAAACTCCGAAAATTTCGCTTGTGTTATCCGCCATTACAGTTTTCACCGTGTCTTCTTTTCGATGTAGGCGGGCATGGTTGCTGAGCTTGCGACGGACTGCGACTTGTGGCTGCAGAGGTTCACGGACGGTGTGGAGGGCACACGCGAGACACGCGCCAGTTTTCCGTCTTTTGGCAAAGAGCGGACGATTTTCGGCTCGTTGTCGTGCACGTGCTCCGGAGGTTGGCACGCCCACTGGTTCACACTCCGTCCGTTCCGCCGCCGTCCGGCAGAAGACCACAGCGAGACGGAGGGTCGGCCAGACCACGCCCGACATCGAGCAGCGACCAGCCGGCACGAAAGCGCACCACCTCCCACAGCGACGCTACCGAGGAGGTCGGGTCGAGCAGACACGCCCGACATCGAGGCGCACCGACGAGGTGGCTCGAGCGAAAGCACGTCCGACACCGGCAGCTGCCGCGACTACGCCGTGCCTACGCGTGTGGACAGCTTTGTACACGCCATGGCGCTTAGCCGAGGGTACGCCACGCTCTGTTGGTCAAGACGCTTCGCGCGTTTTTTATTAAGTAACAATATTTTCTTTGTGCGGTACATTGCCATATGACGATGTGGACGCAGCATCACGTGGACGCTACCGGACGAGGACGCTGGGCGACGAGGACGCAGACTTTTTGGTGGACGAGCAGCCGACACCTCAGCCCACACCTCCGCCCACACCTGCTGAGGTTCTGTCCGGCTCACAGCTTCTCGGTGCGCCAGCACCCACACAGCACCCAGTGCTGTCCACTCCTTTGCCGCCTCTCGGTCCTCGTCAGATCAGGGCTCCAGACCGTCTTTCCCTCTCGGGGCCGAGACCCAGACACCCAGCGCAGAGGAAGGCGCCGAAGCGAGCCCGTCGGGGAGGACGCGAGGTGGATCGGCGGTCCGACGCGAGGGGATGATCTTTGGGGTGCGGTTAGGGGGGGTAGTAGGCCGTCTCGACCTTTGGTCAGACATTTGTTCTTTATGTGATACTTATATTTTGCACTTAATATATGATGCCTGGATTACTTTTGCGTTCTTCTGTATACTCTTTCATATAATGAATGTTTGTTCAATGCATATCAACGCCTATAGCTTAATGCACACGACACCTCGATGCAAAAGTCAACTCGATAAATGGCAATCGCAATGATGCGCCCACCATTTACTTACATACGCTACGATTGAACATAATTGCGACACATCGATACAACATGTCAACTCGATAAAAGGCAACCGCAATAACGCGTTCACCATTTAGTTACATGCTTCATGAGATTCAACATAATTGCATACAAAAGGGGACAGTAGCGACGTACGAGCTTCTCCGCCCCTCCCTAATTGTAGAAGCTGCCTCTCGCAACCCACATAGAGTGTTCTCCAGTTGGGCGCCTCGGGTCGTGGTGTTGTTGTAGTGGCACGCACATATGCAACTAGGGTTGGCACAAGAAGATGCGGGATCATAGGAACTTCCTATGTTCACGACCTCCTCATTGCCCTCTCATGCTGCAGATCATTGGCGGAGGTCGTCATTTTGCTCGCTCAGATCGTCAATTTGTGCCTCCAAATGAAAGATTCGGTTCCACAATACATCCACGCATCGCACAACAGTCGTTCATGGGGAGGATCGATCCGGCGGGTGAAGTTGCATTTCGCCATCCGCTATAAGGGGCGGTTAGTATAGGCGATGTATTACCAAGAATATAAACAAAACTATTTACCCCAGAGTATGGGCATCGGAAGAAACGCCGTCCACCATCGAAAGGGCCGTCTATCGCCTGCACGATAGCGTCCTCCCCGTGTCTGCATTTCGGCCACTTACGTTGAGCATGCTTGTTCGGCATCAACCGATAGTTAGGGCCGAAGTCCTCCATCCTTTCGGGGAGAAGGTCCGGTTTCGGTGAACCCGGTTGGACTGGTCCCTGGGCGTCTGCCATCGTATGTTACTGTAAAACGGAGAAGGTTCTTCCTTCTATGGTTTGAAGGGTCAAGTGGTCGTAATTCCGAACGTGGGGCGTGCATTTTATAGACCCGCGGGGGGAGACTATCAAAGCGGGTTTGCGCAGTGATAAGACCACACGGGGCACCTTTGTGCAGTGATAAGACGACACGGGCCAGCTTTGCGCAGCGACAAGACCACACGGGGCAGCTTTGTGCAGTGATAAGACAAAAGGAGACAGCTTTCTCCAGTGACAAGACCACACGGGGCAGCTTTGCAAACTCACAAGACCACACGGGGCAGCTTTACGCAGTGATAAGACCAAAGGAGACAGCTTTCTGCAGTGACAAGACCACACGGGGCAGCTTTGAAAACTGACAAGACCACACGGGGCAGCTTTGTGCAGTGATAAGACCGAAGGAGACAGCTTTGCGCAGTGACAAGACTATACGGCCCAGCTTTTTGCGAATGACAAGACCACACGGTGCGACTTTGCGCGATGATAAGACCAAACGAGACAGACTTTGCGCGCTTTAGGGTTTAGGTTTAGGGTTAGGCTTTTCAGATCGACTTGACAACCCCGACCACGCCGCCGACTTTTAAGACCGATAAGACAAAGACTCATAAAGCAAACCATGACTTGTCCTTTGTAAAGTAAGATGTGACAACACTATGCCTCGCCAGCTTTTCAGACCGACTTAACAACACTCTACCTCGTCAGCTTTTCAGAATTGAAAAACAGGACTCTCTACTCTGCATGAAATTAACCACACCATGCCAACCATGGAGCTTATAAAAGAGGGTTGCACCAAACCCAACTCTACACAACACTACACAACACATACCCAGCTATGGACTCTTCGGCAAACTTCTACGCGAGGTTGTTGAAGAAGCAAAAGTGGCTTAAGGTAAGAGGAATCGCCATAATACCCAGATAACTCAATGAAAGATGCTCCAGTACCACCACGTCTTCCGATCCCGCAGTGTGTGTGTGGCGAACCGGCAGAGATCATTCAGTCCACACACCCAGACACCGCTGCCCGGGCGTACTACAGATGCGGGCATCACCTCGTAAGTGTTTCTTTCGCGCGTATCGATTTTCGTCTCCCAACGTTCAATTCCTTAAATTTTTAACTTCATCCCCACGTAATGGCAGCCCGAGATGCGCTGCCACTTCTTCCAGTGGATCGACGGCCCGGAGATGTACGACAGGGCATTCATCCAGCAGAAGTACATGTTGAACTACTCGGTGCGGGCCGAGAACTTCGTGCGGTGGAAACCTTACGTACCGAACCCTGTTCAGGAGGCACCGAAGGAGCCCAGTACTCGCCCGGGCATAATCCATATCGACGACGTCAGTTATCGATATTTTTACATCCTTATTACGTAAGATTTCCCTGTACGGTGTACTTACATCCATCATACAATCGCAGGACATGGACAACTTCGACATACCGGCCCGACGTGCACAGTCCCGCGACAAAGGCAAGGGAAAGGCTCATGCGATTGACCGACGCCGCCACAACAGATCCGCTTCGCCCGGCGTAATCCGTATGGACGACGTGAGTTACGAAGAATTTACATCATTCTTACGATTTTCACTATACGGTGCCCTTACATCACGGAATCGCAGGACATGGACGACTTCGACATACCAGCCCGACGTGGACAGTCCCGCGACAAGGGCAAGGAAAGGCTCATCTTGGTGAGCCCGGCCGCCACAACAGATCCGCCGCCCGGCGTAATCCAGACGACGACGTGAGTTATGAAGAA
Source organism: Phyllostachys edulis (assembly GCA_036346405.1). Lineage (NCBI taxonomy): Eukaryota > Viridiplantae > Streptophyta > Magnoliopsida > Poales > Poaceae > Phyllostachys > Phyllostachys edulis. The sequence goes on from CM070567.1 coordinate 901,040, forward strand.
TGTAAATCCTTTTCACAATTTCAAATATACGGTGCACTTACATCATGGAATCGCAGGATATGGACGACTTCGATATACCGACCCGACGTGGACACTCCGCGACAAGGGAAGGGAAGGCCGCCGAGGAGTTCAACGCCAAGTCGGCAAGGAAGGAAAATGGCCCCGTCCACGCAGAGGTCGGTCATTACGTAGTAGTCCCCGTCCTACCCCCATGTTTTTACTATCCCCTAAAGGCATGTATACTTACATGGTCCGGATGCTTGTGTCACAATGTACCGTAGTAGTAGCGAGGATGACTAAAGCAATTAGCGAACCATCATGCCATGTAACGTGCTTCTATCTGCGGACTCTAATGTAGTTACAGTTAGGAGACCCATCAAAGCAAGACTATATTGCAAGTATGCCTCTTCTAGTGGAATCCCAAAAGAACCATTCGCACCCACATTGAATCCTCCATATTTTAGGCCATCTTCATAATCACAATGAGCGTTATCGGCCCTTCACTTATATTCTCATATAAGCTCCATAAAGTACGACATCGACTACGTGCCTACATACACATATACGCTCAGACGACTTCATCGAGGAGAGACTCCCTCGCGCATCGTAATATCACTTACCTTTGTATTTACATATCATTACTGTCTCAATCGTCCTCACAAAATTCAACAGAAATTTACCGTACTACAACAATATACAACGATCACAAAATGTTATTATGAAGTCGACAAATTTACGTACCCATGATATTGTACGAAAATAACAAATGCAGACCAACCAACATCGTGACAACACTATTATTTTCAAAATAAATAACATCATATAATCAGATTTGCTAAATTTAATTAACCTACCAAATGTAATATTCATTACAACTGAATTAAACAATAATTAAAAGGGAAAAAGCAAGTGGGGGCTCCTATCGCCATAGGGTTGGGCGATCGGACTCTGTCGCCATAGGGTTGGGTGATCGACCTATCGCCCGTGATAAGCGATAAGCGAAGCAATGCAGGGAGTTGAACCACGCCCAACCGCTATGATGATAAACCACCGCCCAACCGTTTGGCGATCAAGATTGAAATCGCCAAGCATTGGGCGTGATGACGATATTTTTGTAAAAACAAATTTTAGGAATATTTTTGATATTTCGAATAAAAAATAGATTATTCAAAAAAAAATTCAAAAATCTAACACTTACATCTTTAAAAAGACTAGAGAGTAAAGACAAGCAAAGCAAGCAAGTAGAGAAATACATCATATCTTGCTGATGGAAGCGAAGTTGAGCAGAGAACAGAGAGCTGTCGACTGGAGTGAGAGAATGAGAAAGATGGAAATTATTTATGTGTAGCTGCCAATTTCACAAGGGGATTCCTACTAAAACCTAGAAGTACCCAAAGTATGAACATGTCCTTCATTTTTATCTTGAAAAACTCTTTTATTTGAGGGGTTTCTTAAAAATTGACCTTATGAGCAAAACCCACACGGGTCAAGCAAAATCGGCCGGATCGACCAGGTTTTTCCAGGTCAATTGTATCTTCAGTCTTGTGAGTGTGCCCAGCCCAGCAAAGCTTCTGGGTTCGGCTTTTTCCGGTTCAACCGCCGGTCCAGTCCGGGTTTTATAACTATGGTTTGGTCACGCTACCACCTGTGGTGTGACAAGAAGTGTCATTTAGCTATACTTATCCCGCGCGTGGCAGTATTATCTTGCCACCACGGATGGTGACGTGGGCAAAGGGGTTAGATTTAGAAATAAAGTTGGTAAGGGGTTAGTAATAAAAATAAAATGAAAAATAGATTAAATAATAAAAATTGTTCCAAGTAAGTACCTAGCTAGCTACTTTGTTGGAACAAATTAAGATGATACATGAGCAAAATGATATGTCATTCAAGAAAATTTTGGGCCCCTGCTTGGAGAGTCAATGGCGAGAAATCAAGATATGTACCCATTTCTTTTTCTTGCGGCATCGATCGATATAAATCCAATATTCCAGCTCATTAATGTAGGGTTACGTCCAACTTTTGCTCGGATGACAGGCGCCAGTTTTGGCAGTACATGTTGACATTATTTGCGTGTATACACACACACAGAGGACGCCATGCATGGACAATGTTCTTGGCTATATATATCTAAGAAACTGGAAATGTTGTTTCTGAACCAATATTCATGTTTGACGATCATACCCCTGCAGCGCGGATTCATCGGAGAAGAAGGCGATGAAATCATCAACGATGGAGGGTGCCAATGAGCTCAAGGATGCTGCCGCTTGCTTCACTCTTATCAGTGCTGTCAATCAGTAGAACTACTATATACATGTTCTGGAGAAAAGTAGAAGTAGCTAGCTGCAGTAGTAATTTGTTTTAGCCAGCTTGCTACTGGTAGTTTAAAACCTGTCGCCATGAAGTGGTGTTTGCTCAGATAAATAGCTGTGTGTACCGATCACCAGCTCTTACAAACCCACTTTTGAAGGTTCTTCATAAGGAGTTAATAATACAACTGTGAATGTGAACACCTGGATTTGTCTTTCGGATTTGCATGTTGTTTCAAAATAATGGCTATGGATTTGTAAGGCTAATATTTTTTGTCTTGGGGACAACCACGTGGCTAGTACTAGAGCACACAGTTGTAGTCGCTGAGATCAAGGATCACGTAACCGTTTCCAGGGAATTTACCGCTGGGAGGCCGGGACTGGTAACCGGCCGGTTACCGGTCAAACCAGATTTTTTCCGGATGAAATTCACTCAAATTTGGTTAAAAACCATCCAAAATTCAAAATTCAAAATTTGAATTTGCAAAACCCGGAGAATACCAGCCGGGATTTTGGATCCCGCCACCCCACCAGTAAGTGGTTACCGGCCGGGTTTTCAATCCCTAGCTGAGATTATGGCTATGGCCTATATGTGTAAGCCACTAAGCAAGTTTTTGGCTAAAATGAAACTTTTTTAAAGCAAAATAGCAACCAAAAAAAAAAAACCCCCCCTTGAACGAAATGGCACCCTTACCGCGCGAAAACGTCGCAGCAGGCCACCTTCCGCACTTCCCGTAAATTTTGTTCATGCTAGTTTATGTTTGAACTTATGCAGGGGCCATGGGGTGAATTTTTGACAAAGTTAGTCAATAAGAATCACTGATCCATCCATTTCCTTATGGAGTCCCTTTCATGGATCCATCCATTTCCTTATGATCCTTCCAATTGCAAATACGACTGCTGTCTGAGATTGTTGCTTGATGCCAATGTGCCTATGCTTGTTCCCGGCTATAGTCCATGCATTCTGTGGAAAACAAACAACCGATGCTAGTTGCAAACCTTTTGTATTGTTCAAAATAAGTGAACCATTCAATCAAATTTCCATTCAGTTACTTGAAGTGCAAGATGAACTTGATACGTATGTATTGTTCGATGGACATATCTGTGAATTTGTTATGACCTATTGCGCTCTTAAAAGAAGTGAAATTCTTTAGGAAACTATTACTGCTTACCTGAAAATTGAATCCGCCTGTCACCCCATCAACATTAAGTACCTGCACAAAGATCACTCTCTGTAAGGTGAAGTGTACTATTGCTGGTCGTTGCAAGTTCAAGAACACTAGTATTACCTCTCCCGCAAAGAACAGATCGGGCTGTTTCTTGCTTTCTATAGTGCTAAGTGATATCTTTACAAGAGGAACAAGTTAGGTTTATATGCAAGTTGATTCATGTTCGTGAAAACTGCAATTAAGTAACACTAAAAACCTCTGAAATTGGAACACCTCCGGCAGTCACAAATTCGTCTTTGAATTGACCCTGCATTTGATGATAAGATAACAAGCAGTGAGTCTTGTCAGAAACACTGTTACTACCTTATTTCAAATCATTGAAAAACTTTCCAGGTGGTATATTAAGATATCACATACCTTCCCAACAATCTCGAACATCCATTGTTTTAAGCGAAGGGCTGTTGTGTTTAGATAATTATTTGGTATGGAGGCAAGTGCATATCACCATCTAAACTCTGCAAGAGAAGACTTTAACTGATGAAATCATCTTATTAAAGGAATGAGGAGCCCAATTAAACAACATTATGACCTCCTGTTCTAGCAGGAATCTCCAAAATCTCTTCACCAGACCAAACTCCAAGGGAAAAGTGTTATTCACTTTGTGCTTCTGCAGGGACTAAAACTTCTTAGTGCAACTGCATCATTAATCTTTGCTGGATCAATCGGAATATTCACATGATTACAGGGAATATTTATGTAATAAATTACAAAAGCCATTAAAAAACTTCAGTTAAAACACTCCAATGACCGATATGACTGATAGAACAGAAAGCTGTAAAGGTGGCTTTAATTATCTGTATTTGTAAACTGTAATGGCAAAGCTCCATTAACACACAACTCAGAAAGCCTAATATGGTTGACATATATTTGCAATATCTGATTTTTCGACTTATTAAAGCACAGGGCAATCAAGAGTAATGTTAGCAGTGACAAATTCAGATTCTTAGTGTTAGAGATATATGTCTAAGTATGTTATTCCCCATTGTTATGAGGGGTTTTGTGCATATTCACCACCTGTATTTGTGTATATATACTGGCCTATTGGCCTCATATTGAATACAAGCGATATTCATAACATGGTATCAGAGCATACCTAGGGCTTCCATCGCTTCGCTTCGCTTGTCGCCCACCGCCGCCTCTCGGATCATACCTAGGGTTTGTCGAGCCGCCGCCGCCCGACTTCGGTTGACGTCCGGACCCGGACTCGGGGCGCCTTGCTTGGCATCGCCTCCATCACCGCCGCCGGCTTCCCTTCTCCCTCTGCCATCGCGTCGCCTCCCGGCCGCTGCACCGCGCCCGTGGACGTCACCGCGTCTTCCCCGCCGTCGGATCCGCGAGCCTCGCGCCCACACGTCTCGTCAACGGCGGATTATCGCTTCGCCGCCCGCAGCGTCAGCGTCGCCTCGCCGCTTGTCGGCGTCGACCAATCGGCGCCGATTGCCTCCGCCTCTTCGCTCGGTCGTCTGAGGAGGCGCTTCGGGCGCGCTTTGCGGCTTCCGTTGGGGACCAGCGCGACGACGACCGTGCGGTTGTGCGTGTCTTCGAGCACATCCGAGCAGTGCCAGACGCCGTCGGGCGAGCGCTTCCAGATCCGGACGGTCTTGTCGCCGCCGCAGCTCCCAGGACCTCGCCACCATCACCGCTCGCTGTCGCCGATCAGGCCCCCGCCGCCAGCCCGAGCGCCGCCGCCGTCACAAGAGCAGGGGAACCCTAGTTAGGTTCCCCCGTGCGTCTTTTGTCTGTGCGGTTGGCATTAGTCGGCCGCCGCCCGTAAGAAAAGGAATCAAAAAAAGAAAAAAAACAAACGTTGCTCTAACCGCCGCGCCGTCCAGCGCCGCCTGTTAGACTTCGTTCCCTTGGTCGCCGCGCCGTCCAGCGCCGCCTACCAATGGGTACTATTTCTCTCCCTCGTTGCCCGGTGATCTTCGATGGTGTTAATTACACCGACTTCGCGTCTCACATGCGCATTCATATGCGTGGTCTTCGTCTCTGGGGCATCCTCTCTGGCGATGTCATCTGCCCGCCTTGCCCTACTCCTCCGACGGAGCCTATACCTGTCACGCTACCCTCGGCAAACCGACAAGGTCTTTGTTGAGGCCGCTTCACTTTGGCGATGATGCGGTGCCTCTCGCCTATCAAGAGGCCCTGGATTCCTAAGGATCAAGCGACCGTCTATACTCGATGAATGACAGCGATGGCCTTCAGCTCTTTGTTGTCCTCATTGCCGATGTCGACCTCGGTTCTCTTACGAGGTTGTGGGACTCTCCTCGACTTTTCGGATGTGGACTCACCTTCGTCGGCCTCTGAGCCCTCTGGTGATGCCTTGTACCTATCCGTGGTCCGCCAGAGCACTCTCTTCAGCACAGGTGATGCTCTTGTTGGCGCTTTTACGCTCGAGCTCTGTGCTGGCGTCGATTGGACTCTCTCGCGACCTTGGTTGTCGCTCTGTCCGTCTTTGCCCTAGGCTATGCGTCTTGACCTGGAGTTTCAGCGGGTCTCTGAGTTCCTTACTGCGCCTTTGTCTGAGTTCGGCAGAGGCGTGCCCGGCTCCTTGCACGCCACCCTCGTGTCACTCTCCTAGAGGCCCTTACCGAGATCTACGCGGAGGAGACTACTTTGAGTGGTCTTGGTCGATGCCACTCCCTCTCGTGTTTCGCCGCTCGTCCACTGCTACACAATCGGCTCCACGTTTAGCACATCGCCTCCTCCAGTGGGGCCGCCACAGGCGGTGGTGGCCGCCCTCAGCCGGAGGTGGCCGTCCTCACCGCTCCTATCGCAACAAGGTCGGCCACATTGAGTCCTAGTGCTATAAGAAAAACGGCATCTTTCACGCCGTTCTTCTACTAGCTCGACATCGGTGCTTCTACATCGACGCCGATCGACTCCTTCAGCAGCTTCTCTCATCGAAAGCAGAGATAGCGAGACTTCGACACCGCTTGTTGCTTGAGTTCTCCTCGGCAGTTCTGCGCAGCTCTGCTCATCGACCTTCGCACCGAGAAACCACCCTCTACACGGTCGGTACCTCCCGTGGATTCTTGATTCGGAGCATCTTTTCACATGACTTCGATGCTTCCACTCGTCCTTCATTACACCTCTTGATTCTCCCGTTAGTGTTCTTCTGCGATGGTACATCTCTCTCTGTCTCCGGTCGAGGATCTCTTAGCAACTCATCCTTTCATGTTAAAATCATTGCTCATGTTCCTCGCCTTACCATCTGACTTCTTCTCTGGGCGGTCTTGATCTTGGTTGTTGGGTCATTCTCGACTCGACTCTTGTTGTGTTCAGACCGCCACACGGAGCTCTGGTTGGTTCGGCCCTCGGCGCCTTGATTCACAGCGTCTCTGGGAGCTTGGTCGGCTTCACCTTCCTTCCGCCTGCCACTGCCGCCGCCAGTCTCTCGCTTCGCCACTCTCTCACGGCTCTTTCCAGCAGTGGCATCACCGTCTTGGCCATCTATGTGGATCTCGTCTGTCGTCTTTAGTTCGTCGTGGTCTTACGGGTGCATCTCAGAGACGTGTCTTTAGATTGTCAGGGTTGTAAGTTAGGCAAACAGCTTCAGCTTCCTTATCCTCATAGTGAGTCAGTATCTCAGCGTCCTTTTGATCTTGTTCATTCAGATGTTTGGGGTCCGGCTCCCTTCGTTTCGAAAGGGGGTCATTGATATTATATCATATTTATAGATGATTTCTCTCGCCACACTTAGGTATATTTCATGTCTTCTCGTAGTGAGGCCTTGTCTATCTATAAACAATTTGCCACTATGGTTCGCACATAGTTCTCTACTCCTATTCGTGTCTTTCGTGCTGACTCTGCCGGCGAGTACCTCTCTCGTCACTCGCGATTTCCTTTTTGAAAGGTGGCACTCTCGCTTCGATTCTCTTGTCCTGGTGCTCATGCTCAGAACGGTGTTGCCGAGCGTAAGCATCGTCACCTCCTTGAGTCGGCTCGTGCTCTGATGATTGCCGCCTCTATTCCACCTCACTTTTGGGCCGAGGTTGTTTCATCGCCACCTATCTCGTCAACATCCGGCCTTCTTACGCTCTTGAGTATGCAATCCCTTTGAGCGTCTCTGTGGTCTCCTTCGACTACTCGCGCCGTCTTTTTGGCTGCGTTTGCTACGTTCTTCTCGCCCCTCGAGAACGTACCAAACTGACCGCTCAGTCTGTTAAGTGTGTTTTTCTGGGATACAGTGCCGAGCACAAGGGCTATCGGTGATGGGATCCTGTTAGTCGACGGATGCGGATTTCTCGGGATGTGACTTTCGACGAGTCTCGTCCTTTCTACCCACGTCCTGTCTCTCCTTCGGCTTCCTCTGTGGAGTCTCTGTCCTTTTTGACCTTTCCAGATACACCTATATCTATTTTGCCCTCGTCCACCCGTCCCACTGAGTCTCCACATATTCCTCCTGTAGCCTCTCCGCCGTTGTTGCCGCCTGCTTCGTCTCCTGCGGCTCCTCAGGCTCCCCCCACTACACTCGTCTACACTCGTCGACCTCGTATTGAGGATCTTCCAGATGAGCCATCTTCTTCTAATGTTCCATCTTCTTCTGATGCTCCATCTTCCTCTGATGGGTCATCTTCTCCTCGCTACGCTCTTCGCGATCGTCAGTCGATTTGGCCTCCTGCCCGTTTTGCCTTTTTTGGCAGACTACTTGTGAGCTTTGTCTCCTCTTTGGGATCTTTGTTGCTCATCCTGAGTGGCAGCATGCCATGGCCGAGGAGATTGCTGCCCTCGAGCGTACTGATACTTGGGATCTTGTTCCTTTTCCATCTCACTTTCGTCCTATCACGTGTAAGTGGGTCTATAAGATTAAGACTCGCTCTGATGGCTCTCTTGAACGCTATAAGGCGTGTCTTGTTGCTCGTGGCTTCCAGCAGGAGCATGGTCGTGACTACGACGAGACTTTTGCTCCTGTGGCCCACATGACCACTGTCCGCACTCTTCTTTCGGTGGCGTCTGTTCGCCACTGGTCTGTTTCTCAGCTTGATGTCAAGAATGCCTTTCTTAATGGCGAGTTGCGTGAGGAGGTCTACATGCATCCGCCACCTAGGTATTCTATTCCTGAGGGCATGGTCTGTCGCCTTCGTCGCTCTCTCTATGGCCTTAAGCAAGCCCCTCGTGCTTGGTTTGAGCGCTTCTCCTCTGTGGTCACTGCTGCTGGCTTTTTAGCAAGTGATCATGATCCTGCGCTCTTTGTCCACACTTCGTCTCGTGGTCGGACTCTTCTTCTTCTGTATGTTGATGATATGATCATCACCGGAGATGATTCTGAGTACATTGCCTTTGTCAAGGCTCGTCTTAGTGAGCAGTTCCTTATGTCAGATCTTGGTCCTCTTCGTTACTTCCTTGGGATTGAAGTTACTTCCACTTCCGATGGTTTCTTTATGTCCCAAGAGAAGTATATTCAGGATCTTCTTGATCGCGCCTCTCTCACTGATCAGCGTACTGTTGAGACTCCCATGGAGCTCAATGTTCACCTCCGACCCTCTGATGGCGAGCCTCTTTCTGATCCGACTCGCTATCGTCATCTTGTTGGGAGTCTTGTCTACCTTGCTGTTACTCGTCCGGATATCACTTATCCAGTTCACATTTCGAGTCGATTCGTTTACGCTCCCACTCAGTCCACTCTGACCACCTTCTTGAGTTCTGCGATACCTTCGTGGGACTATCTCTCGCCGTCTCTTCTTTCCACGCTCCAATTCGTTCTGACTTGAGCTTATTCGGACGCTTACTTGGGCAGCGATCCTCTCGATCGCGGTCTATCTCGCCTTCTTGTGTTTTTCTTGGTGGTTCTCTCATTGCACGGAAGACAAAAAGCAGAATGCGGTGTCCGTTCGAGTCGCAGAGGTGAGTTGCGAGCTATGGCTCTCTTGATGCCAGAGATTACTTGGCTACGGTGGTTACTTGAGGATTTTGGTGTTTTGTCACTACACCAACTCCTCTCTTGTCGACAAAGACAGTGCTATCGGTATTGCCGTGATCTGTGAAGCATGAGCTCACCAAGCATATTGGTGTTGATACTTCCTTCATGCGGTCTTGTGTGCATGATCAGTGCTTGCTCTTGATATGTGCCTTCCGAGCTTCAGATAGCGGATTTCTTCACGAAGGCTCGGACTCGAGCACAAAGATGGCTGCCTCTCCAAACTCAATGTTGTTGATCCACCATGAGTTTGAGGGGGTGTTAGAGATATATGTCTAAGTATGTTATTCCCCATTGTTATGAGGGTTTTGTGCATATTCACCACAGTATTTGTGTATATATACTGGCCCATTGGCCTCATATTGAATACAAGCGATATTCATAACACTTAGATGAAGACTTCAAGGCATTAACAAAGTCATGAAAAGGCAACAGCGCAGAGGAAAGAAATGAACCGCGTGCTGATCTTTGTGCTGGAAAAGGATGCGCTTCACGTCCTCAATATGAATGTCAGGTATGAAGTCAACCATAAGCTTTCCTGTGTTCAAACAAATGTATGGATACAACTGACAATTACATCTAGGTCTTCCGTACAATTGTAAAATATTATCGTAAGCGAAATTTTCATGTATTTGATGAAAGACAAAATGCACCAGCTGAAGAGACAAAACAGTAAAGCTAATTTTGTGCTTTACAGTTGCATTGGATGACAAAACAGCAAAACAATGATGTGATCTTATAATAAACAGCTCTCAGCACGGAAAATATGATATGTTGTACTAAGCAAGGTCCCATGAAAGTTAGCTCAAAGTGATAAACATCAAAGAAGCTTGGACTTCAGAGAACAAAAAGTGAACACTCAAAATGAAGGTAAAATTGCAGGGCGGAGCTACAGTAGGTGCATGGGGATACAGTCGCACCCCTAAAATTTTTGCACAAAAAACTGATACATACTCCCCCTAATACATAAAGTATATATACTACACATATTCATATACATGATTACATGTTCTCAAGAAGACCTTTGCTTGTTTCACCCCAATGACCCCATTTCTTATTCGCCATTCGGCCCAAGTCCGGAGTCGGCCAGGGAGTCGGTAGCCCATTAACCATTGCCGGCTGCTTGCCTGCTTCTCCTCTAATCTCTCTCCCAATTGGCCAATTCCCCATTTCTCCCTTTCACTCTCCAGATCTGAAGCCAAGCCGCCGGCTGCTTCTCCTCGACTCCTCTCGACCTGTGGCGTCGTCGCCTCCGACCTCCGCCCGGCGCCGGCCCGCCCTCGCCCGCCCTCGCCGGTCTTGCGTCGCCCCTCCTTGTTGCGTGCTGCGTCACCTTGATCACGCTGTTTCTGACCAGCGCCGCCGCCGCTTCTGGCCTCAGCCGTCGTGCCGCCGCTACCAAGACGCTCTCAACCGCTCGGCCTCCACGCCCGGCGGCTAGCCGTCGTCCGCTCCTCTCACTGTGCTTCTTTGCTTTGGTTAGTGACTTAGACTTAGTGCTCTGTGATTGTGAATGGCAGTCGGCAGAATAGGAAATGGGTGATGTAGTACTGATGTCTGAATGTCTGATGTTATATTCATATATTGTTTGGCTGATTAGCTCACTGAGTTAGTGAGTTACTTGATTGATCATTGAATGATTGGCCGTATGAAGTTGTAATTTTCTAAAATATTTTGTGATGTTGGTCATAATGCGAACATGTAATTTAACACATTTGAGCTTATGTAGTATGTCATTTGAACTTGTGTTGGAACAGATGTGTCTTAAGTTCGCACCCCTATCGTCAAAATCCTAGCTCCGCCACTGTAAAATTGCATTGCATAGTACTATGGAGAGGCACTGAACACAGTACAAATTCCTAATACGATATTTCAATGTCGCGTCATTAAATTTTTTTCCAGCATGCATAACTTCCTAAACGATAACTCTGTGAAGTCAACTATTGCAATGAAGTAGCAATGTAGTAATGAAAGAAGATAAGAAAAAATACTCTATATGTTCTGGATCAACTGAATGCAAGTATGAACACAGACCAACAGTACAAATATGATCGTGGTGCCATTTCCCAGTTGAACAGTTGCGAATGTAGTGCAATCCCTGTATAGTTTCTATGCAACTTACCTTGGTAGTTGTATTGATGTAGTTCACGTGCTCCCCATGAAGATAACAAAGAACAACAGGCCCACTAAACCCCCAGTGTGTAACTAGCATTGGCCCAGTCTGTAAAGACCAGCAATAAATGTAAGCAAACATCTATGGAACAAACTAATTGTCGAAGGTGACCTGTTCACCTGAGTTAATTCGGGAGCGCTTTTCTGAATGCTATCTAGCTTCAATTTTGCTTTGACTCTGGGGAAAGTGACTTGAAGAAACACAGATCAGCTGCACTATCAGTTCTTCACTTTTAAAAAGCAAATCCTAAAGTTTTTTAAGTTTCATGGTGGCATATAACCTGAGATATGAGCTAACATAATAGGGAAATATCATATGAGGTGAAAGAACTTGGAAGGGTGACACCTAGTCGACCTAATCATGGCAGCACACACATAAGCTAAAGCTAGACACTTTATATGCAATACGTGATTATTTCATTGTCAAAAGCATAACAGTGATGAAAACAGGTTTCACGGGTAAGTCAGTTGCTTCTTAGCATGAGAATTGCAATAGCATTTACAGATGAATACCCCAGAGAGATCAGCCAGTCGCTTGTCTGCAATTTTAAATGTGAATAAGCTGGGCACTGGTGCGATAATGGAGCGACCAAGTTGTGAGGCAATTGAATAACCCTACAGGTAAGAACAATGTAAGGGAGGTAACTTTATGCCATCTGACATACGAACGATACAAAGAGGGGAGAAACATCTATTCGTAAACCTGTGGGCTGCTTCCTGTAGCAACTAAGATATAATTGGCATAGATATAATCAACAAAATCAACAGTACGCTTCTGAAGAACTTTTTTTATTATTTAATCTTTTTTAAAATTTTATTTTAAAGTTAACCTCCTGCGCACTTTATTTACAATTCTGACTCCTTTGGTCACGCCACCACCCATGACGTGACCAAACAACACTGTCACGCCAGCCCGTATTTGGGCAATCTCTTGTCACGCCACTACCCGTGGCGTGACAAGAAGAGTTTAGTCACGCCACAACCAGTAGCGTGACAAAAAGTTCTATTTTAGAGATTTATCCTGGTGCGTGACAGTATTGTTTTGTCACGCCACGGGTAGTGGCGTGACCAAAGGGGTCAGAATTGGAAATAAATGCGCGGGAGGTTAACTTTAAAATAAAATTTAAGAAAAGGTTAAATAATAAAAAAAGTTCGCTTCTGAACCTTGAGGACAAACTTTCCATTTTCAGTGACAGATGTTGTTATGGAGAAAGGCGCAGGGGCGTTGCAGGCGTGTGAACAGTACCCGGCGGTGTTGTCGCGTGTTATTTTTCCATACATGCTGATTGGTTTCCTAGAATAAAGAATAATTGGTTATATAGTATTTTGGGTTTCCTTATCTATCTAGTTATTGTTAGGAATATGATCTTATTTATTAGGAAGATTATTTTTAATAGTTGGAAAGTTTGGATTTGATTAATAGATTTCCTTATAGATTATTTTTTAGACGTCAAGTCGAACTGTTCCTATAAAAGGGATAGCATGTATCCATTATCAATCAAGAAATGAGAAATCAAAAGTTCAACTAAGCCTCAGAGCCTCGCTACCTCGACAGGGAAAAGCCCTGCTGGCAGTTAGATGAGTGCGAGTGCCCTACCCTTGGTCCTCGGACCCATACCCAACCAACGACCACAACATTTGGTATCAGAGCCAATCATTGCCCCTTCCACCACCATGTCAGGCAGCGAGGGTTTCAATTCCATAACAATCAGCGACACGCTGGATCGCATGATTGAGATGCTTGAAAAGATGCTTAGTGTTTCGAAGGAGGAGAGAAGCCACGCCGGGAGCAAGGAGTGTTCCACCAATCCGCTGGCCTTGACGGCAACCCCGCCAGCTGCGACCTTGGCCAAGATGGAGCAGAAAGAGGTGACGCCTGTCGTCGACAACATGGCTATGCCGCCACTTCCATCACCTCCGGAACTAGCACCGCCAACAATGCCATTCTAGCCGTCGTCACCAACAACTCCTCAACGGGTAACGCTGCCATTGGTTGCACCCCCGGTGTGGTACCGCTGGAGGAAGGATGCTGTTGTCCAGCAGCAATCTTTTTCACACGATTGGACAATGTTTTGCCATAGGCAATGCAGAGCGCAACAACTGAGGGGCCAGCGCCGTCATCGCGTCCTTCCTACCATCGTCACGCTCCAGGGCAGTAAGGGCGTAACTGCTGCTCTATGTCGGTTGCCCATGCCGCCGACACCTTCCTCAACGCCACAACATGCTAAAGCGTTTCTTCCTTGGGCGCTATACGTCGGAGTGTTGCTGATCTGCTCTCAAGCGAACCGACACCGGTACCAGATACTCTTGTCAATATGGAACCACCAAGGACTTCAACCGTGGCCATCACTGCAGCTCAAGGACGAGCTACCTCGCCACGAGGGGTGTAATGTTATGGAGAAAGGCGCGGGGCGGCGTAGCAGTCGTGTGAACAGTACCACGGGTACTGTAGTGTCGCGTGAACAGTACCAGCGGTGCCGTAGCACGTTATTTTTCCATTCATGCTGATTGGTTTCCTAGAATATAGAATAATTGGTTATGTAGTATTTTGTGATTCCGTATCTATCTAGTTATTGTTAGGAATAGGATCTTATTCATTAGGAATGTTACTTTTAATAGTTGGAAAGATTGGATTGGATTAATAGATTTCCTTATAGACTATTTCTTAGGCGTCAAGTCAAACTGTTCCTATAAAAGGCATAACATGTAACCATTATCAATCAAGCAATCACAAATCAAAAGTTCAACTAAGCTTTAGAGCACTGCTACCTCAACAGAGAAGAGCTCTGCCGGCGGTTAGATGAGTGCGAGTGCCTTACCCTCGGTCTTTGGACTCGTACCCAACCAACGACCACAACAGATACACTAGACACAGCTTTACCAGCCTGCAGAGAAACTTCCATTTGATTTTTTCAATTTCAGAAATTGTTTTTGAGAGTGAACGATGCTCGGATGAAAACTGAATGAACAGCAGAGCCAATTACCTCCAAGTCTTCTTGCTTCATTCAGTAGGCAATCTGCTATTGATGCAGAATTGTCAGTGACAGGAAAAACTCTACCATCGTCTTCTGTCTGACATGGCAATAAAAACAACAGCGGCATTTATAAGTAAAATTTGGCTTCAGATCATTAGATATACAAGATCCTGCTGTGTAGTTGTGGTGTCAACAAAGCTACCTTAAGCTCAACGCTGTGATCCGAGAACCAACACATGGTGTCCTGTGGACCATGAGTGGTAGAACGATCCTCGGAGTTCTTTGTTTCCCCTAGGATAATTTCTTGCCAATCGCTGGGAGCGAATTACATATTCGATGAGACACAAGCATAAATGACAAACATAAAAACACGAAAGCAATGAGATAATAGTATGAATCATTTTGATGGGTATTGGGCACTGATCTACACACATTGCCATCTTATCATACATTCAATTAACCACAAATCCACTGAATACAATGGCTAGTTACAGGCTCATAGCATTGCCACCATCATAGTCCCATTTTTTTACTAGCACATCAGTCCGTCAGAGTAGCCATCAATGTCTGTCCGTATACTTGTAGCATAATTAACATTATAGATGACATACTAAAAGCAATGCAGTACCCCTAGAATAAACACGCAACTCTTGAAGAGACAATCACTGAACAGAAAATAGAGCGTGTAGTGTGCACATACGGTACGATGGCTCAAGATGATGCCCGTTGGTGACATTGCATCGGCCACCACCAGATATCTTGACCTGCAGCCTCGTAGCAACCAATCAAGCAACGCTTACGAATCAATGTTCAAGAATCAGGACGCATGCTTCTGTTCTACCTTGGACAAGAACCTTCCTTTCTCGATGACCACCACGTTGAGCTGGGGAGCCAGGGTCTTGGCCCTTATCGAGGCGTACACCCCAGCCGCGCCTCCGCCCACCACCACCGACGACTGCTCATCCTCCTAAACACGCGCGCGCGCGCGCATGGTGTTAAACCGTGTCCGCATCAAAAGACAGACGTTGGAGAGCTGGCGGCCGGCGACAGGCAGCTGTGCTTACCTGGTCGTGGTTGGCCGCTGAGGCGCAAACTGAGGCGGGGCTAGAGGATAAGCAGCTCCTGCGGAAGGCGAAGGAGGTGGCACGGCGAGCGGCGGCGGCGGCGGTGGCCACTGCGGCATTTCTGACGAGCCACGGTGGTGGGCGTGTGTGATACGGGCCGCACATTGTATTCCCATGGGCCGCACCGCACGTGCCTCGGCCTGTTTGCATCTTGAGGACGTAAGGTAATCGGCTTTCCGTTTTCAAGCCAAGAGTGAGAATTGGATTCCATTCCAGGATGAGATCGTGGATTTTTTTTCTTCCCCTTGTACTAATTGGCTGAATAACAAATTCCTTATCCATCGACCATCAGGCCCCCCGTAGGCTCACAACCAACGACATTCTAGTGCGAAGCCATGAAGACGATGATCCTTCCCAACAAATTCCTTGGAATAGACACTTGGCTCCTTTGGTTTATCAGTCAACCTGATTATCTGTATATGATACGAATCCATCCTGCTGGAAAGATAAAAGCATGCAGACAATGCAGTGCATTTCGACAAATGATACTGTGATCCGTATCTGACCAACAGAAATCCTTGGATCTCGGAGGCTCAGACATGACAAACTCCAACATATTGTCGAGATCTCCCAGCTAGGTCCAGTTCCAGAAAGGCGCGCACACCTCATTTCGTCTCTTATCATGTGTGCTACTCTTGCATTTTTGGCAGGCAACATGGCAGACAATATCAGCCAAACTACAGATAGATCTACAGATCTGAAACCAGATTCCAGGAAGCATCACACCGCGGTGCATTGATTGAAGCTCACATGCTAACCTAGCATATGAGTGATGCCCACCACCTTGCCCCCACAAACAGACCACCGGACCAAATTTATTGATATGTCGATAACGACGGGCAAAATAGGATATACAGGATCTTTCTGAAAACATGCATATCAGGAATTAGCAAAAAGCATGGCAATGCCATTGTGCTCCCCTTCAAGCACCTATTCAGGGTGAGCAAAATATAACACTATGTAGTAACAGAAGAGAGACAGGATTACAGCAATTCCGTTTCAAGTACGCGTAGATGATTGCAGTTAAGTTTAAAGCAAAGAAGAGAAGCCACCCATCAAATTCACACTCGTCGGTGGTAAATGTCGGAAAATTTTCCTTTTTCTGGACAGACCAGATCACACAGTGTAAGACTGCTGAATGGTCTCGATGTCGAGGCCCTTCAGCTTGACAACCGACTCCACATGCCCCTTGAGCGTATGAAGCTCCCTGAGCCTGTAACATCCACGAGAGCATGGTTAGCTTCACATCCTTATCAATCAACCTAACTGTTGATGTAACTACTGCCTGCCTATTGGTATCACAAAAGATACTTTTCTTCTACACAAATGGATTCATGAGTAATAATGCACTGATGAAAAAAGGGACAGGTGGACCTATAAAGGACCCAAAGAATAGTATACATAAGAAAGCACTATTATTGAATATTGATATTTTGCAAGTGGTTTGTGGTCCTACCTTGCAATCTCAGCCCTCCTCTTCGCCTCTTCAGCCATCTGATTTAGCTCATTGTGGCCAGCCTTCTCCGGGAACATCTTGGCATCCGGTGTCTGCAGCCCATGAAGGGTCCTCTGTGCATGTGCCCACTTGAGCTCCCTCTCCTCCTTACCAAAGTCCTTCTTCCTTGTGAATGCGATCTGCAGGAAGATGAACATTAGTCACAAACTCATGATACCCGGTGCAATAGATGTGGGCAAAGACAGTTCTGCAGTGTAAATTATTACCCTTTGATCAATGACAAGATCCCATGCTTTGCCACTCAGAGCATATCGGATAAGGAACTTGATGATATCAAGTGGGAAGTAGAAGATGAGATTGTAAAGCCACACAATACCAGCCCAGCCCCACCCAATGCCTTTGATCGAAGTGAATGCCCAGTCAGCGTACACAGCAATCAGTGTAGCAATCTGTAATTAAACAGGAATTTTTAGCCCAATGTGACTTATCTCCTGAAGCAATTTATAAGAGGGAGAGGGAATAAGAGCGGACCAGCTGTGCAACCAAGAAAGCAAAGACCAGTAGAAACCCAGGGCGCTCAACAAATGACCAGCTGCGCGACCTAGTGACAAAGATGAGAGCTTGGCTGATGGTGCTAACTTGCAGATAAACAGCAGAGGCAAGCTTTTGGAAATCATCTTGAGCTGTCTTCTCAAGGCTTTCAACATGGAATATTCTCTGAAAAGTTATCAACAGTAAGCATCAGTAAATAAAAGTAAAGGTCCTAAAAAAAGTAGTTCTCTAACCAAAGTTAGTAGCTAAGGATTTTTTTTTCATTTTTTTTGAGCCAAGATACTTTTTTCATTTGGCTTGAGATTCATCGAAAACATAATGTCATTCGCTTAAGCGTAATGCTCCTTACTGGGAAAAAGTCTGTCTTATATGCAGCCCAGAAGAAGATGACCGTCATCATTGCCAAATATCCACCAAGGGCAACTCCAGTTGTGAAAATCTCAGCCAGCTTCCAGCTGTCGGGTAGAGGAGATGGTTTTACCCGATCCTTTGATATAGTCATGATGGTACCTATTGATTATAGCAAATGGTTGGAAAGTTTTAAATACTTATAGTCACACACACACAAAGAGAGAGAGAGAGAAAGAGAGGTACCATCATTTAGAATAGCTATGATTAGGACCATGAACGGTGGGAAATCGAATTTCCAGATGAGGGCAAGCAGCATAAATCCAAGCTGTTGAAATACGGGGGGAAAGAGAGATGGAGTTAAACCCTGAGGTAATATATAGGCCACATGGGCACAACTTCAATGTTCAAGACTAATATATATTATACAAGACATTTATGCACAGGAATCTCATCATCTTTGTTACTTCTGTTGAATAAAGTACAATTTTAATTCCCAACAGAAGCATCAAGAATAATTTCTCAAAACAATAGAATACATATACTTCATGCAGTTTGAAACCAACATAGTAGAATTCCATAATCGAAAGAATGCATCGATCTTAAAGTTTTCATTCAGAAGTAAAAGACATTTAAAACTTACCACAATACGAATGGTTATCGAGACAGCATAGATCTGCCAACATGAAAATGTATTAGCCAGATAACATAAGAAAAAAATAGGAAAGAATATTTGATTTCCACTTTTAACATACAGTGTAGTTCTTCATACGCTGGAAAATTGCACGACTGGTAAGCACAGCACTGATGATCACACTAAGGCCAGGTTCTGTAAGGACAATATCTGAAGCACTCCTGGCTGCATCAGTTGCATCAGCAACAGCAATACCAATATCAGCTTTCTTTAGGGCTGGAGCATCATTTACTCCATCACCAGTCATTCCACAGATATGCTTTCGTGCTTGCAGACGTTTCACAATCTCATACTTGTGCTCTGGAAAAAAAAATCATTTACTCAATTAATCGAGAATTAAATATTTATTCATTTTCCCAACTCCCAAACTTTGCTATGCTGTAATTCCTTATAACCATACCTGGGAATACGCCAGCAAAACCATCAGCTTTCTCTATGAGATCATCAACTGGTAAAGAAGCAATGGACTCATCCTTATTCTGTCCCAGCAAAGCAGACGAAGGATACATGTTTGTACCCATTCCCAGGCGACGCCCTGTTTCCTTTCCAATTGCCAGCTGATCACCTGAACATTAGAAAACAAAACCAAAAAAATTGGGAGTGAGGAAAACAAAGAATATCCTTGCCAATGTATTGAAGCTACAACCAGGGAATAATCTATTTTTAAAAAATATCTTCTATTAGTTAATAGGATTGCATCGAGGCATGTACACTCAAAATTTTGGAACTGAGTAAACAAAGAGACAGATTATTTGGGTATTGTTCCATTGGAAGTATACCTGTGATCATTTTGACATTGACACCAAGGTTAAGTGCCCTCTGAATTGTTTCAGCGCTATCATGTCTTGGAGGATCAAAAAGTGGCATGAGACCAACAAAGTGCCATGGGCTACCAGGACTTTCTTTCCTCCCATCTGGTACTTCCTACACGCAAAAACAGAATAATACTGGTCTAAGACAGCATATACAGAAAAGGAAATAATTCAGGTGAAACTATTTGTAGTGATCATTATAGTGGTGTAAGCGATAGACAAACAGAGGAAGTCACATTGTTCTAACAACTAGCTTAAGTCAAGTACTTCCCAGTTTGCATGGAGAAGGCTTACTAATGTTGTTTTAAACATGTTCATGGAATCCTTGTGGTCAGTGCAGCTAAACTGTGAATAGCAGCCTAAGATATAAGGTACATTATAATCCTTCTCACCTGATATGCTACAGCAAGCGATCTAAGTCCACGCTCTGCAAATTTGTCAATCACAGCATGGACCCTCCGCTCTATCTCTGACGTGTTGTGAGCCAGGCGGAGAATCTGCAGTCAATACATTGAGTTATAGGGGATGATATTCAAAACTGAATATAATGCTTTCAAAAGGCAATGCTAGGATATGAATACACAAGCCGTTCAATCTTGTGGTACCTGCTCAGGTGCACCCTTACTGACACGATACATTTTTCCATCACCATCAATGTATGTCAATGCCGTTCTTTTGTCAGTAGGATTGAATGGCAGGAAATGAACTTCTTGAATACCAGCGCGTGCCTGCGTGAAAATGTAGACAAACAGTCATTTCATCAGATAAGCAAGGTAATCATCTGCCACTTCTTCACAAAGCAAGCTACCTCTTTCGGATCAGCTAGCATCCCAACTATTGCAGTATCAATAGCATCCTGGTTTTCCGTTCGAGATGCTCTAGCAGCCATGAGAATCACTTGGTCCTGAGTGATCCCTCTTTCGAAAACCTGGATTGACAAATTTGAAGTTGTTTAAAAATTTTAATCAGACATGAGAAGGCTAAGAGAATATTAAATAATTATCCTTGTCTCACCTCAACGAGGTTCTTGTCCACACTAAGCTTATTCAGGGTCAATGTTCCAGTTTTATCACTGCAAAGAACATCCATGCCAGCCATCTCCTCAATTGCAGTCATTCTCTTTGTGATAGCTCCCTGCAGAAATCGTATTTAAGTGATCAAGTATATTAATACAGATCAAAATCCGAAAAGCAACAGATGTGATGCTCCAACTCCACATACAAACCTGTTGAGATAAGCGATGTGACCCTATGGCCATAGTCACAGATAAGACTGTTGGCATGGCTATGGGAATGCCTCCAATGAGAAGGACCAGGAGGTTGTCAATCCCAGGGCGGTATGCCCTGTGCTGGATAGGATACATTACAATGATCTCAACAAACATTCCCACAGCAATTGAGCAAATGCAAAAGTTCCCAATAGCCGTCAAGACCTGCATCAATCAGATAATAATATGACCAGTGAACATTGATAATTTGGACAAAAATACACACATGCGACTATGTGAGGTAAGGCTTTCAATCTGACCTTCTGGAAATGGCCAACTTGGTTAGTGGAGTCAACAAGGTGTGCAGCCTTTCCGAAGAAAGTGTGAACACCAGTGGCAATCACAACGGCTTCAATCTCACCTTGCTTCACCGTTGAACCAGAATAAACACCATCACCAGGACCTTTGGTGACCGGCAATGATTCTCCAGTCAGGGCAGACTACAACACAAGAGAAATTGAGAGGAGAAGATCTATGGCTCAACAAAAGCTGAAAACGATTTTAACAAGTCAAGAACAATGGGAAGAACCTGATCAATCTTCAAAGGATCTCCCTCAAGGAGGCGTGCATCCGCAGGTATGATGTCTCCGAGTTTAATGCTGACGATGTCCCCTGGTACAAGGATGGCAGCCTCTTCCTCAGTCCATCGGCCATCACGAAGCACCTGACGAAAAAAAATACATCTCATGAGATCAGAATTTTGAATGGGCTCTATAGACAGATCAAGCCTGCCTTCAGAACATAGTGAAACAGCATAAAGTAGGTGGTAAAGGACCTTGGCTTTTGGTGCGAGACCAGCCATGAGGGCAGCAGCAGCATTGCCAGCATTGTTTTCCTCAATGAAACTGATTGTCGAGTTGATAACAAGCAGAGTTATGATACCAACAAAGTCCTGCCAATCCGGTGGCTTCCCCTGATGACACCACACAAGACAACATAAAGGTTATATAATTCAATCTTGAATTCTAACCAACAAACCAGACAAAATCGATGAAATGGAAATTAATTTGCACATGTCTCCCTGCCTTACCCCTCCGTTCGCGAGCGCAATGGCCATGATAGCTGCAACCTCCATGACCCATGACAGTGGATTCCACATGAACCCCAAGAACTTGAGCACCTTGCTCTCCTGCCACCATAAAAATCCCAACTTTAAACATTCACACAGACGAACTCGAACAGTCCCACGCAAATCATACATGGGTTTTCTCCAAGTTCACTAAAAGCGCAGAGAATGAAGCAAACCTTCTTCTCCTCCAGCTTGTTGGGGCCAAAGATTTCGAGGCGCTGCTGCGCCTGCTGAGTGCTGAGACCCTCGCGGCTGCATCTCAGGTTCTCAAACACTTCCTCAAGGGGGATGTTCTCCTGCAGGAAAAAAAAAAAGCAACAAGAATTCACCGACCCAATTCCATCAAAAAAACAGGAAGCAGTACAAGAAGCAAGTGCAACAGCCCGTAAACTGAACTGACGCCATGAAACCTACTAACACATGCAAGTATGCAACAAGAGCGAAAAACGAACAAGGCCCAAGATGCCAATGTCTCCAAAATGGAATCCTACGGCCAGGAAAAATTGCAGGAACCCAAAATTTGTAGAATAAACCGAGCAAGCACAGAAAGAAAGAACTCCTATGCTACAATGCCTACTAGATTCTTTTTCGGGAATCCACAAAACCTGGAAACCATCGTATAGACTGTGCTAAAAGAAGGCAACCCAGTATGAGACCTGCAACCCAAGAAACCAGGAATCCAGATGCGAATTCTGCCGAACAGGAGCACAAAGGCGCAAACTTTTCCCAAGAACCACCACCCCCCGGAGTAGAGAGTACGGCCGTACCAAGTCGACGACCTCCTTGAGGACGGCCTCCAGGTTGCCCTCCTTCTCAGCCATGGAGGCGCCTCACGGATCTCCCTCCGGCTCTTCCTCCTCTCTCTCTCTCTCTCTCTCTCTCTCTCTCTCTCTCCTCCTCCTCCTCCTCCTCCTCCTCCTCCTCCTACCTTCTCTCTCCTGTTCGGTTCCCCTTCCAGGTTTATATGCAAAAAGGAAAATCTTGCTCGCAAATGAATGAGCGTATCTTCTCTGGTTTTTTTACATCTGGAATCTGGGTACTGGGAGTCTGGGATGGAGTAACTGAAGCTGTGAGAGTAGAAGAGTAGAGTGGTAGAAAGGAGTGGGACTCGACAACACATACGAGAGGAGGGGAACGTGGACGAAAAGAAAAAAGAAAACCGCGCATGAAAAACAAAGGGGAAAAAAAGGCGGAAGAGGAAAGGAAGATTACAGATCATCGAATAACTCTCTTTTTCATGATAGGCCATCAAATAATTCTCTTCCTCACGATATATCATCGAATAACTCTTTATATACAATATATTATCAAGTTTCAAGTTTTCTTTATAATATATCATCGCCGTTAGCAATCCGTCCAAGCTCGTCTGTCGAGCATGTCAGGTTTCTAAAAAATGCCCATGATTGCAGCAAGTGACTGTCAATTGTGGACCACATGGCAGACAAGACCTACTCCCAACTTCTCTCCCCTCAACCGCATCTCAGCACGCATCAGCACACTTCTCTCCCCTACCATCCAAGGCTATCGATGGAGACACTCGATCCCCCAAACCTAGATCTCCAAATCAGGAGCCCTCCAACGTGTTTGAAGGCGCGAGTACCCACCCGGCGGCGCTGTTCTTCCCGATGGTGTGGCTTCTCCTGGCGGCACGGCCACAACCGGCGGCATGGTTTCCTCCCCGGCGTGGTCCATGGCACTGGTTATTTTACCATTTTGGATTATGCCACTACTTTTTGCCTAATTGGTACTATGCCATTTGATTCGAAAAATTCTTTGAAAAATACCATTTGGACAGGGTCAATGCCCGTTGACTAAGTGAAAAAGGCCCTTTTGCCCTTCCAAATATGTTGATTTTCAATTAGATGCCATAAAAATTATTACTCTTTAATATTCCTAAGTGTGTGTCATCGGGCGGGTTGAACAATATCATAGGTACTGTAGCACCGGGATTAGTAAAGGATTACATCCCTCAATAAGAATATACATTTCCCTAAATAGTTAATTAGTTTCATTATATAGAGATTAGTTAATCGGAAAGGTTATCTATATGTTAAGAAGGTCATTTATTAATTAGAAAGGTTATTATTCAGATTGATTTTATCCATAATTGTTAGAAGAACCCTTTATATAAGGAGGCTTATTGTAATCGTTGGTATTAAGCAATGAGAATACAATAGTCTAAGTCACAATTCCCTTCGTCTCCCTAATCTATAGTCTTCCCTCTCCCTTAGTAGCCGACGCCACCCAGCTATCCTCTCGGTGATGTTTACTTCTATGATCTAAGGATCATAACAACTTAGTATCAGAGCCAACACCATGGTTTCTGCTACCGAGAATTTCAAGGCCCTAAGGGTCACCCTCAACAAGATGAGTATCGGCGTAGACGACATGAAAGCCATCTTGGTAGACATGGCGTCTATGGTGGTCAAACTGATGGAAAAGGAGAAGAAGAATGCATGGGCAGTAGCTACTGCGCGATCTGCGCCATCAGAGGCGTCTCTAATTTCACCGATGACTTCTGCATCGTCGACTTCGCTGCCCGTGGTTGCATCAACGGTGCCCTCGCTGAGGAAGAAGGCCGCTGCCCAACTACTGTCTTCTCCACACGCCCGACCGACGTCGTGCCTTCGTAGGTGCGGGGTGTGGTAGGTGTCAGGACCACGATGACATTGCGCTGCTGCCCCCGCGCAGCTTGTCCATGCCACCGACGCCTCCTGCAACGTCAAGGGACCACAGTCCTTGCTACTGTCTATTGGAGCGTTGCGGATCATCTTCCATGCAATGTTCCGCCGGCGCCACGACCTCTCGTCAACATCGGCATAGACGACATGAAGGCCATCTTGGTAGACATGGCGTCTATGGTGGTTAAGCTGATGGAAAAGGAGAAGAAGAATGCACGGGCAGCAGCTACTGCGCGATCTGCGCCATCAGAGGTGTCTCTAATTTCGCCGATGACTTCTGCATCGTCAACTTCGCTGCCCGTGGTTGCACCAACGATGCCCTCGCTGAGGAAGAAGGTCGCTGGCCAACTACTGTTTTCTCCACACGCCCGACCGACGTCGTGCCTTCATAGGTGCGGGGTGTGGTAGGTGTCAAGACCACGACGACATTGCGCTGCTGCCCCGCGCAGCTTGTCCATGCCACCGACGCCTCCTGCAACATCAAGGGACCACAATCCTTGCTGCTGTCTATTGGAGCGTTGCGGACCATCTTCCATGCAATGTTTCGCCGGTGCCATGACCTCTCGTCAACATCGGTGTAGACGACATGAAAGCCATCTTGATAGACATGGCGTCTATGGTGGTCAAGCTGATGGAAAAGGAGAAAAAGAATGCACGGGCAGTAGCTACTGCGTGATTTGCGCCATCAGAGGCGTCTCTGATTTTGCCGATGACTTCTACATCGTCGACTTCGCTGCCCGTGGTTGCACCAACGATGCCCTCGCTGAGGAAGAAGGTCACTACCCAACTACTGTCTTCTCCACATGCCCGACCGACGTCGTGCCTTCGTAGGTGCAGGGGTGTGGTAGGTGTCAGGACCACGACGACATTACGCTGCTGCCCTACGCAGCTTGTCCATGCCACCGACGCCTCCTACAACGTCAAGGGACCATAGTCCTTGTTGTTGTCTATTGCAGCGTTGTGGACCATCTTCCATGCAATGTTCCGCCGACGCCACAACCTCTCAACATAGGGTCTCCTAGGGATTTAGCCATGGCCACCACCACAGCTCGAGGATGAGCTCTCGTGAAAGGAGGGGAGTAACGTCATGAGCGGGGTACTGTTCACGTGCGTGAACAGTACCATGAGTACTTACGAAGGGGCTACTTTCCTCAATAAGAATATCTATTTCCCTAAATAGTTGATTAGTTTCCTTGTATAGGGGTTAGTTAATCGGAAAGATTATCTATTAGTTACAAAGGTCATCTATTAGTTAGGAAGATCATCATTTAGATCGATTTTATCTATAATTGTTAGAAGAGCCATCTATATAAAGAGGCTTATTGTAATCGTTAACATTAAGCAAGGAGAATACAATAGTCTAAGTCTCAATCCCATTTGTCTGCCCAGTCTATAGTCTCCCCTCTCCCCTAGCAGCCAACGCCACCCGGCTATCCTCCCGATGATGTTTACCCCTATGATCTAAGGATCATAACAGTGCGATTGACTCTTTTGTGATGAGATCTGTTTGGAAATTCAACATATTTGGAAGGGCAAAAAAGTCCTTTCCACTTAGTCAACGTGCATTGACCTTGCCATAATGGCATTTTCCAAAGGAATTTTCGAATCTAATAGCATAGTACCAATTAGGCGAAAAACAGTGGTATAATCCAAAACCGTAAAATAACCCATGGCATATACCAAAATTTTCCTATATGAGATGACAGTAGACGGCAAATAAAGCCGAATTCTGAATATACCAATTCTCCAGGTGTATTCTTGGCTCATCATCTAATTAATTTGTGGTTGGTTCATAGCCTGATCAATTTTATCTGAAACTGCATAAAAGCGTATGTGTTAGGTTTTAGGTTTACATCACTGTCTAAATGATATGAAATGAGTACAGATTGGTTCATAGGTCATCTGTACTCAATTACATCATGGTACAGTAAAATGTGTGATAAAATGTCCAAGTTTCAGTGTTTTGCAACTGAATTCCAATTCCATTGTGACTTCTGAAAGAAACCTTCCTTCGATTAGATTACTTGACAAATGGAATGTTGTATGCTTGTGCGGGTCTTCTGCATTTGATAGCTGTACCTCGAGATATGACTACTCAGCTGCAGAGTTCGATGGAAGAAAGAGTTGGTACAACATGTAGGCCACAAACAAAATCAAAGAGATCGCGAAAGAGCTGTACAATTGAAAATAATGATATGCCAATAATTTAAGAGACGTCAAATTAATTGAAAAACGAGCATTGTTCTCCCGACATTTGGAGCTTAATCCGCCACGTAAGGAATCAACGATGAAATCTGAGTACTAATTGAACACCCTGCTGCAAGCTGTCAAGGTGGTATTCAGAACAATTTGAGAGTTTTCTCCATTTGGAGTGGTTTCAGTGGACGGAAGCACTAATTAATATCCATGTAGAATAGGTTGCAAATGGCGGGTTACCAAACTGCGATTTTAATACTAAAAAATGTACTTGTCTGAAACTGAAAGAGAGAGCTGAGAGATTCTTTAGAGCAGCTACTTTTGAGAGACCATGTGGAGGTCGTCCCGTGTGTGTGATGAGTAATTGACATAGGTTTAGGAAGTCGAGTTTGGTTTGGGTGGTTTGGACTATGTCGTTGCGAGGCTCAGTCGGTTTGGTCAAACTTGGTCGTATGGGATTATGATGCATATTCTTTGATTCGACAAGTTTGGATTTTGTCATGGTAAGTATGTTGGTTTTTACGCTTTCATGTATCGAGCGGTGCTATTTGATGTGTTTCTTTGTCGTAATCGCAGGACATCGGGTGGAGTCGTGGCGAGACACGGTGGACCGGACTAGGTGTGGCGCCGAGGTCGAACGGTCGGGATGTGTCAAGACGACGTGGACTCGAGGTGGTTGAGGCGTGGCGAGACAAGGAGCGCTGAAGCTTCCGGAAGGCGTGTAAGGGCGAACGAATTTCGCAAAGTCGCACAAGCGGAGCGGCTCCGTTGATTTAGCGGGCGAACGGGTGGAGACCCGTTAGCCATGGGCTATAAATAGGATGGAGGGCTGCTGCCCAAACTGAACACTTCAATGATTTTTAGGATTTCCTTTAGTCAAAAGAGGCTTTGGAGTTTGTTTTGGCTTTAGGCTTTAGTTGTTGAGGGTTGTTCCCTGCTTGTCCCCTTCCTTTTCTTCAAGTTGGCTGAGTGTTCTTGATGTTTTGGGAGTGGGAGAGGATGAGTTGAATGCTTGTAATCATTCCTCTTATATCAATCATGTATCTCTCTTCCTTTAGATCAATATGAGATGGTGTTTGTTTATCTTGGCTGCTTTCTTGCTTGCATATAAGCAGTTCTTGACTTGGTTTGAGTACTTGGTTTTGATTTGAAGTGTCTGATTGCTGGCCTTTTTCTTTATGCTTGTGAGACGTTCGTTCAGTTCTCTTCTTGCATGCTGTTGGCTTGGTTCGATGATGTTTGATGTTAAATCTGCCGCCATCAAATTGTTTATTCTCACGAGTGTGGCGGCTTTGTCGTCTCGTAAAATCGGATCGTGTGTGTGGCGCCCTATTTCTCCTCTGCATAGAAACTGTGTGCTGCTGTTTCTTTGTTGCGATTTAGGATTGAGTAGCGCTGCCTGGGAAAAATCTGGAGGTGGCGGCGCCCGTATGAGTCTTCGGCTTGCTGCTTGTCGGTCTGCTGTTTTTTTTGTTTTGGTTTTAATTTCCTCCCTGTGCTGCATGTGGTGATCTGCTGATTTGGGTTGCTGCACCCCGTGTGTGCGTCGGCAGCAGCTGCAATTTTTTGCCTGTCATCTTTTTGTGAAGCTGTTGTTGTTTTGTTTATGCGTTGAAGTGTCTGCTCATTGATGCTTCTGTTTCCCTGAAAATCAGATCTATTGTTGCGTCTGTAGGCAGAGCTCAAAGAAGAAATTAATTCGCTTGTGAACTCGGTTTGTAATCTTGAAGCTTTTGCTCTGTGCGGCTGTTGGTAGAATTCAAAAAAAAATCTGCTTTGATGTTAATTACTGGCTGCCATCAATGAACCGATTGAATTTTTGGTTTTTTTGTTTCTAGTGCTCTTTGCTGTGCTAGTTTTGAGTTTTATATTGCTTTGGATCTGTGACTTGAATGGGGTGCGCCTGGGTGATAATTAGGAGCTGCTGGTGGTGGCTTGCAGTGCACCGAAAAATTGTAGTCCTGAGCAGCTTGTAGTTTGTTGATGCATGAGAGCGATTTCATCCCTGGGCGGCAACTGCTACAGTGCGTTTTTCTTTTTTGCTGATTTTCAACCATTTTGCATGCAGATTAAACAGCGGTATTTTCAGTTGAATTTTTTACTGGCTGGTCTCTGATTTATGCTGAATTTTTTAGTGTCACATGCGTTCCAGGTTTCAGCAGAATTAACTCTCTGTGAATTACTTTGTTTTGCTTCTTATTAAAAACAAAAAAAATTAGTGTACGTTTTCTCGGGGGCGATTTTAAAGAGAGCGACATTCACCCCCCCTCTGTCGCCATTTCGGTCCTACAACTTTTATGCTTGCGGTGATAAAGCTTCTCTTCAAGTTGTTCACCAGAAACGTAGAGGAAATAAAACAAAGGAAATGTTACAGAAGACATGCATGCCGCATACCTTTGCTCAATCACACAAGTAAAACCTACTCACAATGAGTCGCTGGTCACAGCACAGCACACAGAGCAAACTGCATCCACGATCCAATAAAAATAACAAGCAAGAAGAGAGAACAAACTTGGTCATACTCAGCCTTCCTTTTCTTTCCCTCTTCTTTTCAGAAAAGCAGGAATGCACCTTTTCCCTCCCTTCTTTTTAATTAGTAACATAGTATAATTTTCAGAAAGGCAGAACCGAAGATGAAATTAAAGATAATCTACTTTAGGTGGCGCAATCACAGTCATGCAAAGGCAGTAGCAAGATTGGGCTACTTCTGTTTTACAACCAAGCATGCATGATTGATCTCATCCTTTTTCTTTTATTTAAAGGCAATACATTGTCCTCGTTAGGAATAACAACTTATATTTTCAGGAGGCCAAAGGATCAATATATATACATAAAGTACAGGTAGAGAATATGCAAATAACCCCTCATAACAATAGGGAATAACACACTATACATATATCTCTAACACCCCCCTCAAACTCATAGTGGATCAACAACACTGAGATTGGAGCGGTAGAAGGCGTGCTGTGCTCAAGTCTGGGCCTTCGTGAAGAAATCCGCTATCTGAAACTCTGAAGGCACATACTGAAGAGCAATCACCTGATCATGCACACAAGACCTCATGAAGGAAGCATCAACACTAATATATTTGGTGAGCTCATGCTTCACAGGATCACGGGCAATACTGATAGCACATGTACTGTCTGACAAGAGAGGAGTCGGTGTAGTGACAGAAACACCAAAATCCTCAAGTAACCACCGTAGCCAAGTAATCTCTGTTGTCAAGAGAGCCATAGCTCGCAACTCACCTCTGACTCGAACAGGACACTGCAATCTGCTTTTCGCCTTCCGTGCAATGAGAGAACCACCAAGAAAACACAAGAAGCAGAGATAGACCGCAATCGAGGGATCGCCGCCCAAGTAGCATCCGAATAAGTCTCAAATCAGAATATAGTAATTTGAGCGTGGAAAGAAGAGACGGCGAGAGATAGTCCCACGAAGGTATCGCAGAACTCAAGAAGGTGGTCAGAGTGGACTGAGTGGGAGCCAAACGAATCGACTCGTAACATGAACTGGATAAGTGATATCCTGACGAGTAACAAAGAAGGTAGACAAGACTCCCAACAAGATGACGATAGTGAGTCGGATCAGAAAGAGGCTCGCCATCAGAGAGTCGGAGGTGAACATTGAGCTCCATGGAAGTCTCAACAGTACGCTGATCAGTGAGAGAGACGCGATCAAGAAGATCCTGAATATACTTATCTTAGGACATAAAGAAACCATCTGGAGTTTAAGTAACCTCAATCCCAAGAAAGTAACGAAGAGGACCAAGATCCGACATAAGGAACTGCTCACTAAGACGAGCCTTGACAAAGGCAATGTACTCGGAATTGTCTCCCGTAATGATCATATCATCAACATACAGAAGAAAAAGAGTTCGACCACGAGACGAAGTGTGGACAAAGAGCGCATGATCATAATCACTAGCTAAAAAACCAGCAACAGTAACCACAGAGGAGAAGCGCTCAAACCAAACACGAGGGGCTTGCTTAAGGCCATAGAGAGAGCGACGAATGCGACAGACCATGCCCTTAGGAACAGAATACCCAGGTGGCGGATGCATGTAGACCTCCTCACACAACTCGCCATTAAGAAAGACATTCTTGACATCAAGCTGAGAAACAGACCAGTGGCGAATAGATGCCACCGAAAGAAGAGTGCGGACAGTGGTCATATGGGCCACAAGAGCAAAAGTCTCGTCGTAGTCACGACCATGCTCCTACTGGAAGCCACAAGCAACAAGACGCACCTTATAGCGCTCAAGAGAGCCATCAGAGCGAGTCTTAATCTTATAGACCCACTTACACGTGATGGGATGAGAGTGAGACGGAAAGGGAACAAGATCCCAAGTACCAGTACGCTTGAGGGCAGCAATCTCCTCGGCCATGGCATGCTGCCATTCAGGGTAAATAACAGGCTCACGAGTAGCTACACCAGCAAAGGCAAAACGGGCAGGGGGCCGAATCGACTGGCGATCGCGGAGAGCGTAGCGAGGAGAAGATGACCCATCAGGAGAAGATAGAGCATCAGAAGAAGATGGAACATTAGGAGAAGATAGCTCATCTGGAAGATCCTTAATACGAGGTTGACGAGTGTAGACGAGTGTAGTGGGGGGAGCCTGAGGAGCCGCAGGAGACGAAGCAGGCGGCGACAACGGCGGAGAGGCCACAGGAGGAATATGTGGATCCTCAGTGGGACGGGTGGACGAGAGCAAGATAGATATGTGTAACATTCTGATTTTCTAAATCCTTTTTAAATGTGTAAAATAAATTAAAACTATTTTATTTTAATGAGAATTCAAAGTCTGGTTCTGATGGAAGGGTTTGAGTTGTTTATACTTCCTTGCTGGCAAGCTCGGCAATCCTCCTTTAACCTATTCCTTTTGGATTATGAAGGTTTAGGCCTTCTCTGTGACTTAGACCTCCCCAGTGGTTATTAAGGTTAGACCTCCCTTGAGGCTTGGACCTTTTCTCACCTGGACGTATCCTTACGTCCGGATCTTTCCTTTGAGTTTGGTCACTTAGACCTCTTTGTTGGTTCGAATCTCTTTGGAATCAGACCTCTTTCTGTTCAGACTTCTCTTAAGTCTGGACCCCTGGTTGCCTGGGCACTTCCCAATGCCCAGACCTCTTTTCATTTGGACCTCCATGCATTCCAGTGGACCTCTTATCTTGTGTGCCTTCGATTCTCCTGAGTTCATTTGAACCCCTTTGGCATTTCTTCTTGGCCGAAAGGACCTCCCTAGGGTTGCTTTGATCCTTGCGAACTCCTGTTGGACCACCTGTCGTGGATTTCTTCCCTAGGACCTCTCTTTCTTGGAACCCTCAGCATGGACCTCTCTTTCATTGGATCTGGCGGTCCAGACCTCTTCCTATCTCCAATCCAAAGGCCCAGACCTCCCCTCCACGTTTGATCCTGGCCGCTGGACCTCCCTTTGGGAGATCCAACCGCCCGGACCTCAACTTGCCTTTAATCTCAACCACGGGATCTCTTTGAAGTTCTCTCGACCTCCTCGCCCGACCTCCCCGATGAGATCCCGACCGTCAGACCTCCCATGTCGAGACCTCCTCCGCATGTCCGACCTCCTCAACCTTCAGACCTCCTTGAGCAGCGGGACCTCCTTTGATGAAGTCTGGTTGTCCGAACCTCACCACGTGGACCTCCTCCATGTGTATTTGGACCTCCCATGTTCGGACCTCCTTTGTGTATATCAGACCTCTTAACCTCTCTGACCTCCTCAAGGACCTCTTCTCATGGGCAAGACCTCCCTCTTGACCCGACTGCTTCTAAAGTGGTCGGCCCCACTTGCCAGACTTAGTCATTCTCATTTCCTCCGCCACGTTAATATCTTGGGCATTTAATGCATGTCTTGTCACATTAAATGCATCCACATACGTGGTATTTACCTTGAATCGGGTCACTTAACCGTACCCTGACATCCTTCCATGTTGCTTCCCATAGCAACATATGTTGTCCTTTCTCGTACCTTTTAACCAGGGTGGTAGTGACACCTGCTCTGCCACTCACCTACCTTTGACCCATTTCTATACTTATCCTTGACACGTATATTTCTAGTTTTCTTCACCACCTTGACTACGATTAGATCAAGAAATTCTACCACATCACCTTTCTCCACACCCTGTTACCTTAGCTCTTGTTCAGTGGCTCCCAGGGAAGACCTTGTCACCCAAGACCTCCCCTCCATCCATTGTTTCTTCTTGTCCCTGGTAAGTCCCTTGGCGATCTCCTCCGCTCTTGTTTTTGCATTTGACTGAAAGTGTGTCGTGTCCATCTCAGGACCTCCCCTGGTGGACTCCTTTACGGATTTCTATGGCCTTTGTGTGAAGACCTCCCCTCTGGACTTTACACAAGAACCATTTCTCAGGACCTTTCTGTTCTATTGTTTAAATCACTCCTTTGGGGTCTTTTGCTAAAAGACCACCTCCTCCTGGTAAGCTTAGACCTCTCCTATAAGAACCTATTCTAAAATATGGACCTCTTCTGTTGGTTGAGTTCTGGACTCCCTCTGGGGTTCATTTGGTTTTCTTGTTGATCTTAGTTGGATCTTTATTTGAATCTTCTTTGAAATTGCTCTTTTACACGTGTAGATTGCGAAGACTCCAGGGAGTCTGAGTGTTCTGAAGAGGAAGAATCTCAGGATAGTGAGCAAGGCAAGTTACACTCTTGATCATATTGCACCCAATAATTCAATTTATTTATGTTTAGTTTCAAAGTATTATGCATGCCTATTTCTACCAAGTTAATTCAATACCTGTTTTAAATTCATAGTTATGCCTACTTCCTTTGTATGGCCACTGTTGACTTTGGACTGAGCATGTTGTCACCTTTAGATCAAACTTGGGTCATGCAGTAGTGTGAGCCAGGACCAATTGAAAAACTCATGCTTAGTCAAGCTTAGACCAAAAGTGTTGATTTGGGGAAATCTTTACCAACATGACCAAATATTGCTTAAAATATTTTTACCATGACATTGGGTTGTCATGGGAATATGGAAGTGTTGCTGGGGAAGCAAAGAAAATGAAATTGGATTTAGACTGGGGCGAATTGGTTGGCTTGGCTGGTGCAATGTTTGTGCACGGACTCTATCCTGGCTAAGGTGGAGGTCCAAGGGTTTGTGAAAGTCGCCCTAGTCATGTGAGGATCGGTCTTTGAACGACCAATACCATGCCTATAATGGGCTATGCCACAATCGTGCAACCACATGTCTCCAGAATGGGGCGTGGGACTGGCCGAGTAATTTGCAGAACTCCACCATATCTCCGCTCCATTAGAGGTGTGGGAGGTCTTGTAGGGTCGATGGTCTTTATGACCCTTTGTTCCCATCGGTGTAAGAGGGGCTTTCCGTCGGATTGCGATCCATAGGAAAGTGAAACCTTAGCAAGGAAAGGCTGTGGTGGGGCAATGCATTGTAAAGGCCTTGTTATGAGCTCTAGACCTCTTACCTTTGGTAATGAGAGGTGACATTGACAGATGCCAGATAAACTAGAGAAATCATGTCTTGTGGGTAAAGTGCACAACCTCTGCAGAGTTAAATCTATTCGAATAGCCGTGTCCACGGTCATGGACGTGTTGGCAAAGGCTACTCAAAGTTATGTTGACTTTGGGGTTTTCCAGAAATATTTTTCAAATCTGTTTTGGGAATTCTATCCCATGGGTTTGGGCAGGGAGCCTGGTGTCAGGAGGGTATCCTTCACCAACTTGTTGATGAATGTTATCCAACTGAAAAATTGCTTTGCTAAAATGAATTTTAGTTATTAAAGACCTACTTTGGAACTTAATAATGGTATTTGAAAGAAAATTGGCTTTGTGCAAATTAACCATATTATGCCATCCTTTGATTGTCTATATATGCATGTCATTTTGCTAACCCACGGGTGTAACTTGCGAGCACGGTTGTGTGCTCACTCTTGCTCATTGCAATCTTTGCCAGAGAGGACCTTGGCAAATGAAGAAGACCCAAGCTTAATAGGTCGTGCCTTCCATCGATTGTTCGTGGCGTCCGATGGACTTTTGTTCTTTTGCTCTTTTGTATATATGTGCTTGGCCCAAGGCCACCTTGTAAACAACTCTGTGGATATTTTGCTTAAATAAAAATGCGTTCTGGATGTCACCACCATTGTGTTATTTCTGTGAAGAGCTAGCCATGATCCTTAGGACTAGCTCTGGATTCACGAGGAACCTCGAGCAAGCTCGGACCTTTATGTCCTCACAATGGGATGAACGTGTGAGGTTCTAAGGTGGTCTC
The DNA here is from genome assembly GCA_036346405.1 of Phyllostachys edulis. Classification (NCBI taxonomy): domain Eukaryota; kingdom Viridiplantae; phylum Streptophyta; class Magnoliopsida; order Poales; family Poaceae; genus Phyllostachys; species Phyllostachys edulis. The sequence goes on from CM070567.1 coordinate 936,107, forward strand.
GGACCTCCACGACCTCCTCTGGAGGGTCGCGGGTGGTCTTGGAGTGCCCTCAGACCTCCTCATTTTTCTCTGACTGTGGCCGTGATAGGTCCGTGGGTGCTCCCTGACTCCAAGACCCTTTCGGGTCATGTTCTCCTGGACCTCCAGGAGGTCCTGCTGGACCTCCTGGGAGGTCTTGGTGGACTGTCCGAGAGGTCCTTTGTGGACCTCCTGGGAGGTCCTGATGGACTTTCCAGAGGTCTTGGAGGACCTCTCGGGTGCCCTAGGGTTGGGTCGTCACAATATGGGTGTATCTAGAAAGGTCAAAAAGTACATAGACTCCATATAGGAAGCCGAAGGAGAGGCAGGACGTGGGTAGAAGGGACGAGACTCATCGAAAGTCACATCCCGAGAAATCCGCATCCGTCGACCAATAGGATCCCAGCACCGATAGCCCTTGTGCTTGGCATCAGATCCCGTAAAGACACACTCAACAGATCGAGTCGGTTTGGTGCGTTCTCGAGGGACGAGGAGAACGAGCAAACGCAACCAAATGCATTTAATGGCGAGTAGTCGTGAAGAAGACCACAGAGACACTCAACAGGGATCGCACCCTGAAGAGCAGAAGAGGGCTAGATGTTGACGAGATAGGTGGCAGTGAAAACAGCCTCGGCCCAAAAGTGAGGTAGAATAGAGGCGGCAATCATCAGTGCACGAACCGTCTCAAGGAGGTGACGATGCTTGCACTCACTACACCATTCTGAGCATGAGCACCAAGACAAGAGAACTGAGCGAGAGTGCCCCTCAAAGAAGGAAGCCGCAAGCAGTAACGAGAGAGGTACTCGCTAGCGTAGTCAAGACGAAAGACACGAATAGGAGTGGAGGCGTGTGTGAACCATAGTGGCAAATTGTTTATAGATAGACCAGGCCTCACTACGAGAAGACATGAAATATATCCAAGTGTGGTGAGAGAAATCATCTATAAATATAATATAATATCGATGCCCCCCTTTCGAAACGAAGGGAGCCGGACCCCAAACATCTGAATGAACAAGATCAAAAGGACGCTGAGACACGAACTCACTATGAGGATAAGGAAGCTGAATCTGTTTACCTAACTTACAGCCCTGACAATCTAAAGACACGTCTCCTAAGACAGACCCCAAAAGACCACGACGAACTAAGGACGACAGACGAGATCCACACAGATGGCCAAGACGGTGATGCCACGGCGGAAAGAGCTGGTAGACTGAGTAGCGAGCGGAGAGACCGGCGGCGACGGGCGAGAGAAGGAAGGTGAAGCGCCAAGCTCCAGAGATGCCGTGAGTCAAGGCGCCGAGGGCCAGAACCAACCAGAGCTCCTATGTGGCGGTCCTGAACACAACAAGAGTCAGAGTCGAGAATGACCCGATAACCAAGGTTAGTAATCTGCCCAGCAGAAAGAAGCTACATGGTAAGGCGAGGAACATGAGCAATGTATGAACATGAAAAGATGAGTTGCTAAGAGGTCCTCGACAGAGACGTAAAGAGATATACCATCGCAGAAGAATACCGACAAGAGAATCAAGAGGTGTAATGAAAGACAGTGGAAGGATCAGAGTCATGTGAAAAGATGCTCCAGAATCAAGAAACCACGGGAGGTACTGTTGTGTAGGGGTGGTTTCTCGCCCGCAGAGTCGATGAGCGTAACTCGCAGAACTTGTCGAGGAGAACACAAGCGGCAAGCAAAGGCCAAGTCGGCTATCTCTCGCGCTCGGTGAGAGAAACTATCAAGGAGTCGATGTAGACGTCGATGTAGAAGCACCAGTGCCAGTAGAAGAACAGCGTGAAAGATACCGCTTTTTCTTATAGCACTGGGACTCAATGTGGCCGACCTTGTCGCAGTAGGAGCAGTGAGGACGGCCACCTCCAGATGGAGGGCGGCCACCACCACCTGGCGATGCCGGCCGAGGAGGCGAAGTAGCGGTGGACGAGCAATGAAGCACAGAGGGAGTGGCATCGATCAAAGACCACTCAATAGTCTCCTCCACAGATCTCAGAAGAGCCTCCAGAGAGTGACACGAGGGTAGCATGCAAGGAGCCGGGCACCGGGATGAAGGCGAGAAGGAACTCAGAGAAGCATGAACTCGAGTCAAGACGCATGTACCAGCAAAGACGGACAGAGCGGCCAAGAAGGCGGAGAGAGTCCAACGACGCTAGACACAGAGCTCGAGCATGCGGTGAGAGAGTATCATCACCTGAAGAGAGTGCTCTGGCGGATCACGAGACGTGCAGGCATCACCACGCTCAGAGACCGATGTGGAGTGTGCATAGAAAGTGAGACATGAAGTCGGATCGTAATTAACACAGAAGCGAGCATCAAGATCAACGGGCGATCACGAGGGAGGAATAGTGCTAGTAGGCATAGGTCAGGCGGCTGGTTCAATAACTTTGCGGGGCGGCGACTCTCCGTCGGAGGAGTAGGGCAAGGCGCGGTGACATAGAGAGTACGCCCGAGACCGAAGACCACGATGTGGATGTGCATGTGAGACATTAGTAATTAACACCATCGATCACCGGACAAATGAGGAGGAAATTGCCCATTGGTTTTCTTTTCAGCGGCTACCGACGACGGGGTTAGAATGACGTTTTTTTTTTTTTCTTTTTGATTCGGCTCAAAGCCGAGCGCCCTTCGGCCGCCTGTTTGCTAGAACCACGCGCACGGGGGAACTAGAGTTTGCCCGGCAGCAGTGCAGGCGGCGGCGACCTGAGCAACGACGGAGCGGGCGGCGCGAAGAGCACCGAGCAGAGGCCGGCGTAGGCGCACACGGCCAGGCACTGATGTGTAGTGATGGCGGTGGCAGATGAGCGACGACGGAGCAGGCGGGGGCGGTGGCCCGAGCAACAGCGGAGTGGGCGGTGCGAAGAGCACCGAGCAGAGGTTGGCGCTGGCACGCGTAGTCGAATCGATGTGCAAAGGTGGAAGTAATGAATCGACTTCCTTCCCTTTCGACCACCAAGGCGATGGGAATAGAGGTCGGCGGTGGGAAAGAGCCCGGCGGTAGGATCCGGCGGCAGCCACGGGAGCGGCGGCAGTGGGATCCGGCAGAGATGGAGCATGGGATACGAGCAGGTGGCGGCGGGGTTCGGCGGGGAGCCCGGATCCGGCAGATGGCAGAGGGGGAGAGAGGGAAGCCGCCGGTGGCGGCTAGGACAGGTGAGGACGAGTTGCGCGTCCGGGGGAGGAAAACCTAGATGGCTCTGATACTATGTTAGGAATATCAACTTGTATTTCCAGGGGGGCCAAAGGGCCAGTCTATATACACAAAGTACAGGTGGTGAATATGCAAATAACCCCTCATAACAATGGGGAATAACACACTACACATATATCTCTAACAGTCCTAATCCTAATTAATTTTATTTTTTGTTGCCGTCCGGCCATATCTTTATCCACAGTTATTGAATGATGAAATCAAGAAGCAATGTGATGAGTTGTTGGCACAAGGTATTATCCGCGAGAGTACTTCAACTGTTTCATCTCCGGTTTTGCTTGTCAAAAAGCAAGACGCTTCTTGGTGTTTTTGTGTGGATTATCGTGCCCTCAACGACAAGATTGTCAAAGACAAGTTTCCTATCCCCGTCGTTGATGAACTTTTGGATGAACTCAATGGTGCCCTTTTTCTTCACTAAGCTTGATTTGCGCAGTGGCTACCAGTAGGTTTTGATGCATAGTCCTGATATTGAGAAGACAACGTTTCGTATGCATCGTGGTCACTTTGAGTTTTTTTGTTTATCATGCCGTTCGGTCTCACGAACGCTCCGGTGACATTCCAGGCACTTATGAACGTCTTCATCAAACCTTTTCTTCGCTAGCTTGTCCTAGTTTTCTTTGATGATATTCTGGTTTACAGTTCGTCTTGGGCAAAACATCTTTAACAAGTGCAACTACTACAAAAAGACTAATATTGGACGCCACATCATAGACGGTTGACCAAAACCGTCCGTATTAAATACAATCACAGACGGTTTTGGTTTAGCAACCGTCTGTGTTACTGGCTGCTCTAAAATCCGTTTGTGAAGAGGTAATATCACAGGCGGTTCGTGTTGAAAACCGTCTGTGAAGTATCACGAGCGGTTCTTGTTCGTAACCGCTCGTGATACTTCTGACGGTTTTCAATATGAACCGTCTGTGACTTCCCGTTCTTATCACAGACGGTGTGTATTAAAAACCGTCTGTAATAAGTATCTCCCTGATTTTACCATGACTTGAAATGCCTAACTCTCTGATTTACCATGGCTTGAAGAAATGCCTAACTTTGTGATTTTACCATGACTTGAAAAATGCCCAACTCTCTGATTTTACCATGGCTTGATGCCTTACTCCCGGATTTTACTATGACTTAAAATGTCTAACTTTATGATTTTACCATGTGTCGGGACCCCGAGTATGCAACCTCAGGACCCTCTGTGTATTCTAAACTAGTCATATGATCAGTAGCTAGCTCACACAGCTGCAACATTGGTGTAATCATATGCACACAACCAAACTATAGATGAAGCAGACAAATTAATATTATTTAGCAAAAAGACCTTATGGTCAAGTCTTACAAGTTTGCCACGCAGGGCTTAACAACAAAAGGTAGCTTGCAGCGGAAACCAACAACTGGTGGAGGTCACCCAATATGCCCACGGGTAATCGAGTGGAGAACGCGACCTAATACGCATAGTCTTCAAAGTAGTCTTCCTCATAGAACTCGGTGCTTCCTGGTTCTTCTTCAGCGACTGATCAACCAGAGGGCATAAAGCCGTGAGTACTTTGAATGTACTCAGCAAGTCGCAGAGAAATGTATGCAAGTAATATTCATGCAAGGTTTGACAAGGATAGCTTTATGGCTATTTTGCAGAAAGCAATATTTGACATTAAATACAGTAAGTAGATTTTAAAGCGCAATTTAACAGATTAATACATAAATAAATAATTTTCTTTGAAACAACTGGTGAACACCTTGTTCACTTCCCAACCAACAACCATCTACAAGATTCGACCAAACCATTCCAACATTTTTGATAAAAGTCTACCCCTCGTGTGAAATCACTAGGCATTGTCCATAACCGGGGACACGGCTATTCGAATAGTTTTACACTCTGCAGAGGTTGTACAGCTTGACCCATAAGACACGAATTCTCTAGTTTGTTCGGCATATATCTATGCCACCGCTCACTACCTTAGGTAAGCAGTCTAGAGCACGTGACAAGGCTTTTACAAAGCTCTATTTTGACTCAGTTCAGCTCGCTAAGGTTTCGCCTCGATCTGGCCTCCTCTTGCGCTAATTCAACATCCAAAACAGAACCGACTCAAAATATTGCTAATTAATTGGCCAGGTCCACCCCATAAATGAACTTGTGGTTGCACGATATGACCCAGATTAATGGCGTACAAAGTTAAGTCCTTAGTGGTTACTCAGGTGAGGCAACCTCATCCCAAAATTATCCTCTTTACTACACGATCACTCGTCCAAGTATAAATCATTTGGGTTCAACCCGGCCAAATGACCACCCTAGTCATGGAACAACATCTTTTATCAAAAGTGGCTCCACCACAGTTCCATATTTTCTTTAGTCAAATTCCATCATTCTTTGAGTAAGTGATCGTGAATCTATCGTATAACTAAAGTATTAGTTAAGCATAATACGGTACCCATGTTGGTATTACAATAATGTCCAACGAAATAATTAACCATCCTAAGGTGACCAAGGAGTTATGTCATTCAAGGATACATGTCATTACAATTTATCAAGGAGGCATAATGGCAATTAGGTAATTAACTAATTCCCAAAACCATTTATTGTAAAATTAGCAATGCATGTTTATATCAAACAATATACTTTTATAAATTGGGTTCAATATGATCAAAGGTCTACGACTTGCCTTCGTTGAAGAGTAGAGATGCTTGATTGCGTCGGGTCCACTTAATTCGCCCAAAACACCGAATCTATACGCATAAACATGCTAAATAAATAAAACAACTCCAAGTAAAATTAAAATAATTACCAAATAAATACTAATAGGAAGATAATGAATTTAAATGAATTTAGAAATTTGAATCACTCGAATCAGAGTTCGAATGAGGAAGTTATGGCCTTCGGAAGTTTGAATTTGCATAAATGATGAAATCTGGATTTTCTTGATTTTTCGATTTATTTTTCTAAAGGAAAATCGAGAAAAGCTACGTGGGCTTGCTAACGGGGCAACCACATCAGCAGAGGGTCGACGGGCCACGATGGCGCAAGCACACGTCACCGAGCAAGGCTTCGGCCGATGGTCGCCGTGAATCCATGGGTCTTAGTGGCTTCATGAGGGCACCTTCAAGGAGAGGGCGTCATGGTGAAGGTGGTGCATAGGGTCTCAGTGACGCGGCGGCATGGGAGGGTCATCGGCGGGAGAAAAACGGCGGCGGCGGTTGTAGGCAGTGGCGATGCTCCAGAGGGCTCCTGGCAAAGGGGAGGGGCGCACTAGGTGGGCCTCGGCTTGGCGATGCCGGGGGTGAGGTCGGAGGCGGCGGAGAAGGCGTGATGGCGGCGCTAGAGGCGGCGGCATCCGAAGGTGGCCGGCGACGAGGAGCTTCAATCGCGGTTGAAAGAGAGCGGGAGAGAGAAGGGGAGGAGAGGTGAAAGAGAGAGGAGGCCTTGGTGCTCTTGGTGCTCACCTTAAATAGGAGCGGGGAGGTCGAGAGAGAGGGATGGGCAGCGAAGGACTTTCGTGGCCAAGCTCCGGGTCCATTGTGACTCGGCAGTCGAGGGGCACGGGGAGGCGACAGGGCGTGGGAGGGGGAGTGAGTGGCAGCTGCGGGTGCGGAGGAGCACGCCGCCTTCAATGTGCGCGACAGGGCGACACGATGGGGCGGTGCACGGCTAAAAGCAAGACGCTGCTGTGTGCGCCGACACGGGTTTTGTGGGCGGAGGCGTGAAGAAGAAGATGACCAGGAGGGCGAGGGCGCTGACAAGGTGGGTGGTGGCAGCGGGCGCGGAGGTCGTCCGCGCATTGAATGCGCGAGACAGAGCAGAGTGCGCCAATGGGGAACACAACACTATTGGCGAGACGCGGGCGACGCGGTGGTATGGGCAGAGGTAGACGACGACAATGACGGCGGTGGTCGACGGTGGGTCCCACCTCGTCACGGAGCAACAATGGCGTCATGGAGCGAAGTGGGCGCGATTTGAATGGGCCATGAGTTGAAGTGGGGTGAGGAAAGAGGAACAGCCGAGATAAATCAGCCCAAAGTGAATAGGAGGGATTTAAAAGGGTTTTCGAATTTAGAAAATACCAGAAAAGCAAAAACCTTTTTAGAAAATAGCTAAAGCAGTCTAAAAATTCAAGAAAAATACACAAAAATTTCTTGAATTATTTAGAACTTAATAAAAATATTTTAAGCTTAACTATTGCTTTTAATTTTTGCAATTAATTATTTTTAACATAGGGACAAAGGAAAAACCTCTTTTAAAAACCAACAAAAACCAAGAAAAGGCTTCAAACAACACTTTTGATTTTAAATCCAATTAAGATCCAGAAAACTCAATTAAACCAACTTTAAAGTTTTCAAAATTTTCAAAAAGCCCAGAAAATAGGGATGTTACACCATGGCTTGAAGAAATGCCTAACTCTGTGATTTTACCATGGCTTGGTGCTTTACTCCTAGATTTTACTATGACTTGAAATGTCTAACTCTGTGATTTTACCATGACTTGAAAAAAATGCCTAACTCTGTGATTTTACCATAGCTTCAAATGATTTTACTATGACTTCAAATGCCTAAAATCACAAAGTTAGACATTTTTTCAAGTAATAGTAAAATCACAGACGGTTCATGTTAAAAACCGTTTGTGAAGTATCAAAGATAGTTCTGGACAACAATCATCTGTGATATTACATCATAGACAGTTTTTGTTTGAAACCGTCTGTGATTCGCAGTGCGGGAGGGCAAAAAATTTTGAACGCGTGTGCGGGAGGCGAAATGTTTTGGCATTGTCCTTATATATTATAGCCACCCCCGTCTTGTCTTCAATCACTCTCTCCCTCTCCCCTCCCCACGCCGAGCTCCGACGACCGCCCTCGATTCCTTGACACGGTTCGGTGAGGAGACGTAACCTGCTGTTTCACGGCGCCTCCAGTGAGCGGGCTTTGCGGCTCGACTAATACTGCCAGATCTGGCCGCCCCCATCTTGGCCTCAGGTGAGCTCGAAGTTTTGCCCCAAAATCCCCGTCCTGGTTTCCTTCTTACTCTAATTTCGTCCCCTTTATCCCGTCAGATTTCGTTCTCAATGAGGACCCCCATCTGTGTTCGATAAGGGAGGCCAATTCGGTTCAAGATGGATGCCTCTACTCGACATCGTCCTTGTCAGAGAGTGAGCCATTGATTGAGAGAGAAAGAGAGAGAGAGAGAGAGTATCTTTTAATTACCTTCTTGCAAACTATCGAAAGAGCATATGGAAACTACTGTCCATCAACTGATTGGTTTGGTTCAAAATTCAAATTTTTTTACAATATAAAAAACTATCACAGATGGTTTTTACTAAAAAGACCGTCTGTGATAGTCTATTTTTACAGACGGTTCTGAACAGGAACCATATGTGACAATTGACTATCACAGACGGTTATTGTTCAGAACCGTCTGTGATAGCTTTTTTCACAAACGGTTCAAAAACCGTATTTAATGACCACATAGTATCACTGACCCATAAAGTCAGACGATTCAAAAAACTGTCTATGATGACGATTTTGAACCATCAGTGATTACCTTTTCTATAGTAGTGTGCGCACGGTTCTTCAGCTAATGCACCATCATCGGTTATTTCTCAAGAAGTCCAAATACTTATTTGGGGTGGAATCGGTGGCGTATCTCGGCCACATTATTTCGGGTCAAGGCATGGCTATGGATTCTAACAAGGTAGAATATGTTCAATGTAACACCCTAAATTTTTAATTTTGGTTAAAAATAAATTTTAATTATTTTCCTTGAGTTTTCTGAATTTTTTGGAATTTTAAAAGCTTTTTCCTATTTATTTTAAAGCCAAATTAAACTACCTTAAATAATATCAGGTTATGTCCATTGTCCCATAAGAATTTTCTTAGCTAAATCACCATATTGTTCCCAAGCCTTCCCTAATTTTATTTTTACTTTTACCTCTTTCTTGTCATTCACTGTTTATCGAGCTCAACCGATCCGACCGGTCTGACCAGACCACCAACCCCCTCCCTAACCGAACCAGCTCTGTGCGCCTCTCTTCCTTCTTCTCCAAGCGACCACGCCCATGCTGCCTTCTTTCTTTCCTTCGTCGCTCTGGCATTGGCTTACCCATCATGTCGCGGCCATGCACTGAGTCCTGTCGGTCAAGCCATCACAGCCAAGCCACTGTGCCGCTGCCTTCTGTCTCATCCCTCGTCAAACGACACTGATGCACATGCATCACGCCAGCACCCATCACCATGACGCGCGCCACCTGCTCCTGCTCTACGTGAGGGCATCACCCAACCATGCCTACAAAAGGCCGCATTGAGCTCACCTAGCCCCGGTTTTCCCCCCATTCCTCCCTCCTCCGTCCGGTAGCCAAATGAGAGAGAGCTCAGGAGAGCACCGCACCGCCAATTGCTCGGTCAAGCTTCGACCTCCCCCACCATGAGCATCAAAGTTGCCTCAGCTCCGACTTCGGCGTTGTGACCTCCATCTCCCTTCTCCACCAAGCTCAAGCCAGCTGTGCCCCATGTCCGCCGCCACGCACCCTCGCCATTACCGCTACTGCGGTGACCTTCGACACCGGTCAACCGTGTCATGCCGTGTCCCGCATCACCACCATCAAAACCCCTCAAGAGATTTTGGGGCTTGAGCCACTGGAGTGCACCGCATGGGCTTCTTCCTCGAAGCCGGCCAAAAGCCGCCGCCGACGTCGCCGTCCTTCCATTGATGAACACTTCTTCGATTCCTCCCTGTGAAAGCACCTCCTCACTACCCTCTACCTCCCCCCATCACCTACTTTGGCCCTCCATCTCCACAACGTCGCCGCGATGACATCCCCTTCGCGCCAACGCGGTCTCCCGTCGCCCGGCCGCCACAGCCGCCCTTGGCCCCTTCGTCCACGGTGGTGAGTTCCTCGAGGCCACTGTAGCTCATGCGTGCCTCCTTTTTCTCCCTACTTCTATCCGACACCGGCTGCCTCACACCCCGTTCGGCCGCACCCAACCACCCACGAGCGTGACTCCGCCGCCCACAGGACCGCCTCGGTGCCTCGGTTCTGATTTTGGCACTCACGGCTACTACCGCCGCCACCTCTGTTGGCGTTGAGCCCAGGCCGAGCCACTCCCATGTCCTCCTCTACTTCCCCTTGCTCTACTTCTCTCACTGCCTCTCTGCTAGTGCGTATGGCAAGTAGGCCCCCTTGGGAAACTCTGGTTCTCTGTGGCTCTCAGCGTAAGTATTTAGTTGTTCGATAGTAGAACCAGCTCGGTTAGATAATTAGTTAAAGTCTGTTAGTTAGCTAGTAAGTATTCCAATAGAAATTATTAGTTTTAACTAACCAAATAGGTGTAACATCCCAAAAATTTGGTCTGTTTTAAAGTTTTAAAGAAAAATAACCATTTGGATTTTCCTGGTAAAGTTAAAAGCTTAATTGGAATTTCCAGAGTTCAAAAACAATTTAATGTGATTAATCTCAACATCAACTATTATCAAAATTATTTTTTGGATTCTTTGAGCTTGGATATATTTTCTAGAATTTTCTAGAATTGTTCTTAGTTCATTTGCTATTTTCTAAGTTTTATTTGGCTTTTTCTGCTATTTTCTAAAAAAAAAACTATTATTAAAATCTCAGATTATTTTGGGCCGAAACCCACTTCCTAATCCTTTCCTTTGGCCCAATACCATTTTATTCCGGCCCATCCTTCCTTGTCCATTTCTCTTTTTCCCCGGCAATTCCTTTGTTCGGCTCACCTTTGGTTCGGCCCGAGTCGAGTGCGCCAAAGCCAGCACGCCTCGTTTTTCTTTTGTGCACGCGCGTGAGCAGCCAGCCGGCCCCATGTTTCTTCCACTCGTTTTTTCTCTCGACGAGGACAAACCGAAGGCCCAATTGCTTTCAAATTTCAAGCCATGACTCTCTTTCTTTTGATTGGTTAAGCGAAAGCAGCGGCTCTTTTTTTTTCTTTATTTCCCTGCCAGTGGGACCTACAATGCCAGCGGAGCATCGTCTTCTACCAGGAGACCTGCTTCAAACACAGCGCCAGCTCTCTCTCAATCTCTTCGGTCCGGTGCTTTATAAACCAAGCCGCTGCGTCATATTCTTCGCTTCGTTCCCCTCCCCCGAAACCCTAAAGTCTCGTCCTCGGGATCGTCTTCATTGCGCTGCCATCTGTCCAAGACCGAGCGTCATCGAAGGTTGGTCGCCATCGGATTTCATCAACGTCAGTGCACCTCCGGCCGCGTGGTCTTCGTCCTCGGGATCGCAACGATGTGGGCTATGCGAGGCTGTCTCCATCTCTTCCCGAAGATCATTGCTTTGCTGTTTTTGTCGTCGCCCCAAATCTGGCCGTCGCCGCACCATTGTCTATCTACATCTCTGGTGAGCTCATTTGTTTTCTGGGCACGTCATGTTGTGCCTTGACTCCTTCTCATCTAATCCCCCACCTCCTTGTGCTCTTTTCTTCACCGGTTAACTGCAGCCGTGCTTCTTTTTGTTCTTCTATCACCTCCATTGCGCCACCGCTTCGGATGGTCTTCGGTCCCCTTGAGCAGCTTCTGGTGATCCTCAAGCCACCCCCAACCCGGTGCTTCCCTTGGTCTCTCTTGGATGTCATATGATCTTCACCGCCATCCTTGAACCGTGAAGCCTGCCGCTGGCCATGGCTGCCGCTTGCTCCTCGTCTCTCTCGGTGTTGAGTCAGCATGCCACTAAGATGCCAAGTCAGCATGCCACCTCAATGAAGGGCTACGGGTAGGCTACACTAGCGCAAAATAATAAAAATTCTACCCGTAAACTAAGATCACTGCAGTTATAGATCACGGTCTTACCACTAGACGCCAAGAAAGCGGAAATTAATGCAAAGACGTCGGGCGGAGTAGTAGTCGTACTAGGTCGATGCAGCACGTCGGAGCAGAGTAGTCGTACTACTTCCTCGTCCTCGTCGCGGCGTCCCACGTACAGCTCCTCTCTTGCGGTTCGTCCAAACGCTACAGATGCAGCGTCTCCAAAGGTATCCACACGTACAGAGGAAGCGACGACGTCGGACTACTAGATCGCGTGAGCGACTAAAGGCGTGGGAGGGTGGCGGCGTGGTTTGAGGATGTCACGAAAAACTCATCACCAATCACATGCGCCCTTGCCCTCCTTTTTATAGACGTCCTTACAATGGGCTTCTACTAATAGAGGCCTATTAGGACCCAATGCCCGATCTAATTCGGATCCAATCCGAATTAGGCTTCGACTTCTTAAGTGTGTGACCCTATAGGTTCACGTATGTTTAGACATGACGCGAGCATACATACTTGGTCAATAGTTGGTAGCGGCCTCTAGCAAGACGTGCCAACTCCTAAAGCGTACACAAAGATCATATCGGACGAACCATCACAGCGTTATGTACATGCCAATCCCTTTGCCTCACGATATTCGGTCGAGCTCCAAGTCGACCACTCTATCTCGATCTGTGATCCAGGAATCCCTTACTAGGTTAACTCTTAACCTTAAGTAGCATGGCCATGCATTTCGGATCCGATCACTCGAGGGCCCAGAGATATCTCTCTCGGGTAGAGAGGGCAAATCCCATCTCGTGACCATGCCTCGCAAACATGCTTCATGACAAACCCGAAGCTACCTTTATAACTACCCGATTCACGGAGTAGCGTTTGATAGCCCCTAAGTAGGTCGATTCACATCTCAAGTACATGCGACAATCTCAGGTCTAAGGACAAGGCGTACACATTGTGTAGAGAGAACCATAAGTATAATTGTTATGTCTCATGTTGGGTCGGTCCAACCCCATGTTCTAAACATGTGTCCACATTATTGGTTTGACATCTCCATGTCTATGACACGTGAAACATGGTCATCAACCGATACATGTGCTAATCCATCATTCACGTGTGTCCTCACATGAACTCCGACTAGGGACAACTTTAGAATAACCATATAAGTAAAGAGTTTCACAAACAAGTCACATACTTGTTAATCTACACAAAGGTAATATTCAAGGAACATTTATTAAATCATGGATACAACGAAATATCATCATCTCTATGATTGCCTCTAGGGCATATCTCCAACACTCAATCCATTTGCTTGTTTGGCAACTAGTCAGCAGCCTTGTGGCAGTCCATGTGGCACACCACAAGTTCACCCGAACCAAAAGCTCCTAAACTCAGTTCTTCATACACCAACTCATTGACAGTGGGCCCCACTTGTCAAATTATTTTTCCTATTTATCTTTCAGCTGAAAATAATTGATGATGTCAGCATGACTCAATTAGTTGTTTTTCCTTCAGAGAAACAATTCCTTCAATCCTGAATTCTGATTTTATCATTTCATGTGAATCTTCCAAAGCCCATATCTTTTGCATCCGAACTCCGATTGAGTCCATTCAAATTCCTAAATTTATCTAAATTCAAGATATATTTATCTGAGATTTTTATTTAATTTTTGGAGTTTGTTTGCCCTCTGTTATTTATTTATTTGCTTGTTCGCGATTAGACGTTGCTACTTCGGGAAGCTTTGAGCAAGGAGGAGTATACCAAGATCAAGATCAATCCCAGGATTTATTCTAAGGCAAGCCATAGTCCGTTGATCATATTGAATCTATGATTTCAAAAGTATATTGTTTTATACAGTTGCATGCTATTTTTATACAAATTGTTTTGGGTTTAGTTATTACCTATTGTCATTATGCCTCCTTTGATTATTTGAATGCCATGAATCCTTTGTCACCCTAGCGGGGATAATTTTAGTTGGGCCTATTTGTATCACCAACATGGGTATCGTATAGATGCTTAGTTCTGCTTAGTTACGATGAGTTCATCATCACATGTGTCATAATGATTAATCTTGATTTAATGATATATGGAATCATGGTGGTTAGCCACTGCTATTAAAATTTATGTGCCATGACAGGGTTTGTCATTGGTTTTAGTTAAACAAAATGGTTCTCGCTCGGGCGAGTGGTTGGTGGATAGTGGGGATGTGGATGTAACATGTTGTGGGTTTGTGGTAGTCTCACCTGAGTAACTTGTCAAGGACTTAATCCTGTGCGCCATTGAACTGGGCCTTAACCGTACAACCACAAGTTTGGTATGGGCACTACTACAGGAAGCCTCATCACAGACGGTTTGAAACCGTCATCACAGACGGTTTCCGAACCGTCTATATTTGTTGGTCTGCGTGATAACAGGTTATCACAGACGGTTCAAAACCGCTCGGATATCGCACTATCACGCGACGGTTTTTGTTGAAACCGCTGCGTGAAAGTTATTATCACGCAGCGGTTTTCATCAAAAAAAATCGCTCGTGATCGAGAATATCACCGGCGGTTTAATTTACAAACCGCTCGTGATGACATTTTCACTGAGCGGTTCTTGTTCGTAACCATCTGTGATGAGTTTTCCGAGCATGATCTTATTTAGAACCGCTCGTGATAGCATTTTGTTGCAAAAAAACCAAAAAGGCCGCTAAAACTTGGAGGTGTTTTGAGGCCCTAAACGACCTTTTTTGGGGGTTTTCACTTTGTCTGGAGTGTCTTGAGCCTCACGACTTATGGATTTTTGGATTTAACTTTTCGTTAGCTTTCCAACGAGCCAAAGAACGTCGCAATCCGAGTTCGTATGCAAAAGTTATGACGGTTTTACGAGAAAAGGCGCGATCTACCATCTATATTTTTGCCCAAACCAAATAACTCAACATGAACTACACATGCACAGAGAGCCTCCAACAATAAACCACAGCATCACCCACATCACAGTAGCATCAACTCAATCCATTTACAGAGCACTAACACTAGCTCTCAGTAATCCACATCACAAAGCAAAGGGGGGAGTAGAGAGAGTGAGGTCGTGGGAGGCCAGGGCGACGAAGTGGAGGAGGCCGAGGGCGACGAGGTCGTGGGAGGCCAGTGACGACGAGGCCGGGGCAAGGTGGAGGAGGCCGGGGGTGACGGTTCGGAGGAGGCCGGCGACGATGAGGCCGGGGCGAGTTGGAGGAGGCCGCGGGTGACAAGCTCAGCGGAGGCTGGGGCGCATGGTGTGAGGAGGAGAAACGGTAGAGGAGGAGATGGAGGTATGAGGTATGAGGAGGAGAAACGGTAGAGGAGGAGATGGAGGTATGAGGTGTGAGGAGGAGAGACGGCAGAGGATCCTAATGATCCTGAGCGGTTCTATTAAAAACCGCTCATGATAGGCAGATCACGCACGGTTCATAATAAGAACCGCTCAGTGATAGGCTATGCCCGATCGATAGACCCAACACAGACGGTTCCATAGGAACCGTCTGTGATGGGGCGTCTACTATAGCCTGTTTTGTAGTAGTGGGGACGGACCTGGCTGACTAATTAGCGATGTCTTGATTTCGGTTCTGTCGTGGAAAGCGTGAGTTATGGGAAACGTATTCTCACAAGCGCAAGAGGGGGGCCATGTCTGGTCGGAAAGATACATTTAGTGTTGAATCCTTAGCGGACAGAACTGTGTTAAGAAGAAGATTTGTAAAAGCCTTGTGATAATCACTTAGTCGCACGCCTACAGAAGCATGAAATGCCTGGCATTATAAGTGAATTATCTCTTGTGGGTAAAGCTGTACAACCTCTGCTGAGTGTAAAACTATTCGAATAGCCGTGTCCACAGTTATGGATGTGCTCGGGGATTTCACATAGGAGATAGAGTATTTTATAAAATGAGTCGGAGTGTGAATGGAAAGTTCACTTGATGAATATAATATTTGTTTGGTGAACAGGTCATTCACTTGGGGGTTTGTGTCGATTGGTGAATTGGGGATTCACTTATCTTTGGTTTGGTTGGGAAGTGAACGGGAAATTCACTGGTTGTTTCAAAGAAATTATTTACTATTGTTTTCAACTATGCGTTTCAATCTATTTATTGTATTTATCGTAAATGCCGCTTTCTGCAAAAGAACCATACAACTAACCTTTGTTCAAGCCTTGCATGAATACTATTTGCATACATTTCCCTACGACTTCCTGAGTACATTCAAAGTACTCACGGATTTTGCCCTCGGATTGATCCGCAGTTGAAGAGTATCAAGCTGCTCAAGAGTTCTTCGCCCAGGAGGATCATGAAGGTTTTGCGGATTAGGATGCGTTTCTCCACTTGATTGCCTGTAGGCATGTTGATTGACCATTTCAAGAGTTTCGTTCCGCTGCAAGAGTTTATTTGTTTCTTTAGCCCTGCGTGGCAAGTTAATTAAACGTTGACCATAAGGTCCAGATTATTATTATTATTTGTATCTCGAGATCTTTTAGTTAAACCGAATAAATGGATGGTATTTCATCACTTGTTTCTGTGTGAGCTAGCTCTTGATGCGGGACTAGTTCAAAGATATACAGAGGGTTCCTGAGATGTATTTTCGGGTCCCGACAATAGGGCATTACCAGTAGGTCCTAATTCACCATAAGCAATAACAATGGAATGATTAATTGATTGAGTTAGAACTTTAACGGTTAATAAGAAATTATCAGTGATTAGGAGTTGTTAATTAGACAATTAGTTTAGTAATTAGTTAGTAACATTCCAAACTAGCAGTAGCTAGATCAAGTAGTTAGCTAGTAGACATTTCAGTGGCAAATGGATAATTGTACTAGTAAGATTATTAGTTTTAGTTAGATAACAGTGTTAGCTAGATAAAAGTCTTAACTAGATCTTGTTAGTGGACCCTGCTTCGAAGGTGATTGCCTCAATGGCAATAGGCCATCCCAGTTAGTTAGATGATTAGTTTTTTAACTAAATAAGTATGTTGCCAATAGGATCCATCCTTAGATGGCTAAGGTGACAGATACTTGATGCTAAGTGGCAAGTGAGCCCTTCGATGGTGATTTAAGATCATGCCAATGATAAATAGTTAAGTGAGTAGTATGCCACTATAGGTATAAGAGCCTTATACTAACTTAATTAATTATAGTAAGGAGCCATATTGAAAGATAATATAGTTACCATAAATAACATGATGGCTCTAAGACAATGTCATAAGATAATACATCATAGGAACATACATTTACAAGTGGATCTTTACTAAATTATTGACACTACTATAGAAAAGGTATTCACAGCGGTTCAACGTCATCATCACGCATTTTCGTGAGCCGCCTCGAGTTTATGGGTCGATGATGACTGAGATCATCCTGCACGGTTTTGAACCAAATGTGATGCATACTTTCCTCAGCGGTTTGTGGTGAAACAAATGCGTGATGACTTCTCTATAAAGCCCCAGCGGTGGCTTCTTGTGCCATTAAATCCGGCATATATATATATATATATATATATATATATATATATATATATATATATATATATATATATATTGTTCGTAGTCTCTCGGCCACTTTGGGAGGGATCGTCCCATGACATGAGAAGGATGAGGCGGTAGCCACGAGCAACCTCATTGAGCCCTGTAAGTTTAAAAAGTATGGATGCAAGGAGGCGTCGGGACATCCAATTACGGATTGGGCGTCGCTATGTTCGAAAGTGGCGTTGATCTTGAGGTATTCGACTGGGAAGTGGCATCATGTATCAGCAACTAACCATTCTTGAGCATGTAATCGTCTTTAAACCCAACAAGAACACCAAGCAACCATTCTCATATTTCAAAAGAATTCTCAACTTGTTGCTTGGTGTTCTTGTTGGCTTTAAAGACAATTACATGCTCAAGAATTGTTGGTTGCTGATAGATGATGCCACTTCCCAGTCGGAGTAGTTGCGCATCAACGTCACTTTCTGAACATAGCGACGTCCAATTACCTATCGACAACATCCAGGTAATTGGATGTCCTGACGCTCTCCTTGCATCCATACTTTTTAAACTTGCAGGGGCTCAATGAGGTTGCCCGTGGATACTGTCTCATCCTTCTCATGTCATGTGGACTAATTCCTAAAGTGGTCGGGGATATATATATATATATATATATATATATATATATATATGATGCCGGTTTTAATGGCACAAGTACCACCGCTTGGAGACTTTATAGAGAAGAGATTATGAATGGAATGGTAGGACGACTGCACGCAAGAGGTAGGAGAACTTGATCGACATGAACAAGGGACTATTAATATGAACTAATTATCAATTCAATTTCAGCATGAGACTATTGACATCATTACATCACGAGCAATGGGACTATTAATATGAACTAATTATCAATTCAATTTCAGATAAGACTGTTGACATCATTACATCACGAGCAAGGGGACTATTAATATGAACTAATTATCAATTCAATTTCACATAAGACTATTAACATCATTGAGTAGTTCATCGACAAGAGAACAAGACCAAGGGTGTCCAAACCCACCACACCAAGAGTAGCCCTCAAGATCCATCGCAGAGCACTAGCCATTTTCATCACAGAGTAAGGGGGTAGAGACAGAGAGGGAGTAAGGTAGGGTGATACCTCATCTAAATAACCACGGTGGCGACCCCACCACCAAAGACAACCCTCATCCATCTCCTTCACCTTGCATAAATCACACAAACATCAGGACACAACTTAAGGCTCAAGCATAAAAATCAAACTCAACAAAAGACATTAAGCTAACATATCTAGAGGAGAATAGAGAGGATGGGAAAGCAAAGCCCGCCAGGCCCGAGCCAGGAGGCCGAGCAGAGAACCAAGCCATGATACAAGAAAGCGACACGCAGGGTGGCAACGGCATCGTAGTTGTGTCACAACCTGCGGTGACGGCGACGGGGTCGGGCGGCGGCGTCGAGGTGGGGAGGGGAACGGACAAGAGTAAATACGCTAGGGAGTGACGAGTTAGGGCGAGCGCAAACCCTAGCGGCCGGTCTCCTACTAATAAAGAGACTTATCACAGACGGTTCTATTATGGAACGGTTCCATAATGGGGTTCCATATTGGAACCGTTAGTGATAATTATCACAGACGGTTCCATAATGGGGTTCCATATTGGAACCGTCAGTGATAATTATCACAGACGGTTCCATAATAGAACCGTCTGTGAAATGGTTTTTTCTCAAGTATATTTATCTTGTATATACACTTACATGACATGAAGAAATTACATGTTTATATTAAAAAAAGTAGAAACCTATAATTAAACAAAGTTTTTCTAGTGGCGGAGGTAGGTCGCTATCTCCATCTTCAATACTTCATAAGCGGCGGTGTCGGCATCGGACGATCTCGACCATCGTGAACGAAGCTCGAAATCGTCCACCACGACGCATTGCTCGAAAGTGTCTCCCAAGACCCTCGATTGTTGAACCAAGAAGAATTGAGCCCATAGATTCTCTTCCTTGCTTGAGGGGTCTCGGCACCGTCGACTCGGTGTTCGCCGCCTTGATTCTGTGAGCCAAGTGACGGCAAGCCTCTCAAGACATGCAACGTCGTTTTGGAGAACCACGTCGATGACGCGGTAAACTCGTCGAAAGTAGGAGATCACTCAGAAGACACAGCGCAGGAGGATATCAAGACGGCGGAAGGTGGCCGTCATCTGCTCTGGCAAAGTCTCGGCCGACGTAGGAGTGAAGACACTATTGAAACAGTGTTCTTACGCGGCACGGCTCAACGTACAGCGAGAGAGGTGCTCGTACAGTGAGGCCAGATAGGCCATCAATGCGGCGACAAGGAAGAGGCGACCATTTACTTTTTTATAAGTATGTGGGGATGATCACATCTTCGATGGTAGATGATCCTTTTTATAAAACAAGGTATAAATTCGGAGCGTGAGACGAAGAGACGCATCGGGTCGCCAAAGCGGATCGATGCGATGAAGAGACGATCGGGAGCCGAAGTGGATGGCGGCGAAGAAGAAAGCGCGCATTGGGTCATGGCGATATTATCACGATGGTTATAACAAAAAGCGCTCGTGATATGTGGTAATATCTGAGGCGGTTATTGTTAAGAACCGTTTATGATGTTTCCTGAGCGGTTCTTTGTTGAAAACCGCTCGTGATATGTAGAATTATCACGAGCGGTTATTAACAAGAACCGCTCGTGATACTTCACGACGGTTTTCAACATGAACTATGCGTGATATTACCTCTTCCTGAGCGGTTTTAGCGCAACAAGTAACACAGACGGTCTCTAAACCAAAACCGATCGTGATTGCATATATCTGAGCGGTTTTGGTCAACCGTTTGTGATGAGGCGTCCAGTATTAGCGTTTTTGTAGTAGTGTGATTAGGCAAAATTATTGCTTTCGTTAAAACCTAACTAGGATTGTGACCATGTCACAACCTCATACTAGTAAGTCCGAGCCACACAAGTAATAAAGCTAACCAAAGATCACCATCAAAGTTTCCTGAAAGAGGGGAGCATATAAGAGGATTGATTTTGACTGTATGATCATCGTGGATGTATACAAAGAATACCTGGAGAGAGTGCTTGTGAGTACTAGGTGGCCTGTTAAGAAAAACAATATCACCTAAGTTCTAGGTATCGTCCGCTGTCATCCGTTCTCAGTAGCAGAACCCTTCATGATCCAAAATCAGATCTAAGAGTATTACCTAATCAGGTAATCTCTCCTATCTAGGCAACCGGTGAGGAATGTTCCTGTGAACATTCTCTCTCTCCCTGTTAGATTTATCTACTTTTGTCTGTAGTATTTTTTTTCATCAACTCCTTTGGATATACTTCGTCTGAAGTATTTCCTTCATCAACTTCCTTTTATTATACTTTCATCTGTAGTATTTCTTTCATCAACTCCCTTTGGACATACTTCGTTTGAAGAATTTTTTTTTATCAACTCCACTAGGTATGATTAGTTTCATCTGGAATACTTCCGTCCTTCAAAATGTTGTTAGATATGTTTACTTTCGTCCGAAGTGTTTCCTTTATTTGAATGTATTTGAATTTGGTTTGTTTTCGCGTATAGATTTCGACGACTCTAGGGAAACCTGAATTATTTGAAGAATTAAATTCCGACGCCGTTTAAGAACAACAACTAAATAAGCAAGGCAAGTTACATCCTTTGATCATGTTTGAATCCCAGTATTTTAAATTATTTAAATTCTATTTTAAATTATTATTGCATGCGTATTTCTATTCAATGTAATTTAAATACCTGTTTTAATTTATAGTTATGCCTAAATCCTTTGTACTGCCAATCTTGACATTGAAACAAACCTACCTTGACATATTAGATGAAAATCTAGTTAATACAATAGTATGAGCTAGAACATGTTGAAAAACTTTATGCTTAGTCATGCTTAGACCAAAAATATTGAATTTGGGGAATTTAGCCAAATGTTCAAATATGATTTAATTGAGCCTATGGTATTGTTTTACCATAGGACTTTTACAAATGATTTTCGAAAAGCAAAACAAAATAAAATTTGATTTAGACCTGGTCCAAACGGATGTTTGGTGGGTGCATGTTTATGCATGGGATCGATTCATTTCTATGATCGATGTACATGGGTTCTTTTGGAAAGTCACCAAAGTCAATTAAGGACCAGTCTTCAAGTCGCATCTTGCGAAGCCTCAACGTACTACCACAAGTCTGAAGTGGGTAGGACTAGGCCAACTAATTTGCAATATTTCACCGTGGTTGTGCCATCCAATTTCGTGGGTGTCTTTTATAACCTTCTTTTATATATTCCCACATGGTGCAAGAGGGGGCTTAATCCGGCGGATGGTTAAATCCAAAGAGAGCAAAACCTTAGCGAGGTGGGACTACGGTGGGATGGTGCATTGTGAAGGCCTTGTGATAATTTCTTAGTCGCACACCTTCGAAAGTGTGTGAGCGGACAGTACGAGCGATTATCTCTTGTGGGTAAAGCTGTACAACCTCAGAGTGTAAAAACTATTCGAAATAGCCGTATCCACGATCATGGACATGCTTAGCAAAGCCAAAGCGAAGTTAGACTTTGATTTTGTTTTCAAAAGACTTTATCAAATGATTTATCCAAATAGGAAATTGGGCGGGTAGCCATGTGATAGGAGGGTATCATTCACCACTCTTGTGTGAATGTTATCTAACTATAAAACTTGATATTTAGAAAATAAATTTTAGTTATGGAATAAACTGCTTTGAAACTTAGTACAAGTATTGAAAAAGAAAACATTGCTTTATGCAAAATCAACCCTATAAGCCATCCTTTGCTATACCTTCATGCATTATAATATGTTATTGGGTGTAACTTACGGAATACATTCATTTGTACTCACCTTGCTTAATAAAATGTTGATCAGAGGAGAAGGACTTTGCAACTGCTGAAGATCTTGATGACTAGGCCGCTACCCCAGTCGATTGCCTGTGGCAGGTTAGTTGGGCTCTACTACTTTTTCTTCGTCTTCTGCTGTGCTCATCATTGTTGGCTCGTAAGCCTTGCTAGTAATAAAACTCTGATTATTATTCAATAAATATGTGATATGGATTGTTATCATTTTTGTTTAATTGTGTACACTAGCTACTGATCACGGGACTAGTGTGGAATACACAGAGGAATTGGGATCGTTAATCTCGGGTCCTGACATTCAAGCATAGCCGAAACCATGCACCCTTTGTGGTCTTTGTGGATCCCTCGGTCTTACAGGATATTATCCCAAATTCATCAAAGAATATGGTTCGGTAGCCGCTCCTCTCACCAAATTGCTCAAAAAGAAGCTTTTTTATGGACCACTGAGGCCGATTCTGCTTTGAAGGCAGCACTAGTCACAGCTCCCATACTTCATCTTCTGGATTTCGCTAAACGTTTTATGGTTGATTGTGATACGTCAATGCAGGGTTTGGTGCGGTCTTGCATCAAGATGGGGGACCGATTGTATTTTCCAGTCGGGCGATTTCTCCTCTTCATGCCAAGTTGGTCGCTTATGAGCGTGAACTGATTGGATTGGTTAAAGTCGTCCAATACTGGCGGCCATATCTTTGGGGACGTGTGTTTCTTGTTCAGATTGGTCACTATAGCTTGAATTTTTTGCTTGATCAATGTATGTCTACTATTTTGCAACATACATGGGTGAGCAAGTTATTTGGAGAATGCAGCCACGGATGCGTTGTCTCAACGTGACAAAGAGGTAATGGTGGTTCGGGGTTTGTCCAGTCTTGACTTTGCCATATTTGATGATCTTCAGTAGGAGGTCTCCTCGATTCCCGAGTTTGTTGTGCTTCGGGATAAGGTGTTGGCCGACATTGCCGATCCAGGTTGGACCGTCATGGACGGGTTACTGTTATACAAGGGGCGCATTGTTGCGGTGGATTCCTCACTCCTTTGGACCGATTTACTCGTTGATGCTCACGTCACTGGTCATGAAGGCGTCCAGAAGACTTTTCATCGTTTTCGGGCGACTTTCTTCAACTCTAGTGCTCACAAAAAGGTTTGGGATTATGTCAGAGGTTGTGTGATTTGCCAGAAAAATAAAACAGAACATTTACATCCAGCAGGGCTTCTCCAACCTTTAACCGTAGCATCGGATGTGTGGGAAGATATATCTATGGATTTTATTGAAGGCTTTCCGAAGGTGGGAGGTAAAACGGTTATTCTCATCGTTGTTGATCGTTTTTCTAAGTATAGCCATTTTATTCGACTTGGCCATCCATATACAGCAAACTCTGTTGCTTGCGCCTTTTCAATGATATTGTTCGTCTACATGGGATTCCTTGTTCTATCGTCAGTGATCGTGACCCAATTTTCACTAGCAATTTTTGGACCGAACTCTTTCGTCTTGCCGGTGTCAAACTTCATATGAGTTCCGCCTTCCATCCGCAATCTAATGGGCAATCCGAAGTGGTTAATCACACCATTGCGATGTATCTGAGATGTTTGTCTGGCGATCGTCCTAAGCAGTGGCTTCCTTGGGCGGAGTTTGTTATAATACTTCGTATCACCCATCTATACGTACCACGTCGTTTCGTGTTGTATATGGGCGTGATCCGCCAACATTGTTGACTTATCAACCGGGTACGACCAAAGTGGTGGTAGTTGATAGACAGTGGCACGATTGTGATGAGTTTCTTGCTGAAATCCGCGAACGTATCCTTCAAACCCAAGATTATATGAAGCAAAATTATGACAAACATCATTGAGCACTTCAATTTGAGGTGGGTGAATGAGCCTGGCTTTGCCTTCATCACCGTATGGCTCTCTCTCCCTCACCGATCAACAATGTTCGAAGTTAGCTCAGCATTTTTATGGACCTTTTCGGGTCGAGGAACGTATTGGCACGATTGCTTATCATCTCCATCTTCCTCCCAAGGCTCGCATTCATAATATCTTTCATGTCGTTTTACTTAAGAAATATAAAGGCCCAATACCTCCTGTTGAGGGACGCCTACCGGACATTATTCATGGTCGTGTAGTGCCTTCACCTTTCTCTATTGTTCGAGCTTGTCTCAACCGTGGTACTTGGGAGTTTCTTGCGCAATGGGTAGGTTGTCCGTCGGCCGACGCTACATGGGAGAAGTTATAAGATTTTCAGTTGCGCTATCCTCTATTTTAGCTCGAGGACAAGCTATTTCGTGGAGAGAGAGGTAATGTTGTGGACGCGTTTATTGGCAAGACGTATCAACAACGCAAGCGCAAGAGCTCCAGGGAGGATTCGGCAAGAGGATCTTCTACCGAGTCGTTCTTGACGAATCGGACTCGGTTCTGAAACCGAACCGAATCCGGGTCCTCAGAGCCGATTCTGACAATGGCTTGATATCTGCTACCGTAGAAGGCGAGAGATAGATTAGGGAAGAGGAAAGGTTAGTGGGGAAGAATTGAGTTGGTATCTCCTTAATAGATTGAGTTAGATAATGAGTTAGAGATCGAATTAGAGTTCAAGTTAGTTTCCTTCCCGAATTGTGCTGTGCCTTCCTGATTTTGGAAAACCGAAATCTCCATTGCGCCTAACCTATAAAAAGGTTGCATACGTAACTGAGAGGAGGCATTAAGAAATAAGAGAAAAGTTACCTCAAAGAATTTTGGCTTCGGCAGATCAGAGCCTCGCCGGCCGGAGCAAGTACAGTCGATCGAGGGTGATCCTCGCCTCCGCCTTTTATCTTCGCGTTTTGCATCTCCATCTGTCCCAGCAGACTAAAATGTCATCAGAAACGAGTAACCCTGAAGGAATTAACAGGATGATCTCTAACAATCCCGCTTAATAGAATAAGCCAATAAAAAAAAAGTAGGACCAAACTCCTTTTAAGCATACTTTATATTACCATAATGACAACCATGAAGTGATACTGGCTCTGGAGGTTGGCCTTTCAAAAAGAAAAGGAGAACTAAGAGAGGAATTGAGGTAGGTCTTGTTTCTTTTGGACAGCAGGCATCATCTGGTGTAATTTCAGCGGAAAGAAAGAAGGGAATACACTTTGGAATAAAGCACCCTATCTCATGTGTTTGATCATCTAAGCAATGCATGTGACTAAGTGACTATTTACAGAAAGGAAAAAAAAACCATAAACATCCCCACATAAGTCACATACGTTTTCAATTTGTCCTCATATCTAATTATCTTTTACTTTGCCTCCTATAAGTTAAGTTAGTGTGCAAATACCCCTCCTGCCGTATGTTAGCGCTATTTCTCTTGGTGTTCATTATTTTTCACACTTGTTTTAGTGATGCAATACTTGTTTCAATGATCATAATACTTATTTCAATTGTTTGGGTGATTTCGGCGCTTGTAATGCACCATTTCATCACAAATATTTTAATACTGAAATCGTGTACTGCAAATACCGAAATCACTCAGATCATTCAAATAAGTGTTGAAATCACTTAAATAAGTATTGGAATCATTGAAACAAGTGCAAAAGATAATTAAAACCACAAGAAAATAGTGTAAGCATGTGACTTAGGGGATATTTGCAAGCCAACTTAACTTACGAGAGGCAAAGTAAATGAAAATGAGATATGATCATGGAGGGTGTTTATGGAATTTTTTCCCCCAACGGAAATCTTAGCCAGTTCCAATACTTCTGCAAGAAGGGGAAAAAAGGTTTTGTGATCTCGGAGGATATTACACGTGTTGAGGTGGCTTTGATCTGACCGAAAAATAATCCCAAATCACAGGACACCAACAAGTCGTTTGGAAGCTATCTAGCCAATCATCATCTGAATGATGGAATTAACTTGTGATCACATGGTTCTTGGTGTCATCAATTAAGATGAGCTACTAGCCTACCCGACCGAGATCGAGTTCATATATGATGATGATGATGAATCATCATCATATGATGTATCGATCCATGACACTGGGTATGCATGTGCCCGAATGGATGAGCTAGCGATGCCTTTCATGATCAGCAGCTACTAGTAATGTCATGCAAATGAGGTCGACATGGCACAAGATGCTAGTATAGTATCTCAACATACTAAACGAAGTCAGGTTATTCCTTGATATCCAAGACCTAGGGAGAAGCGTATATATGTATGTATGTATGTATGGTCAGAATTCAAAACATACATGTATTTCCTCGGCACAATACGGATCGATCTTGTATGGTTGGGCCGTCGTTTTTCCGTAGGTGGGCGGGCCGGGTGAGAAAGGAAATTAAAACGGTCCTACAATTTGGGGCTTTTCCTGTCCTTTGATTCATGTTTCCAAATGGACCTCTGAAAAAAGAAGAAGAAGAAAAGTTTCCAGATGGACAGTTAGTTTGCTGGCCCGAGATATAACAATGGTCATATGTTATTAGGTCATATATAACGGGTTTACGTCAGCTGTCTATAGCCCCTGCCACGTAGGATTTAAGTTAACGTTGATGAAAAAAAAATAAAGAGAGAGAAATATGTTGTCTACAATCATGTAGCCGACTGTATCACTAGAACAAAAAAAAGCATTAAAAGATTGCGTGTTGTCTATAATCCTATAGCCGACTATATCGCCATAACCCACTGTATAGTATCTGTCACGTAGGATTTAAGTTGACGTTGATGAAAAAGAATAAAGATAGAGAAATGTGTTGTCTACAATCCTGTAGCCGACTGTATCACCCAAACCAAGAAAAGCATTAAAAGATTGTGTGTTGTCTATAATCTCATGGTCGATCAGACGCCACAACCCATTGTATGAAATTTGTCTTTAGTCTTTGTTTATAGGTGATATAAAAAGTTGCTATAGATAGTAGTTATCTGTATCATTGTTCATATCCTTAGCTGTCTTCACTTGCTGGTCCGACTCCGACATATTACTTGCATCTTCACTTGTGTAAAGAAAGGCGGAGGAACATGGATTGGAGCGTGCTCCTTAATTCCGACATATTACTTGCACCTTCTGCAGCTCCCCTTCCCGGTTAAAGATGGGTAGGAACGAAGGGAGAAATCTCAAGTCCAAGATGAGCTAGCTGGTCGGCTGGTCCAGTCTGTCCCGTAGATTGATATATTGTACAAGGTTGTAAAAAATAAAGTACCTGTAAGATAATCGGTCTATCTGATATGATGTTCTGTTAATCTCTCTTCTACACGACGAACTACGAGAGTTTTACTATCTTTTTTTCTCTTGTTCGTCCATTTTAGATTTAACGGTCTAAGCGAGGATATCTATATATCCATGTGAACATGATATGTCCTTTGATATCTCAAGTGACGTCCAAGATGAGCTAGCTGGTCAGCTGATCCAGTCTGTCCAGTAGTGGACTAGCAGCAGCAGTCAACTGACTCTACTCTGCTGGCCCACCTAGCTAGGAGTGAACAGGAAGGAACAAGGAAAAGTGGTGCAATCAGGCGGCTAGCAAGGTCAGCAGTTGAGCAGTGTTTTTCCAGCCGCCGACGTATCGACCGGCGTGTCCGTCAAGCGTCTGCCTTGACCTTGCTTACTCACTCCACTGGGATTGGTCCGTCGGTCGGCTACTACTTGTGACCCAGTAAGCGAACACGCCGCAATCTAGCCAGCCAGCCAGGTATGTACGCACTGCGCGTACGTACAAATCAGTCTTGAGAGCGAGAGAGATATACGGATCTAGCTACAGACAATTCCACATGCATGATTGGATGGGAATTGGATCTTCGTCTCCATCTCCTTGTTCTTATCAACGTAGCCAAGTCCGATCTTTCTTGGTTCCTTCTCCTCTGCATCGTAAGATCGATCGATGGCGAAATCCATGAACACGCATCGATCTGTCCGATCCGATCATGGGTGGCCAGAAGCAGTACCAGCTAATTTATGCATTCAATGTCTTTTACTACGGCGCCTTATACTCCACACTGTGGAGTAGTTCTCATCTCTCGTCCATTCCATTCTTTTCTTTTCGATACGACGGGTCAAATATGTTAGGACCTTTTTTTTTTATAACACAAATATGTTTGGACTAGTTACACTTTGAAAATGTATATATTCGAGCGTGCTGAATACGTAGTTCCTGATTAACTAAGACTTGTGTTCCTAATGACAAGACAAACCGATCATCGACGAGTAAACAAAACACATATATTATCGACCGAGATCAACGATTCAACATGCAATGCATCATGCTCGTGCATGTCCATGTCAAGCAAGATGATGCAGCAGCAACCATTACTACAAGAAATTTATCTTGGGCATTCATCACGCGGTTTCTTAAAACCGTCGTATAAATACAATCGCGTATAGTTTTGGTTTAGCGGTAAAATGCGTATTCTTAATTCGCTTAAAAGCTATCTGAAGAAGTAATATCACAGACGGTTTTCAATACGAACCGTCTGTGACTTACCGTCTTCATCACAGACGGTTTGTATTAAAACCCGTCTATGATAAGTATTTCTAAATTTACCATGGCTTGAAATTTCAAGTCATAGTAAAATCAGAGTGTTAGTGATTTCAAGTCATGCTAAAATCAGAAGTTACAGACGGTTTTTAATGCAAATCATACGTGATGAGATACTTATCACAGACGGTTTTTGTATGAAACCATCTGTGATTCGCAGCGCGGGATTTCGAAAAATTTTAAACACGTGCGCGGAAGTCAAAATATTTTGGCGCTGTCCTTATATATTATAGCCACCTCAGCTTTGTCTTCCACCAGTCTCTCCCTCTCCCCTCCCCACGCTGAGCTCCGGCGACCACCCTCGATTCCCCATCGTGGTTCGGCGAGGAGACACAGCCAACGGCGACAAAGAGGGGGATACGGAGGAGCTCCTTATCTGTCGCAGGAGGTAGACTGCCAGATATACGTGTACATCCCCAAAACATACACAATTTGTTGGCTGTTTATTTTTAAAAAATGATCTTAATTTTGTGTTACCTAAGGTCGAAGCGCCGTCGGAAGTTTTCAGTCGTCTCTTCTTGCCGACAAGCTTGAGTCGTACTTGGACAACATGCAAGATCAGCTTGTGATATGCTGGTAAGGTACAGAGAGAAGCAGTGTTGAACCAATCCAAGAAGCCGATGAGTTCTTCAGGAGCTTGGAGGCATAGATGGTTTCTATCTAGTTTAACTTTGTAACTTT
Organism: Phyllostachys edulis; assembly: GCA_036346405.1. Classification (NCBI taxonomy): domain Eukaryota; kingdom Viridiplantae; phylum Streptophyta; class Magnoliopsida; order Poales; family Poaceae; genus Phyllostachys; species Phyllostachys edulis. The sequence continues at coordinate 965,630 of CM070567.1, forward strand.
ATTCTTTTTTTCCCATTCAGAGAGGACATTGTGAAACCTTTTAGTTTCCCTTTCCTATAATGTGTTTGCCATCAGAATTTTAATTGGATTTAAGTTGTCTTGCTAGAGGTTGCATATAGAAACTATTGTCCATCAATTGATTCGTTTGGCTGAAAGTCTGTTTTTTTGCAATAGAAAAAGCTATCACAGACAGTTCTGAACAAGAACCTTCTGCGATAGCTTTTTTCATAGACGGTTCAAAAACCGTCTGTGATGACTCATATCATAACTGACCCATAAAGTCAGATGGTTCATAAAACCGTCTGTGATAACGGTTTTGAACCGTCTGTGATGACCTTTTCTGTAGTAGGGAGCTATATTCATATTCGTATGGTGCTGGCCGGCTACGTATAGAGAGATCGATGGATACACTACTATAGAAAAGGTCTTCACAGACAGTTCAAAAACGTCATCACAGACGATTTCGTGAGCCAGGCCCAGTTGGAGTACCTACTGATACAGGTGTGGACGCGTAGGCAATTGGATGTCCACGCGCTCTCCTGGCAATCATGCTTCTTGAACTTGCAGGTTCGATGAGGTTGCATGTGGCTACTGTCTCATCCTCCTCACCCCCCCCCCCCTCAAAAGTGGTTGGGGACTATGAACAATATATATGTAATATATGAAGCCGGTTTTAAAGGCACAAGCAGTCACTGCTTGGAGACTTTATAGAGAAGAGGTCAAGAATGAAATGGTAGGACATACCTCGAACGCAAGGGAGGAGAACTTGACCGGCATGAACACGGTTACACAGACAAAGGTGATATGAATGGCGAGAGACATGTGAAGAGATGTTGTAGTAGTTTTTGACTCATTTGGTCTTGTTTTGGAATAGAATACACACCAATTAATAAATAATTGATGATCAAAGGTACAAGCTAGGTAAAAATTTCATAAATTTGTATGTTAAATGTAGCTTTACAAATTAGCTTAACTTTTACAAATATGAAGAGTTAATTGCAGCTTTCAAAAGCAGAATACCATGCATATAGGAACATACCATAAGATTAGTTACAAATTATCATATTGTTTGAGATACAACGTAGCAAAACTGCCGCCAATGAAATTAGGAGGTCAGCAGAACTGGTACCTAAACTGGTAAATGTCTCATGTATGTTTCATAGATGCATATATCTTATTTGGGTCCAGCTGACATTACTGGGCCTATGGTAGATGTGCAGAACTCCATCAAAGTATCATATAAGATGTTCACTTGGTTGAAGAAATCAACAGGTATGAACAAGCAAAAAATAAGGCATTAGTATATAAAACACTTACATGGTGTTATTTATCCTAAGAATAGATGGTGATTATAGACTTACTATTAACAGACAATCATTTGTTAAGATCATCTCCAGGAGGCAACCAAACTGCCTCCCTCAGATTGCCACTTTTTAAGGTTGCATCAATGTGTTTTTTCAGCAGCACATCATGCATTATACGTATCGAAAACAAAAAAAATGTCTTTAGGAACATGCCAGTAGTCACACCCGAACACAATCCCATTCCCCACCTCCAGATCCATCCATCCATCCAGCTAGCCAGCAGTCACAGAGGGTAAGACAGCAAGACAACAAGGCTAAGGGTGTCCAAACCGACCATCAACCGACAAGGTAGCCCACATTGCAACTCGGTTCATATGAATACCATCAACACAAACCAATAGATCTGTCTTACCTCGATCGACATCGTTGGTGTCCGTGGTGAGGTAGCCGAGGCCGAGGTCGGTGGAGCTAGAGGTAGCTGGGGGAGGTCGGTGAGGTAGCCGGGGTCGCAACCGTCGGGGACAGGAAGAAGGGTGGCGTTGGCGACGGGATCATTTGGGTGGGGAGGGGAACGGACAAGAGTAAGGACGTTGGGGAGTGACGAGTTAGGGCGCAAACTCTAATGGGCTCTTACTTATAAAGAGACTTATCAAAGACGATTCTATTGTGAAACTGTCAGTGATACTTATCACAGACAGTTCCACAATGGAACCGTCAGTGATATGGTTGTTCTTAAGTTCTATGTAGAACCAGTGGAACCGTCTGTGGTATTAGACCATATCACTGACGGTTCCATAATAGAACCGTCTATAATATGGTTGTTCTTAAGTTCTATGTTTTGAGCATATTAGTTATCATGTATACATTTACATGACATGAAGAAATTACATGTTTATATGTCAATTTTGTCATTTAAATACTGCTAAAAATTTGCAGACGGATATTTGTTCAATACAGTAACTTCTCCTCCAAACTAGATTTTTTTTTTCATTTTGGAATTTACATATGGTCAAACAATGTGGTCAGTCGCTTCTTAATTACAAAGATTCAAAAAAGAGAGTAGAAACCTAAATAAAAAAAATTAGAAACCTAAATAAATAAAGTTTTTCTAGTGGCGGAGGTAACCGTCTTCAAAACTTCGTAGGCGGCAGCATCAGCATCGGATGGTTCTTGATCATCAATGAACGAAGCCCGAAATGCGTCCATCGGACGGTTGTTTGTTGAAAACCGTATGTGATATTTCGAAATATCACAGACGGTTATTGTTAAGAACTGTCTGTGAAATAACGGTTTTCATCATGAACCGTCTGTGATATTACCTCTTCACAGACGGTTTTTAGCACAGCCAGTAACACAGACGGTCTCTAAACCAAAACCGTCTAGGATGTCATATAATACAGACGATTTTAGTCAACCGTCTAGTGATACGTACAGAAAGCTACGTACATCTCAGCCAAGAAAGATCAGTACGTGGCAGAAATTTTAACTGGCCACTGTCATTTCCGCCCCCCTGAGAATCAAATTTAATCGACTACTAGTACCAGTACTAGCCAGCTGCTGTATATTAATAAATAAATTCATCTAGATACTCAACTGTCACTGTTGATCTAGTGTATGGTTGATATAGAGAAGCAACTAGCTAGCAAGCGAAAGCGTGCATATACCATGCACATCTCTCTATCTAGCCATCCTTGTCTACGACAATCAACCAATTTGATGCTTGAACGACCCATCTCTCTGTCTTAATTTGATAGACGACGGAGTGGCTGAATGGTCGTGTGAATTGATACAGTAATAATATAATTAAAGCGGAGGACCACAGTACTGCTACTGCTAAGTAACATACTTAAGATCAGGAAAGTAACATACGTTGATTAGTTGATCATTGTGATCGATCCTCATATCATGCATCTATTAGCAGTAGTTTGACAGAATCGCAAACTTTTAACTCATATATATGAAGATCAGCCCAGACCACTAGCTAGATCGTCGTCTGCACTCTACGGTGTGTGTACAATCTGCACCACAAGAAATTAAGCAAGCTCATGGGTTCGATCTCCTCTGGCCGCCTAGCTCTAATACTCGAGCTTTTTTATTTTTTGATCTATTTTTTTTAAAAAAATATTTTAAACATAACCCCTTTCTAACTTTATTTTCAATTCTGACCTATTTGGTCACGCCATGACCCTTAGCGTGACTAAATCATGTTGTCATGCCACCGATCATGGCGTGGCTAGGGATGGCAACGGGCCATTCCGTCGGGAGTGGTGGACCATCCCCATCCTCGTGACAAGAAAAAATCCGCCCCCGCCCCCATCCTCGTTGTGAAGATTATTCTTCCCCATCCCCGTCCCCGTCGGGTTATCGAGGCCCCATCCCCGCCCCCATCCCGTCGTCGATCGCCATTTCGAATTTAAATTGCGCAGCAAGAGAAATTTCTCAAGCTATGGATGTGGGCGGCGGTACAAGTGAGGAGTGAATGGGAAATGGGGTTAGGGACTTAGGGTTATGACTTATGCTATCTGCGTCAAAGACAGAATGATGCACTCGGTTGGTGGGCTAGGCTATGCTATGCCTTTGTGTTATCACCTTATCGGGGCCCATCGAATGCAGGGGATGGAGAGAAGGAACATCCCCGTCCTCGCCAAACCCGATGGGGAATGTTTTTCTCATATTAGTATCCCCGTGGGGAATGAAGTAGTCCCAAACCCGTCCCCTAATAGGTGAATTCCCCATCGGGGAATGGGGAATGGGGCCCTATTGCCATCCCTAGGCGTGGCTAAACCTGTCACGATAGCCCTCCGAGCCAACACGTGTATGTTTTTAGGCTAAGTCTTGTCATGCCAAGAGAAGTGGCGTGACAACACTTATTTGCCATGCCGAGGTCCATAGCGTGACAACGTACTTTTGCCACGTCACGTGTTGTGGCGTGGTCAAAGGGATTAGAATTAAAAATAAAGTTAGGGAGAGATTATCTTTAAAATATATATTTTTAAAATAGATTAAATAATAAAAAAAGTTCTTAATACTCGAAACCAGTACTACACGCAATACCAATACATACTACCAGCTTCAATTCCGACACACACGCGCGCGCACAATACCAGAAAATAATATGATACTTCTTAGAGTATGCACTCTCATTTCTCATATACTATTTAAATCGTATGATGATACCTTTTTTTTTTTATCAATCTGAGTATACTCCAATAATGATTATAAGATGCCCCAAAGTGAGTTTCATGAAAAATTTCATTAAAGTTCACCTTTTATAGCAAAATCTGTGTATATATTTCTTTTATATATGAAAAAGGTTTCTATTATATATGAAAAAAGGTATATAGCAAAAATAAAAGTGAGTCTCCCAATGGTATAGCGTTGTGTAGCAACTCACAGAGAGAGATATATATATATATATATATATATATATATATATATATATATATATATATATATATATATATATATATATATATATATATATACCGTTTAGTTACGAGAGTATGTGATTTCACTTCTAATATACCACTTAAACGCATATATTATACTTTTTATCATTTTTAGTATACTTAAATACCAATTATAAGATACCCTATACGACTTTATTGATTTTTTTATTAGAGTCCTTTGTTTTTTGCTATATAGCCCTTTACATAAATTTTGCTATACAAAATGGAATTTAATGGAATTTACTTTGAGGTATCTTATAATCATTATTAAAGTATACTTAAATAGATAAAAATATATTATTGTACGATTTAAATGATACATAAGAAGTGGGAGTGCATGTATCACACCATTATACATATATAGAGAGAGAGGGGCGCGCGCGTGCGTACTCGTGAGCTGAGAAACCCTTGGATCTTGATCTATCTTTGCTTGGAATGATGGATATATATAAAAATCGAGGAAAGGCCGACACGCATTGCATGGTTTGTCAGTAGTCGAGATGGAATCTGCATGCCAGGTCTAGCTAGCTGCTAGCTCGTTGCGACGATCGAGTACAAATGTACGTGTTGCTTTCAGCTGCCACGTGACTGCCGGTGCGGCTAGCAATCACATTCAGATTCAGATTCAGATGGATAGATCGATCGATCAGTAGCTTAGCTTAGCTTAGTTGGGTGTCTCAATCGAGAGACCAGGTTAGCAAGTACCGACATGTGTATGAACTATACCTGTTCCGTCGATCATGCACATTAGCACGCACGCGCACGCTTGCTTCTCTATCCAGTTTGGCGTATCTTTCTACTTGTAGTCGTGCAGTCAAGTCGATCGGGATCGGATCTTGCCTTCCCACCAATCTATCATTGTCCATCGAATACGATGGCAAGCCTCATCAGCTAGCTCGCGAAGTGACGACTAGTGACAGATGAAAATGCCGTGCCAAATGTCTGCACGTATATAGATCGATGTGATCTGCGCTATCTGTCTCCACTGCCACTGGAATATCCATGTATGCATGCGTGCTAGTTAGTGCGTGCTAACTGCTGGTAAGGCCGAAAGGTTAGTTAGACAGGTGTTGTTCATGTCCTCAGTCACCTACATATATCCATGCTCAATAAGCACGAAGCTAGCTAGGTCTAGAAGCTAATTCTACCTTTACTTACCTTATAAATTACCGTTTCCATTATCAAAATTTGCACTTTTCTTTTCCCCCTTAATGCGACGAATTTTTTTATTAATTAATTTTTTTTGAATTTTATTTTAAAATTAACCCCAATAAGACTTTCTTCCAATTTTGACACCGGTGGCGTGTAATAACTCTTATTTGTCACGCTAGCTCATTTCTGATCAAACTTTTGTCACGCCACTGGAAATGGCGCGACAGTGTTATCTGGTCACGCCACAACCAGTGACGTGACAAAAAGTGCTATTTTACGGACTTATCCTGACGCGTGACAGTGTTGTTTTGTCACGCCACCACCCATGGCGTGACCAAAGGAATCAGAATTAGAAATAAAGTACGTCGGGGATTAACTTTAAAATAAAATTTTAAAAAAAATTAATTAATAAAAAAAGTTCTAATGCAACAGATCAAATGGCTCTGACAAGTCAAAACATACACGCATATATGGAACAAACTAATTAGCTCACTGGCTAGCCAATATCTGAAATATGGAGTAACAAGCACTAACAACCGGAGAACATGCATGATGCATGGTGCGCAACTAGTCGTAGCATTTTTGTCTGGACAAGCCTTAGAGTGTGGCGACTAGTCAAAGTTTGCTGCTGCTGTCCTGTCAGTGACATCTCCTGCTACAACCATGTCAGGCGATCGACACTCCCTAGCTTCACTGTCGACTTATTGTACCATGCATGCATGTGTTGAAAGATTTTCTTAAAAAACAAAATAAATGGAAGGAAGCCATGGCACCCGGTCTTGATCTTAAGGATAAGTTTGTTTTATATGCCACCGAAAATTTCCAGATTCTATTCGCTCACATGTCAGTGCTGACATAATAAACGGCAAATAAAAGATCGTGCAAACATTTGATAGCTAACAAGAAGCTAATGCAGCACTGTTGTTTATCTTTCGTTAAAGAGTATTAAGAGCGAGCTGCTTCCAGCAAATTAAAGTTTGTCATCTGTATGTATGTAGGTGACTTGGGCAGCTAAGATCGATGGATCTCATGTTCTCAAGTGAAGTGAAGTGCTTTCAGATTGATGCGAAATCTGAAAGCCGAAACTGTGATCATTACGCTTGCACAGTTCATTTGACCGTCATTACCGGCCTCTTCCCGCTACTTGCATTCGTCTGCATCAGTCCGGCCAAGTGAGTTATTTTCACTGATCAACCTCACGCTTAATTTGCAAACCGCTAGCTAGTAGTAACCTAGTACATTTATTACTGTATTGTACTCCTTATATGCTATTGATTTTACGGAACCGTTAGAAATCCGTCGAATGGTCTTTTAAAAAAAAGATCAATCGAATTTCTCACCTTCCGATCTGCTTGAAGTTTCGTGCTTCGGCGAACTCGTCCTCCTCATCTCCGGCGCTATCGTCTCCAATGTCGTCAGGATAGAGCTCAGGGTTCACCGGTTAGGGTTTAGAGTTCATCAGGGCCAAATTTAGAGGGAGCCCGGGGCAGCAACAGGACCGGCGGTGGGGTCACCGGCTGTAGGCTTGGGAAGGGCGGTGGATGGTGCAGGTCGGTGGAGAAAACAAGAAATATGATATTAGGAGACGGAGGGGGAGGGGCAGTAGCCGTCGTGACAGTAAGAGAGGATGCATATTAGTCCGAACTAGCAAGAGAGGACATCGATCGAAGCATAGGACGTGATGCTTTCGCCTGTTAGATAATCTTTGTAGTTTCCTTTGTTTACTTGATGTATCCGAGTCCGGTTCAGAAATAGAACTGAGGAGTAGTAGTAGTTTTTCCAGCCTTTATAAGGCACCTTGAGTCTTGTAAGCTTTGAGTTGAGTCAAGCAATAGATAAAATCAAAAAGCTGTAGTGCAGCACAGAAATCTTCCTCCAGCAGTGCGTTATCTTCTAGTCGATCAAATTTCTCAGCCTGTGCGTGTGCATTGCTTCTGCCGAGCGTGATTTCTCCTTCCGGTCAGCTTCTTCTAGACTGATTTCTCCTTCCGGTCAGCTTCTTCTAGCGAGTCTGTTCCAACATCGTCACTTGGGCAGCTAAGATCGATGGATCTCATGTTCTCAAGTGAAGTGAAGTGCTTTCAGATTGATGCGAAATCTGAAAGCCGAAACTGTGATCATTACGCTTGCACAGTTCATTTGACCGTCATTACCGGGCTCTTCCCGCCACTTGCATTCGTCTGCATCAGTCCGGCCAAGTGAGTTATTTTCGCTGATCAACCTCACGCTTAATTTGCAAACCGCTAGCTAGTAGTAACCTAGTACGTTTATTACTGTATTGTACTCCTTATATGCTATTGATTTTACGGAACCGTTAGAAATCCGTCGAATGGTCTTTTTAAAAAAAGATCAATCGAATTTCTCACCTTCTGATCCGCTTGAAGTTTCGTGCTTCGGCGAACTCGTCCTCCTCATCTCCGGCGCTGTCGTCTCCACTGTCGTCAGGATAGGGCTCAGGGGTTCACCGGTTAGGGTTTGAAGTTCATTCGTGCCGAATTTAGAGGGAGCCAGGGGCAGCGGGAGGACCGGCGGTGGGGTCACCGGCTGCAGGCTTGGGAAGGGCGGTGAATGGTGGAGGTCGGTGGAGAAAACAAGGATGATGATATTAGAAGGCGGAGGGGGAGGGGCAGTAGCCGTCGTGACAGGAAGAGGGGATGCATATTAGGCCGAACTAGCAAGAGAGGACATCGATCGAAGCATAGGACGTGATGCTTACGCCACCGTGGGCCTTGTTTACCTTGCCTGTAACCTTCAGTTTCCCCTTAGCCGGATTCGACACGGTGAGAACAGCGCTGTGCTGTAGACTGCAGCAACAACGACCAGAAAAAAAATAGACATGCATATTAGTCAACCAATCAATTTATATATTCATTGATTGATTCCTTGATAAAACGCTTGGTTGCACCTGCTGCTTACCAAAACCTCTTTGATTCAGTACTAATCAATCCCGATGTCCATCCGAGTGTGTATCGTTAAGAATTTGCTGTAGACTGCATCAACAACGACCAGAAAAAAATAGACATGCATAATAGTCGACCAATCAATTTATATATTCATTGATTGATTCCTTAATAAAAACGCTTAGTTGCACCTGCTGCTTACCAAATCCTCTTTGATTCAGTACTAATTAATCCATCTTTACGTACACGCGAGTGTGTTTCGGTAAGAATTTTATAAGGTCGTGGATTTATTCTCGACCTCTGTCTGTTTAAGCGTGTGCCAGGGAGACACTCGTGTGCGTACGTGTGCATCTTCTTTATAATAAAATAATAATACTTTAGGGCTGGGAGGGCATGCAGTGCATAACAGTACTAGTCCAATTAACAGTGGATCAATGGGAGCAAAGTGGCAACTGGCATGCAGTGCAGTGGCTTTCTTGAAGTGGTCTGTAGTAGTACTAGATAGGCAGAGGCAGGCGCCCCTAACTCTATTATGCAGGTTGGTTGGTTAATTAATTAATTAATTAAATTGTAGGTGGCAATGTGAGATGCTTCCTCTTTACACATCTAGCTTAGCTTTGTAATAATGCAACATCTCCTCAATTATTTGCCTCTGCTATAATACAGTTTCCCAACATCAGGGAACTAAAAAAAAACAGAGAACTGTCGTGTGGTATATATTTGCTGTAGCTTTCTCTACGTAATATCCATCTATGTACAGAGAGAGAGAGAGAGAGAGGAGAGGTAAGAGAAACTTAATTTGTTTTTTCTACGTATCTCTGAGACGTAGTACCTCCCAATCTATAGCTAGCTACCTCCCATGCTCTGCTTATTTATACGGCCAGCCTCTTCTCCCCTTCCCGCCTGCAGCTTACTAGTAGCTCAGCTCAGCTCAGCTCTAGCAGCAGCAGCAGCAGCCACCCACACTGTACACGTGAGAGGCTGTGTCAGTCTTACTTTGAGTCTTGACTCTTGAGAGAAGAAGATGGACGCTGCTAACAATCCGCGGGAGGAGCAGAAGGCGTATAACGACGACGCCATGGCCGAGATGATGAAGAAGCAGGTGAGCGAGAACGGCGCCGAGGCTGATCATGAGGCGGACGCCGGCGAGCCCGTTGTCGACTACCGCGGATGGAAGGCCATGCCCTACGTCATAGGTGAGTGACTAGTCATCTAATTTTGTACTGTTAATTAGCTGCCTATATATCTAGTTTTAGTCCACCGATACTAATTAATTCCTCCGTGATCGATGATGATATCTACGACTCTGGAATCGATGGCCAACATCGAGGTTAATTGAGTTCATCCATGTATATGAATGCTTCATCTCAAGCCCCCTCCTGCCACCGATATATAGCCTGCACCCTGCACGTACCAACTATTTAGCTGCAACAACAAAGATGGCTCGCTTGCTTGAGCCTTTTGATGCTGCATGCATGTTAGCTATCAGAAACGACGAACCACAACCGCACCTGTTAGCTAGATTGGACTTCATCTGATTCGCTCACCTTTTGTGTTGTCTACCTAGCTATTACTTCCCCGCTTCGCTGTATCTGTCCGTAGCGTTTCAATAAAATATTTGTTGATCGAGAGAATGTAGAGAGTAGGGATGGTAATTTTTCGTCTCTCTAGGTCTGCTTAAATGCTCCGGAAGAGATTCAGTCCACGGAGAGGTCATCACTTCACTACAATCTGCAAGACAACAGCTAGCAGCTGAATTAGTTTATCGTTTTTGCTACCTCGTAGTCGTCTAAAATTTGTTTAAAAACTAGTCACCTATAATTGTATAGTATTAAGTCTAAAGTTACACTTGTTGATATGTAATTTTAACATAGCTTTACTATAACTTTCAATTCTATTTGTTTTGTATTTGTAGGATTCATCTAGATTTACTTTTTTCTAGTTTAGAATTTTTTATTTTTGTATTTATAAAGTTTATATAAATATACTAAGCCTAAAGTTGCACTAACAAGTGATGTGCAATTTTAGTACAAATTTAGTGGAACTTTTAGATTTATTTAGATTAAATTTTTATCTAGTTTAGATTTTTTTTATTTTTTATTTGTAAAGTTTATGTAGACGTACTTTTGTCTAGTTTAGAATTGGTTTTGTTATTGTATTTGTAGTCGTACGTATATATGAATCGATCTCAACGTACATGTGTCAGTGCCAATTAATCAAATGGACAGTGAAGGGAAAAGAAAATAAAATGGAGGAGTAATGGCGATGTCGACGAGCCACGTTATTTTGTTTTGAGAAAAGAAGAAGACGAATGAGGTGAATGAATGCTAGTGTCGGATGGTGGTGACAAGAAGCAGTGGATAGTACAGCAGTGCACATGGATGCCGACGAGCTCTGCTCCACCTCCACCGTGTGTGCTGACTGCGAGATCATGAGAGCTAGAGCTAGACTGCTACAGAGACGGTCCGTGTGTCGAGTGGATCCACGCCCACGCGTGCCTGCCACCCCAGCTAGGGATGGATCCAAAGCCAAGCCAGCTTTCTTCTTCTTTTGCTCCGTCTTTTTTGTCAGCTAGCTAAGCTAGTGGCCTGGCCTGCCATGGCAGCTGTTACTGTTACCTTTGTCACTCACATGCTGAACACTGCTAGTAATTACAGAGCAGTAATCTGAATCTCTAAGCCTGTTTCATGGATGATTTGCTACGCAGGGAACGAGACGTTCGAGAAGCTCGGGACGATCGGGACGCTCTCCAACCTGCTGGTGTACCTGACGACGGTGTACCACATCAAGAGCGTCAACGCCGCCACCCTCCTCAGCTTCTTCACCGGCACCAGCAACCTCGCCCCCGTCCTCGGCGCCTTCCTCTCCGACACCTACCTCGGCCGCTACACCACCCTCGCCGCCGCCTCCATAGCCTCCTTCCTCGGCATGCTCCTCCTCACGCTCACCGCCGCAATCCACTCCCTCCACCCACCGCCATGCAGCGCTTCCAAAGATTCCTCCTCCTGTCGCGGCCCCTCCCACTGGCAGCTCTCCGCCCTCCTCGCCTCCTTCTTCTTCATCATCGTCGGCGCCGGCGGCATCCGCCCCTGCAACCTCGCCTTCGGCGCCGACCAGTTCGACCCGCGCACCCCCTCCGGCCGCCAAGGCATCGCCAGCTTCTTCAACTGGTACTACTTCACCTTCACCATCGCCATGATGCTCTCCGCCACCCTCATCATCTACCTCCAGAGCAACGTCAACTGGGCGCTCGGCCTCGCCGTCCCCGCCGCGCTCATGGGCCTCTCCTGCGCGCTCTTCTTCATGGGCACGCGCCTCTACGTCCGCGTCCGCCCCGAGGGCAGCCCATTCACCAGCTTCGCGCAGGTCCTCGTCGCCGCCGCCCGCAAGCGCCGCCTCCGCCTGCCCGAAACGCCTGCCGACCTCTTCGACCCGCCGCACCGGAGCAAGCTCGTTTCCAAGATCGTCCACACGGACCAGTTCCGCTGCCTCGAAAAGGCCGCCGTGCTCACCCCTCAGGACGAGCTCAGCCCCGACGGGAGGACGCCGGTGAACCCGTGGCGCCTCTGCACGCTGCAGCAGGTGGAGGAGGTCAAGTGCCTGGCGCGCATCATCCCTGTGTGGTCCTCGGGGATCGTCTACTTCGTCGTGCTGAGCCAGTTGGGCACCTACGTGGTGCTCCAGGCCATGCAGACCGACCGCCGGATCGGCCGGTCGGGGTTCCAGGTTCCGGCGGGCTCCTTCGTCGTGTTCCAGATGCTGGCGCTCACGCTGTGGATCCCGGTGTACGACCGCCTCGTCGTGCCGGCGCTGCGGCGCGTCACGAAGCGCGAGGGCGGGATCAGCCTGCTCCATCGGATCGGCGTAGGGCTCGCGCTGTCCGTCGCGACGATGCTGGTGTCAGCGGCGGTGGAGCAGCGGCGGCGCAGGGTGGGGTCGGGAATGTCGTGCTTCTGGCTGGTGCCGCAGCAGCTGCTGGCTGGGCTGTCGGAGGCGTTCGCCGCCATCGGGCAGATCGAGTTCTACTACAAGCAGTTCCCGGAGAACATGCGCAGCGTGGCGGGGGCATTCCTCTTCCTGGGCATCTCGCTGGCGAGCTTCGCAAGCGGGCTCATGATCACCGTCGTGCACCGGACCACGCGCGGGCGCGGCGGGCGACCGGACTGGCTGGCGCAGGACCTGAACGAGGGCCGCGTGGACCTCTTCTACCTGGTCGTCGCCGCCCTGGCCGCGGCCAACCTGGTGTACTTCGTCTTGTGCGCGCGCTGGTACAGGTTCAAGAAGTCGGAGGCCGCCGCCGCCGCCGCCGGCGACGTCGAGTTGGAGGGAAACGACGGTTTGAAGGTGACTGCACCGCCGGTTTAGTGGTCAGCATTAGTTAGCAATCCGATATACTATATACCAACATCAACATGCGTAGATGGAAAGATTCTCCTTAGTAGATAGGTTGTGATGGATGTACTGATCGAATCTTTGGAATTAAATAGGTATGTGGTGGTGGATCATGTGAGTGATATCGACACCTACACATCTATAAATCTTTGGGATTAAACAGGGGAGAAGAAATAAATCTGATGAAACTCAAAACAATAATAAAACATGGAATAGCAAGAGCAGTGCAGATGTGCAGATGTGCCTCGTCCCTCCCGGGCGTAGGAGTGAGGTCGATGGATCCCCGGCTCCGACACGGGGACGACGCGTACCATAACTTCGAGGCCCTCGGCTGAAAGTTAACGTTGCCAAAGTTGACCACCATGCTGGTGCACTTCTTCTGCTTCGGCTGGCACATGGCGTCGTGTAGGTACACGAAGAGGGACACGCTACCCTCCGGCCTGCAGTGTCTATTCAAAGACGTCTAGCCGCACAATGGAGTTGAGCGTCAGCTGCACCAACTTCACGCCGTACAGGCGCAGACGAGCCCGACGGACGGAGTCTGTAGGCCCGCATCGAAAAAAGAGACGAAAACCACGCCCTCGTCCTACTACGGTCCGGGCACCGTCTCCGTCCTGAGGGGCCACACAACAGCGAGGCTAGATATCTTCCCCTCCTCAACGAGAGTGCGAAGGGTCCGGTCAGTCACCAGCGAGCGGTCAAGCTTGCTGGTATACGTAGCTTCGCCGCGAGGGCTAACGGAGCTACAAAGCAACGTGAGGCTAACGGAGCTACCAAGAAACTAGAGACTAGCAAGAGACGAGAAGAAACGCAACAAACAAACACTTCAAGAAGCTACACACCACAAGGAAAGGAAGGGGGCTACGCCCCTCTGATGCAGCGCCGCCTTTGAGTCTGAATCCGTTGTCGTAGCAGGAAGACATGGCCAGAGGTAGTTCGACTTGAGCATCGTGCTCGGGGGATGCAGAGAGGAAGTCAGATGAGCGCAGGAGCTGAAGATGGTGAGGCGGGCTGAGGATGTTGGGTGAGGCTAATGTTAAGAGTGGTGCTACATATACAACAACCACAAGCCACATACTACATAATACAAAAGCGAAACTTCCAGGTTCCTGCGAGCTCATCTGTCCACAGTGTCGCTATCCGATCACTATCCCCTATGCAACTCCATGTACATCAGACAGATAAAATAACAGAATATGTCCAGGTTTCATGCGAGAAACAAATTGGCTCATTTCCAAAGAAGCCTTCACTATGAGAATTAGGAAACATGAAATTCAGATATACTTGATCAAGTTGAGATTCAAGGAGGAATAGGGTGGAAATATCGTTTTTGTATGGTCTCCAGTGATCCACTTTGTAAACTATACTTATATACACACTTTCGTTTCCAATATTCCTAGTTTCCAACTTAGTTAATGGACTTTTGCGAAGGAGATTCATACAATTAATGAATATTTACGCCAAAAATAGCTAGCAAGAGAAGCACTGAAATAACTGAACAGTGCATGTGTCCAGCGCAAAAAACACGGCGGAGCCGGCAGCGGTCCGGCGGAGCGAGCTCGGTCGTCGGGCTGCACGATGAATCCGCGGCGGCCCCGGCGGAGTAAGCTCGGTTGACGGCGGAGCGAGGCCTCCGGCGACGGACAGCGCGAAGTCATCGGGCGGCACGATGAATCCATGGCGGCCCCCGACGGCGCGAGGAAGACGACCTCACCCACGCCGAGTGACTCGTCCCCGACTCCGATGCGGATGGCTCGACCGGTTCCGAGCAGGGATCTAAAAATCGCCGATATATCCGATTTTTCGTTTCTATCGCCCCCCCCCCCCAAAGATATTCAAACTGGTTCCAAAATTTGAAGTTTGGATGAAATTTGTCCCCAAAAAAAATCAAATTTGCTTGAATTTTGTTCACTTGATGAATGAGTGAAGTAATACAAGCCCATCTAAATGTTGCTACCATCCTAACTAGCTCAGTTGATGATTTTTGTTCAAATTTGACTTTTTTTAAAAATTTAAAATCCGAAATATTCAAAAAAATTTTGAAATTTTCGGCCGAATTTGGCCGAAAAAACCCGATAACCGGTAAAATCGCTTGTATCGGACCCCCCCGGTATTTTTTTTGTCCGGTTATCAGAACCCTGGTTCCGAGGAGGCGACGGCTCGATCCGGAGTAGATCGAGGCACGGATCCTTAGTGTGTCGGCGTCGGCGGGCAATGATGGAGAGCGACGGTGGCTGACTTGAGAAGATCCCAACGGTGATGGAGAAAGACGCAGAAGAACCGGGTGGGGCGGCGGCTGGAGGAACGAACCAGCGACAAAAACCCTAGCGCTAGTGATCACGAGCAAGCACGATGAAAGATGAGCCTGACGGTGGCCACAGGAAAAGGTAGGCGACGACACGGGCAAAATAAAATCCTAGATTTGTTCTGATACCATGTTATGAATAGCGCTTGTATTCATCATGAGGCCAATAAACCAATATATATACAAGTCCTGGTGTGGCATATATATAGATAACCTCTTATATATTAGAAAAAACACACAGCCAATAATATACATCTAACAATACGAGCACTGGAAATTCAGTACAGAACAGCAGTCAGTCCGCTAATGTTCCAACTCCCTACCCGACTCATGCATTGACTACAACGGAAGTAGCGGATCAGAATAATGATTCTATATATTAATTGTACTAAATAATAGGAGCAGTACTCAGTCTTGGAATTTTTCGTGGACATAAGTAAATTATTTTGTAATAGCCTTTGATTTTTTTTCCTCAAAAAATGGCATCCATAACAAGCCGCTCCCGTAACTTGTAAGCGGCAAAACTGGCATTTTTCAGTCCAGTTCCTAACCAGTTCTCTGGTTGCCACAATACCCAGAGACAAAGGTGCATCAGGGGACTGTCACCAGCAGCCAAGCAACACAACACTTGTGTCCGGTTTTCGAAACCCTAGATGCAAGAAATATGATGTCAAAAATAAAACAGCAGCAGTTACCAGTCTTCGAAGAACAGCATCATCCAATTCTTGTGGTTTATTAGTAGCCCCTAAACAAAGAATTTTCATCAACATATGCTACATATAATAAAGCAGAGAATTTAGTATTAGCCAAAAAAGATTACTAAAGGAAAGCTGCTGTTTCCCCTGACTTTTCAACATATACCTAGGTGAGAAAATGTGTCTGCATAGATGCATTACAATGAGGGCAAATCATATAGAATTCAGGATCACAAACTGTAGTGTCTATAATGCTGGAAAGTGTTTCAGAAATGTCTAAACTGCCAATCCTTAGAAACACGATTTTATCAAGTCCGAACTAAGGCTGCTGATGTAAGAAAAACCATATACTAAGCATTTGGCCTGAGGGTCATTTAGTTGCAACATTCAGATTTTATACGATGAGGGGCAAGAAATAATAACCGAATAAAAATACTGGATATCGAATAACAAAACAGAAGCAGTGAAGGAAAGCTAAAGGGCATTACATGCCCACAAATTACTGTCCTTACTCGAAGAAATGCTTATAGCACGGGGGTTCAGTATTATATGACTGCGACCAACAGTTGCACACACAATAGCTGTATCATATATTTTCACTAGAATCAGCTGTAACATCCCAATTATGGGAATTGTTGAAAATAAAAAGAAATCTAAATCCTTATTTGATTTTCGTTGCTATTCAATTTTCGGCGCTTATTGGAGAATCTTGTTTTGGTTTTCGCCAAACAATTCTTGTAATGAAAACGGAACCAGGAATCAAGAGCTAAATAATGGGAAAGCTAATTTGAGCATAATTTGAAATTGGAGTTCAAACCGAAAGTCAATAGCCGGAAATAAATTATTTGAAGAGCAAAAATGTTGTAATATTAAAATTCGCATCCAAGTAATTGAAGTCGAGAGTTCAAATTGGAATTCAAACTCAAATCTCGTTTTAAATTCAAAACCCAATTCTTGTTGGCATTCTTTTTCTCTCTCTTTTCCTCTCACTTCCAGTTCCAGCAGGGCCCCGCTCCTTCTTCCTCCCTCTTTCCTCTGTTTGCCCATCCCGGTCTGCGCCCAGCGGGCTGCGCTCGCGCATGCGCGCCCACCTATCCGCGTCGCCTCGCCAGAGCGCGCCCTCGCCCGGCTCGCTCTGTCACCTGCTCGCCCCCGTCAGCACTGACCTGCCGCCCAGGACACGCCCACGCCGCGCCGGAGAGAGCGCTGGCCATGCCCATCCCGCGCATGCCGTGCCGCCCGCGTCATTGCCCTGACGCCACCTGCTCGCACGCGCCATGATGTCGCTCGCCGCTCTACCGCGCCCTTTGCACGCCAGCGCCCTGCCCATCCCGTCCTCGCCAGCGCCCATTTCGCCGCGTCACGCCGCTGACGCTGCCTTGTCCGATCCCGTCGCCTTCCCCACCCCCACACGCGCCTTCCCTTGTCCTTTCGAGCCGTGCCCATGCCGCGCTGACGCCGCCCTCAGGAGCTTGCGAGTCCGTCAAGCCCCAACGGCTCCTCCTTGCTCTATGGCCATAAAGCCCAGGCATCTGTTGCAACCCCTGCCATTCTCTCCCTCCTCGCCTTCTTCTCCGTCGAGCGCAAGCCGCCGCACCACCACTGCCTTTTCTTGCTCCGGTGAGCATTTCCCCTCTCGGCATTCCGCGTTAGCTCGTGTTCCAAGAGCCGAAGAACCATTCCCCAAGTTGATTTCGTTGTTGGCTCTCAGGATTCCGCCGCCGACTATTCCTCCCTCACCTCCGGCCATCTTCGTCGCCTCTGTTGCCGACCGAGCTCCTCTACGCCTCGGCCCAATTACCGGTGCCTAGAGCACCGCGCCGACGCCCCCTAGAGTCCCCAACCACCGGCCAAGCCTCCCTGCTGCCCTAGGCCGCCGCCACCGCGAGCCTCCTCGCGTCGCCCCGGCCGCTCGTCGCCGGCCCGCTCCGAAGCTCCTCCGCCTCAGTAGACCACTCCGTGAGCTTCCCGACACCTCTCTCGTGCCCGTGCTCACCTCCCCTTCCCCTCTCCTCCCTCCGGCCGCTGTCGCCTCCGTCCGGCCCCTGCGCCCGTCCGCTCCAAACGCCGCCGCCTTCTGCTTAGTGCCGTCCCGGCCGCGACGCCGCTTCCCTTGGCCTCCTCCTCTCCTGGGCGTCCCATTTCACCGGTCCCCGCCGCCCCTCCGGCCTCCACTCGTCGCCGGCCAGCCAGCAGCCGTGCGCCTCCCCCTGGTTCCCCCTTTTCAGCTGAGCCTCCTCCGCTTCTCCTGAGAAGCTCGCTCACTATCTCTATCTCTCTCTCTCTCTCACTCAATGACTAGTGGGCCCTTTTTTTCTAAGAGCTAATGGAGGTAGTAGTTAGCTAATTCATCTCTCAGTTCGTAATTCATACAAAACTTATTTGTTAGCTTTCAAATTTGGTGATAACCTGTCTGTAATTAATGATTGTTTGATTGATAAAGTTAATCTAATATAATTATCCACTAATGTTTAAAACTAAGAGATGCAGGAATTTAAATTACGAATCACTGGAATTAGAAATTGAATTATTCAAGGATAATTATGTTGTTCTCAATATCTTACTCTACAAACTTAAATTTCAATTGCAGATCCTCTCAAAATATTCTGTGTTCCAATTAATAACCGTCGCATCTTTATCCCCGTATCTAAGTTTATCAATGTTAATTAAAAATGATCGGTGTAAGAATAAACCTGGCAAAAATAATTAGTATCATTACCATACCCAAAAAATCATGAAGACCTCTAAAATGGCGTTTTAATAATCAAAGAAAATCGTTTGAATTTTAAGTCCTTAATATTTATCTCAATCATATCATGTTTATGGGCATATGCACATCCTCGTGTAAACGACAAATAAGTTAAAGATGAAGTGATTAACCAATATCCTTTGCCATCTAATTTAAATTGCAAACTTAAAATTGAAGTCTTGATAAAAATGTACCTTGTCCAACTATCAGTCATCCTATCTTTATCTCTAGATTTAAATCTCCCATGGTATTTAAGAGTAATTAATATATCAACAATTCGAGGCACAACCTTAAGAGAGAACTCCGGTAAAGTATGGACTCCAAGATTAAATCGATGAAGTAAAATTATACTCTTCGCATGTTGAACTCACACCCCAAATCTCTAATGGTTAACGCTCATCAAATTAATGCTTAGTGTTCTTTTAGACTCATATCTATCATAAGTCTAATTCAACTCATGGAACTTCCTTAATAAATATCCAATAATTAAAGAAACTCTTGAATTCAAGATCGAGCCATGACTTTCCCCGATCGACGATATCTTGCCATCTTCCAATCCGAAGTGGAATATTCCTGTAAATGTTCCTTCAACATTGATCCTTCCTTGTTTTCCATCCCGGTAGAGTTTCTTTGCCGCTTCCCCTTTCGCCCAAATATCATTGACTTTGTCAAACGTCCCGCATTTGCTAAATCTTTTCTCACCTTCTCAATCATATCAAACCTTAAATAAGCTCAACTGAATTTATTTGAACTTTTTAACTTCTTTGGATTTATTTGTTTTTTCGATCGATTATCACGTGATTAGAAGCTGGAGTCCCGAAGAAACAACGACTCGAGCGGGATCAAGATTCGGATAAAGACGAGGACCAAGAATTCAAGACCACCGACTAAGAAGGCTTTGGGTAAGATCAAGGCCGTAGTAAATTGACCCAGGCGAGTCAATACTTTGATCATATTGAACCTACATTTTATGCAAATTATATTCTTTTAAAATAGCAAATCACATGCTTAATTCCTTATGCAAATATATGTCAAATCCTTAAGAGGTAGTTACATACCTACTTGGTAATTAAATATTAATATGCCATCCTTGACACTTGAATTCCTTAATCCTTGTCACCCTAGATATTAAGTGGTAACTTTACTAGTTATAAGTTGTACTTAAGCGCCATGTTAGTCTTGCTTAAGTACCCAGGGCATAAATTGCCCTGATCATCACCTTTTAATCATGAAAATGGATTTGGGCCGTTATTTTGGGTAAATGACTGGAATGATTGTGTAACAGCCCAAAATCCTTAAGTTGGATTAGTTAAGCATCTAATGTGCATTTATGAAAATTTGGACCTTTTTAAAACTTTTTGCTGCAAAGCAAATAGGTTACAACCTGGTTTTTCAAAACCTAGAAATAAAAATTTTCAAACAAAATACAAAAATTTGTCAAGAGTTTGAAAACTTAGTTCAGAGTAGGGTATAAAACCCTATGTTGAAAGTCCTTGGATTTTGAAGACTAGATCTGAAACCTAGTAATCCAATACGCCTTCTCCCATTCAAAAGCCTAATTTGAAATTGAAGCAAGACTAAAAGGATTCCAGGTGTGGGAATGCTATTTTAGGATTCAACTTGAGCTCAGTAAAACCTTTAAGGCCCCTATAATGCCTGAGGTAATTTTAAAAGCATTCTTGTTTTCAAACCTGAAACTATACTTTATTTATCTCAAAATTTCACACTGTCTTTTATTTTTGGAAATATGGTATACCCATAGCTGGGCATATTGTATTTGGATTTTATACGCCTTGTTTCTTGTTTAAATTTTTCTGGAATTTTTGGAGGTTATTTGGTTCCCATTTTCTTTGCATGCGCAATTTGAATTTGAAATTAAAATATAAACAAATCAATTGAATAGTGCCAGAAATATTATTCGTAGGTTTTGGAACCTATTAGAGACTCATTCTTAGAAATTATTTGCTATTCTAAAACCATCAATCAAAGAAGAGATTTGAAAGTCAAACATCAAACCCATGCCCCCGTGACTCACCATGCCGCCACCGCCTGTCCATTCACCATCACCTGCGACTTTTCCCAGACCGATTCCCTTTTCTTTCTTTTCTCCACCCAAATGGAGCTGGCTCCTCCCGTTTTCCTTCACCATCAAGTCGCCTCCCCCTGGTGGCTCTCCATCCGACCGCCCTCATCTCCATCCGGTCGCATCTCCTCCCCAGCCATGGCGCCCCCAGCTCCTTCCCCACCGGCCACCACTGCTTCCCGTGTGTCGCGCCCATGGCTCTCCCATCCGGCGCCTCCACCACCAGATCCGGCCTTGGCACCCATGCGGCCTCCTGTCTCCCTCCACCGCCTCTCCCTCCCTTGGCCACCCACCTCCCTGCTGCTCGCCGCCATTTTTTTCACCGCGCCACCTCCCTCTCCTCCCAGATCATGTGCCGCCCCTTCTCTCCTCCATGGCCTTGCCGACCCAGACTGCTGCCGTCCTCGGCGCCGACCATGGCGCCTCCCTCACGCGGCGGCCCGATCATGCTTGCCATGCGCCCGTCCATAGCTCCATCAGCCCCTTCACCACAGCCCGCGTCGGCCTCGTCTTCCTCGGCCCAGATCTGCACCGACCCCGGTCTTCCCCGCGCCCGGCAGCCGCTTGTCGTCGCCATCACCTCCCGGTCTTCTCTGCGCATGGCAGCGCCATTCGCCACCTTCGGCTTCCTCCTGCTTGCCATGTGTTTGTATAAATGCCCCAGGGAATGATTGTTGTTTCTCTACAAGTGGAGGTGTGAAAATGTTATTTGTCACTAAACTTTCTTACTAGACCAATCAATTTATTTTGCTAGCTATTCTGGTGATGAACTAATTAGATCACTCATGCTTGTACTTAGCATATTGAAAAGTTGAATTAGTGAGAAGGCTTAGTAGCAAGCACTTTTACTCTGAACTTTTCCTACCATGAGATGATTGAGCAGAGGAGGGTTGTGATGAAAATCTGAAATTTCTGTTGGCTAATGAACCTTAGTAGTAGTTGTGGAATCACCCATTTTGCTTATCAAATGGATGCTGGGGTCAGTAAGAAGTTAGATGGTAGCAGTTTTATCAGGCATAAGTGTGCAGTTGTAGTTTTATGAGCAATAATCTAACAATTTTCAGCTTCATTAAAAGTACTAATAACCTTGCTAATACAAGTAATTAGAAATGTCCTTGACTTATTCAGCCTTTGAACCTTTATCTAACTTGTCTGCGCTTATAGCACCTCCATAGGAAGGTATTTTGGGCACACAAGGTTGGTGCAGGGTAGTGAAGGATGGCAGTAGAAATTCTAACACTAGTAGTTAAAAATTGTATCGATTCTTTTGGGTAATTGAGCAATCTTTTAACAACAACAGCAAGTAACTAAGCTTGGTTATTCTAAATAAAACAGTGATCATCCATCATACCTTTGAATAATTAATAGCTTTTAAGCTAACTAGTCAAGTGAGCACTATTGCTAGCAAATAGAAATCTTAGGTTGATAAAAAGATCTTGTTATCAAACTCTCTTTCTTAGCAATTTTTCTTTAATAGGATGAATGTTAGAAAGATAAATAGGTGAAGTCTTGCTTATGACAGTAGGCTTGACCTTGCCAAATTCATTTACTTAGAAGGTTTTTGTTCCATTTTAAGCTTGGACCTTAAAACTAACATAGGCTCATCAATCTAGTAAACCAACAGTAGACCTTGCCATAGTCAAACTTCAAAAGTTCATAACTTCGTCCAATCAACTCCAAATCGAGTGAAACCAATTTTGTTAGTTTTCTTTATTAATGCACTTTAACTTGGTATATGTTTGAATCATGTTGTGGGCCCAGAAATTTCGTTATTGGAATTAATTTCTGGAAAGAACAATTTTTACCCTAAAAATTGAATTAACTTCAAAAATTCGTAAGTAATTCTTTTGAACCCCAAATGGGATGAATTCAATTGGGTTGTTCATATAATTTTATCCTCTATCCATTCTTGTAATCCTTATATCCACCGCTATCCTACAAAATGTCACTAAATAATTTAATTCGGATGAACAGTGACAGATGAGAATTAATTTGATTTTTCTGATATCTGAGTTTCAAACTACTATAGCTCTCACATACTAAATCCAAACGGAATAATTCTTTCACCTAAATTCATCTAAAATCATGCTCTTCTTTCTGTGAATTTTTCATGATTTTTGGTGACCTTAAATTTTGAATATTCTCGGTGTTATTCGTTCTTATTCGTTCTTCTCGATTCTTTCGGTAGGTTTCGACGATTATATTGAATACGAGAGTGATCCTCTGTAGCAAGAAAGATATCTCAGGCAAAGGCAAGCAGTTTGATCATATCCCGCTTAATCCCATTACTTTCAAAGTCTAATATTTTGTTTAACTTGTATGTAGGCATACTTTTGTGTCAAAGTAATTTATCGTTTAGAGGTAGCTATTCCTATTGCATTGTTGCCTCTAAATTGTTACCCCCTACCACAAACCATAAGTTACTAATATCGCTGGTGAATTAGAGCCCGGTGATTTAATTATGCTCTTTTATTGTCTTTGCGGTGTCATGCTTAGAATGCTTAGTGTAACGTCCCGTTCCTCTTAGTTCTTGCCCAGTTTTAAAAGTAAAAGGAACCATTTGGTTTTGCTGAGAAGTCAAAGCTTAACCTGATGTTTTGAAAATGTGGAGAGTTAACTTGACCTAATCAAACCTCAATTAAGCCTCCTCTTGGTGTTCTCTGTGTTTGTGGCTCTCTGTTGTTCTTGGCGCCCTTTGAATTGTTTCTCCTTCGAGTTTCTCTGTGTGCTCCTCGGTTTATCTTTTCTCTTCCAACCTCCTTTGTTGGTTTGAATCTCTTTGAGAGCAGACCTTCACTTGCCTATTTGGACCTCTCCTGCGTTCAAATAGACCTTCTGTATCCTTTAGGACCTCCCCGAGTCCTTTAGGATTTTCCTTAGCCGCTTGGACCTCCCTTGCGCTCGTTTGGATCTCCTGCTTGATCCAAGAGCCTGACCTCCTTTCCGTTTTGATCGGAAGGTCCAGACCTCCTTTTGGGATCGAGTCTCTTTTGAGGCCCAGACCTCCCTTGTTGAGATCTGGCCGTTAAGCCCTCCTCCCTGGAGATCTTAGCGCCAGACCTCCCTTGTTGAGATCTGGCGTTAAGACCTCCTCCTGGAGATCTTAGCCTTCAGACCTCCCTTGTTGAGATCTGGCGTTAAGACCTCCTCCTCGAGATCTTAGCCGCTCGGACCTCCCTTGTTGAGATCTGGCCGTTAAGACCTCCTCACCGAGATCTTAGCGCCCAGACCTCCCTTGTTGAGATCTCGCCGTTAAGACCTCTCTCTCGAGATCTTAGCCGCTCAGACCTCCCTTGTTGAGATCGGCGTTAAGACCTCCTCCCTGGAGATCTTAGCCGCTCAGACCTCCCCTTGTTGAGATCTGGCCGTTCGGACCTCCCCTAGGTTTGATCCCACGGCCCAGACCTCCTTTGCGGGCGAGGCTCTCCCTTTTTGCCTTGCAGACCTCCCCGTCCGTGTTTGATCCTGATCGTTGGACCTCCTTCCTGGAAATCCAACCGTCTTGGACCTCCCTTGCGGGCAAGGTTCTCCCGTTACTGCTGGAGAGACTTTCCCTGCGGGTCTAATTTGGACCCGCATGGCGGTCACCCCTTGTTTTCTGTTCCTTTGACTTTGCCCCTAGGGCAAGGAAGTCTTCCTAGCATTTAATCGTGTTGTATCACATTAAATGCTCCCACCTTCTGATACTCTTGCCATGCTATTGTCACATTCCTTGCCTACTTCCTTGTCCTTTTACCAACTCTGTGTGATCGCACCTTAGTGCAACCACTTTAGCTCGATTATATATAGCTTGGGCAATCCTCGTTGCCACCATTTGCTCATTTTGACTTCCTTGTTTTCTCCCCACAGTGCGACCCTTGCGAGATCTCCCCAGAGCCCTTTGAGGTGTCTTTGAGCCTCTTGGTTCTCTGGTTTTGTCTCGCTTGGTTTGGGTTCTTTTCGCTCTCTTCTTAGCTCTTGGCCTAGTGTAGATTTGCTTATTTGGTTTTTTGACGTGTAGATCACGAGTTCGAGGAGTTCTTGGATCCGCTCTTCGGTAGAAGGTTCTCCTTTGCTTGACCAAGGCAAGCCACAGACCTCTGTTGATCATATTGAACCCAGCTTTACAAATGTATTTTGTTTTACTTTACCATGCATGGCTATGTTTATAAGAAAATGTTTGGGCTGTAGTTACTTTCCTACTTGTTATTATGCCTCCTTTATCTCTTGTTATGGTCATGTTGCCATATTTACCTTGAAGCCTTAGGTCGGGTATTTAGTTGGTGTTCCTTGTTATTTGCCAACATGGGGGCCGTAGGTTTATATATATAGCTTTGCTCTAGAAGCCGTGGTTCTGAGAATCATGTTTCATCCTTAATAATCTTGACTAATTGGATTATGGAACCTGTGGTTGGTGCCAGCATTAGCGACTAAAGCGGGGCGCCTAAGTTGTGTTGATTGTGGTCGAGATCACATTAATAATTATTGTGCCAAGGCTGGGTGGTCTTTTGGCAGGGTTAATTGCAAAATGTTTTGCTGAGGCAAGAAGGCCGGGAGTGAGTAGTGGGTGCTCAGGGGCTGGTCCCCAGTTGAGTCACATTGGTTTGTGGAAGTCTTGCCTTAGCACAATTAAGGACTCAACTTTGTGTCTGTTGATCTGGGCCAATCAGTGCAACCACAAGATCATTTTATGGGAATGGTCTGGGCTGAATAATTAGCAATGGGTTGGCTTGAAATTTGTTGTGGTTGGCGTGTGATTCGTTGGCGCAAGAGGGCACCCCATAACCTGCGGACTTCTAGACCAAAGGGGGGGGATTGCGAAACCTTAGCGGGCAGCTCCGAGTCAGTTCAAAGCTTTGTAAAGGCCTTGCCGCGCTCTCTAGACTGCTCACCTTCGGAAGTGAGTAAGGGTTCCGACGGGAACCCGTCCTGCTAGAGAGGTCGTGGATTGTGGGTAAAGTTGTACACCTCTGTAGAGTGTAAAATCTATTCGAATAGCCAAGTCCTTGGTCATGGACATGCTCAGTGAAAATGGTGCAAGGGGTAGTTGTTTCCAAAAGCTTGTGCCACTGGACACTTCAGCGAGATGCCTTGGCTTTGCCTCGAAGAGACCTTGGCGGCTCGGAGGGTCGAGGATGGCTCGGGTAGTGGTCCAGTGGTTCGGACCTCTGGAGTGGGTGCTCTAGAGTGGTTCTTTGGGTGAGGACCTGGTCATGGGTGTGATCAGATCTTCCCCATTTGGTGGTGGATGTGAGCTGGTGCTCACTCCATCTTTAAACTTCAAATGTATTATGTACTATTGTCTTAACTTGTCGCTTTTCAATCTACTTATGTTATTCTTTGTCAAATCTTGCTTTGTGCAAACTAACCATCTGACTCTCCATTGGTAAGCCTTTGCATGAATACTATTTGCATACCTTTCCCTGTGACTTCTTGAGTACATTCAAAGTACTCATGGCTTTAAGCCACTGTGTCAGCAGATTCTGAAGATGATCAAGTGCTTGAGGCGGTCTGAGACCTCTTTGAGGAGGAGTTCTTGACGATCCCCGCTTAGGGCGTCCTCCACCCGACTGACTGTGGGGCTTGTTGGTAGCTTCTGCGTGTTTTGGTGTTGGAGCTTTAGGGCTCTTTGTGGTCAGTTGTAAGTTCTTGTGGGTTTTGTAGCCCTCAGTGGCAGACCTCTTGTTATCAAGCTTGACCATAAGGTCTCGTTTTTTATTAAGTTTAATTTATGCGCTTCATCTTTGTTTGACCTCGTGGTTGTGATATTGGCTTGTGTCCTTGTGCGAGCTAGCTTCTATTGTCCTGGGACTAGCTCAGTTGCACACGGGCAGGACCCCCAGGAGGTCCCTTGGGACTTAGCCTGGGAGGTCCTGTCGGACCTCTCTAGCGATATCTTGGGAGGTGCTCTGAGGTGTCGAGCAAAGACCTCGGGAGGACTTAAAGACCTCCTCGGAGGTCCGTTATGAGCCTGCACCTCGGAGGGCGTGAAGACCTCTGGGAGGTCTGTAGACCTCCTCGGGAATGCACCCAGCGGTGCTACCACTCCCACTGTGGTGGCACCGCCAAAAAAGGGTCCTCTCGGACCTCTTGCGGTATATCATGGGGTGGGTCGTCACACTTAGCTACCGGTAGAAATGGGCGGTTGTCGACGTATGTCGATGACCTTGATCACACAAAAACTTTATCATTATTCCATTATGTTCAGCACTTGTGCTTTGTTACTTTGTAAAGAAATAAAAATGAAAACAAAACTGTTTGACTTGGGCACAATGGAATGTTGGTGTGATCTTTTGGTGTGATTGGAATGGTGCGGGTCATTAAGGACCGAGTTACTTGCGCCACCGTTCGAGCATTATTGCGTGCTAACCACACGAGGACATATGGGACCCTCTTGACTAAGTACTTTGGGGGTGTTAATTATGAGCTAGTCGGTTGGTATGTTTTACAAGAAAATGTGTATGTGTGGTGTGGGAGGGAGCATTAGCAGGCCGGTTAGGTGACTAATGTGTCCTTATCCTCGTGGGTTCTTGACTCTTAATTAGCATCTTCCATTGGAAATGTCTCGTAGGACTTAGCCGTGCCGGCATACCTAAGGTAGTGTGCTGAATCTTGTGGCAAAAAGGCGGTCTGACGTGTGGGTATATTGGTACACCCCTACAGGGTTAAAAATATTCGAATAGCCTCGTCCTAGGTTATAGACATGCTCGAAAACGCCCTGTGAGAACTAGACTACAACATTTAATTAAAACTTGATGGGTTGGTATGAATGGATGTTCATACTATTGTTGTGGTGACTATTGGGTTAGTCACTTCCAGGTTGTTCTTGTTCTTGTTATTATTATTGTATCGTTGTTACTTCAACAATTAAAAATGCTTTGTCCAAATTGCTTTCAATCTATTACATTATTGCAAATGAAAACTTGCTTTATGCTAAAATGAGTCCAAAGCCTCATCCACTTAAATAAAGCTTGCATGTAGCTATTTATAGTTACGTTATACTACACGTCGGTCTTGCGAGTACATTTTGTACTCATTTGCTTTGCTTAACTTTAATTGTTGCAGAGGAAGAGGTTGATCCCCAAGGGATTAACTTTTGTGAGTGATCTTCGCTTTGACGACTAGTGGCGGCTTTGGTCGATTTGCCTTGTGGGTTAAGGCACACTAATTGGCTCTTTTGTTATTGCCATCTTATGGCTTTTGCTTCATTGTTATTTATCTCTTTAGTTGTTTAGTTGTTATTTGGCCGTCGGCCTCTTTTGTAATATCTCTATTATGTATGTCTTCATGCTTAATCTAGTTCGTGCTTGGTTCTTTGTTTGTATGGAATTGATGCATGATTTTGTAAAAGGGTGTATGTACAGCACTTCTGGGATGTACATATTTTCCCGAGGCATGAGATATTTTGTTTGTGATGCTAGGATTAATGATAACTAAGCATTACAAGCTAAATACCCCGGGGTCTCACAGATTGAGACAATCTATTTTATGCTTCTAAAAAACCCTAATAATTGCTGTTACTACATTTGGGCGGATGGTATGATGATGGGTGCTAATGCAGCCCAAGGAATGTTGGTATGTGGTTAGTATGTGGAATGAACTGCCCAGATGGTCCCTAAAGACTTAATCTTGTGATGACCTCCCATTGTAAAACAAGTACAACCACAAGTCTGTAAAGTACAACTTGGCTTAGTAAATTTATTGGACCCTAAAAGTCATCTCGCTGGTGGAAGAGTGAAGTAGTGCAAGCGTGGGCTTGAATAGGACACCGAGGGTGAAGTTGCCAGCTGCGCTAGTCATTGTGGAACGTTGTAGTCCATCCGCGCTAGCGTTGTGGTGAACATCCCGCACAACTTATGGGACCCACTACAAGTGGGAGTAGCCCATATGGGTGAGATGACAGGGAGGGCGAGATAATTTGAAAAGTTATTGTGATGATTTCTCAACTGTATGTCCAAGGAATCATGTGGAGCAACGAGCTGATTATCTCTTGTGTTTACAATGTACAACCTCTGTAGAGTATAAATTGTTCGAACAGCCGTGCCTACGGTCAAAGGCGGACATGGGAACTTACTAGAGTTAGTTCTATTTCAAAAACCTTTGTGGATGGGATGAAAAACATGGCGGGCTCACCTAGCCCTGAATTTGGATTTTTCCTGAGTTGTCGTACCCAATGATGTTAGTAAGTGGGGGTAGCCCCAATCAGAAGTAAGCATAAGGTGGAGGTAACCTTCGCCATTATTAATATTAGACAATTATTCTCTTTAATAAAATGTGAATTGATAAAATGCTAAGTGACAGGAGTTTCTAATTATGGTAATTGAAAATGTTACTTTTAGCAATTAAAAGAACCCGAGCCTTCCTTGTTAAGCCTTGCATGTATATTATTGCATTCTGTGCATTGGTTCGCTAGCACGGTTGTTTGTGCTTACTCTCGCTCTCCCCCAAAAACTGTAACACCCCGACCTGGGAGAGTCTCTAGGCCTAGCTGCAACAGGACCCAGGAGGTCCTGTCACGACTAAACTAGGAGGTCTCCAAGTCTGGGCAGTGACCTGACCAAAGGCTCACCCGAGAGGTCCTCCAAGTCCTCCCGGAAAGTCCATCAGGACCTCCCAAGAGGTCCAGCAGGACCTCTCGGAAGGTAATCTCGGGGTCGAGATTCCCTTAAGGGGGATAGGTTTGTAACACTCTGATTTTTCAGAGCCTTTTTGAAAAAAATTCAAAATAAAAAGAACCATTTTGTTTTGATAAGAATTCAAAGCTTAACTTGAGATTTTCAGAATTTGGGTGTTAGAAAAACTCAAAGAAGTTGTGAACCGAGGACACTGTGCGTATTTCAAGGATCTAGGTGTTGATGTCTACGAGCTAGGTCGCGAACCCCAGTTGGCTGCCTGTGGGCGTGTCCAGAGGGTCCCACATGTGTGTTTTTTTTTATTGATTTTGGCCTGATCGGCCCATGAGTAAGTCCGCTATTATATTTACGCTTTCGCATGATATGTTTTTAAATGTTCAGTAATGTAACTATGAGCACTACCTACTGATCTAGGGAATAGTGCGGTGGAATCATAGAGGATTTTGGATTATTAAAATCCTGGTCCCACATCAAGCATAACACAAAAGCAAACTGGGATTAAGCAATTAGAGAAAGATAGAGATGCAACCTATAACAATTACTAAATCATCTGGGTTTGAAGTCACACCATCAAACTGAATAAGGAATTCGGATTTCAGCCGCCTGCTAGCGATATTCTCGTTAGCTAACCTTGTAGACATGACGCTATCAATCTGGACAGTAAAAGGCAGCCAGCATAAACAACAAAAAGTATCAGACTCCCTTCTTACAATTAAACTAAGAAAGAATCCATTAAAAATCAGCTAAAGAAAATGCATTTTAAGATCATATATCGACTGAGCTAGAGGGAATGCAGATAACATCTTCGTGCTCATTTCAACGTCTAGAAAGATTTGAATGAAAAGGAATGCCTCAGAATCAAACATTTCATTTTTGGTAGAATATGTGGACAAATAATTCCATACAAGACAAAAACCAAATGGTTCTTGTTGTATCAAATCAATGTCCTGAGCAGGCAAGCGTCCCAAAAGCCAATAACATATATAAAAAAGGACTGTCACAAGAAGGCCATAGAAGCCTTAACAACATCAGTGCATAAGCCTAACAGCTGAATGCAATGTTTAATTCATTCCTCTATTTTGCGCAAAGTTTATGGAAACAAGTGGTGATGCAGAACATGTATTTCTGCATCTAAAAATTGCATGGTACAAATGGATCAAAATTTCCAGAAGCAGTCTGTTTTTAAAAATATAACAAGCAACCGATTTTGCGATCTAACAAATTGGTAAGGGCACGGTTCCCAAATAATGTTGATGGGGTCCATTAAGGCATTAATAAGAAAGATTTCCTAGAAAATGGAGTCAAGCAAACATTAAATACAATTGTATTAAATAATTTCAGCAAATTTATGACTTTAGAAGCTATCTACAAGTGGTTACTACAGGAATGGTTTGTAACCAGGACCTCATCCATGAAAATAACAGCTGGTTGTCTATCAACAGCAACCATGAAAAGTGTCGGAACAAGCTTTTCAGCCTCCCCTACCTGTTTTGCCAATGAAAAATAAGGTTGTTTTAGACTAAGGAAATATATAAGATCAGACAGGGTAACAAATGAAGGGACGACAACATACCCATTTTGATGTCAACGAGGGTATCTCCAATAGTTAGAGATAACCTTATCTCTAACATATGCTACATCATCCTTAGAGACAACATCTATAATAGATAGTCTCTAGTACACTCTCCAACATTTACATTTTATAATTTTCCTTTGAAACGGGCCTACATGTCAACTAGAGTAGATTAATGTATTATGTCTTGTTTCGCGTGCACGACAGTCTCTTCAGGAAGTGACGACATATGCTCTATCTCCTCCCTCTCTCTCCTCCACGTAGGATTTTGTTGACGTAGCATAGCTAAGAGACGACAATAAATACATTATTGGAGATGCCCTGAAGAAGCCGAAGCATTAAAAAATGTCGCTTCAAATTCTGATGCTACAGCTTTGGCAAGCATTGTTTTTCCATTCCCCGGAGGACCAAAGAGAAGCAGCCCTAAAAGATGGTTAGGAATTTTATATAAGCTAACTATTAGAAAATATTTACAGTAAGGGAAACTATTAGCATGAGTAAGTTTACCCCTAGCAGGCCTCCGAAGACCAGTGAACAAATCCCTTCGCTTAGCAGGTAATATAATCATTTCCATGAGTGCTTGCTTTGCCTTGTCAAGACCAGCTAAAAATCAAACCAGAGAACAAGGATACTGTAATGAATATTGGGCTTTGGCCAGAGTATAGAAAGCAAATTAATGGTTGCATACCAACATC
Organism: Phyllostachys edulis; assembly: GCA_036346405.1. Taxonomy (NCBI): domain Eukaryota; kingdom Viridiplantae; phylum Streptophyta; class Magnoliopsida; order Poales; family Poaceae; genus Phyllostachys; species Phyllostachys edulis. Next base: position 997,539 of record CM070567.1, read on the forward strand.
ATCCCTTCGCTTAGCAGGTAATATTAATGGTTGCATACCAACATCATCCCATCTAGCAGCTCTTTGCACATGTTTAGGACCTCTAGTGCTATTCTTCTGACGAGCAGATGCTTGACCACCTCTGTCGAAGGTAGGGCTAGGGCTGCAAAGCTGACTTATGGAAGCTAGTTGATGCCAGTTTCTCAGTCCTATTGATAGGATTGTTTGTAACAACCTGCGGAAATAATGCACAGCTAACATAGAAAGACCTTTTTGTTAGAAATATACATACTTTTGTGATTGTTATAATTCCTAAAATAATAATCAAATCGACAACAGCATATATACTAGGCATATTTGGAACTGTAAATAGTAACATGATCATCAACTCAAATATATCTATCTCATATATATGCACTAACATGAAAAAGCCTAGAACAAGTATGCTACTAACAGTAGTAGGCATCAACATCATTATATAACAAATATCTAGGAAACAAAACCTAACCATATGAAATGTTATCACCGCGATTTACAGAGAATCGCTCCGACGAATGTCGCGATAGAGTCTGATCCGAAGAAAACGACGCGCAGAGAAAGAAGCAATGAGCAGTCGCACGAACGTCGTCACATCTTTTGTCAACAAATTATAATAATATTATATAACATTTAGTGTAACATCGTCATATATTTTGTCGATACAACGGGTCAAATATGTTAGGACCTTTTTTTAACACAAATATATTTGGACTAGTTACACTTAGAAAATGTATATTTTCGCGTGCTGAATACGTAGGTCCTAATTAACTAAGTCATGTGAACGAAATCCATCGAGCACTGCAGTATAATTTGTCTGTCAGCTGAATATGTATATAATATTCGATGGTGCGTGTTTCCATGCCAAGCAAGATGATGCAGCAGCAACTATATTCGTACAGTGCTGGTCGACTACGTATTGACTGATCGATGGATACGTATAGAAAGCTACGTACGGCCGGTCGGTGCACGTACACACAGATCAGCGACTTTTGACCATATTGTCACTTTTTTTTAGTTCGTATTTGTATAATTGGGTGTCTCTGAAAAAATTAGCAGAAATAGCCCTCTGTCACTCGACGACCGTGCGGCAGCCGCTAAGCCGCTATGTTGCCCTGTTGCCGCACGACGGCTGTGTCATCGTATGGTCGTCGTGCGGTGAGTTTTTTTGGTCGTGCGGTGAGTTTTTTTGTTTTATTTTTATTTTTTAAAAGGAGAAAAGCCCCTGACAGTGACGTGAACGAAATCCATCGAGCACCGCAGTATAATCTGTCTGTCAGCTGGATATGTATATAATATTCGATGGTGCCCTCTGTCACTCGACGACCGTGCGGCAACCGCTAAGCCGCTATGTTGCCCTATTGCCGCACGACGGCTGTGTCATCGTATGGTCGTCGTGCGGTGAGTTTTTTTGGTTGTGCGGTGAGTTTTTTTATTTTATTTTTATTTTTTAAAAGGAGAAAAGCCCCGACGGTGGCGTGAACGAAATCCATCGAGCACCGCGAGATAATCTGTCTGTCAGCTGGATATGTATATAATATTCGATGGTGCCCTCTGTCACTCGACGACCGTGCGGCAACCGCTAAGCCGCTATGTTGCCCTGTTGCCGCACGACGGCTGTGTCATCGTATGGTCGTCGTGCGGTGAGTTTTTTTGGTCGTGCGGTGAGTTTTTTTATTTTATTTTCATTTTTTAAAAGGAGAAAAGCCCCTGACAGTGACGTGAACGAAATCCATCGAGCACCGCAGTATAATCTGTCTGTCAGCTGGATATGTATATAATATTCGATGGTGCGTGTTTCCAGGAGGAATCCGGAAATGCAGCAGGCGGTGACTAGACAAACTGATCATCAACAAGAAAACAAAACACGTATATTATCGGCCGAGATCAACAATTCAACGTGCAATGCGTCATGCATGTCCATGTCCATCAAGATGCAGCAGCAGCTATATTTTTACGGTGCTGGCCGGCTACTTATTGACTGATCGATGGATACGTACAGACAGCTACGTACATCTCAGCCAAGAAAGATCAGTACGTCGCAGAAATTTTAACTGGCCACTATCATTTTTGCCCCCCGAGAATCAAATTTAATCGACTACTAGTACTAGTACTAGCCAGCTGCTGTATATAAATTCATCTAGTTGATGGTTGACATAGAGGAATTTTTGGTATTTGGGAAAATGGCTGTCGTCACGTGAAAATTACAGAAATGAGTCTTGACCGCACAGTCATTGTACGAACGACCACGCGGATAACTGCCGGGCCGACACACACCCCTTTACACATCTAGCTTAGCTTTGTAATAATGCAACATCTCCTCAATTCCCTGGTGTGACCAAACCATGCTGTCACACCAACAGTCTCGGCGTAGCCCAATCTGTCACGCAAGCCCTCCCGGGCACGCCGTGCCAGCGTGGAGGGTTAGCGTGGCAGTAGTCACGCCAGATCCCATGGCGTGACAAGTTAGCCTGTCAAGCCAACTCTCGTGACGTGACAGTGGCGACTTAGCTCGCGTAGCCCAACCCGTTCTTCATTTTTCCCTATCTCACTCCCGTGTGCCCTCTCTCCTCCCGTGCCCAACCCTAGCTACTCCGTCCTCCCGTCGGTGGCCATCGTCCCCCCGCCCCCCCCCCCGACCGGGTGTCCTCCTCCCGACCGTCCATCCTCCACACCCCTCCCCCCTCGTTGGACGTCCTCCCCTCGTCACCCGTTTTGTTAACTCTAGCTAACTTGATTGTTTCGACCTTTGGATTAGGTTTTCGGTGTGTGTTTGATATTTTTTTATGCAATATTTATAAAACACGATATTACACTTAGGAAAGCATAAGTCACCTTATAATTACACATCCGTAATTACATATCATTTTTCAACATGATAAGTCACCTTCAATCCTTCATCGCCTTCTCAACATGAAGCAACCATCTGGGTAAGAATGGAAGAAGGGCACACCATGATGGCAATTCCTTGAGCAAGATCTGTAATCATAAACAATGTCAAAAAGCACATTTTGTTTACTAGTCATGCCCACAGACAATGCTGAAAATTATGTTCTTTTGCCAAAATTAATCGTATATTCTCAGTTTTGTAGCTACATATGTATAAGTTTTTTTTTCCTTCAAGAATATACTTGTAGAAGCTAATGATGTGGTGTGAAAAATTCAGAATGTGAGGACTCGTGGTCTAGCTGTTCGAGAGTGCTTACAACTTTGTGAAATTAGTGTATTCTGGTGAATGTTTTGTTTTATTGTAAGTCACCTTATAATTAGACATCCCTAATTGCATATAACTTGATTAATTGATGATAAGAACTTATGTACATATCATTTCCCCTCGTGTATTGAGAACTTTAGTAGCAGTGAGCTTGGTATTATGAAATGGCAACATGCTAATGTCCCTTTTGGCCAAGCTAAGTTTTTTTTTTTAAAAAAAAAGCCAACTTAGGATATTTCAGCTTATCAGCCCAGAAGCCTCTTTTCACCAGTTTGAGCTGAATTTAGACCGAACGACCTACTTGGCGCTTATTTTAAACTTACAATAATACTGCCTAATTAACTGGCCCATACTTAAGCCAAGAAGCTCCAAACGATGAAGTTGAAACTTGGCCAAATAACCCTAGCTAAGATACTTATCTCAATGGAAGAATTATGCCGCAATCTGGGATGACATGCAATTATTTCGTGATAATTCGAAATGGCCCACACTAATTGGTATGGCTCGGTGGCGTGATGGACTCGAAGTGTCACACCACTATCCCTGGTGTGACAGGACTTAGCACCAGAAGGACGGTGCTGGCGTGCAACTCTGCTACTGGAGTTGCCCACGTATTGGCGTGGCAGCATAGTCCTGTCATGCCAGGATTCCTGGCGTGATACACCGATACTGTCACACTAGGAGACCTGGCGTGATAGGACTTAGCACCAGAAGGACTGTAACATCCCAAATCTGGGTTTGTGTTCCAAATGTAAGAAAATGAGAAGAAATTAAAACTTTTCTTGCATCTTGTTGTTTTTGAACTTTTCTGTAATTCTTGTGAAGGAAATGTGGAATTCAAAAACTCCAATCTCCTGTTGACTAGAGTCATGACCCCTTTGTAACTTTGCTGAGAATCTTGTGAGCAACCTCTGGAAATATTTTTCCTTGGTTCTAGGGCTTCTGTGTGACTCATCTGAAAATTTTTATAATTTTTAGAAATTATTTGATAATTTTAAGAGGCCAGTCAAACCAGTTTGACTCTTGGTCAAATCCTAGAACAGAACCTTGAGGAATTTCTAGAGAAAAATGCTTTGCATGAAAACCTCTAGAAATTTTATACAAGGTTGATCCTGGAGCTCGGAACCTCCAGTCCAACTTTCAGAATTTTTGGAGTTAGTTTGCTACCTCTAAAAATTCTTCTAAGTTTCAGCCTATTCTCAAACCCTATTCAACACTACTGTTTGGGTCTAGGTCGGACTTGAGCTTTGCGGTCGAGCCTAACCGCTTCGCGCTCAGGTCTGCCATTCAAAACACGCGTTGTGTTTGGGCCGTTGGATTTCCATCGGACCGTCCACGTTCGTTGGGAACGTTCGGACCTCCCAAACACGCAAATCGTTTTGGACCGTTGGATGTCTTTTCAACTGTCCAGATTGAAGTGAATGTTCGGACCGCCCAACAGTCCATTTCAATCAGGACCGTTCATTCTCCCTCGGACTGCCAAGATTGCTTTGAACGTTTGGACCGTCCGAACGTTACTTTCAATCGTGGCCGTCTGTTTCTAATCCAACCGTCGGAGTGTTTGACCTAGGTCTTTTGACTTGGCTCAACCCACTAGTCCACTTTGACTCGAGCCACTTTGGTTCTTTCGCTGACTAGTGGGCCCTCGCCAATTCTGTTCTTCCCCTTGCTCTGGCTCAAGCACGAGCGCCAGGGCATCGGAGAGGGTGCACCTTTGTCAACTTCATGCGTCACCTTCAACGGCTCTTAGCTGGGTTTAATGCCCGTCAGTTTTTGCCCCCAAAGTCGTGGTCGCACCTGCTCCCATCTTCTCAGCTCGTCCATGGCAGAGCCATGAACTGAGCTCATCGTGGAGCTCTGTCCTTGCTCAATTCCTTGCCCTCCGGCTATTTAAATCCCTGGAGCTCCTCCTCATCTCTTTTCCAGCACCCACCTTGCTAACCCTAGCTCCCTCTTTGCTTGTTTGAGGTCAAACACCACAGAGCCCCCAAATCACCATTGAGGGCCGAAGCAAGCGTTTCTTCACCGACGGTGCTTCGAGGGTTCTTCTTCACTTCTGTTCGCGTCACTTCGCGCCTCTCTTCATTTTAATCTTTTCTTCTAACTCAATTTTGGTTTGCATTCACAGGAATCATCCAATTTGGGTTTTGTTCATGTTCGGCCGAAGTTCACCCCTTTCGTCCTCAACTCTGGTAAGGACCTCCTCTCTTCAATTAATTGCTCATGAACCATCTCTGAGCCATTATGAAGCTAACCTTACCACCCGGTCCTGTTCTTTTTGCTCAGACCATCGTCCCCGCGTTGTCTTCCTCAGCGCCGGTGTTGGTCTTCGTCGCCGGAGCTTCTCCGGCCATCTCCTAACTCTCCAGCACTCAGGTAGCTCCCTTGTAGTCCCTAGATGCTTGGGCACTCGATATCTTGGACGCTGCGGAGCTCCTTTGCTGTTTTCCTTTTGGCCGTGCTTTGCACTGCCGCCCCTCTCCAGCTCGCCGCCGTTCTAGGCTGGCTCCGCCGTTGAGAGTACCCCCAGTGTGTGCGCATTGCTATTGTGGACCCGTTCCTGCCCTTGGTTTGTGCCGCCGTGACCAGAGTCGCCGGCGGTGAGCCCAGCTTTGAACTTGGGCTCGTTGTCGTACGCGGGCAGGCACTGTAGCTAAGTCATTAACGCACTGATTCGCTCATTAATTGACTAATCATTGCTTAACAATTAATGGCTGTCCTAAGATGGCTTAAGTGTCACTTACATGTGGGCCCCGTGCACTTAAACCCTCGCGTTTGCGTGCGCAGCGCTGAGCTCAACTTTAGACCGTCCAATCTGGATTTAGGGATCCAGATCGTTGGGAACGTTCGGACCACCGGACCTCCACCGTCCGATCTAGATCCAGCGATCCAGATCGCTTTGAACGTTCGGACCACCGAACCTCCGCCATCCATTTGGGATCAGCGGTTCGGATCGCTTGGAACGTTCGGACCTCCGAACGCAACTATTGCTCTGATCCGTTCCTTTCTTGATCGACGCTCCGGATTGGTTGGGACGTTCGGACCGTCCGAACGTCTCCTCCATTTTGGACCGTCCGATCTGATCCAACCGCCAGGAGCGCGGGCTGTTCGTGCGGCCGTTCACTCGTGCGCTTGGGCCGTTTGATTCAATCTCAACGGCCCAAGTGTTTTCCGCTGTGGGTTAATAAAGAAAACCCGAAAATCTTTTATTTGTGAACTGTTAATTGCTTTAATCTTCAAAATTGCTTAACTAATTCATTTTAGCTCCGTTTTAGTTGATTCAAAGCTAGATCAAGAGAAGAAATCAAGCAAAAACTCGCGGATCAAAGAAAGCCCCAAATCATCAAATAAAGATGATGAACACAAAAACGAAATAGAGACTCATCTTGCAAAATTTGGTTGGATTGATTTCGATAAATGGATGATTGTTGGTTACAGCCACTCCAATCTAGGAGGACAAAGCTCTATCCACAAGCACACACTCAATCCCACTCTAGAACCCTAGCTCTCCCTTTCTCTTCTCAAAACCCTAAGCAAAATAGGGCACCCCTCAATGGGTTCGGCTGGCTCTCCCTTGGCTTTCAGCAGCACACACAGCAGCCAACACCCTTCTATTTATATGGAGGCTAAGCATCTAGAGAATATTCCATTAGGACACCCATTAAACCCTAACACACAATAGGTTAACACAACGCACGCATCTCAAAGCGCCGTCTTCATCATCGATTGACCTAAAGCGCTTCACCATGCGTCGACCCGCGCCGCGGTTTAACCAAAGACCACCAAGGCGGTATTTGGTGAAATTACCAAAATACCCCTTCTCGATCCTTCTACAAGAATCAAGTCCACAGATCGTGAAGCAATCCTATGCTTCGCCACGTGTAGGTTGATCAACAGCTCCATGTCGTCAAGTCTCTCCCGTCCGGATCCCACCGGCACCACTGAGGCACTTGCACCGACCCCCGCGCCGCTTGATCCAACCAGCCGCATCGAACTGCCCGTTTGATCAACCTCGTCCATTCTGCGCCATGCTTGAGTCACTTGACTTCACCCGGCATCCATGATCGTTCTGGACCTCAGCTCTCCAAGCTTAGTCCCGATCCTCCTCGTCGTTGACCTGCAAGTCACCTGCACAGCAATAGACCAAGAAATCGTCTCTGGGAACAAGTTCTTCACAACTTGACCCACATTAGCTGAAAACATGCAATATGCAACACATATGCAATGGCAAACAAGGATATGACTTATCCCCAACTCAAACTTACAAGAGAATCAGCTTTTAGTCCACATGCGGTACTACCGCCAAATAAATCTCGGTATTACCGCCATGCGGTCATACCGCTCAAAGCACTACGGTCATACCGCCACTCGGAGAATCCCAAAATCTCCAAAAACAGCTCCTCTGAAAAATCCATGCCGCTCTCTAGCGGTCTTACCGAAATGCGGTACTACCACCGTACAAAACGTGGTACTACCGCTCTCCAAGAAATCCAAACACAAAAGACACCTTCTCTGGAAAAAGCATACCGCCATTTACCTTGCGGTACAACCGGCTCGCGGTACTACCGCCACTTCCCTAGCGGTACTACCGCTCCACAAAAATCCGCAAAGTCCTTAGAACAATGTCCTTTGCCACGTGGACGCTCCAGATCAACTGGGCCGTTCGGACCGTGCCTTTAAACCGTTGGATTTGAAGCACTGCTCAAAGTCCGAACATCTCAATCAGTTTGGGCCGTCCGATCTCGATCGGACGCCACAAGAAAACCAACGTGGCCAAGGACTCGCGGTAGTTCCGCTCACTCTCTTGCGGTTGAACTGACATACGGTAGTACCGCAGCTTCAACGCCGGTACTTCCGATTTTCCTAACACTTGCTGAAAACTCCTGAATTCAACAAACTCTCAAAGCAATTGCCAATTGTCTCATCACCTAAGATCATGAGCATGTCCACATGGCATCCACAATGTCCTTATGACATCCACAAAAATGCATAAGTATTTCTCTGTAGCTCCTTTTTGAGTGAAATCAAGTTTGTTGGTTTCCTCTGTTAGTGTGCTTAATTGTAGAATAGGTTTTGAGCATGCTGCTGTCCCATAATTTCTTTTGTTGCATTTGTCTTGTGCACTTCTTTCATGTCTTTGGAAAATCATAGAAAATTCATCCTAGCTCCAAATGAGGTGAATCAAGTTGCGTTGTTCATCTCATGTGGTGCTCTATTTACCATAAAAATTTCAGGTGCACCACCTCTCTGGAAAATTCTGCCAAAAATTTAATTTTGGATGAATAGTAATCGAGATGAATTTTTCAGCCTTTTTTTTTCCAACCGGCTGATTTTGTTTTGGACATAACTTTAACATTGAGCATCCAAATCAATTGGTTCTTGTTGCTAAATTCCTTAAAAATCATGCTCTTCCTGCTGTGTAAATTTCATGGTTTTTGGTTGACTTTGGTTTTTGAGTCTTTTCGGTGTTCTTTGTTCTTATCGGTTCTTTTTGTTTCTTTCGTTAGGTTCCGACGAGTTCATTGAATACGAGGGTGATCCTCTGCAGCAAGAAATCTATCTCCAGCAAGGCAAGCAGTTGTTTCCATTTGATCATATTGATCCCATTATTTTCAAAGTCTAATATCTTGTTTGCAAAGTGTATGTATGCATGCTCTATTTTGTTGTCAAATTATCGATCGAGTAGTGGATCCTCTAGATGCATAATCTATAGGTAAATGTTCTTCCTCTACTATTGAGCCTAGGATTATATCGCTGTGATGTAGAGCTCATTGGATGAGCCCTTGTCACTTAGCTTGTAGTTTACGAGTTGGTGTCGCTTAGCAATGCTTAGCTACTGGTAGAATTGGGCAGTTATCGACTTAGTCGATGACCTTGATCACACAAATCTTATTATTAATTTATGTCCAGCACCTTGTGTTTTGTTACTTTGTAAAGTATAAAACTGAAAATAAAATGTTTTAGGCTTGGGCAAAGTGGTGTGATGGTGTGCTTTTTGGTGTGATTGAATGGTGCCTGGGTCAACAAGGACCGAGTTACTTGTGTCACTGATCCAAGCGATCTTTGCGTGCTAACCACACGAGAGGGATATGTGACCTCTCTTGACTAAGTACTTTGGGAGGTGTTAATTAATGAGTCGCCGGTGGTAGTTGTAGGAGAAAAATGTTTGTTGTTGGGATGAGAGGGATGGGTTCCTTTCTAGGTTCTCCATACCCAGGAGCATCGGCAGTTGCTTTGGCTGGGCCGGTGTGTCCGACTCAATGTGTGGGTCCTTAGTGGGAGCCCGTAACGGCGGTTCACTAAGGGTTAACCCCCATACGTGCGACTCTTAATTAATACATTCCATTGGAAAGCGTCTCGTAGGACTTAGCCGTGCCGGCATACCAAAGGAAGTGTGCTAAATAGCTTGGCGAAAAGGCGGTCTGATGTGTGGGTACATGTGACGCCCCGTGTCATTACCCCAAGGGTAATCACACTTAGGCATACGGATTACTATTCGTTTGCTCAGTAAAACACTGCTCCAACGAATAGTAAGCCATTACGAGTCACTTGTTAGAACAATAAGATAGCGTACATTTTATTCGAAGAATCGCCACGCAGGCTAGGGTTCTTAATACAAATATTATCTGATTACTAAAAGGAATCGCTCGCTTTTCTCGCCAACACGGAAGTCTCGGCCTTCTATTCGTCCCAAGAGTCAAATATGGCGTCCATCTCGCTTTGGTCCTCGTAGCCGGTGCCTTCTCCTCCAGCAGCTGTTTCGGTACCTGCATGTCCGTCATCCCACTCGGGAAAGTTCCCGGCTGGGCTAGGATCTACAAAGGAGAATACTAACAAGGTTGAGTACACGAATGTACTCAGCAAGCATTAATAGCAAAGAATGCACTGGATGGCTATCTCTAGTTGTTATCACATTTTCTAAGTCATCTCAATTATGAAAATAATTTAAAAACATTTAGATGGCAAATTTTAATACTGAAAACACTACTTGTCACTCGGAGAGAAGAAAGACCTCCGGCGGTTTTCGAGACTCCAATCCAGAGGCGGCATGAATTCATGATTTGTATAGCATCTTGCAGCTTTGTACCACTTTACCCACAGTTATTACGAGCTCTAAATGAGCCGGATCCCTGCATTTCCTTTGATGCGGGTTCGAGTTCGAATCTGAGCGTTTTCGTGCTACGTGATTAAGTCTCCACCCATTACTTTCCGTCGGTCTTGATTTAACGCTTCACGACCTCGTCATACACCGAGTTCGAAATGTTGGTTGAGGCGGCCATCGTCCGTGCTCAACACTCCACCTTGGGTCGGCTCTCTTCCGTTCCCAATCACTCCAATGTGACCCATTGTGGAGATCATAATTACGTAACATGGTAGCATTTTCTGCCCGCCTAAACGGGAAAATGGTCGGTAATCAATCTTGAATTCTGACTTTCGCATCGAGCAAGAGTTTTGTTTGTCCTTATATTATAACCATATGCAAAAAGGAGCCCACCTCTTACCTCATCATCATTATCATCGTCGCGTACCCCTGCCAGGGCCCCCTTTTACCAACCATAATAGTTCCCATTTCTTTCTTTCATCCTCATTCTCATTTCTTTCATCATCATCTTAATCATTTTCATCTCAATCATATTCATCTTAATCACATTCATCTTAGTCATATTCATTTTTATCATTTTGATCTTAATCATTTATTTAAGTTTTGAGAAAACAATTTTGATGCAATAAACATATAGTGCAATATACGGTTTACATTTAAATTAACTATGTTAATGGTCAAGAGGATAGCTTGCCTGTAGAGTTGTAGGAAAGATTGGCGTCGATGAATCTCTGCTCGATTTCTTACGCGTCGTTTGGTTAGTCCTCTGTAGCAAGCGGTGTACGAATAGTAATATAAATAAATACATAGTGGATTTTTGAGTGATATAATAAATATCTAGGTTAGTGACTACTAATTGTTAGCACAGTTTTAGTTTAAATAAAACTCTTTCGAGATCTCTACTAAGTTAGTTCTTCCCAATTAGTCGTTCTATTCTCTATGCGCACTAAGGTAGAAGCCCGAGGTTCGCGCTTTAACGAACGAGAAATAAAACACTACTCGCACCCACAACTAAAACCTATAATCGATTTAATCGAACAGAAACGTCTAAATGATTTTATTTAAGTTCTTTGTATTAATTATTTCTTTACACGTGTTTGGGGTTACTTTAATTAATTTACATGATTAAGGCCGCTCAATTTGTTCGACTAATTGCCGATGCAAAGCTTTGCTACATAAGCAAAAAGACTTGCTAATAATGAACTAACGGCAACACAAGTTATTTTAGAAAATACTCTAAAGATTTATTTTAAGTTGGTTAATTGGTAATATTCAAGTTAGATTATTTAACCGCAAGAAATCCACGGTTAATAGCTAATTAGTTTACCAGAAGTTACTGAGTAAACGCATTACCGCAACAATTTACTAAGGCCATACAATTTCTAATTTCTCCTTAATGAAGATTTTAATCTCTAAAACTCCCCCTAATCTCTCTCTCTCCCCCCTCTCTCTCTATCACTCTACCGATGCAACACACACCCACAAAGACACACACACCCAAGCACACACACACACACACACACACACACACACACACACACACACACTCACCAGCACACACGCACAAACACAGCCACACACACACACACTTATCCACATACCAAACCCACTGCTTCTTCTACCTCTCCCCACTCTATCTCTCTCACTCTCCAATCTCTCTCCTCCTCAAAAAATCTGCAGCCAAGGGGGCTCCCCAGGCTCGCCCGCCTGCCCGGCCGCCTGGCTGGCGCCGACGACTCTGCCCTCGCCGCCATGGGGAGCTTCTAGCCTGACCGGCCAGGAGCTCTTGCTTCAGGCTGTTCACGGCCTGGCCTGCGTCCGGGTCCGCCACCGCCATCTTGCCATTGTCGCCCGCCCCCCGGCCCGTCATTGCTCCCTCACCCCGGCCAGCTCCCGCCGGCCTCCACCTTCCTCGCCCGCCCGGCGCCTTGGCCGCTTAGGCCCACCTTGGTCCCGCCACAGACGCCTCCTCCTCTCGAGTCCCGCGGCGGCGAGGGCCAGCCGGCGCCCTACCGCCGCTCGGCTCGGGCCTCCTCTCTCGACCAGCTGCTCCCCTCGCCCATGGCTCGCCTAGGCCCTACGGTCCCCGCGGTCCTCCCCGGTCCTCTGCTCGCCGCCGGCCCGGCCCATGGCCGCCGGCGCCTCGGCTCCCCTCGTGTTCCTCAGCTCGCTACCTCTCTCCCTCACCTAACCCTCTTACTAAAGCTTTGGTTTTTACTTAAGTTGATTTAATCATGTTGCTTACTGGTGCTTGAATGCTATGCATAGCTAATGGTGGTTTGATTGCCTCTAGATGATGCAAATGAGAGGTGATGGTGGTGATTTGGAGGTGGTTTGGCCGATGCATCACTAAGGTACTAACTCCCTGTACCCCCTGTGCTTGATGACTCTCAACCCTCCCCTCTGCTCTGTGATGACTAGTGATGATGGATGGATGTTGAGGGCTATTTATGATGCATTGCTAGTGGGTTGAATTGGGGTTTACCTGATCTGGTTAGCTTTTGGGGCTGAGGATGGCAGTGTCGGTCATGCCGATGCTCTCCTCTTGCTCCTTGCTTTGTGATGTGATGAACTGAGAGCTTGTTGGGTTCGATCGGGGCTAGGATGGTAGCGTCGGCGGTCTTTGGTCGTCCTTGATAGTGGTGGTGACCATGTACCGATGTTCTTCTTGTCCCTGGGCCTTCCCTCTGCTTGCTCCTTCTTCTGGTGCACCGCTTCTGGCTTCATGGTCTCCTCCTCTTGGGCTTATTTGGAATGGTGATCTCATTGGTGGTCGCTTGTGTTGGCAAGTGGCTTGCTTCTTCTCTTCTCTCTAGCTCCTTCTTGTTGATGGTGGTGATGTTGTTCTGGTGGTGGCTTGTGCTTGTGCTCTTGGCTAAAGAGTGAAATGAGGCTTGTTTGGCTGATGAATGAAAGTGGTTTGTGAATGGTTCTCCTTATATGATGGTGGCTTTGGTTATATACCCTCTTGCCCAAACACAAAGACTACTTTGCCCTTGCTCTTAGGTTCATGGCAAGATTCGTTGGGGGCGTTTTGGTTTGTGGTTGGGAAAATACTATGCGCGTGATTTTCTGTGGTTGAGTTTCTTTAATACGTGGTTGCCGGATTAAGGTAAATGCCGGATGATGAGACCTACGAAAGCAAGGTGGTGCCGGTTAACTCTAGTTAGTCTAGGTACCTTGACAAACAAGGGGCTGGCTAACTTGAGTTGATCAGGGAGCCCTAGTGTGCTTCGGAGAAATTCTGACGGCCATTTCTAATCTTCTACTTTCTATTTTCTATTATCCATACGGCTTTAATTTACTAACCGCTTTTTAATTTTCTAACGAGCGACGGGAACGGATTGAGAGATGGACTGGTGCTCAAAGTGCAAGGTGGCAAGGATAACTGATGCTAGAAGAATGCAAGAGGCGGATTTATGATTTAATTAATTGTTGTAATAAGTATTGCAAATGATCAGATAATTAATTTTTGATGCAAGCAAATGGGTCTGTAATATATTACTTCTGTTTGGTATTTGGATAGATGCAAAAATGGTCTTTGATTGTATTGAGATGTGGAAATATTTCTGAGTTTGTATTAATGATGTATTTATGCCTACAATGGATTTATATTTGTGATTGACTCTTGATTAATAATGATGTTGGAGAATTATTTTTATAACCCTCTTACTGCCAGATGTAGCGATTTTGCACTTGTTATTAACTCTGAAATTAATATTTGTTCTAGATTAAAAGAATTTTAATTATCATTAATTACAGATTACTGTTAGTTAATTTAGGTTAATTTTGCGGGTGCTTACAGTACATTGGTACACCCCTGCAGGGTTAAATCTATTCGAATAGCCTCGTCCTAGGTTATGGACATGCTTGGTAAGGTCGTGCAAGAATTAGACTATAACTTTTCTCTAAAACTTGAATTCGGGTGGTGCGAATAGGGAATTCGTGCTATGTTGTGGTGGCTATTGGGTTAGTCACCTCCAGGTTGCCTTTATGTTATTATTTACTGTCTCGCTGTTATTTGAACAAACAAAAATAGATTGTTAAATTGCTTTCAATCTATTCCATTATTGCAAATGAAAACTTGCTTTATGCTGAAAATAAACCCTATAGCCTTCTTCTTTGATTAAGCTTGCATGTAGCTATGTATAGGCTTGTTACTCGTAAGTCTTGCGAGTATATTTTTGTACTCATTTGCATTGCTTAATTGTTGTAGAGGAGGTTGATCCCCAAGGGATCGACTTGTGTGAGGCAGACTTCGTGCAAGACGACTAGCTTGGCGGCTCGGTCGGTTGCCTTGTGGGTAATGGCAAACCGGTTGGCTTTTGTTTATCGCCATCTTATGGCTTTTGCTTCCGCTGTTTATTTAGTTCTCTATCTATCATTTGGTCGGTCGGCCCCTTTTGTAATAGTTATATTATGTATGTCTTTTGTATTGTAAAGTTGTAGACTCAGTTATGTGCTCTTGTATGGAATTGATGCATGATTTTGTAAAAGGGTGTGTGTACCGCAATTTTGGGGGGTACACAATATCTCGAGGCACGGGTTATTTGATTCGTGATGCTAGAGTCAAGTGGATGGCTAAGCATTACAAGTTAATCAACCCGGGTCCTCACAAGGACCCTGCTGGCGTGCAACTCTGCTACTGGAGTTGCCCACGTATTGGCGTGGTAACGCAGTCTTTGCCACGCTTAGGATTCTGACGTGACACACTTTCTATCATCTTTGCCGAGTCTCGGCTTGACAGGACTTAGCACCAGAAGGACCCTGCTGGTGTGCAACTCCTTTGGAACGACACAAACCCTAGTGTGGCAGCACGGTTAGGCCACGCCAGGGATCATGGCGTGACGCAAAGAGGTTGCCACACCAGACTCACAACGTGGTAGGACATGACACTATCTCCCCCTCCCCCCTCTCTCTCTCCCTCTCTTTCTCTCTCTCTGGCCCCTTCTTCCGTACGTCACTCATGAGAACATCTAGCTTTTTTTAACTACAGTTGTTGACTGAGGGTGTAAATCAAAATAAAATAGTCTTTCGTACTGACGTGCATTTAACCACACTATGACGCCAGCTATTCAAATCGACATGACATCACTCTTCCTCATGAGCTTTTCAGACTGAAAATACTGGACTCTGTTGCGACTTTTCAGAGGGATATGACAACACTCTGCCACAGCAGCTTATCATATCGAAAAGACTAAAACTCTGATGCGCAAACTTTTTAGAGGGACGTGACAACACTCTGCCTCGCCAGCTTTTCAGACCGAAAAGACCAGACTCTACTTTGACTTTTCAGAGGGACATGACAACACTCTGCCACAACATTTTATCATATCGAAAAGACCAAAACTTTGCCACACAAACGTTTTAGAGGGCCGTGACAACACTCTGCCTCACCAACTTTTCAGAGTGAAAAGACAACGCTCCACCTAGACCAAAAAGACAACACTCCACCTCGCTAGCTTTTGAGACCGAAAAGACCAGACTCTACTGCGATTTTTCAGAGGGACATGACAACACCCTGCCACAACAGCTTATCATATCGAAAAGACCAAAACTCTGCCACGCAAACTTTTTAGAGGGATGTGACAACACTCTGCCTCATCAGCTTTTCATAACGAAAAGACAACACACTTGGTCTAAGACTTTTCAGAATTGAACACACTACACACATCGATTTCTTGTGTGTTCTCACTCCACCATGAGCATTTGGCCTTATGCCCTTATAAAAAGAGGCGGAAGAGATCTAGAGAGAAGACTACACAATTAAACCCAACACTACACCAGAGCTTGCTTCACACAACTAGGAGGAAGGAGATGGAGGACTTGGCGAACATGTACAAGAGAATAATGTAGAAGCGCAAGTGGCTAATCGAGAGGGCTAAACCCTACCCGGATAAGTCTATGAAGGACGCGCCAGTACCACCGCGGTTTCCAGTCCCGCAATGTGTGTGCGAAGAACCGACAAAGATCATCCAGTCCACACACCTGGCGACGTCTGCTCGGGCGTATTACACGTGCGACCACCACCTCGTAAGTGTATCTTGCACACACAAAGATTTTTAACACCGTAAGTTACATTCCACAAATCCCTGATTACACACGACTATAATGATAGCCGGAGATGCAATGCAACTTCTTCCAATGGATCGACGACCCAAAGATGTCGATAGGGCATTCATCCAGCAGAAGTACATGTTGAGCTTTTCATGGCAAGCCGAGACCTACCAGCGCTAGACACCTTACATACCCGACCCCAACCCAACTGAAAAGGCATTGGACGAGCCCAAGAAAACAAATGAGTATGACAAGGCCAAGCGGGCGACGGACAAGGGGAAGGCTTCTGCAAGTGAGACCGTGGGCCATACGACCGCTCCCCGTCGCCCGGGCGCACTCCAGATCCAAGAGGTAAATTATGTTCATTAAGCATCATAATTATTAATTTGGGCTGATGTTGCGTTATCCTAACATCGTTCAACCATCCAGCCCATCTCGTATGGCATGTATGACTTCGAGACTGGCCGTCGACCCTGCGAGCAGCAAGGGGACAAGGGGAGGGCTCGCTCCTCGTCGCCTGGGCGCAATTCGGATCCAAGAGGTAAGTTTTGTTCAGTATGCATCATAATTTTTAATTTGGCACGACATTGTCTTATCCTAGCATCATTAAACCGTCCACCCTATCTCGCACGACATGGATGACTTCGAGACTGGCCGCCGTCGCGGGTAACAAGGAGACAAGGGGAAGGGAGCGATGGGCCGCCGAAAAAAATGATATTTGTTCCAATCAAATATATTTCCATTCCAAAAAAGGCACATATGTATCGTAGGAGTACTTCGGTTTGTTGCATCGTGCATGATTGTGTTTCTTATGCACGTAACCAAACCTGTGCGCCATGTATTTTGCAACTTTATTATAAAGTCTATTTCAATTCGAGACTGCGTTGTAAAGCCGAGTTCAAATCTCATCGTCTTTTCGCATTCCATTCTTCGCGTAGCAAGGCAGCCCACAACATATAAAAAAGTTCCAAAATTTGTGTTTTAGCAGTAGGCACGAAATGGTCTACGACCCCAAAGTGACGACGAGCACCACCTATCATTGCAACAGGATGGGATGTGTCTGCCTAATCATTCATCTGTTCATTCAAACTAACAACATCGTAGGTCCAAAATAAAATCTACCGCCTATGATTGTGCATTCACTTAGCACCTTTTAATTCTTACTATCTCAACTCAGGTTTAAAAATTTGGGAACAGATGTTCGTAGAAAATTAAATGCTAAGAATAAGGTACATGAGGCTGAACTTATGCATTCAGCATTTTTTTTTTGTTCTGGTCACATCTATAACTAAGTTGGTTTCCATGGATTTGGAGTATAGCATGTTTGCTTTGAAAGTGTGGGCAAGATTCTTTATGTTAGTGAAATTTAGTTAGTTAACGCGATGCAATGAGTCAATTCCTGAACAACACAATGAGTTATATTGTTTCTGTTGTACCTTTTTTTGGCCTAATTTCTTTCTATTGTAAGCTCCTAAGGAAAAGTTTGAGCTTGAAAAATCCTGAGAGATTTTCGTTCTACCTTGATGGAGCTTTCCAACAGAACTTTTGGTCCAAGTTGTCATTATCATCTACGTAGCATATTGTGTTGATATAAATGTGATTAGATGTGCCAACTTTATTACTGTGTCATTGTGTGTATGGTCATGCATTGTTAGTTCTATAAGTTTAACTAAAGGCAGGGTTGGCCAGGAATTGCTGTTTTTCTTCTTTTTCTTGTAAGGATGAAGTTTCTTTGGTTTCAAAGCAAAGTTCATCGTTCGAGAACACATTTAAATAATGTTCGGCCTTGTCACGTCATGAGTACGAGCGTGACAGCTACCACGCAAGCCCTCCACGCTCGCACGGCGCGCGGAGAGGGCTTGCGTGGCAGGTTTGGTCGCGCCGACATCGGTGGCGTGACAGCACTGTTTGGCCACGTCACGGGACATGACGTGGTCAAAGGAGTTAAAATTGGAAATAAACTGAACGAGGGATTAACTTTAAAATATCAATAAAAAATGATTAAAAAAAAATCCCCCAACATCAGAGAGCTCCTAAAAAAATCAGAGAACTGCCATGTAGTATGTATGCTGTTGCTTTCTCTATGTAATATCCATCTATGTACAGACATACAGAGAGACACAAGAGGCAAGAGAAACTTAATTTGTTTTTTCTACGTATCTCTGAGACATAGTATCTCCCAATCTAACTAGCTAGCTCCCATGGAATGCTCTGCTTATTTATACGGCCGGCCTCTTCTCCCCTTCCCGCCTGCAGCCTACTAGCGGCAGCAGCCACCCACACTGTACACGTGAGAGGCTGTTCCGCGGGAGGAGCAGAAGGCGTATAACGACGACGCCATGGCCGAGAAGATGAAGAAGCAGCTGAGCGAGAACGGCGCCGAGGCTGATCATGACGCGGACGCCGGCGAGCCCGTGGTCGATTACCGCGGATGGAAGGCCATGCCCTACGTCATAGGTGAGTGACTAGTCATCTAATTTTGTACTGTTAATTAGCTGCCTATATATCTAGTTTTAGTCCACGGATACTAATTAATTCCTCCGTGATCGATGATGATATCTTCGACTCTGGAATCGATGGCCAACATCGAGGTTAATTGAGTGAGTATATATATATATATATATATATATATATATATATATATATATATATATATATATATATATATATATATATATATATATATATATATATATATATGTACAACAGTTTGTCCTTTATGATTGTCTCTAAAGGCTTTAACTAATTTATAGACAACTTTAGAGATAATATCTCTAACAATTTATGTATAAAATTATTTATTTGTGATGTTCTGCATAAGAGATGATGCGTTCTTTCTCTTTATATTATCTCTCTTCCAATTAAGATTTTATGTGACATTTTAAGTGACATGGTAGAGAAGAGATAGCTAAGAAACGACGAACCACAACTGCACCTATTAGCTAGATTGGACTTTATCTGATTCGCTAACCTTTTGTGTTTTCTACCTAGCTATTACTTCCCCCTTAGCTGTATACGGAGCTAGTGTACGTATGCTGTCAGTACGTGCGTGGAAAAAAGGCTACTAGATCGATCTGGACTCTGCACTTTCACACGTGTATAGGTAGAGCTAGTACGCACGTATGCCTTGAGTGTTCATGTTTGTTTCCTTTTTTTTTTCTCCTTTGAGGAGTATGTTTATTTCCCCTTTTTTCTTTTCAATTTTATACATGTTACATTAAAAAAAAATTCTTGAACTTTAGACATGTTTATTTCCTTTTGGTTTCATTGTAGTGCAAGATCTCATCGCTCCCATGCGAATGAGTTTATTTTCCTCTTGGTAGGATTCATGAATGTCACTTTAATTACTAGTATCCAATAATCTCAAAACAATTACTACTACCGAGATGGATACGTACACGTACAACTATATTCAGCATACTCGGTAACGTATATGGAAGCAGTAAAGCTAGATGTAGTGACACACCGGAAGCTAGTAAAAGGGTACGCGTACGTATTAGGATTAATTAGGCCCTAATTTTAGCCAA
This sequence comes from Phyllostachys edulis, assembly GCA_036346405.1. Lineage (NCBI taxonomy): Eukaryota > Viridiplantae > Streptophyta > Magnoliopsida > Poales > Poaceae > Phyllostachys > Phyllostachys edulis. The sequence continues at coordinate 1,017,454 of CM070567.1, forward strand.
GTTTTTTTTGGGGGGGTATATGTAGTTGACAGCTAGCTCAACTAGAGGCCAGCAAAAAATCGTCTTGCTAATTTTACTGTGAATGCTATGGTATTCGTTGAGTCAGATTCAGATGACTTGGGAGAAGCAGCCCAAACTCATGCCAAATCACTGCTCCTCCGATAAGTATGGCTCAATTCCATTAAATATTACTTTAATATTGATCCGAACATTCTCTATAGACTTCCTCCCGTCACGTTTTAAGCATCGACACGGTCTTTAAAACATTGCTTTAGGGATTTTTTTTCTTTGGAATTCGTATCGAAACCAAATGGCTAATTTTTCTTGCAGTTCATATACAAATAGAATTTATACTTTTTAAATTTACTCAGAATTTTAGTTATTTAGGGATTTTACTTTGAGATTCGTATGGAAATCAAATTGCAAAGTTTCTTTTATTATTTATTCCAAATTTCAATTGGTGTTTTTGTAATTAGTATATAGATCTAATTGCTTATTTTTCTTTAAATTTTATTCTAAATTACATCTATTTAAAAATTTTACTTTGGAATTAGTATCGAAATCAAATTGCTAATTTTATTTTTTATTCTGAATTTCAATTATTTCTAGATTATACTTAATATGGACTCTTCCTTTTAATATAAACCTTTATAATTTAGACCCACCACAATCAATACAGTAGATCTTTCTCTTTTTTTTTTGGAATTTTTAGCCTCCAGAGCGAGACAAGAAGCAGTGGATAGTATAGCAGTGCACATAGATGCCAACGATGCTGACGAGCTCCGCTCCACCTCCACCTCCACCGTGTGCGCTCATCATGAGAGCTAGAGCTAGAGCTAGACGGCTAAACAGACGGGACGATCCGTCGTCCGTGTGTGCCTGCCATGGCATCCCAACTAACTAGGGATGGATCCAAAGCCAAGCCAGCTTTCTTCTTCTTTTGCTCCGTCTTTTTTCTCAGCTAGCTAAGCTAGTGGCCTGCCTGCCATGGCAGCTGTTACTGTTACCTTTGTCACTCACATGCTGAACACTGCTAGTAATTACAGAGCAGTAATCTGAATCTCTAAGCCTGTTTCATGGTTGATTTGCTACGCAGGGAACGAGACGTTCGAGAAGCTCGGGACGATCGGGACGCTCTCCAACCTGCTGGTGTACCTGACGACGGTGTACCACATCAAGAGCGTCAACGCCGCCACCCTCCTCAGCTTCTTCTCCGGCACCAGCAACCTCGCCCCCGTCCTCGGCGCCTTCCTCTCCGACACCTACCTCGGCCGCTACACCACCCTCGCCGCCGCCTCCATAGCCTCCTTCCTCGGCATGCTCCTCCTCACGCTCACCGCCGCACTCCACGCCCTCCACCCACCGCCATGCAGCGCTTCCAAAGATTCCTCCTCCTGTCGCGGCCCCTCCCACTGGCAGCTCTCCGCCCTCCTCGCCTCCTTCTTCTTCATCATCGTCGGCGCCGGCGGCATCCGCCCCTGCAACCTCGCCTTCGGCGCCGACCAGTTCGACCCGCGCACCCCCTCCGGCCGCAAAGGCATCGCCAGCTTCTTCAACTGGTACTACTTCACCTTCACCATCGCCATGATGCTCTCCGCCACCCTCATCATCTACCTCCAGAGCAACGTCAACTGGGCGCTCGGCCTCGCCGTCCCCGCCGCGCTCATGGGCCTCTCCTGCGCGCTCTTCTTCATGGGCACGCGCCTCTACGTCCGCGTCCGCCCCGAGGGCAGCCCATTCACCAGCTTCGCGCAGGTCCTCGTCGCCGCCGCCCGCAAGCGCCGCCTCGGCCTGCCCGAAACGCCCGCCGACCTCTTCGACCCGCCGCACCGGAGCAAGCTGGTCTCCAAGATCGCCTACACGGACCAGTTCCGCTGCCTCGACAAGGCCGCCGTGCTCACCCCTCAGGACGAGCTCAGCCCCGACGGGAGGACGCCGGCGAACCCGTGGCGCCTCTGCACGCTGCAGCAGGTGGAGGAGGTCAAGTGCCTGGCGCGCATCATCCCGGTGTGGTCCTCGGGGATCGTCTACTTCGTCGTGCTGAGCCAGCTGGGCACCTACGTGGTGCTCCAGGCCATGCAGACCGACCGCCGGATCGGCCGGTCGGGGTTCCAGGTTCCGGCGGGCTCCTTCGTCGTGTACCAGATGCTGGCGCTCACGCTGTCGATCCCGGTGTACGACCGCCTCGTCGTGCCGGCGCTGCGGCGCGTCACGAAGCGCGAGGGCGGGATCAGCCTGCTCCATCGCATCGGCGTCGGGCTCGCGCTGTCCGTCGCGACGATGCTGGTGTCAGCGGCGGTGGAGCGGCGGCGGCGCAGGGTGGGGTCGGGCATGTCGTGCTTCTGGCTGGTGCCGCAGGAGCTGCTGGCTGGGCTGTCGGAGGCGTTCGCCGCCATCGGGCAGGTCGAGTTCTACTACAAGCAGTTCCCGGAGAACATGCGCAGCGTGGCGGGGGCATTCCTCTTCCTGGGCATCTCGCTGGCGAGCTTCGCAAGCGGGCTCATGATCACCGTCGTGCACCGGACCACGCGCGGGCGCGGCGGGCGACCGGACTGGCTGGCGCAGGACCTGAACGAGGGCCGCGTGGACCTCTTCTACCTGGTCGTCGCCGCTCTGGCCGCGGCCAACCTGGTGTACTTCGTCTTGTGCGCGCGCTGGTACAGGTTCAAGAAGTCGGAGGCCGCCGCCGCCGGCGACGTCGAGTTGGAGGGAAACGACGGTTTGAAGGTGAATGCACCGCCGGTTTAGAGGACATCATTAGTTAGCAATCCGATATACTATATACCAACATCAGCATGCGTAGATGGAAAGATTCTCCTTAGTAGATAGGTTGTGATGGATGTACTGATCGAATCTTTGGAATCAGGTATGTGGTGGTGGATCATGTGAGTGATATCAACACCTACATATCTATAAATCTTTGGGATTAAACAGGGGAGAAGAAATAAAACAAGGAATGGCAAGAGCAGAGCGGACTGCAGCTCGTTGCCGAACAGAATTTTATTGACTGCACTGCACTCTTTGTTTTGTACAGAGAAATTTTATTTTCACTAAAAAATATTAAGAGAGTTTAGTGAAGGATCAGGATCAATATTGGCCTTGGGATTGGAAGGTATACAACCTCCGCATCAGGATTAAGCAACTCCCATCTGAAAGTAAGAAACCAGAAAGGGCAACGAGAAGAGACGATCAATTTGGCTGAGCAAATAAACAGTACTGGTTCTGATGAGTACTAGTGGTAACCGAGAGATCCTGTGCTGTACACCTGGTGCTGCCTGGCTTCGACATCCGCCCCGTCGCCTTAAGCAACATCATCTGCAGATGTGCCTCGTCCCTCCCGGACGGCCGGACCTCCCGCGAAGCAGTGAGGTCCATGGATCCCCGGAGGAGCCCAGGCCGTCAACCAAGTGCGAAGTGCGGTAGAACCACCTCTACGTCCACTCCATCTTCCACCAGTTTCGAGACATGGGAGCCGGCACGTACCACAACTTTGAGGCATTCGGCTAGAAGTTAATGCTGCCGAAGTTGACCACCATGTTGGTGCACTTCTTCTGCTTCAGCTAGCACATGGCGTCGTACAAGTACGCGAACAGGGACGCGCTACCCTCTGCTCCTCCGGCCCGCAGTGTCTAGTCAAAAACGCCTAGCTGCACGCTGGAGTTGAGCGTCTGCTGCACCAACTCCACACCATACAGGTGCGGCACTCTCGCCATGAGCCTGACGGATGGAATCCGCAGACCCATATCGAAAAAAGAGACGACCACCATGCCCCCGTCCTCCTGCAGCTCGGGCACTGTCTCCGTCCCAAGGGCCCACACAACGGCGAGGCTAGATACCTTCTATGAGAACCCTAGAACTTAAACTAATCTAAACAGTGATAATCAGAAATTAACAGTAAATTAAATTTCATTTAAACAAGAACAAAAGCATAAGCTCAGAATGAGATCGAACACACCGCCAAACAATTCAAACAAAATATATCCTCAAGAATTCATCAACACAAATTGCAATATGAATTATTACAACAAAAGTACAACATTGATATAACTTGGAGTTATTTACAAAAGCTTATTACAAGCAAAGGTAAACATTAATACAATCTTAGAATTAAATTACAATAATTATTTACATTAGATCAACATACAAGAATTCATTACAAGCGAGATTAAAACATTTATTACAAACTCGACATAATTTTAAGAATTATTTACAACAGATCAAAATATAAATTATAGCATTTAATTAACTACAAACTAAAGCCTTGCATCTTCGTTCGTGCATCGCCAGGATCGTAGAACCCATTTCTCGGCCAATCCGAACCCAGTCCACATACTCGACTCGTAGTCGAAGCCGGCATCCATGTCGATATCTGCGTAGTCGAGCCAATTCTCCTCGTTCCACTCTCCTACTATGGAAGCATTAGGAAAAAAAGAGAATTTATTGACAAGGAATCACCAGAGATCCCCACGATCGGCGCCAACTGTCGGTGATCTGGAACCGATCTTACGTATGATTGTTTGATTGAGAGGGTCTCCTAGATAAGAATTACACAGAGAATGACACAAGGATTTTATACATATTCATGCCTTCTCTGGAGAGAATAACAACCCTACTCCCGTGTGGCTATATTGAGTATGCTAATTACAATCAAGAGAAAGATTGGGGCTTGTGCTCCAGATTGCGCTTGTTCCCTTCTGCTCCCGATTGCGCTTGTCTCCTTCTGCCTTCTGACTTCAACCTTATATAATGTATGAAGAGGTGGTAGTTCCTTCAGACGAAGAGACGTCCCAACGTTCCAGTTAATGAACCGCTTGATGGAAGTTATCGCTAGGGATGTGGTACCCCCCACGTTGCCAAGCAGTTGTTCTCAGAGACAAGTGATTCATACGGTTACTTACAGAGAGAGTAACAGCATATATTAAATATCTGATGTGTTAAACACGTCGCATAATACTCCCTAACTGATTAGGCCCACAGATCAGCAAGCCTTATCAATTTCAGGGTTGTCGAAGTAGGCTGGTCAAAGCCAAACTAGTCATAGAAGATCTTACGACTGCTCGATAGTCATAGGAAGGCTTACGACTATACCATGGTCGTAGGAAGACTTACGACCATAGGGTGGTTTACGACCAAGTAGCTTGACCTCTCTCTTATAAATATTAAAGGGTATATTTAAGACTAATACGGATATGTTAATACCTATAATAAGAATTGCAGATAAATACATAAATGAGGATTATTAGATCCTGGTCAACTAGAAAATGTGATAACGAAAAGAGATGAGTCATACAATGCATTTTTGCTATTAATGCTTGCTGAGTACACTGGTACTCAAGCTTGCTATTATTCTCCTTTGTTAGATCCTAGTCCGGCCAGGAACTATCCTGAGTGGGATGAAGGACACGCAGGTGCTGAGGAGGCCGCAGGAGGCGAGGGCGCTTACGACGAGGAGCAGGGCAAGATGGACTCCTTATTCAGCGAGTGGGACGAATAGGCGACCAGTGGAGCAAGGCAGGCAAGCGAGGGGACTTAGTCCTATTTTGCAATTGTAAATCACTACTTCAAAAAAGAACCATAGCCTTGCGTGGCTAATTGTGATGAAAAGTACAGTTTCTATCTTATTGTTCTGCTGCGTTGACTTTGGTAAGCCTTACTATTTATCGGAGCGGTGTTCTACCGAGCAGACGAATAGTAATCCGTATATCTAAGTGTGATTACCCTCTGGGGTAATGACGTTGGGGCGCCACACCTTCCCATCCTCAACGAGAGTGCGAAGGGTCCGGTCAGTCACCAACAAGCGGCCAAGCTTGCTGGTATATGTAACTTCAGCGCGAGGGTTAACGGAGCTACAAAGCAACGTGAGGGCTAACAAAACTACCAAGAAACTATGGACTAGCAAGAGACGAGAAGAAACTCAACACTTCAAGAAGCGTAAGACGGCAAATGAGGGCACCTGGGCCATTTTGTAGGCTACAGGTCGTCACCCACGATGGGGCGTGGACCAAGGAGGCACTACCACGTGCCCCACTCATGGTGCGCACAGGAACTGTTCTCACCTCCATCAATACCACAGCGCACGGTAATCGAGGAAGCGCAATAACATCCTCACACAAGGCGCGTGAATCAAGCAAGCGCAATAACTCCGGCCGCCCATGCACTGGCCACGAGGCACCCAATAGACATGACGCTTCGCCAGACCGAAGGGGGTGGTGTGCCTAGACCCTTCAGGGCAATAAGGCGTGGTTTCATCCATGACGGAGCAAGAACTGGACCACGAGGGGCTCCTGTCGTAGGGGTGACTCACCGACCCCAACGACCTGGCGAAGACACCAAGCCAGGGGTACACCTCGACCAAGTCGAAGGGTACCAATACTCCTTCGCGTAGTCCGAAGGGTACAAAAAGATCGCCGAAGGCAGCCTCAACAGAAGAGTGCAACACCCCTGGGAGCAAAGGGGTCCTGATGGTCCTCGCCCTAGACCACCTCGCACATAGCGAAGGGGGTCCAGGGAGCCTTCTCTCTGGGCCCGCCTCGTCTGGAGCGAAGGGGGTCAAGGTGACTCATGGATCATGAGTACAAGCGTGGTGGACTAAGTCTAGGAAGATTCATCATGCACCTGAGGCTACACCTAGGGAGGTGCAAAAACCCTAAAAACCCTATAGACATGAGTTTTTTAAGGGTAGAATTGTAATCTCATGTACTCTAGATGTAACACTATAAATAGATCATTTCTCCATGTGGTAACACATGACTTTTTGGAGCAATAAAGACACACATGACGCCTTAATATCATTTTCCCATCTTTGAGGACCTTCGTGGTTTCCCCGTTCGCATTGTAGGAAGCCTGATGGTCCCTTTTTATACTATCGAGTTTGTACCTACAACAGAAGGTATAATGAGTGAACAGGTGATAACCTCCCGGCGTTTGGGGTCGATTGGAATTTGATTGATTCCGAGTGTGCAGATGCTTTCATGTGTAGAGCCAGAAGGGAACAAACTACTCCCCCTAGTCACAAAAACACGTCGTTTTGGATATTGATACGGTCTCTAAAACACAACTTTAACAACTAGTTTTTACGTAATATACTTATAACACCCAATAAAAGTATTATATTATGAAAATATTTTTCGAGACAAATCTATACGTTTGATTTTTGTATCCAATTTAAATATTTAAAAATGTATCGATAATCAAAGTTTTAAAAGTTTGACTGCACGTATCTAAAAAAGATATATGTTTGTGACCGGAGGGAGTAATAACTAAACACACAATAATTGCTTAATTGTCTGCTTGCTTTGGGAACACACGTACATTGATGCATACATAATCTTACAATATGACTCTTGTTACTCTTGTATACAGTACTAGCTTGATTATTCCAGGCAATGGATACCTCCAAGGTAGCAAAGGATACAGACAAATTCAGTGGATGCCGAGAGAGCTTAATATGGTACTCCCTCCGCTCTTTTTTACTTGACGTTTTTGATTTTTTTTGCGGTCTTCGAGATACGGCTTTGACCGTTACTTTTTATAACTTTACATTAAGATGTAGTAATAAAATTATGATATTATGATAGTATTTTTAACGACAAATCTAATAATATAATTTTTATGTAGTCAATCTAGATAGTTTTAAATATATTGGTGGCCAAACTTTAGAAAGTTTGACGGCACGGATTCTAGAAAGTCAAGTAAAAAAGAACAGAGGGAGTATAACAAACTATTGTGCCACTGACCTAGGTCAAAATACCTCCTAACTTATCCATATATACTCTTGTGCCATTTTTTCTTGAAACATATACTCTTATGCCATTTCACCTTCATATAATACCCTGAGCAAACCAGTCATATTTTACATCAATGATACATATAATTCACGAGCACATTATTTAACCTACATTGAGCAATCCCACACCAAATCAACTTGTGCCTAACAAGTTTAACTACTCATCAACAATTTATACATCTGATTAGCTGAACGAAAGAAGGATATCATGATAAAAGATATGATGCTGAACCTCCTGCTAGCACTACATCACAAACAAAAGTAATTCCACACGGATTTTTTGAGTAAGTATGAATCGCCCGATTGGAACTCCTAAAGTCCCAAACACTTACCAGCTGAAGCACAAATCTCCCTGCCTCAACATAAGCGAAATTTTCATCCATAAGATCAAAACACTTAACAGCAGGGGAAAAAACCTCCAACAAAATTTTGCTTCTACATGAGCAGGGGAAAAAACTCCTGGAGTCTAATCTAACCGTACAATTGCGAGGGATTCGCGGCTAGTTATTCATTATATAAAAGCATCATAATCCTGATGATCTACATACAGAATGTTGAGTAGGAGCAAGGTGGTTTAAGAAAGGCAGGCTTGTCTGACACGATCATACATTCCTGCCAACAATAACATACATGAAGTACAAGTAGACACCGGTGGAAATGAGCGGAGGCGCGGTAGGTGGGACAGAGCACTGCTGCTTCTCAGTCCTGAGCAACAACAGAATTTTTTTTTAAATAATATTATTTTAAAACATAATTACAAAAATATATCGTCTCTCTAAAAAATTACAGAAATATGTTCCTGTCGCCAGTTGAAATGGCGACAGGAACATATCGCCATTTCAATGGCGGCATGTGAACCTCCCTCCTCTCCGCCGGGTCCAGCCACCTATTGCCAGTTGAAATGGCGATAGGTTCCTGTCGCCATTTCAACTGGCGACAGGAAGCAAGCCACATTTTCCCTTCTCTGGCTAGGTTTGCCGCCCTTTGATTTTTATACGTTTTTAACGGTGCAAAATCTGTTAGACTCGCAATAACATTTTTTGATCGTTGTATGTTGTTCTAGTGCAATGAATTTCTGAAGAATTTTACGAGAAAGATTGAGATATGAACGATTCGTAAGTAGAAAGGTAAGTGATATTGCGATGCGCTAGTGAATTAATACGCTTGCTCATGTACATGGCGCATATTATGTAAGGAAACAAATGTGAACTTGCCATTACTATGAAAACTACGATAATTAAGCAAAACATCATTCATAGCAAAACATCATAACACTTAATAGCACGATATTACATAACATTGACAAAACATGATAACACTTAATTAAAATGATAATTGAACATTGGCAATAACATGTTACTCTTGTCAGGTGCAATAACATAATTCGAATATTGGTAATAACATTGGTCGCAGATCTCAACGCCCCCTGTGGGGTATCTCGAGTTGGGTGACCAGATGAGGTCCCCACGCGACGTCTGAGTGGCGATGTCTCCTTCATCTTGAGGATTTTTCAGTGGGACATTTCTTGAAGGTGTGCCAGACTCTCGCAAATAGAGCACTTCTTCGTCGACGTCCGGTTCGCTTCGTCCATGTCGTTCTTCGCGCGCCGTACTGCCGCCATTCAACTTTTCTCTTGAGCCTATCAATGTCCGCAGCCAGCATTAGTTGCTCCTGTGTCGGATGGCGATGAAATGACCAACCACAACAGAACCATATATCTCCGCGGTCGAGTTTGCATCACCGCCTCCTTGGTGAAATAGACGAAGGTATCGGCCGGGATCTTTGCGCCACCGTCGAACATGCGGCTATGACATGGGAGCAGGCCTATGCAAGAAGGGCTTGTTGCAAGTGCATGTGCAACTAGCGCGGCAGAACGATGCACTCATGGGTAACCCTCTCACGGTTAAATCATGGCGTCCTTTATCCCGCACATCACCTCAAAGCGAAGCTCCTTGTTCCCATCTTGAATGCGGTCGTCTCACCCTTTTTGCTCTTCTCCTCCATGTACTTGGTGATCATGGCGAGTCTGATTCTGTCATTTGCCATGGCTCGCGAGGCGTTGTTGCTTCATCAACAAAGTACTTGTCGCATCATGAGTATTGCCTCCACAATACCCACCAAAGGGAGGCACCTTGCACCGCGCAGATGACCCGATTGTACACCTCGGCTAGATTAGTTGTCATGACACCATATCGAAGCGCCACCTGTCATGGAGCGGCGACCACTTCTCCTTAGACTCGTGCTCAATCCGGTCGAGAAGCATGTGACCAAGGTCCCCATCCTCCTCGTCAATCCGGAGCATCTGTGGGTATCTCTGGCAATGCTTGGGGCTGGTCGGCGCTTGGGCGACCCTTCTCGCTGCCTCCCTTACGTGTGTCTTGGTCCGCTCATCTAGAATCTTCCGAGTGTTTGAACTGCACGCCGATTCTCGTTGCCTGTACCGCTGAACATGTTCATCAAGTCTTTGTTGCGGAACGCTTGTAGAAGTTTGCACCCAAGTGCCTCATGCACCACCTGCTCTGCAGATCCGGCCATGGAAGTGGTACGTTCTCGCCTTGTTGCAGCTGGGTTATTGCACGCAGCAGGCCTGCATGCCGATCATGTATGAGGCACACGTTGGGACGGTCTTGCACAACAGAAATCCTCACGTTCTTCAGGAACCACAACCAGCTATCCGTGTTCTCGCTTTCAACGAAAGCGAATGCCACGGGAAGAACTTGATTGTTCCCGTCTGTCGCTATTGCAGTCAGTATCTGGCCCTTGTACCTCCCAGTCAAAAATGTGCCATCTACGCACAAGATTGGACGGCAGTGCCGGAATGCATTGATACATGGACCAAACGCGAAGAATACTCGCTGCAATACCCTCTTATTGGTCCACTTCGGGTGCGTGGCGTCTTCAATATCGATATGGGTGCCAGGATTTCTGTCTTGTATGACTCGAAGTTGCGCAGGGAGGTTGTGGTAGGAATCCTCGAACGTGCCCCGCCTTAATTCCAATGCCTTCTGTTTTGCCCTCCAAGCCTTCGCATGGCTGATTGTGTATTGGAACCTTGCCTCAATCGCCCGAATGATGCATCGTGGCTCAAAATCTAGATTATCCACGATCTCACTTGTACATAAGGTTGGCGATGAAGCGATGACAGTTCCGGTGGGGCTAGACCGACTCAAAAGCACGCATGTGTGAGGGACCACTATAGAGCACTTCAAAGAGGGTGTCCCACTTTGGTCGAAATCGTGCACTCGCCAAGGGCATCCTCTATGCCGCACTTCACGTCAGAGAATCTTGGGGTCGACTTGACGACTACGAATGTGCGCCACACCCACCTGTGCCGAGAATTTGACCGCGTCTGCACGGCCTCCTTGCATTTGTACATAGCTCCTAGTCCGACCTCACTCTGGTTGTACTCCCACGGCACACGGAGCCTTCGTTGCATTTAGATTGTCGAATCGGTATGTGTTCGGTCGGATGGAACCGCCGCTCGTCAACTTCATCCTCGTCGTCGGAACCTTCATCTTCGAGACAATGCCATGTAGTCTCGGTCTTGAGATCCATCCTTTGCACTACGGTTCAACCTCCTCACCCTCGTCGGAAGACCAAGAGCTTGCATGGCCAGAGGAGCTACTTCCGCATGGTCTTCATCGACGATCAAGAACTCCGGAGCTTCGGCAATTGTGTGTGCTGCTTGGCACAGGCTCTGATGTCGACTTCCTCTTCGCCTCGACACCTCCTTCTTGTTCACCAGCGGGTGGAGGAGTGGGTTTGGTATATGCTTGGACGAGAAGGACCAATTTCCACCTGCCTCCCTCGCGATCGCGCATATATGATCGCCATGATTTTGGTCCCCTGTCGCACTAACTCCCAATATGTCGGTTGTGCTCTCCGTGGGGAAAGGCAACTCAAAGTCGATCGTACACATCACGGTCCACTTGGAATGTATGGAACAACCACCGCATCCTGGCGCCCCATGTACGTTGCTACGGTCTTGCTAGGGTGCGGTTGCCGATTGAAAATAACGCAAATCAATCCCTCGGGACCCTCTAGAATAGTCCCTTGACCATAGTAAATTTTGAAATTGCGATGTCTGAGTCGGACATATTTGACGACCGCAACATAAAGAACATTTCCACGATTAACCGCATATCTAAAACTATACTACCCAATCGAAAAGTATTATGTAAAACTATCTTGCATTACGAACAGTACATCTAAAACTATGTAATCCATTCGGTTAAAAAATTACCCGAGAGGTTGGCAATCCGACAGACAGTAACCGCTAGCTTTCTCTTCATCTATACTCTTCTCTCCTTCTCTTTTTCGAATAAGAATGAGTCCTGCGCTGAATTTTGGGTTTTTTTATAGGATGGACTTCACGTCGCCAGATTGAAATGGCGGCGAGAACCTATCGCCATTTCAAGCTGGCGATAGGTGGGCTGGACCGGCGGCAGAGGAGGGAGGTTTCTGCCGCCATTGAAATGGCGATATGTTCTGCCGCCATTTCAATCTGGCATGTGAACATATTTCTGTAATTTTTTGGAGAGACGATATATTTTTTGGAGAGACGATATATTTTTGTAATTATGTTTTAAAATAATATTATTTTAAAAAGAATTCAGCAACAACACACGGTGATTTTATTTTATCACAATGGAGTTGATCATGTGCTTGTACTTGTTATGAATAGCGCTTGTATTCAATATGAGGCCAATAGGCCAGTATATATACACAAAGTACAGGTGGTGAATATGCAAATAACCCCTCATAACAGTGGGGAATAACACACTATACATATATCTCTAACACCCCTCAAACTCATGGTGGATCAACAACACTGAGTTTGGAGAGGTAGAAGCCGTGTTGTGCTCGAGTCTGGGCCTTCGTGAAGAAATCCGCTATCTGAAGCTCTGAAGGCACATACTGAAGGGCAATCACCTGATCATGCACACAAGACCTCATGAAGGAAGCATCAACACCAATATGCTTGGTGAGCTCATGCTTCACAGGTCACGGCAATCTTGATAGCTTTGTCTTGTCGACAAGAGAGGAGTCGGTGTAATGTGAAACACCAAAATCCTCAAGTAACCACCGTAGCTAAGTAATCTCTGCTGTCAAGAGAGCCATAGCTCGCAACTCGACCTCTGACTCGAGCGGACAACGCAATCTGTTTTCGTCTTCCGGGCAATAAGCGAACCACCAAGAAAAACACAAGATGCAGAGATAGACCGCGATCGAGAGGATCACGCCCAAGTAGCATCCGAATAAACTCAAGTCAGAATGAGCCGGAGTGGAAAGAAGAGACGGCGAGAGATAGTCCCACGAAGGTATCGCAGAACTCAAGAAGGTGGTCAGTAGTGGACTGAGTGGGAGCGTAAACGAATCGACTCGAGAATGTGAAGCTGGATAAGTGATATCCAGGACGAGTAATGACAAGGTAGACAAGACTCCCAACAAGATGGCGATAGCGAGTCGGATTAGAAAGAGGCTCGCCATCGAGGGTTTGAGGTGAACATTGAGCTCCATGGGAGTCTCAATAGTCTGTTGATCGATGAGGAGGCGCGATCAAGAAGATCTGAATATACTTCTCTTGGGACATAAAGAAACCATCTCGAGTGGAAGTAACCTCAATCCCAAGGAAGTAACGAAGAGGACCAAGATCCGACATAAGGAACTGCTCACTAAGACGAGCCTTGACAAAGGCAATGTACTCAGAGTCATCTCCGGTAATGATCATATCATCAACATACAGAAGAAGAAGAGTCCGACCACGAGACGAAGTGTGGACAAAGAGCACAGATCATGATCACTTTCGTGAAAAGCCGGCAGAAGTGACCACAGAGGAGAAGCGCCAAACCAAGCACGAGGGCTTGCTTAAGGCCATAGAGAGAGCGAAGGCGGCATGCACCATGCCCTCGAGAGCAGAATACCCGGTGGCGGATGCATGTAGACCTCCTCACGCAACTCGCCATTAAGAAAGGCATTCTTGACATCAAGCCGAGAAAGCAGACCCGATGGCAATGCACGCCACCGAAAGAAGAGTCGCAGACGGTGGTCATGTGGGCCACAGAGCAAAATTTCGTCGTAGTCACGACCATGCTCTCGCTTTGAAACCACGAGCAACAAGACGTGCCTTATAGCGCTCAAGAGAGCCATCAGAGCGAGTCTTAATCTTATAGACCCACTTACATGTGATGGGATGAGAGTGAGATGGAAAAGGAACAAGATCCCAAGTACCAGTGCGCTCGAGGGCAGCAATCTCCTCGGCCATGGCATGTTGCCACTCAGAATGAGTAACAAAGATCCGTGAGGAGGCGAGGCTCACGAGTAGCTGCGCCAGCAAAGGCAAAACGGGCAGGGGGCCGAATCGACTGGCGATCGCGGAGAGCGTAGCGAGGAGAAGACGGCCCATCAGGGGAAGATGAAGCATCAGAAGAAGATGAATCATCGAGAAGAGGGCTCATCTGGAAGATCCTCAATACGAGGTCGACGAGTGTAGAGCGAGTGTAGTGGGGAGCCTGAGGAGCCGCAGGAGACGCAAGCGGCGGCGATAAAGGCGGAGAGGCCGCAGGAGAAATATGTGGAGACTCAGTGGGACGGGTGGACGAGGGCAAGACAGAGATAAGTGTATCTGGAAAGGTCAAAAAAGACAGAGACTCCACAGAGGAAGCCGAAGGAGAGACAGGGACGGGGGTAGAAGGGACGAGACTGCGTCGAAAGTCACATCGAGAAATCCGCATCCGTCGACCAACAGATCCCAAAGACCGATAGCCCTTGTGCTCGATCAGATCCCGTAAAGACACACTCAACGGATGAGCGGTCGGTTTGGTGCGTTCTCGGCGCGAGGAGAACGAGCAAACGAGCCAAACGAGCGAAGGGCGAGTAGTCGAAGGAGACCACGAGACGCTCAACAGAATTGCGCTCAAGAAGCGAAGAAATTTGGATGTTGACGAGATAGGTGGCGATGGAAACGACCTCGGCCCAAAAGTGAGGTGGAATAGAGGCGGCAATCATCGAGGCACGAGCCGACTCAAGAAGGTGGCGATGCTTGCGCCAAGAACACCATTCTCGAGCATGAGCACCGTAACAAGAGAATCGAAGGAGAGTACCCGCTTTCGGCAAGGAAGCCGCGCGGTGATGAGAGAGGTACTCGCGCCAGAGTCAAGACGAAAGACACGAATAGGGTGGAGAAGCGTATGCGGACCATAGTGGCAAACTGTTTATAGATAGACAAGGCCTCACTACGAGAAGACATGAAATATATCCAAGTGTGGCGAGAGAAATCATCTATAAATATGATATAGTATCGATGACCTCCTTTCGAAGCGAAGGAGCGGACCCCAAACATCGAATAAACAAGATCAAAAGAACGCCGAGACAACGACTCACTATGAGGATAAGGAAGTCAATCTGTTTGCCTAACTTACACCACGACAATCTAAAGATCGTCTCTTGAGACAGATCCCGAAGACCACGACGAACTAAAGACGACAAAGCGAGATCCACAGATGGCCAAGACGGTGATGCCTTCTTTGGAAAGAGCCGGTAGACGGAGTGGCAGAAGCGGAGAGACTGGCAGCGACGGTGGCAGCGGAAGGAAGGTGAAGCCAGTCAAGCTCCCAAAGACGCTGTGAGTCAAGGCGCCGAGGGCCAGAACCAACCAGAGCTCCCGTGTGGCGGTCCTGAACACAACAAGAGTCAGAGTCGAGAATGACTCGACAACCAAGATCAGTAATCTGCCCAGCAGAAAGAAGCTGCATGGTAAGGCGAGGAACATGAGCAACAGAGGGAACATGAAAAGATGAGTTGCTAAGAGGTCCTCGACCAGAGACAGAAAGAGAGGTACCATCAGCAGTAAGAACACTGACAGGAGAATCAAGAGGTGTAATGAAGGACAGAGTAGAAGAATCGAGTCATGTGAAAAGATGCTCGAATCAAGAATCCACGGGAGGTCTTTGGATTTGTGGAGGTGGTGGTTTCGCGCGTTCAAGAGTCGATGAGAGTAACCGCGAAACTCGAAGGAGAACTCAAGTAGCAAGCAGCGTCGAAGTCGGCTATCTCTCGCCTTTCGAGAGAAAGCTTCTGAAAGAGTCGATCTGAGCGTCAATGTAGGAACCGAGAACTGCCGAGGAGAACCCGGCGGCAAGCAAGCGTCGAAGTTTGGCTATCTCCGCCGATGAGAGAGCTCGCTGAAGGAGTCGATCTGAGCGCCGATGTAGAAGCACCGATGCGGTGCTAGTAGAAGAACGACGTGAAAGATGCCGCTTCTTATAGCTTTGGGACTCAATGTGGCCGACCTTGTCGCGAGAGGAAGCGATGAGGACGGCCACCGTCGGATGGAGGGCTACCACCACCACCGTGGCGACCATTTGGAGGAGGTAGTGTCTTTGAGCGTGGAGTAGCACCACGCAGCGTAAGACGAAAGCCATCGGTGGAGGCGGGAATGACTTGGCAAGTTAGATCGACGTTTAAGCACTGGAGACGAGAAACACTCTCTTTTTTTCTTTTCTTTTTTTTTCTTTTCCCAGCCCGGCCCACGTTAAAACAAATGGCCTTGGCATGCTAAGACAAACGCGAGAACCCTAGTTCCTCGCGGCGGCGATACCCTAGCGGCGGCGGAGGAGGCGCGCGGCAAGCCAAGAATGGCGGAGGACCTCCTCTCCCACAGCGGCGGCGGAAGTCCGCAAGGTGGGGAGAAAGCGCGGCGTCCGGAGGAGCGCGGCAAAGCGCCTGGCGGCGGAGGAGCACGGCAAGGTCGGGAGGACTGATGGCGGCAGAGACAAGATCCGGAGGCGCGGCGGCTCCGGATCCGGCGGTGAGCGCGACGGCGGCGAGTTGAGGCTCGCGGGTGGTGAGCGCGACGGCGAGCACGGTGGCAGCGCCAGACAGCGAAAGCACGACGCGGTCGCCGACCTCTGGCCGAACGCGCGCGGCACGCCAATGACGGCGGCGGAGAGCGCCTCTGGGTAGTAGCGGCGGCCCGATCCGACACGGGTCGAGGCGGCTGCGGCCTCGGGTGTTCGTGCGGTCGAAGCAGCTCGGAATGCGAGCAGAGGAGCGAGATCCGGCGGTGACTGCGGATGGAGACGCATACAGGCGACGATGGCGATCGCACGGGCGGAGATTTAGCGGCAAGGCGGCAGCCGACTCAAGCCAAGGGGAGAGGAGTCGTCAAAGATGACGACGAGCGGCGACCTCCAGATCGGATCCGAGAGGCGGCGGCGGCGGCGTGACAAGCGAAGCGATGGGAAACCCTAGGTACGCTCTGATACCATGTTATGAATAGCGCTTGTATTCAATATGAGGCCAATAGGCCAGTATATATACACAAAGTACATATGGTGAATATGCAAATAACCCCTCATAACAGTAGGGAATAACACACTATACATATATCTCTAACAGTACTAAGTTTGCCGAAGGCCATGGCAGCGCCGTTTACTGGCCTTGGGTGTGGAAGGTAAACAACCCCTGCATCAGGATTGGTCAACTCCCACCTGAAAGAAGAGAAATCAATCCAGCAATTGAAAAGAGAGGAAGAAAATACAGAGCAGATGGCTAAAATTCAGAGAATAAATACTTCTTCATATAACGGATTTTAATTTTGCAATTAGGCTCTTCTTATCTAGCTAGTAAGGGTACTAGTACTGACTTGTAACCAAGGGAGAGATGATGCAGCATGACGGTGAGCTGCAGCCTTGCCAGCATGTTGCCTGCGCAGATCCTGTAGCCGCCTCCAAACACCTGGTACATTCCTGGCTTTGCCGCTTCCTGCTCATTTGTATTTTCAAGTGTTGATCAGCCGGTCATTAACGCATACTCCTACTAGCTAGTACATCAATTCGATGAGAGGATTCGATTTTTGTGAACTCTGCATGTGGACTGATGTGTAGGTTTCTCAGTCGTGAGGAGTAGTGAGCCAACTTGCATCCAATCTGTCTGGGTCGAGGGTGAGTGGATCGTCGTAGTATTTTTCGTCAGTATGCAGTGACCGGAGCCTTGGGTATTGTGTAACCTGCATGCATGCGTTTAACGATCGATACAATACGTACATAGCTAGCTCAAATGGTTCCATTGCATGCAACGATTGAACCATACATACTAGTACCTCCGTACTGGACGTCTTTGTGTGCCACGCGATGGACCATCGGAGCAATGTTGGCCAGCCGAATTGTTTCTTCGACTGCCTGCAGTCAAGATCAGTCCTAATCTCTTAATACTAAGTAAGTAAAAGGGCTATTTTTATCTGATTGCTGTGTTCTCGTGTTTATATACCTTCGTACGTATCTTACCTTAGCAGTGTGCTTCATCTTGGGGATATCTACATCAATCAAATTCAATCCGGCTTAATCACATGAACCCTCTGAATGAATAATTTGACAGACATAGGTAGAGCTTAATTACTCGCAGCTTGGCAACGGCATGGGGCGATTTGGCCAGGTGGTAGGCAGCCCACATGACAGCGTTGGAACTTGGAAGTGGACTCGTAGCCCGCAACCACCAGGGAGACAATGTTTGTCCACCACCTCGTCGTCGCAGAGCTTCTTCCCCTGCTCGTCCTCCATTTGCATCAGCCCGCTCATCAAATCATCGTTTGCGTCTCCTTGCTTACCTCCTCCTGCAGCCGCCTTCTTCCTCCTCTCGAGCTCCTCCCTGAACACCGCGTTTAGCTGCTTGCGGCACTGCCATAGTGCCATGCTTGCATTTTGCGATTCAGAATTTTCTGGCGACTTAGATTTTGCAAACCCGTTTGCAGTATATCGATACATGCAACTACGTACAAGAAACATGGATTAACTTGTCGGCAATGTTATTGAACATTATGACACTGCATCCAGACTGCACATTGCCGCCGAACACTACAGAGATTTATATGACACGTCAACACAATAGTCGCCCAGCATTGATCTTGCAGAACTATATCCGGAGGAACAGAACCTACACTGCTTATCAATGGACTTATGATTGGGAAGAAATATCAAATGCAGTAATGCACTACCCGAACAATAGAAGTCCTGGACCGGATGGTTTTAACAATGAATTTTACAAAAAAAAAAATCATAGACTCTAAAACCTGACCTAATACAGTTATTCAAGGATTTTTGGACAACACTTCTTGATCTCTCAGGAGTAAACGTATCATATATCACGTTGATACCAAAATTGGAGACGCCAACATGCATTAAAGACTTCAGGTCAATCTCACTCTTGCATAGTATACCAAAATTGATTAGCAAGGTTTTGGCTTTAAGGCTGAAACCGAAAGTCTTGGACCTCATTGATCATATGCAATCAGGATTTATTACCAAAAGGTCAATAGAAAAAATTTTCATTTTAGCATCTGACTTGGTTCAAAGTGCAATGAAGAGGAAAAAAACCATTGATAATTTTAAAATTGAACTTCCACAAAGCATTTGACACAATCAATTGGGAGTGCCTTCTATACGTCCTGCAGCATAGAGGCTTTGATAGTAGATGGATTGAATGGATACGCAGCATACTGTCAACCAGCAAAGCGCACTACTAATCAATGGTATAGCAGGTGAACAGATTCATTATAAACGGGGTGTACGTCAAGGAGACCCCGTCTCTCCGTATCTATTTATTCTAGTAGCTGATGTTCTACAAAGATTAATAAAGCAGGCTGAGAACAATGGCGTAATCTCTAATCTCACATCCTCTAGACATACCAGGGCCTCCGCCAGTCCTACAGTACGCGGATGATACCCTCATTTTACTGAAAGGTACAACTCATCAAGTGACAGTTTTAAAGGATTTACTAGACACATTCGTTTGTTTCTCAGGATTGAGGATCAATTATCATAAGAGCACGCTCATACCAATACATATGTCAAATGAAGATACAAATTTGGCAGCTACCATCTTACAATGCCCCATCAGCTCTCTACCATGTAATTATCTAGGGCTTCCTCTCGCCATAAGTAAGATTACCCACAAGCTGCTACAACCTATCATTGATAAAGTAGATAGGAGGTTGGCTGGATGGATCCCAAACATGCTGTCTTGGGGGGGGGGAGTGACAATGATAAACAATGTGCCATCAACTATACCAGCGTACTACATGAGCTGCTACAAATGACCGGACCGCAGCATCGACGCTATTGACAAAATTTGGAGAGCTTTCCTTTGGCGCGGCAACAGGGAACTGCATGGTGGTCACTGCCTTGTTGCCTGGACGACTGTCATTCTACCAAAAGATCAGGGGGCTGGGTCTCAGAGACATTAGACTACACAACCAAGCATTACTCATGAAATTTACGGCAAAACTTCTATCTAATCATACTGATCCTTGCTTCCAATGGTTAAGAATGCGAAATATTCGCAGTGACATACCGACACAACCTCGCCAGACATACACAGCAATTTGGAGAACAATATCGACACTAATACAAGGGACGATACAAATGACAAAAATGATCATTGGCAGTGGAGCAAACACTATGTTTTGGAAAGATAACTGGACAACCATGGGTCGATTACAACTCAGTCTACCAACCCTGTTCACCTTCGCGATTCATCCAAACTGCACAGTACAGTCGCAACGTAGAGATAACAATTGGGCGATACCACTACAACCAGTTCTCTCGCAACAAGCTACTTCAGAATACCAAGTTCTACAAGATCTCCTATCTTCCCAACTGCTACAGTCGGATATTTCGGATGAGAGGATATCTATTTCGACCATGGCTACACCAACTACAGCAGTATTTTATAAGACTTTATCTTTTCATGGTATAATTTGGCCGACAAAGGACTACACTTGGAACCGTTCAATCCCACACAACTACAAAATCTTTTTATGGCTAGCTTTCAGAGGACGATTAAATACCAGAGATAACATGATAGCAAAACATTGGACACATGACCCACATTGCGATATCTGCCCTGCAATAGAAACGATCGATCACATTATTTTGCGTTGCAAGTCTGTAGACAATCTTTGGAGAAAATTAGGACTCGCAAGAGAAGCAAACTCATCACAAAATGTGCCCCAATTTTTGGAAAAGACAATGATAGGAGATGAAGGCTTCCAAAAAATTTGGCCAATTTGCTTTGTAGCCAGCGCTCACACATTGTGGATTTCAAGAAATAAACAATTGTTCCAACATTCTCATAACCATGCGTCAGTTCTACATCAATAGATTCAGAGCTTAATCAATCTTTTGTCTCACCGGTTAAAGCCTAAGTATCAAGTGGGTCTTCGACATTGGAGCCAGCTATTATTGTAACTCAATTATCTTGTATTTTCCTCTTCTTCTTCTTATCTTATTTATTTATTTCTCTACTGTATTCCTTTTTTTGTAACACTTGTTTGACAACCATTTAAATATAATGGATATAAGGTAGAGATTTCTCTACCTTCTTACGTAAAAAAAAAGATATAATCTTTGGCCTCCTCGCCACTTTTGTCAAGAATATGCACTAACTAGATAGACAAGATAAATCGGACTTTGAGCTGAAAATGAATGCCTTACTGTTATATCAAGAACAAGTAAGAATAATCTCACAAGTTACAACAACACTAATTACTTTCTGCCAACAGAAGGAAAAAGAATATCACAATGTAAACTGAGATCACAAATCAACAAAATCAGCACTTACTGATCTCTATCTATAGAGGAACAATAGACCACAATGAAAAATTAGTGATCAACCTAGTCAAATTCGGTCAACCGGAAGCAATTGAACCACAGAAAAGTAATGGAGCTATGCCAATAGAGATGAATCAACTACAATATGCAAACATCAAGCTCAAGTCCGATTTATAATCAACAATGTCAATCTAATTTCATAAGTGGCAATAATCCTCATCGAGCATTAATCCGAGCCCACAACATTACTAAGCAATGTCTCCCAATACTAGACAATAATTACAGAATATAATTCAACTAGCACATCACACAATGCAAAGTAATGCGAAAAACTTGAAAAGATCGAACTCACAGTGCGGGTGGTACTCAAAGCCACCGAGTAGAACCGGGCAAGACACGCGAAATGCGTTGTCTCAGAAAAACCAATCACCACACTGTGTCGTGAATACCAAACAAGGTTGACGGAGATACAATGCCAACTTCACAAATCGGGACACACCGGTGTGCGAAGACGAGGTATAGTGGATGCTGCACAAGAAACACAACGCACCGATCGAATGCACTCAAGGTGCATCAATAACCAAAAACCGAAGGCTTTCTCCCACTCAAGATCAAGCCAAAACCGACCAGTTCTACCTCCAATCAACACAAATCAAAGCCCTCACCACACCTCAACAGAGAGAGGAAGCAAGAAGGAAAACAGAGATGCACAAGGAGAGGGGAAACCAATCCTCACTACCAATGGCGTTGGGTCCAACCACGGTGGCGCATCAGCTCTCAAAACCAAAAACCCGAAGCTCAACCGGAGGAAAAGAAGAACCACACAGGGGGGGGCGGGGGGGCACTGATTTCAAGGATGAGAAAGAAGAAGAAAGGAGCTGGCTTTTGAAAAGGAGGAGGAGGAAGCCATGCGATGCCGCCGCCAATGGCCAGCGTGCATCTTGCCTGAGCCGCCTGCTCGAGTCACTCGCGCCATCGCCAGGCCAAAGGCCATGCGCCCGAACGCCTCGCTCTGTTTGGTTGGAGACAAGGTGTGGATATCATGGGGATATGCCCATGATCTTAGGATGATGAGACAATTGGCAATGGCGTTGAGGGTTTGCGGAATCAGACGTTTTCGGCGTTGCTCCAGTTCTGTCAGGCCTCTGGCGGTCTAACCGGCCATGGTGGCGGTCAGACCGGCCATGCCTTGTGTGGTTTTTTTCGGGTGCGGTGGCTTGCGGTCGACCGACGTGGTGGCGGTCGGACCGGCCGGTGGAAGCGATCGGCCGGCTTTGCTGAGCGGTTAGGACAAGCCACTTTATGACTTTGGATTTTGGAGCTGGGCCAAAAAATAGAGGGTGTAGGCAAGTGAGAGGGTTCTTTTGCACTTGGTCCCATAATTTTTGGAGCTTCCAAGAAAAAGTTCTATTTGATTGAAAATTCCAGAGAATTTCGGATTTCTAGGGAGGAAATTTGGCTAAGTCCTGGACTGGTGGTCAGACCGGTTTTTGGTTAGCGGTTAGACCGTTTTGGGAGCGGTCAGACCGGCCATGATGGCGGTCTGACCGGTTTTGGCTTGTTTCGTCGTCTCGCGTGGCGGCGTTTTGTGGTTATTAGGTCAAGTTCATGGTTATCATTGCATATGTGTTGCATGATGTATGTTTTGGCTAACGTGGGTCAAGTTGTGAAGAACTTGTTCCCGGAAATGGTTTCTTGGTCTATTGCTATGCAGGTTGCTTGAGGTCTATGATGGTCAACGGCGAGGAGGATCGGGACTAAGCTTGGAGAGCTGAGGTCCAGAACGATCAAGGATGCCGGGTGAGGTCAGAGGACTCAAGCGGGGCGCAGAATGGATATGGATGACCGAACGGGCAGTTCGGTGCGACTGGTTGGATCAAGCGACGCGGGAGTCGTTGCAAGTGCTCAGTGGTGCCGGTGGGATCCGGACGGGAGAGACTTGACGACATGGATCCGTTGATCAACCTACACGTGGTGAAGCATGGGATTGCTTCACGATCTGTGGACTCGATTCTTGGAGAAGGATCGAGAAGGGCTATTTTGGTAATTTCACCAAATACCGCCTTGGTGACTTTTTGGCTAAGCCGCGGTGCGGGTCGGTGCATGGTGAAGCGGTTTAGGTCAATTGATGACGAAGACGGCGCTTTGAGATGCGTGCGTGTGTTAACCCATTGTGTGTTAGGGTTTAATGGGTGCCCTAATGGAATATTCTCTAGGATATAGCCTCCACTATACAAGGGCTAAGTGCTGGTTGCACTTAGAACCCTTTGGCCATTTGTAACCCTAATTGTGTGTTTTAGGGTTTTGAGGAGAAGAGATGAGATGCTAGGGTTTCTAGAGAGGGATTGATTTGAGTGCTCATGTTGTGAGCTTTGTCCTCCTTGTAGGAGTGGCTGTAAACAACAATCATCCATCTATCCAAATCAATCCAACAAGATTTCACAAGATGAGTCCCTATTTCGTTCTTGTGTTCATCCTCTCTATTTGATGATTTTGGGGCTTTTCTTGATCCGGGAGTTTTTTACTTGGTTTTTCCTCTTGATCTTGCTTGCTAGGATGTGTGGGGTATTATTTAAAGCCATATTGATAATCATCCACCCACGAGCAAGCTTTTGGATCTAAGTTTTGATTTTGCCCGGTTTTGGTGAAGAAAGGGTGATTTTCGGGAGTTTTGCTCTTGAGAGCTTTTGGCTTGATTCTTCCTGTGATTCAGAGTGCTAAGATGTATGGGAGACCATCCTTAGCCATCTTGGATTGATTCCTTCCTCGAAATCATCTCAATCACCGTTTTCGCATTTGGCTCGGTTTTGAAGCACCCTTCGGTAAAACTGAAAAAGATAGGAACTTTGGCATGGATCTCTACAATCTTTTATTGGAATAGGTTCCTAATATCTTTAAGAAGGTGTGTTTCAAATTTCGTGGAGTTTGACCTTACGGATCAAAAGTTAGACCGATTTGAGTTTCGGTTTAATTTTGTCTGTCTTTGTTTGGTTTGTTCATCATCGGTGGCGGTCGGTCGACCGCCAACATCGAGGTCGACCGCCCATGTAGCGGTCGATCGCCCATTTGAGATGTCGACCGCTAGGCAAAAATCGACCCGCCAATTTGAGAGGTCGACCGCCCAACTCTTTGTGATTTGAGTTTTTGGTTATTTTGGGTGTTTTGCTTGGGGTTTTGATTTGGGTTCAATACAAGTCCTCTGCGAGACTTGAATGTTGATCTTCATAGCTTCTGTTGCTATTGGAGTAATATTGTGTTGAATCTAATCAAGGTGAAAAATTAGACGTGCTCCTATTCACCCACCCCCCTCTAGTCGCCTTTCTGGTCCTACACAAGGTCTCCAAACCTTATCCCTCCTCTCATCTCAATGACAAGTGGCCCCCTCCATTTTCTTTTTTTTTCTATTTCTTATTTTATCAAAATGAAAAATTACCAAATAGCCCTAAAAAATACAATAGATCGATCGTAAGAACCAGTAGGTAAAATACCACTACTTACTTTCTTAAGCTCGATGGCGGCGGTGATGGTGCCCTTGTCCGCCCACGACCGGCTAGATGACCCCCGTAATGGCTCGGAGGGAGCTGGGCTGGTTGATGGCGGCGAAGATGAAGACACGGATCCTGGTGTGCTGCATGCCCTCCACGTTGGAGACGGACGACACACCGACAAGCTCTGGCGCCGGCCAGCAGGTGTCGAAGCTGACCGGGGACTTGAGGACGAACTTGTTGGACTCCGGGGAGCAGACGAGCACGGTCGGCGAGCCAAAGAGGTGCGTCCAGTACATGCCCACCGCCTCATCGTACGTCCTCTTCTTGGCATCAATGAAGCCATCAAGGGCAGCGGAAGAGCTTGAAGTACCAGAGCAGCACGAGGCTCTCGCCGACGAAGGGTAGGCCCATGTGTCCATGCGGAAGCCTCATACGACGACGGTGACAATGATTGTTGAGCGTGAAGGCGGTGCAGTAGAAGGCGTCATTGCAGTGCCAGACGGCGAGCATGAGCAACGGGACAGCGCCGAACACGAGGCCAATCCGCCGTGTGCGTTTGCATGCTCAGATGCAGCACAGGAATTCACAGCAATCAGTTCCTCTGGTAAAATTCTCGCTTTCTAAACGGGATCTTAGTTTGCTATCTCCAAGTTTGTGAAACAACCCAGAATTTCAAATTTAAAAAAAAAATTGGAAGTTTTGCTTGATTTTCGGTTTTCTTACCCAATTTAGAAATTCTTCAGCTTTTCCCGCTTTCCTCTTCCGGCATTCCCGTTTTCACCTTCCAGTGGCGCCTTTTGCCTTGGCGCCTTCGCCTTCGTTCTCGCCCACGCGTCATCACCCTCGTCACTACCCGACGCCATGGCCGCCTCCTCTGCTGCCGTCACCACACCACCTCCCACGCCACGCACCGCTTCCACAACCTTCCACCGCCTTCGCCGCCTCCACCTCACCCCGTCGCCCATGCCGCCGCCCATGCCGCTGACCACACCGCGCCCTGCTCCCACTGCTTTCCTCGCCCTATAAAAGGCCGCCTGGAGCTCGCATTCTTCCTCACCCCTCACCTCCACCACCTCCCCTTCCCTCCCATCGCCAAAGCCGACCGAATTTGGGCGAATCGCCGCCGCCCGCTTCTTCTTCCTCGGCGAGCCGACGCCCAATCGCCGCCTCCGTCCACCCCACCACAAAATTGGAGCGCATGCACGACGCCGCACCTCCCGATCTCCCCCCCCACCCTCAATCCCATGGGAGTTAGCGGTGCGCTCCTCCCGCCGCAATCCTTCGACCACCGCCGCCAAGCCTCCACACACCACCCTAGCTCCCACCAAAGCCACCCAAGGACTCACCTTGGCCCACTATAGCTCGCTGCACCACCCGCTGTCGCCACCGGCTGCCAGAGTAGCCGAAGCGCCACCTCCCTTCTGCCTCTACTGCCCGGGGTGAGCACGCGGGCCAAATGGTCACGCGGCTCAAAGCCGCCAGGGCACAGGCCTTTTGGCCTGGCCAAACGGGGCGTGGGCCACACAGTAAATGGCTTGGCCATTTACTGTCCACAACAAGTGGCCCAACACTGTTCATTTGCACATTATTTTCTTTACTGTTCACAATCCGAAAAAATAGCAAAAACCATTTATTGTTCAGCCTATTCACTGTTCATCAACCACAAACAGTAAAACCATTTACTGTTTACTAATCTTCTTTCATGAATAGTAAAATAGTACTATTCATCATCCGACAATTTTCGTCCGAAACCCTAATTCGACACTTTATACTCCTTTCGAGCCCGTAAATCCAAATCTCAACTCTGTTCAGTCCAATCAAACACCAGATAAATCCCCATCCTCCCACACCACCTTCCTTTATGTTTCTTTTTCTGGTTTTATTTACTTGCATGTTATTCCTAGCTCATTCCTCGTCGAGCCGGATTTTACTTGGTTTGTTTTATTGCATTGCTTCTCGTTAGGTCACGATTTTGACGACCAGACTCCAGAAGATACCAGATAAGACCAGTATCAACAGGACTTTGTGCAAGAAGGCAAGTTGCATTCCTTAATCATTTTGAACCCACATTTCATATATTTATTATTACTTTCATTATTGTATTTATACCAATTAATTTAAATATTGAAATAATACTTTTGAATACCGTGATAATTAGATAAATCCTATTACCCCACAAACAAACCCACCTAACACTTGTAGGCCATATTCACCTTGACAAGTTCACATGAAATATTATCTATATAAATAGCTTTATCACAAAAGTGTTTATAATCCAGAAAAGCAGTATTGGTGGTTCGCCAATGGTTTTGGTGGAGAGTTGAGGGTTGTGTCCAGGAAGTTGGACAACCCAATAGACTTGTGGTAAAAGTGAGTCATCAGTGAGATCTGGAGGTGGACAGCCATGAGATGGTGTTGGGCCATCGCCTCACTGGATGACAAGTAAGGACAAGAACCTTGTGCCAAGTGACCGACATAGAAAACTGCTCAACCACAAGCGTGGTCATTACTTCCTGACTAAGTACACTGCTCTCTCAATTGAATATCTACTAGACAGGTAACTGCTCTTGTGTGATAGAGTAGTTATGAAACTGGGGTGTGACAGGAGTGGGCCTGGAGGGACACTCGGTAGTCAACACAATGGTAGGTGCCATCAGCATAGGGGTATAAGATCCACTAGGGTCAGTGGAGTCTCCCTAGGGCTGTATGGAGTTAAAACCTACCGGGTAAAGGCTAGAAAGGTTGAGCAATGAAAAGGCTTTGTTATCCCAAACTCAGTCGCACGCTAACATGTTGCGTGTCTACAGCTTGGCAGTAAGAGTTTGAGATATCTTGTAGGTAAAGTTGGGCAGCTCTGCAAAGTGTATAATTAAAGGTATTCGAATACGCCGTGCTTCTGGTTAATGAAGCTGTGTTATGGGTGATTCCAGTACATGAGGCATCAGTAGAGTTTTTGGGATGGTAAGTTGGTAAATGTGGTTTATTGAGAAACCCCTGATGTTATTATTTATTATTGTTTTACTGTTTTAAAGATAAACTGTTTTAAATTCAAATGCATCCACATATGCCTGTTAAGGTAAACCCTAATCATCCATTTAACTCCTTGCATGTAATTATTTAGCTTTT
The DNA here is from genome assembly GCA_036346405.1 of Phyllostachys edulis. Lineage (NCBI taxonomy): Eukaryota > Viridiplantae > Streptophyta > Magnoliopsida > Poales > Poaceae > Phyllostachys > Phyllostachys edulis. The sequence continues at coordinate 1,045,461 of CM070567.1, forward strand.
CTATGTGGCTTGTTGAGTACGGAAGTTGTACTCATTCTTGCATAATCTGCAAAATCATCTATAGAGGAAATCTAGGAAAATATCAAGGATCTTGATGAAGAAGGCTTTGGTAGGATCACCAGACGGCGGTGATTACAGTTTTTAGATCTGGACCGCACTCAAGTGTGCCTGTGGTTTGAAGTTCTTTTGTCTTGTATTATATTAACTTTGGGCTTGGATGCCCGTGTTAGTGTTAAAACTGGTTGTTAAGCCTTAATCTTGTGTAATAAAATGTTGGTTTTTAGTGTAATCGAAAGCTTGCTTGTGACACTGCTTACTTTGCAACTGCACATCCTGGGCGGTTTTGAAGAGTTTAACGGTCCCAGAATTTTGGGGGCGTTACAGTTTGTGGATTGTTGTTGGTTGTTTGAAATGCTTGTTGGAATGGAAGGTATAAGAAGAAGTGAACAGGTGATAACCTCCTGGCGTTTGGGGTCGATTGGAATTTGATTGATTCCGAGTGGGGCAGATGCTTTCATGTGTGGAACAAACTACTCCCTCTAGTTATAAAAAATATGTCCTTTTGGACATTGACATGATGCACAAAACACAATATTGATCATTAATTTCTATTGTAAGATAGTTATAACACCTAATAAAATTATAATAGTATGAAAATAGTTTTGAAGACAAATCTATACGTTTGATTTTTTTATCCAATCTTGTTGGATCGGGATGGCGACTAGAGGGGGAGGGGCGAATAGGAGCACTACTCTTTTTTGACCTAATGGTGTTCAACTTCTTCTCCACCTCAATAGCTATGGAACTTATGAAGATCAGAAACACAAGCACAACGGAAGTCTTGCATTGAACTCGAGAATCCCCGAGGCAAAATACCTCCACACGACACAATACTAGTCCGACCGCCTGTCTTGGACGGTCTGATCGCACAGCCACTAGTCTAACCGCTTGACTTGGCCGGTTTGACCATTGGTTGCCTGGTAGCCGCTCACGAAGATCACAAAATGACCTAACTTTCTACTATGTGATTTAAATCCCCTGAAATTTCAACCATAGTTCATCAAGAAGATCAAAAACATATTCCAATCGATGATTGTGACGATCGAAGCCAAATTTCTATGAATTTCTTGGATGAGGTCAAGAAGGCACAAGAACCGAGGGAATTCGAACTTTGATCCAAAATTTTGCTCGTGGATAGATGATGGTCAAGATGACCCTAAATGCATTCCCACACGTCCTAACAAGCTAGATCACAGCACAAGACCAAAGAAAAACCAAAGGAACACACAAAATCCCAAAGGCATCAAATAGAGAGCATGAACAAAAGAGAACTCATCTTGGAGCAAATCTTGCTTGGATTGACTCAAGAGATTGTTAGTTTACAACCACTCCACCATGGAGGACAAAAGCTCAACACTTGAGCACTCGATCAATCCATCCTCCTCAAACCCTAGCCTCATCTATTTCCACTTCCCCAAATCACAAATTATGGTTTCTACTTGGAAGGGCTCAAGACGTGCAAATCATGTACCCCTTCATTTTATAGTGGAGGCTAGTCAAGAGAGAAAACCTTATCGAGCATCCGTTAAGCTCATACACAAATAGGTCTACACTCACGCACATTTCTCAAAACGGATGACGAACCGGGCTTCCCGAATCTGTCTCTTCGTGGTTTTCATCTTCACTTGACCTAAACCGTCTCTCCCTGCGCCGTCTTGTGTCGTGGTTTCTCCAAAGGTCACCAACACGGTATTTTGGTGAAGATACCAAAATACCCCTTCTTGATCCTTCTTCGAAGACTGAGTCCTATCGTCGTGAAGCAATCCTATGCTTCGCCACGTGTAGGTTGATCAATAGCTCTCTTCTTGTCGGCAAGTATCTTCCATCCAGCTCCCACCGGAACCACTATGGCACTCGCACCGACCCTCGCGCCACTTGATACAGCCCGTCGCACCGAACTTTCCGTTCGGTCATTCTTGTCCATCTTGCACCTTGATTGAGTCCAATAACTTCAACCGACAAGCTTGATCGTTCTAGACCTCAGCACTCCTAGCCTAGTCCCGTTCATCCTCTCTGTTGACCATCGTTGACTTCAAACCACCTCCACAACAATTGACCAAGAAATCGTTTCCAAGTACAAGTTCTTTACAACTTGACCTACGTTAGCCAAAATATGCATCATGCAACACATATGCACTGAAAACCCATGACTTTGACTGATACAACGAAGTTCACCGCCTTCCCCGGTGCATGAACACAGACTGACTGACCAGACCACGGCCTGTGGTCGGTCCGACCGCCGGCCAGCCGATCTGACCGCCCCTAACCGGTTTGACCACCAACTAGCGGCCGGTCAGACCACCCGAGACTTAGGAGAAATTCCAGGTCTCTAGAACTACACCCTCTCTGGAATTTTCAAACTCTATCTAGTTTCAGCTCAAAACTCCAATTCCAATGAGACCAAGTACAAATATATCCTCTCACTTTTCTCCATACATGATTTTTTGCCATTTCCAAAATTCGCAGGTTGTCTTTTTAGAAAAGCAATGAACAATACTTACACACAGTGTTGTCTGTTGTATTAATGCATAAATTTATCTGCTATGATGGCGAAAGTTAATATAATTTTCTGTATATCACGTACAATACACGGGTAGGGTTAGATTAAGAGGTTTGTAATATGTCGTGCAATATTCTGTAAATTTCCTCATTAATCAATCGAAACTAACACAGTTGATAGGAGTCTTACTTTTGTACTATTCACATATTTTATAATAGTAAAAATTAATATAATATTTTGGATATCACGTGACATAATGGTACGATTAGATTGAGAGGTTTGTAATTTGTCGTGCAAACAGGGAACTGCTTAGACATGGAACCAACAACGACTTCGATAACCTAAATATTAGAAATTTTCTTATTAATCAGTCGAAACTACAAAAACCCTAAAAATATTTAAAAATTCTGTATGATACGTAGATGAATCAAATATAGATACTACATCTGTTATAGCTGTACAACACATATGTCTTCAGTCATATGTATTAAAGTGGTACAATTATATAATACATACAAAACTATATTTTTCAATCAAGGGTATTGGAGTTGTATAAAAGGTACAATGGTATCTTCAGACATAAATACAAGCATTAGGGCAAGTCTAGTTATATTAATTAATTAATCGATGCACGTGGATGGATGCAAAGGTGGAGCTGGATCTCGGGCCTTTGTATCGCAATAGCCCGAGGTCCAGCGTTAAAATGTCACGTGAATTTTCGGGTACTACAGCCGCAAAATGTGTTGCTACTTTTCACGGCTGGACTGGCCCGAATCCTGACCATGGACCAGCTACGTCACTGGATGGATGCATATAGTACGCACTAGTTTTGCTTCTTGTACGTACCATTACGTTACGTTGGGAAAGAAAAGAAGAGAATTATTGGAGGTGGCGTACTACATGTATATATATTATCCCTGCGATATGTGATGCTAAAGTAGTAGTATACCCTAGCTAGCTTTGGAGCGGCCTCGATGACTCCAACCATTGGATACCTCGAGCGTATATCGAGTCGGGATACCAACAAAAACAAATTAGTACTACCGACATGTGATCCATCCATCTACTCCATCGCAATGGACATGGATACAATACACTCTACTACTACTCCAGTGAGCGTATATGTACAGGAGAGGAGAGTAGAGTAGAGCAGCTAGCTAGCTAGCAAGCAGGCAGGCAGCAACAGATCCATATCCTTGTATCCAAGGAGACGCATGTCACTATTTACCATCAGATCCTACCGCACTTTTGAGGCGGAGACAGGCACTCCTAAAAAACCCAAGCTCTAGCGACGAGCGCTAGTACTTTTGATCCAGAGTAAAAGTTTTTGATTTGGCCTTTGTTAGTTGGATCTGGAAATGACGTCGACTTGAGCGACGTTACCTTTTTGAAGATGTTGCTTTGGAGAACCGGTACCTGAATTCCGGAGTGAAAACTTCTGACCTGACCTTCGCTAGTTGGATCTGGTGATGACGACCTGAGTCGTATCCTTTCTTGGAGGCGCCGCTACGGATACTGGCCCATCATCACCTCTTTGATATGTAGCTATTGTTCGCGTGTGGACGATCTCTTGGTTGGACTCGGAGGTAGGGCTATGTGGTTTTTTTAGGTTAGCCTTTGCATGACAATTTGTTTGTCATTGTTGGCTTTTTGGCCGTTTTTTTTTGTTTTAAGCTTTTAGCTGATGATGATGTAATAGCTGTGTGCATCCCTAGTTAATGCAGAGGCCTAGAGTTGTACTTCCATTATCTAAAAAATCCAAGGAGACGAGTTTCGTCTAGATCTACTCATCTCGAGTAGTCTGCTTTGCAGCATTTCTCCTCTCCTATCCTCTCGAGTTTTTGGCGTAATTATCACTGCTGCGGGTGTTATTAACGCAATTAGCATCTCTCACGACGCAATGCCAAAAATGGCAGCTCGGCCGAATGCTCACAGACCGAACACGTCGTGTACCCGACACATGCCCTCATCTGCACGGACATAGACCATAGACGGCACGTCCGCACGGTGGCCGGCCGGACCCACCTGCCCACACGCCTCCCTCACCATCAGCCCATCGCCTCCCCGTCACATAGTTGTCTGCACATGCACATAGTTGTCTGCACATCCATGCATGCAATCCCGTCACAATAGGTCGCTAAAGTCAAGCAAAAGGTGACATCTATCGAGATTTAACAACGGAACGCACAAAGCACGCCCGAACACATGTTAACGTGCATTGGCTCCAAAGTCGGTGTCACTAGCTAGTATGATTAATCGCTATTACAGTTCACAAACAGAAGAGAATCAACAAACCATATGGCAATACTCACCATGAACCTCCTTCTGTACGTTGTCCCTTCTCTCCGTCCTGACGGTCAGCACGGCAAGCGCGGGTGGCAGAAGCGACGAGGCCGCGCTGCTCGCTTTCAAGGCGGAGATGAGCGGCCATGACTCCAGCACAGCACACTCGCAGCTTGGAACAGCAGCAGCAGCTTCTACATCTGGGAGGGTGTGACATGCAGTCACCGGAGGCCGACGCGAGTGGTGGCGCTGAGCATCTCCCCGGCCACCATAAACCTCACCTTCCTACGAAGGCTCAACCTGCAGAGCTCCAACAGGCTCTACAGGGAGATCCCCCCAAGCATCTATTGGCACTAATCTTGTTGCACTAGTTGTGTCACGTCAATGCGTGTGTTGGTTGTAGCATGTAGTTTGCATGGAGTGTGCATGCACACGTTGCGGCCAGGAGAATGGGTCGTACGTGTGTTGAGGATGTGCAGCGCACAATCTGGTCGTAGTGGCTTAGTGTTCGCTGGTGAGTGCTAGACGTGTGCATCTGATTGTTTTTCGAATGATTTGTGGAGTTGGTCTATCCCAGGTATGCCAAGGAGGTGTGCAATGCAATCATAGCAAAGTGCCTTACTGGCCGGCCTAAGACCGTTGAGAAGGCTCAAGCTGCATTCCTCCTTTGGGTGGAGCTGGAGGGGGCGGAGGTCTTCCTTGTAAGTTGAACTGCAATTGGTGATTATTTTGGTTATGAATCATGATAAATCGTATGGATTGAGCACATAATGATGGCGTGGTGAATGAAGCCATGAATGAGTGCCTGAAACAGCAAACACCAATTACCCTCTTTTAGCCTTCAGCCCTCTGCTTTGATTGTGGTATAGGCGTATAGTAGACTGCACAAGTGCGCAAATAGTTTAGTTATTCTGTTCTTTCTTTCATTTGTTAATAGGGATGTCTTTTCTGTTAATTATTACAAGCATCCCTGGAGTGTGCTTCCTGAGCTTGCATTGCTGGGACTCATGCGCTCATTGTTAATAGGGATTTCATTTGTTACAAGCATCCTTGATTGACGAGTTGCACTGTGCCTTTGTCGGATTAGGACATAGATCCTCCTATTAAATGTTAATCAGTGTTAATCATTGGGTTAACATTAATGGCTATCTTAAACCTCCTTAATGTCCCTCTGGTTCGTGGGCCCAAGCTCTTTTTACCCCCCGTGCGCTTTAAAGCCCTGTGCGTGGCTTAACTGCCACTGATATGCGGGCCCCGCGCAGTTAAACGTGCACTGTGCGCGTGCACATTGCTTCGATCGCTGTGAGCCGTTCGTTTTGAGATCTGTGGCTCAGATCTTGTGGAACGTTCGGACCGCCGAACCTCAGCCGTCCATTTGGAGATCTACGGTCGAGATCTAAGGGACTTTCGGACCCCCGGACCTCCCCGTAGCTTTGGGCCGTCCATTTTGAGATCAGCAGCCCAGATCGAGTGGAACGTTCGGACCGTCCGAACGATGCCTCGCTCTGAGCCGCTCGTTTCTTGATCAACAGCCTAGATCATGTGGGACGTTCGGACCGTCCAGAGTCACCTCAACGTGGACCGTTGGATCTCAATCCAACGGTGGTTCTGTTTGGCTCTGTTGCGAGCCCGTGCGCGTGTGCTTGCGTCTGTGTGCGTGGGCCGTTGGATTTGATCTCAACGGCCCAGGCTTTTCCTTTTCGGTTTAGTTTAAAGAAAAACCCGGTAAGAGTTATTTGTAAACTGAAAATTGTGTTAAATTTTAAAATTGCATAACTAATTCTTTTTAAATCCTTTTCGGTTGATTCAAATTTTGTTAGTTCTGGTTTTAACTAAGCTTTAATCTAAAAATAGTTGTAAGCTTGGTTTTACTCTAGAAAATTGTGTTAGTAGATTTAAATTAAGATTAGCTTAATTTGTTGCATTAAAAATTCATTTAACTTGGAAAATGCATAAGTATTTCTCTGTAGCTCCTTTTTGAGTGAAATCAACTTTGTTGGTTTCCTCTGTTAGTAAGCTTATTTGTAGAATAGGTTTTAGGCATGCTACTGTTTTTGTGGTTGCATTTATTTTGTGCTCCTTTTCATGTCTTTGAAAAATCATAGAAATTGCATCCTAGCCCCAAATGAGGTGAATTCATTTGTGTTGTTCATCTCATGTGGTGCTTTGTTTACCATAAAAATCTCAGGTGCAACACCTCTTTGGAAATTTATGTCAAAAATTTAATTTCGTGTGAACAGTACCCGAGGTGAATTTTTCAGCATTTTTCCAACCGGCCAAACTTGTTTTGGCCATAACTTTTGCATTGAGAATCCAAATCAATTGGTTCTTGTTGCTAAATTCCTTAAAAATCATGCTCTTCCTGCTGTAAAAATTTCAGAGCTTTTGGTGGAAGTTGGTTTTTTAGTCTTTCGGTGTTCTTCGTTCTTATCGGTTCTTTTTGTTCTTTTGTTAGGTGCCGACGAGTTCGTTGAGTTCGAAAGCGATCCTCTGCAGCAAGAGAGCTACCATCAAGGCAAGAAATTTGATCATACTAATCCCATTAATTTCAAAGTATAAATATCTTGTTTACAATTTGTATGTATTGCATGCTCTATTTTGTTGTTAAATTATTGATCAATTAGTTGATCCTCTAGATGCATAATCTGTAGGTAAATATTATTCCTCTACTACTGAGCCTAGGATTATCTTGCTGTGATTGGAGTTCGTTGGATGAGCTCTTGTCACTTAGTAGTTGACGAGTTAATGTTGCTTAGTCATGCTTAGCTATCGGTAGTATTGGGCGGTCATCGACTTAGTCGATGATCTTGATCACACAAATCTTATTATTATTCCATTATGTCCAGCACTTGTGCTTTGTTAATTTGTAAAGTCAAAAACTGAAAATGAAAACTGTTTTGGACTTGGGCACAATGGATGTTGGTGTGATCTTTTGGTGTGTTGGAATGGTGCCTAAGTCAACAAGGACCGAATATCTTGTTACACTAAACCAAGCATTTTTGCGTGCTAACCACACGAGGGGGATATAGGACCTCTTGGATAAGTACTTTGGGAGGTGTTAATTAATGAGTCGTTGGTGGTTGTTGTAAAGGAAAATGTTTGTTGTTGGGAAAGGAGGGGAGCACCCGCAGTTGCTTAGGCTGGGCCAGTGCATCCTACTCTTCGTGTGGGTCCTTAGTGGGAGCCCTTAACGGCGGTCCGCTAGGTGATAACCCCTATACATGCGACTCTTAATTAGCACAATCCATTGGAAATGTCTCGTAGGACTTAGCCGTGCCGGCATACCAAAGGTAGTGTGCTTAATCTTGTGGCAAAAGGCGGTCTGACGTGTGGGTACATTGGTACACCCCTGCAGGGTATAAACTATTCGAATAGCCTCGTCCTAGGTTATGGACACGCTTGGGGAAGTCTTTCGAGAGTTAGACTATAACCTTTTAATTAAAACTTGTTGTGGGTGGTATGAATGGGTAATTCATGCTATTGTTGAGGTGACTATTGGGTTAGTCACTTTCAGGTTGTTGTTGTCATCTATCTATTGTTATTATTGTTGTCTCGCTGTTATTTGAACATTAAAAACAAATTGCAAAACTGCTTTCAAGTTATTGTATTATTGCAAAGGAAAATTGCTTTATGTTGAAAATAACCTACAGCCTACTCCTTTGATTAAAGCTTGCATGTAGCTATATATAGGCTGTTACTTGTAAGTCTTGCGAGTACATTTTTGTACTCATTTGCATTGCTAAATTGTTGCAGAGGAAGTTGATCCCCAAGGGATTGACTATCGTGATACAGACTTCGATTTCGACGACTAGGTTGGCGGCCCGGTCAGTTTGCCTTGTGGGCTTAAAGGCAAACCGTATGGCTTTTGTTATTGCCATTTTATGGCTTTTGCTTCCGCTGTTATTTATCTTTTAGCTTGTGTTTGTGGCTGGTTGGCCCCTGCTGTAATAACTCTATTATGTATGTCTTTTGTTTAATCTAGTTCGTGCTTTGGTTCTATGCTTGTATGGAATTGATGCATGATTTTGTAAAAGGGTGTATGTACAGCATCTTCTGGAATGTACATATTTTTCCGAGGCACGGGATATTTTATTTGTGATGTTAGGGTCAATTGGATGACTAAGTATTACAAGCTAAATACCCCGAGGTCTCACAATTGTACCCGAGGAGGATCTGTGCCTAGAGCTAGCCAGATCCGGGCGAAGACACGGGGGGCCAACAGCGATGGGACTCCATCTTCTGAAGTGCTGTAGTCTAGAAGGTCTAGACTAGGACTTGGCAGATTCGGAGCAAGCACCGCCGCCATGGAGGCGGAATCCGGGGGTTGCGCGGTGGGGGAGGAGGAGGAGGCGGTGCGGTGGTTGAGGGGCGGGAGGAGAGGGACCTCACGAGCGCGGAGCGTGGACGGTGGTCACCGGTGCCGGAGTGGCACCGGCGAGAGGGATAGAGGAAATCGCCTAACGAGTCGCCATGGGTCTACGGGTTGGGTCTAACGAGTGGGCCGAATTCACAGGGCATCGTTGTTGAGCTAATATGTAACCGGCTTTCTTTGGTGAGCCTTGTGTGAATAAACTTTTTTAAATCTGTGGCAGATATGATGCATAATGTTTACTGTTATTAATTTTAAGATCTCTGTACTCTTATTAAGCAATCATTAGCTGTCCTTGGTAAGTGGACGAGGCATATAAGTGAATGTTCCATCATGGTCCATTACATAAGTTCTTATTTTTGGTTCCTTGCACCCTGCTCATTGTAGTGTGGTGAAATTCTGCAAACTGTTCAGTGACCTATTAATTTAAGGCTAACTTAGGTGCGAGAGATTTATGCTGTTTTCATAGGCTGCCCATTAGATTAGATTCAGCTAGCTATTTTCCTACGAAAATAGTTGAAATAAGAAGCAATGCAGTTATTTTCGTACACATCTTTGCAGTTTTAGACAGTAGATGGAATATGCCAGTGATACAAGCTTGAGGGTTTAATTTGTGTTTTATTTTCCTGTGAACTTTTGAATTCGATAGATATGAAGTGGTTTGCGGAGCAAATGTGCTTACGATTGAATCACAAACAATGTTCCATTGTAGCCAGCTGAGACTCACGTGGTACAAGAAAGAAGTAGGGCTCCGTGTAAATCATGATTCGTTAGACCTTGGAGTGATCACTGTACAGATGTTCTCCATGCTCATGTGATGTGCACATGAATTTGTTTTGCTTGGCAATTTGAGGTTTGGATTCCAAGAGTTGGCTGCACAAGTTTCACGGACATTGAACTAGCGATGGATGTACAAATGACTACTGTTGTATCATATGGATGCCTAACGGCAGAATGCTTTATGAATCTGATAGGGCGCCGCTAAGAGCAGGCAGCACACTTATTTTCTTTTCCTGTGGCTTAACTCAAAATCCATGCTTTCGCCAACAGCGTATCAGCTCTTTTTCGGCACCAGCAGGATCAAGATCATCGTGGGCTCCTATGCAAGTTGATGGTGAAAACATGGTATTTTTCCCCTCGCCAACGGTAGAGATGGCCAGTTGGATCGTACCAGTCGGACCAACTCGAAACATGACATTGTTGGTTCAACCCTAGGCCTGGCACTGTCCACATTGTAGTTAGGTCGAGCCGGCACGGCACGAATGCCTGGGCCGTGCCTAGGTCCATACCTCGTCACGATGGGCTGGCCCAACACGTCACGGCAGCCTAGCAAGGACGGGCCAAGGGCGGCAGACACGGCCAGTGCGGAGGAGGAGACGGCGGCGGCGGCGACTGTGCGCGGAGACGAAGGAGGAGACGGGACAACGGCATGGGCGTGACGAAGGCGGTGACGGTGCCGGACGCGACGCTGCTTTATGCGTGTGCCGTGTGCGAGTGTGAGTGCACGTGTGGTGCCGGGCCGTCAGGCTAAACAGTGTTTAGACCAGTCCAGCACCACACGAAATGCCAACTGATCGTATATTGGGCTGGCTCCCTGCCGCACATAAACCGATACAGCACGATGCGAAATCGCGGACCTAAATAGCCCGTGCCTAAGTGGGCCGAGCCGTACTGTGCCACCACTACCGACGGGTCTGAAGCGCGCTTGACCTTCCAGTAGTTTATAAAGGCAGGAGGCAGGCAGCTTCTCCTCCACACTTCACTCTCCCCTTCAAAAACCAAGCAAAAGACAAGAACCCACTCATCAGTAGGACAGGAGAGACACCACCATGGACAAGAATGAGAAGGAGAAGAGCGGCCATGGGGGGCAACGAGTGCTGGGCCTGTGCGCTATCACCACAATGGCCGCCCTCCTCTGCTCCACCTCCATGGCCATCACCCCAGATGGTACGCACGCATTTCTGCCTCAATGTCTCTCTCTCTCTCTCCGTGGTAATCTTGCAACCCTCCCCTGATTAGCGTGCTTCTTGCAGGTGAGGCCTTGCTTGAGCTCAAGCTGGCCTTCAACGCCACCGCCAAGAGGCTCACAAGCTGGAGGCCGACGGACCCCAACCCCTGCGGGTGGGAGGGCATCTCTTGCTCCTTCCCTGACCTCAGGGTCCAATCCATGTGCGTTCTTGCCCTTTTCTCCTTCTTGAGCTGCTCCTTGCATTTCTTCCTCCCCTTGTCCTCGATTAGATTAGGCACTTTTCTCTTTTTTTTTCTTTCTTTCTTATTTTTAATGGCATCAAGATTTAATTTCTATTTATTTTCCCTCTCAAGTATTTGAAGGAAATGTTTCGTGGCTCCGTTTCCGATGTGTTCTTGGATTCCTTGTCCCTGAATAATTTGCGCGCCTTTCTCTTTTGTGTGGCAGAAATCTCCCTTACATGCAGCTTGGAGGCATCATTTCACCTAGCATTGGAAAGCTCGACAAGCTGCAGAGAATGTAAGATTTCTCCACCATTTTTTTGCACAAATGTTTCCTTATCTGCAGGATGCAACAAACTCTAATACAATCTGCATTGGCCTTTTCTAAAAAAATTTCTGTGTGTATGTGTTTGGGCCTTTCCCTCTTCAGAGCTCTGCACCAGAACAGCTTGCATGGTCCAATCCCTGCAGAGATCAAGAACTGCACGGAGCTCAGGGCAATGTATGCTAATATGATCTGGTTTAGTTCTTTCGATTTGTTTTGTTAAGTTGATCAGACTGTTAAAATGTGGGGTGCTTGAATGTGTCTTTAGTTACTTGAGGGCTAACTACCTGCAAGGAGGCATCCCTTCAGAGATTGGCGAGCTCATTCACCTCATAATCCTGTAGGTTCTTGACAAAAGATCATCTTTGTCTGACTGCTTACGCTATTACTCCAGTGTTTTGTTGGTCTAATCTCTAATGTGTGTCGACTGCAGGGACCTGTCGAGCAATCTGTTCAGGGGCACAATACCGGCATCGATCGGAAGCCTTACTCACCTTCGTTGTCTGTAAGTTTTTTGGTGTAATCTTCTTGGCATTCGTAATTTGTACGAACTTAGGAAGGAAATGCTAATGTAAAACTGAAAAAAAAAACAATTGCATTGCAGAAATCTGTCCACCAATTTCTTCTCCGGAGAGATCCCAAATGTTGGTGTCCTCGGAACCTTCAAAAGCAGCTCGTAAGCTAGCCTTGGCCCCATCTCCCCTTCTCCTTTCTTTAGTGCGTCCTGCTTCTTTATGCCGTGCAACGGCTGTTGCAAATATGAATGAATGATATCTTTGTATGGTTTGTACCTACCTACTATACTAGAACAACCTGTATTTAATGCTCTAGTGCATTTCTTCACATGGTGCAACGGCAAATGCAGGTTCGTCGGAAATCTGGAGCTTTGCGGGCTGCCCGTCCAGAAAGCTTGCCGTGGAACCCTCGGGTTTCCTGCCGTGCTGCCGCATTCCGATCCCCTCTCCTCATCTGGCAAGTCTTCCATTTCAAGGCTTTCATGATGTTGGAATTTTTTCCCCAACTTTTTGGTGCAATGTGTGTGGCTAACTGATGCTGTCATTTCTTTCTGGTTCAAACAGGCGTTTCTCTGATCAACAACAACAAAACTTCGCACTTTCTGAATGGCATTATGATTGGTTCAATGTCAACCATGGCCCTTGCATTGATCGCGGTACTTGGCTTCCTTTGGATTTGCTTGTTATCCAGAAAGAAGAGCATTGGTGGAAATTATGTAAAAATGGACAGGCAAACTGTACCGGATGGTAATACAACTACGCTCACTCATTACAATTTGTCCTGACTCACTAAATGGGAACTAATTGTTATCTGTGGTGCCCTGACTTAGGTGCAAAACTTGTGACGTACCAGTGGAACCTTCCATACTCGTCAAGTGAGATCATTAGAAGGCTGGAGCTGCTTGATGAAGAGGATGTGGTTGGCTGTGGTGGGTTCGGTACAGTGTACAAGATGGTGATGGATGATGGCACTGCATTTGCCGTCAAGAGGATCGACCTCAACCGTGAAGGGCGAGACAGGGCTTTCGAGAAGGAGCTTGAGATTCTGGGCAGCATTAGGCACATTAACCTTGTCAATCTGCGAGGCTACTGTCGGCTCGCCACGGCCAAGCTACTCATATATGATTTCCTGGATCTGGGAAGCTTGGATTGCTACCTTCATGGTAAGCGCCTTGTCTTACATCTCGCAGTATACTATTTCATGATAATGATTGCCAATATTATCACTTGGTGCAATGCCATCTTACGGAACCTGCTGCTTACGCGCTGTGTTACTAATGGCAGGAGATGCACAGGAGGAGCAACCATTGAACTGGAATGCGCGTATGAAGATCGCCCTGGGCTCTGCTCGAGGGCTGGCGTATTTGCACCATGATTGCTCACCGGGGATTGTCCACAGGGACATCAAAGCCAGCAACATCCTTCTGGACAGAAGCCTGGAGCCCCGTGTATCCGATTTTGGCCTTGCTAGGCTGCTTGTGGATAATGCCGCCCATGTTACCACTGTTGTGGCGGGCACATTTGGATACCTAGCACCAGGTACTTATTCTCTGTACTAGTAGACATTGTAATGCTTTCTAACTAAGGAAAGAATCTTGTTATGTCCTTTTGATTACTACGGAGAGATCAGATTTGGTTCATTTACCAGATTATAGGAAGATATGCATTATTCCTCTCACAGTGGAAAATTTTGCAATTTCTAGTTACCTTCATGTTTTGAACAATGAAGAGATTATATTTTGCTCTATTATTGAGCACCTCCAATCCAAACTAATATAAGCTACTTTAACTTTATCGACAGAATACCTGCAAAATGGCTCTGCTACTGAAAAATCAGATGTGTATAGCTTTGGAGTGCTTTTGCTAGAGTTAGTGACCGGAAAGAGGCCAACTGATTCGTGCTTCATCAAGAAGGGACTGAACATTGTTGGCTGGGTAACTAGTTGTTCCAACTGTCTACTATATCCCTCTCCAAATGAATCGTGATAGTGACCAAAGTCATCTGAATTCTCAACTTTGTTTTTCAGCTGAACACACTAACGGGAGAGCATCGGTTGGAGGATATTGTTGATGAGAGATCTGGTGACGTGGAAGTCGAAGCGGTCGAAGCAATCCTCGACATTGCTGCAATGTGCACCGATGCAGACCCAGGCCAGCGTCCAGCGATGAGTGCTGTCCTCAAAATGCTGGAGGAGGAAATCCTGTCGCCCTGCATGAGCGAGCTCTACTATGAACAGCACCTGGAACTCTGAGTGAGTATACTACTTACTGCTCATGATGAGAGCAAGCAAGAAGCAAAAGTTTTGTAGATACATGATGAACCATGTAGGACTGTAGCTGGACAAGTGCAGCTTCTCATCTCCTTTTGTGCCCAAGTGGTTATTGGGACAGAACCAAATCAGTGTGTTTTGTACATAGAGAGATCTATGCTTTTACCTTTTCTTTAGCCTTTCCCTTTTCTGCTATTTGTCAGATTAGTTTTTTTTTCCCACCAGTTTTTACTGCTATTCCACATGAACCATATCACAGAATAAATAGTAAAAACTAGGTGCTATCAGACATGGATGAAAAAGGAGATGCAGCTTCAGGCCATGGTAGAAAGTTAGAGGCACTATTTTAGAACCAATTAACTGCATACACATATTATCGAGAACTTTTTGATACTTTAGGAGAGGTCATACATTACCATCCTGACTTGAGTACTTTATACAACATCTGCCTGAGTGGCTCCAAATATTCCAGTCTTGCACAACAATCTTGCTACCTGTGTCTCACCTGCAACCAAAGCAGAACGGAAGTCTTGCGTTTCACAAAGTTCCAAGCTCTGGGCTGCAACTACAAATAAAACAGTCAAGTAAGGACGGGGAGGCTGCCTCAATGGGCACGGGAACAAATTGCACGATGCTCCAAGAAAAAAAAAGGGGTAGTGGTACTGGTACCTCTTTCCTTCCATTCCTCCATGCCACTTGAAAAACTGAGCCCCTCATCAAAATCTCCAACCCTTTTGAAAGCTTTCACAACACAGATAGGATAGAATATGGAGCTTTGTTCACTCACTCCCCGGTAGCACACTCCCTCTCACATGACCCTTGCTTGCTTCGGACTGCCATCTGATTTCTGATGTAGTTAGCGGTGAACCTATAAATAAATTTTAGGCTGGATGGGATAACCCCACTGCTTGCACCAGTATTTATATCTGCGCGATATAATTCTAAAATAGCTATTCAAATCTAGCAAATCAACCATTCAGGTAATCACAAATTCCAATCCATTCTATTTTCCACTAATTTCCTCAAGCATCAGTGGTCGTGCACTGCTTCAGACTTGTCTCGCACTCTAGCCGGCAGCCGTTAGGTTCAAGCTTCCCTCCTCCAGAGCGCAGGAGGAAACTCTGATCATGCGACTAGTAGATACTAGGCTGGGCTATACTAGGTTTCTCATCATGCGGTCCAATACCCTCCCTTAGTCCCTTGCCTGGCTCCTCAGGACACTACCCTCTTGCTTGTTCTTGCTCATGGCCGATGCTAAGATGGATGGGTTGGGGGTCTCACCGGCGGGGGCTCGCCCTATTGCTAGTTCCGTCCCTAAATGTAGTTACTGTACACTGGTAGTAGTTTGCAAGAAACTACATGCTTGACAGAGTGCACCAATTGCTCAAGATCAAACATGCAAAATCAAAGCAGTCGCTGAGAAAATCTCTTTTCAAAATGAGGAAACGAAAGATGTGCAGGGCAGAACGGTCGAGCCCACCTTCACCTGCATGCATCTTTATGTGACACGAGGAGAGGAGCGCTGCGCTGTCTTTTAAGCCCTTGAAGGGCCTGCGTATCAAATGCTGCCAGCCACTGCTCATACAACATGCAACCTGCAATCGCTGCTGCTGCTAATAATGGACTTGTCACTGTACACGGCAATGGGCATGGTAGCAATGGTAGAGAAGTACACGTAGTGTTGGCCCACATGTCCATGTCCGCTGCTGTTTGACAGGCTGGCAACCTGGAAAAAAAGTTACAGACAGGAGCTACAGTACCTGGCCTTGGGCACAGAGCGACCTGGGCCCACAATCTGTCCGAGACATGAGATTGATGCGTGAAGGATGGGCCCACATGCCTGTGAAGACCACCCCCCCCCCCTTTTTTTTTTGCATGTACACTAACTATACACAGCAAAGTGACAAGAAGATAACAAAAAAGCTATGATGTGCAAATACTAGCAGGCAGAGGTTGCCTCTTAACTTTTTTGGATGCTCAGCAAATTTCAGAAATTGAGCAAGCTCTAGTGCTGATGCACGAAATGCAAGGAACCAAAACTACCCTCACCAGCAAGCTTCCAACAGCTACTCTCACCAGCAAGCTTCCATGGTGGCCCATACGAAGGCAATGTGATGCACTCCTCCGCAGGGTTTGTTCGGAGGGGGTACCACCGGCTGGCCATCATCTCCGGTTGGATCAGTGGGCTTGCTCGGAGCTTGCAGAGGCTCAACTTTACACGGCGATGAGTCAGCCTCTCCGATTTCTGCTGCACCCGAAACACAACAGCAGCCTATCAATGTGGAAGAACGGAGTGGTGCTAGTCCAGATGAGGAAAAGAAAGCGGGCGCCATAATTGGACTGAACAGGAGAATCTATTACTAATTAATGCTTGGTTGAACAATTCAAATGATCCGATTGACGGCAATTCAAAGAAGTCAGACAACTATTGGAAGCAAGTTGCAGAGAATACAACAACAACTGACCCTAGAGAGCAAAGAAGATCAACTACGCAATGCAAAAGCCATTGGGGGCAAGGGTAACAAGCTTGTGCAACAGTTCAATGGACTTCGATTTACGCAAAGCACTACAGAAGTCACTGCAGAAGAATCTGGAAACAATTCTTTCTTGCAGCAACAACAATCTTAGTAGCAGCAGCAACAAGACCGAGATGATGCAGCCTGCCGGAGATGTCGCTGAGAGTACTGGCCACATATCTAGGGTGATGATCTTTTCTTCTTCATCAACCATAGCCACAGCGTTTATGGAGTCCATGCTCGTCTACAATGGAGCATGGCTAGCCTAGGTTGCGCTTATGAGCACAAGCGATAGCATCCTCGAAAAGGAGAGGCTATCCATGCAGGGCTCCAACCATGACCACGATCGAGTTGCAAGAGGAGAGAGGAAGAGGAACATAGAGGAGCACGTGAGCTCCTGCCAACTACGGCCACGGTGAAAGAGATGGAAGGAGAGAGAGAGAGAGGTATGGAATAGATAAGCTTTAGGTGAAGAGACTTGAAGCAGGAGACTCAGAAAGTGTGGGGAGGTCATCCCGTGGACGACTGGAGTGTTTTGAGTGCCTGGATGTGGTTGTGTGGATGAAAACCAACCACGTCTAAGCATCGTCCGATTTTTTGTTCTCTCGCCGTACGCCCGAACAGTAGCATTGTCCGAGTAGGATTGATTGGACTTGTAGAAGAGGGAAAGAAATGAATTATTTCCTTTTGTTGAGATGGAAAAAAAAAGGATAATGCTCATGCACATACGTCCGAAGTGAGCCAGTCATCGGACGCTCCACTCCTATATGCAAACAAACGATTGAGAACAATGGAAAGAGAAGACGAGGCATCACCTTGGCGCCGCGCCTGGTGGTGAACTACCGATGGCCTTGCTACGTCTGTCCGTCACCGCAATTGGCTCCCCGTGAGTTGAGCCGCAAAGGGCTCGCACCACTTAACTTCGGACGGAATGATCCGAAGCCCATACTGTGACGTCACCCAGGAGGACAACGAGAGAGCACAGGTACCCTCCCATACCAGCCTGCACGCTCACGGCGATGGCGAAGTCAGGCTCTCTATTGTTTCTGCTGATGTTACGGTCCGTTGAAAACAATGTTGCATATTGTTCTTTAGAATGTTGCATCTGTAGAAAAAAATATTGCATACTGTTCATGGCGATGTTGCAATTTTTTCCAACGCGTTTTTTTTTCCAGATGCTTTTCTTATATTTGTGATGTTGTAACCGTTGTCCGGGGATGTTGCAACTATTGTCTTAGGATGTTGCAACCGTTGTCCGGGGATGTTGCAACTGTTGTTCTAGGATGTTGCAATCGTTGTCCGGGGATGTTGCAACCGTTGTCCGGGGATGTTGCAACCATTGTCCAGAGATGTTGCAACCGTGTTAGGGGGATGTTGCATGTAGCAACGTAATTTTTATATATATATTTTTGTGTTCACGTTCTAGAGATCTATTGTATTCTCATGCGTTCGTCTCCCGTCTAGGCCAGATCTATTGTATTCTCGTTTGTTCATCTCCCGTCTAGGGCATCAGCTAGATCTGGCCTTGAATTGTCCTATCAATGCAGCTAGCTCCAATCAATTAAAGGAAGGGAAGGGACTGGAACAGACTAAAGCAGCTAGCTATGCCTAGATGGATGAATGGGACGGCTCTGGCATGGCATGGATCATATAAGTCATGTGTATCTCTAGCTCCAGCTAACTGCAGTGCAGCAACTGGCTAGACGTAGGTGATAGCTCGATCAGGATCAGAATCATTTAGAAATGTTGTGATTGGGAGTGTACGACGAGAATCATCTAATCGGATGTACGAGCCCTAGTGGTTCCCAAAAAAATATCATCTTAATTCGGTTGAGGAGGTTAATTCTTCCGATCCTTCATTGTGTTGTGCCTATAAAAGTCCGGGCTCCCCTTCTACCTTAATTAATTGTTTGTTTATGTCCTCATCTGAAACAAGACAAACATTGGCACCACCACCAACAAACTAGCTCTAATGCTATGTTACAAAAAACCAACAGCATGCAAAACATCAATGCCATGCAAGAAACTGAAACTACTGCTACTTACTGCAACAAAAAACTAAAGCAATAACCAGACATCAAGGATTATTCAACAAACACCCCCTAATCCTTGATGCGCTTTCTTGACGATGCCGATCCTTGTGTGCAGCTTGTCGCGCCCTCCACGCCACACGGGATGCGCTTTCTTGACGATGCCGATCCTTGTGCGCAGCTCGTCGCGCCCTCCACGCCATGCTCGCGTCACCCGTTGCGCCATCGTCACGGCTGACATTGTGCCACGCTGTTCGCCTGCACCGCGACCGTCATTGTGTCACATGCGCCGCGCCCGCGCAAGACTTCGCCGCTTCGTGCTCCTTTGGTCGCGCAGGCGCCACCGCGACGCCAGGTAATATCGAGTGTGAGCACATAGAGCTGGTTGCGAGTGCGGTTTAGTTATCCTCTTGCGCGACACACGCGCTATTGATGGTCTTCAACACTTATCTCCAAGAAGTTCCGCCTTCCCACTCGGCACAGGTTAGCAACACAAACTCCCTTTATGTGTTGCCGAGCCCACACAACCGCTTCTCTACCACGTGGTGCACTCTTTGAGGGACAGTACAGTCGCACTCGCCACGTGATCACTCTTGAGGGACAATACATTCGCCCTCGCCATTAGCGACCGTGACCATGGGCGCCATCGCAACCCATGCACCTAGCAGTTCTTCTCCCGGAGACACACAGGTGGACAGTACATTCGCCCATCTTATCTTGTCGGTTGACGACGACGTTCCTTAGTAGCAGTATTTAGGAGACATGCCACCACCACTCTTCACTGCTACCTCTTTGCTGCCACAACTTCGTCGCCGGTGGTACAACTCACCGGGCGACTCTGACATCTGATTTTTTTCTTATGACGACGGCCTCCATGCCATCGATGTTTGTCGTCCTCATGCCGACTCTTTTCCTGGCGGCTTCGCACCGCCTCACCTTGCCGCCGTTGGCCTCCACCTCCCGTGGAGACTGTCGTCGTTGGCCTACTCTGCGGTGATCACGTCGCCACCACCGGTACGCACATCATGTGCAATTCTGGCACACCACGTTGGCCTCACTATGGCCACGTGGACCTTCGCCACCATGCTCCTAAGCGCATGGTGCTGCAGCCGGCTCGTCGTAGGCACCCGTGCACCTTCGTCCAAACGCTCCGGCTCTCCTCACCGCGGAGCCGCATGCTCCACACTGTACACCGGTCGCGCCGTCACCTACGCGGCGCTTAGCACCTTGTGTGGCATCGCACCGCCACCAGCCCCCACACGCACATCCGTACGCCACTTACCCGCTGGCGCTGCGCCATTTGTGTGCCTCACGCGCATGCCCGTGCCCTACACACGACTGGGCTAGCTGCCATCAGGCACGCCAGGTTTCACGCGACACCCCGCGCTTGCGTACCACTGTTTGGCATCCGCCGCATGCACTCGCTTCGCCAGGACGCTGCCGCTTCGCGGCCGAGGCCGCGGCGACGCGCCCCGCGCTTTGTGCACCTTCGCACCTTTAGCACGCCATTGGCGCTGTGCCTTGCGTCGCGTCTCGCCAAGGCTTCGCTAAGCGCCACACCCAGAGTCATGTCGCGATGCCCGGGCCGAGCCGCCATCGCGATCGTTTAGGGTCGAGCAGCTGCGCCACTTGCCGTGTTGCCGCCGGTTGCCGCCTCCAGCGGCAGTGCGCAAGATGTCCATCGTGAGCACCTTGGACAGCCGCTCCACCTTGCAATCCAGCTAGTCCTTGAACAGGTTCTGAGCTATCGCCACGTTTGCTCGTTCACGGGTACCATGTCTTGCGTTGCCGGCGGCAAGATCGTTCTCGCCACGCATCACCGGGTGGGCACTCTCTCCTCACATTAAACCTCGCTCTGATACCAATTGTTGGCACCGCCGGTGTCTACACACACGAGCACATTGGAAAACTCCAAGGAGAAGATGAACACACAAAACGTTTTGATGCTGCCCAAAAACTTCTCAGCTTTTCTCTTTTCTTATCTTATTTATACTAATCAATATGAATAACTGCTCACTACACTTCATGCGCCAATAACTAGCTCTAATGCTATGTTACAAAAAACCAACAGCATGCAAAACACCAATGTCATGCAAGAAACTGAAACTACAAGAAACTGAAACAATAACCAAACATCAAGGATTATTCAACATCTGTCGCTCTCAATTCCTTGGATTTGTCGATCGGTTCCTCTCCCAGTCTCCCTCTCCGCCTTCCTTTCTTCTTCGTCGTATCATATATATTATCCCTGCTGCGTTGTGTGTCCTTCTAGCTTCAATCTATCTATGGCAATATCCGATCGGAGTGTCTGATCTGACATTTCTGTGTACTGCTCGCGCGCGCGCGTCGTAATTTAATTAGAGCGCGCGATATATTGGTGGTGGGTGTATCGATGATGGGATATAATGTAGTTTAATCTAAGAATTACATGCACATATTTGCATCGATGATTTATGGATGGATGTTATCATCATTGATGCAGCGCGTGCGATCGATCGTCAATCCAGGCTATGATTGGCATGAGCGAGCGCTTACTTATATACGTGCACCATCTTGTTTATCGATCGATCGTTATGTTCTGGAAAGGTAGAGATTAATTATTTGGTTATCTATCTTATCATCTGCTCGCAATTGCATTTTGTTATACTCAGCTCCTACGATATTCTGGCCGGCCGGAAACATCGATCTGTCGGTAGTACGTACGGAATTTGATCTCTCTGATCAAGTTGTGTGTGATCTAAAAATATGTCTTCTTTCCTTTTTGTTTTTCCTGAAATCCAACATTGAGCTTCAGAGAATATATGTATGTGCACTTAATTAATTTCTTCACTCGGGTCGTATTTGGAAGCTCATAGCGGACTGGAGGGTTGGCCAAACAACCACTTTTGCCTCTTTTTACGACACACACCCTTAATCGGCCTTACACCTTTTTATGTAGTCTTACATTACTCGGGTCGTATTTGAAAGCTCATGGCGGACCTGGATCTGAACAGCATGACTTTCAACCCTCCACCTGGTCCCCTTGCACGAACATTCTTACCTGGTGGTCCAACGTGGCAAAAACATCAGGTCCATTCAGGAAGACCAGGACGACGACCTTGATCTTAATCGTCTGGAAGCTTTGGAAGGAACGTAACGCGAGAATCTTCAATAATAGGGCAACAGCGCCTCTTGATCTCCTTGCTAAAATAAAGGAGGAGGGAAGAGCTTGGCACCTCATGGGGCAAATCTTTGGAGTTTTTGTTTCTCTCGTAATTTCGCCCCGCTTTAACTCTGCTCACATGCGGACCTTGTTCCGTCCCTCCTCTATTAATATAACGGGCAACTCTCCTGCCGGTTTTCATTCAAAAATAATAATAATAATTTCTTCACTGCGTGTATGTGTTGCTTCTCTTTTAATTACCTGTTTCTTCCAAGTTACGAGATAAATCACTGGTATAAACCTCGGTTTTCCATGATTGAATCTCCCTCTACAGTAGAGTGTTACTGCATGCTTTGTGAATGAATTCTTTAATTTCCCTGGAGAAAATAACATGTTATTACCTACCTACTGTTAATTTTGCAGGAGGAGGATGGTCCAGTCTCCGCACCACACCACGTGCTGCTCCAGTCAGAAACCCACCGCAGCCAGGTACGTACATACATACATACTACTCTCTCTCTCTCTCTCTCTTACGTCTTAACACATGATTTTTCAAGTTTTACGTACAGTTGGCGCAGCATGTTGTTTGTTCTTTTTTCTCAGAATTTCGTATTGTCATGGCAGGTTCATTGTCAATTTGTCATACATCTCATGCATGGTTTACATCATAAACTATATAGAAAGCTGCCAGGGTCGTCCCTGGTTTAGTGCTTGATTACAGAAGTTATCGCTAGGCATTTCGATAAGTATTTTTGAACTGCCATGGCGATAACGGATTTACTGATAGGTTAAGAATGGCTACATCGGATAGTAATTTATCTGTAAAGGTTTCGCCATTACTAACCATTTGAATTTTGAAGCCGTTCTTGGGCCTTTCGTGATAACCATTCGCTGCTCGATCGTTTGATCAGCTCTGAACCTGACATGCATTTCTAGCTTGTATCTTCGCTATATAATTGTGTACATATGGTGGTGTTCACTGACAGGACCACGTACGTGCATGATTAATTTGTTGCAGCGCGGAACTCCAGCGACTGAAAAGTTGAGTGATGGCGGCGGCTCTTTCATAGGGTGGGGTTGGGTGCCATCTTCGGTCCCCGTACCATCCGGGTTTCTGAAGGAGCTCCTCCCCTCCTTGGGCTTCTGCTCCGCCGTCTGCAGATGCCTGCAGCATCCACAACAAGGCCTTCCAAGATGCATATATCCTCTGCTTGACCATTAATTCACCGTTGTGTTGATTTTCAGTCGTTCTCGATGCATTTCAATTCTCATGAGGATTAACAACTTACCAGTTACCACAGTGCATCAACCACCATGGGAGTGACATCAGCAATCAGCAAGTGCCAGTTCTACGTGTCGTAGGGGCGACCCACCAGCCCACCGGCCCCCAACGACCAGGCGAAGGCCATAGGGAGGCTCCCGAGGGCCAAGGCCGAAGGTACGACTAGGTGCCTTCCTGAAGGGTACTAACCATGTCTTCGGAAAGGTCGCGAAGGGCACGCGATTGCCACCTGAAGGCCCATGGGGACCAATGCCGAAGGCGCGGTTAGGGGCCCCCGGAAGACATCAGATGCACCTTCTGATGAGCCCCGAGGGATACCCGAAGGCCACCAGGAGGCTCCCAAGGACCAAGGCCGAAGACGCGACTAAGTGTCTTCCCGAAGGGCACCAACCATGCCTTCGGGAAGGCCACGGAGGGTGCGCGAAGGCCACCCAAAGGCCCAAGGACCATAGGCGGAAGACACGTCCCCCTCGAAGGGTACCAAGGGTACCTTCGAGGGGGTGGGGGGGGGGGGGAGAAGGGTGCAGAAAGCGCCCCTGGGATCCCCACCAGGGGCCACCTGCTGAGCACCGAATGACGTCCGGAGCCCTTCGACCCAGGGTACCCCGCACAGTGCGAAGGGGAAGAGGCGTCGGTAGACCGTGCGTATTGACCAGATGGACCAGGACCAAGAGAGTCCACTGTGAACCGAAGGCTACGCGAGGAAGGAGAAAAAGGCCCTGTAGCCATTTGGGAGAAAGTTTGTTGCGATTAGCCTATCTCTGAATTTTTCTGAGAATAAGATCACCTATAGCTAGGCTGCGAGGTTGCACCTTATGACTGTGATAACTTCACATGGCTTGTTGGTAAATCGCCGATTGTATAAGGGCTTGGTTTCGTCGCTCTTCAAGGAAATTAATTTCGTCGAGTCTTCATTCTATCTAATCATTCTCATTAAAATAATCAGTTCAAGCAGAGCCAATTTTTAGTTCTGGGGGAGCATGGCTTTAGCACCGTAAACCAAAAAAAAATAGTGTTTCACAGGTCGCATGACTGGTCGTGGTTTGAATGGCTCATAACACAGAAGGAAGTTCTTGAACCCAAGCTCCTGACTATTTTGTTCACTGGTCGAACACTCGACGTTTCACCCCTTGTATTATAATACCATTGGCTCGCTCGACTACTCCATTGCTCTGTGGATGAGCGACGGAAGCGAAATGTATCTTGATACCTAGATCCTCGTAGAATTCCTAAAATTTTTCGCTAGATAACTGGGTACTGTTATATGTGATTATTTGACTAGGGTATACCAAATCGTGTGATCATATTTTTTGTAAGGAACCTCTTAGTAGCTTCAGTTGTTGTTTTAACAACTAGCTCGGCTTCTATCCATTTTATAAACGTGTCAATTATGATGAAAAGGAATTCGAAGCCCCCGGGTGCTCTTGGGAAAGGTCCCAAAATGTCTAGTCCCCAGATTGCAAAAGGCCAAGAAAGAGGTATGGTTTTCAAAGCCTGTGTCGGCTGATGTACTTATCGACTATGAAATTGACATTGTACACACTTCATCACGGGTTCTTTTGCATCATGAAGGGCAGTTGGCCAGTAGTATTCTTGCCTGAAGACTTTACCGACCAGTGTTATGTAGGAATGATGTGCTCCACAGACTCCTCCACGAATGTCAAATAGCAACTTAATGCCATCCGTTTGAGATATGCATCTCACTAACACTACGTGAGATCCCCCGTTTATAAAGGGTACTTTCGATCGGAGTGTATGATTTGGCTTTCCAAGTTATACGATCAGCCTCAACATCATCTTCAGGAATAATGTCATGCTAAAGATAATTGTAGATCGACGTCATCCAATCTCTACCGGGATAATGCTTGACGACCTTCTGTGAAGCATCCTGTTGGGGTACGGGTAGGCTACGATAGCAACAAATTAAAATTTTCTACTATGTAAACCAGGAAGCCAAGCAAGTAGATGATCACAGATCGTTACCACCAGACGCGCAGAGCAGCGGGAAAAGAGTTGGAGCAGCCTAATCCAACATAGAGCTCGTCGATGTAGTGGTCGTAGTCGATCGTCCAGCATCGAGCACGTCGGTGCGGTGGTCATGGTCGATCGTCTCCTCCAGCGACCTCTGCAGTTCCTTATAAAAATCGCGGATCATCCTCAAGCGCAACAGCAACTGCAGTAGCGCCTCGACGGTATTCACACGTCCAGGGAAGGAACAACCATGCATCAGTGTGCTAGAACCAAGTCGCACAGCAGAGCTCTCAGGAAGATGACGGCTAGGGTTTCAGTGGAACAACTCAACTCACGACTTTCGTGTGTCTCATCTGTTACATTTACCCTATACTATCAACAGCCTCATGCATCTCCTTATATAGTGCTCGTGACGGATCCTATCTGAACACATTTGACGAATCATATCCATACTGGTTTGTTCTAACCTGTTAAGTGTGTGACCCTGTAGGTTCATGCGTAATCGGTTGTGACTCAGAAACCCTTTCCGACCATGAGTCGTTAGAGGTTCCTAGCAGGACATAACGATTTCCGAATGCACACAAATTTTATCGAACGAACCTTAATGCAATATGATCTCTGACTGTGTCCTCATCACTTATGACTGTGTCCTATCTCTATCTGACCAGCTCAGATTTGATCACGCACGATTCAGAACTCCCACGACTAGGTTTCGACCACTCTTTGATTATGTTCGACCAGTCTACGACCAGCTCGTATCTCTATACAACTGATTTGTAACTGATCGAACTAAGCGACCTACTCATGTATTCTCCCTTTGCCTCACGATGTCTGGTTGAACTCTAGGTGAGATGTTGTGTCATCCATGGACTGTTCAATACTTTCTCGATCGAGTGTCGGATAACTTCACATGGTCGAACACTTCGACCACTAGTGGCATGGCCATGCACTTTCTTTATCTGGCCACAACAAGGGGCCCAGAGACATCTCTCCTGTTATGTTAGGAGGGGCAAATCCCATATTCGACCAGTCACATTCCTCCGCATATTTCATAGCATACCCGAAAGCTACCTTTATAACTACCCAGTTACAAGTAGCGATTAGCAACCCCTAAGAGTGTTATTACACATGTAGGAAACCACGCTAATCTCAGGTCTAAGGATTATACATTATCATTTCGTGAGACCAACTAACAATACATAGAATCATAACAATCTCAATAGTGTTTCAAGGTGGGTCAATCTAACCCCATGTTCTCTAACATGTGTTCACATTATTGATTCGATATCTCTATACACATGACCGGTGAAACATGGTCATTGTCGTAGGGGCGGCCCACCGGCCCCACGGCACAGGCAATGCACTAAGGGGGCCCCGAAGAACCCGACGGCACTTCAGGGGGGCTCCGAAGGCGATCCCGGAGGTGCCCTCCGAAGGGACCCTGAGGTCCCCGAAGATACTTCAGGGGGGCTCCGAAGGCGATCCCGGAGGTGCCCTCTGAAGGGGCCCCGAGGTCCCCGAAGATGTTTTCGGAGGCTCTGAAGGCAGTCCCGAAGACGACCTTCAGAGGGGCCCCGAAGGCTCCGAAGGCGTTCACAAAGCCTCCGAAGGGGCCCTGAGGGCCCCAAAGGTGGTTCCAAAGGTGTTCTCCGAGGGGGCCCCGCAGGCCCCCCGAAGGAGGGCCCCTGGAGGGGCCTCGCAACCATCAACAAAGGCGCAATAAAGGTGGGCCAGGCTCACCACCCGGGTGGACCAGGTTCAGGAGAGTCTACCATGCGCCGAGGGCTACACGTAGGCTAGGAAAAGACCCCTGCTACCCCTATGGTAGTTGTACCTTCGTAGGGGTGTACGTGTAATTTCATGTACCTGGTTGGATAGGCTATAAATAGCCTCCTTCCCCCATCATGTAAGGCAGGATACAAAATTTCTGGCAATTAATACAAGCACACTCTTAGTTGGAACCTCCCCTGGGACCCTTCGGCCCCTCGTCCTGAAGCCAGGGGTCCCTCTTATTTACTGTCTGATCTTTTTACTACGACAGTTGGTGTCGTCCGTGGGGTTCGGTAGGAAAGTCACAGATACGAAAGCATCAGATGGCCCCCCGAAGGGCCGCACCCAAAGTTTCGGCAGCCGAAGCGGCGGTAGTGGCCGCGGTCCCCAACACCCCGATGGCCAAGCGGAGTAAGACATCCATGGCGGCAGCAGCCGCCGTGCGGGTCGCAGAAGAAGAAGCGAACAATTCCACCCACGGTGGCATTGTCAGGGGTGACGCCCCGCCCACTGAAGCATCCCTCCCCAATCACCTACCTTCTGGCACCGAAGCATCCCTCCCCAATCACCTACCTTCGGGCCCGCCCCCGGGAATCACAGGGGTAACCCAAGATCACAGCCGCAACGGTCCAGCAGTTCACATGGAGGAACATCATTTACAGATACGGGTGTCATGACATCGCATCGATAATGGAAACCATTCGACTACCGCTTTCAAAGCATTTTGCCAAGACCTCGGATTACCATATGCTTCGCATTGGTGGGCCACCCTGAGTACAACGGGGCGGTCAAAAGAGCCAATGGCAACTTGCTAGTAGGTCTCACCAAGCGCTGGTGGGATTGCCGAGGCTCGACCGAAGAACTTCGGAGGCCCTATGGGCACTCCGACCACGCCAACCCGGCCCTGTGCTTCTCTCCATTCAAGCTCCTATTTGGGGACGAAGCGATGACCCCGGGCGAGCTCAAAGCAAGGTCCCTCCGAGCAACTCAAGATATCGACCCCGCCAGCCGGGAAATTTCCCTCGACCTGGTCGAGGAAAATCACGTAGAAGCCATCTCAACTGTGGTAAAGTACACGGCCGGAGTCACGAGAGCATACAACAAGACAGTAAGACCCCGCCCCCTGGCACCTGGCGACATGGTCCTTAAGCGAGTTGCCAATCCTGCCACAATAGGCAAGCTCGAGTCCAAGTGGGAGGGGCCCTACATCATCACCCGGAGCACGAGGGCCGGACTGTAACATCCCAAACAAGGGTGTGTGTTTCAAATGTATTAAAATGAGGATAAATTAAAACTTTTGATGCCTCATGATGTCATTTGAAATTTTCTAGAAATTTTCCCCTAGTGTTTCCTATATTCAAATATCAATGTTTCATTTGAGGGAAGCATAATCCTTTAAAACTTTCAAATCTAATCTTGTGATCATCCTCTGAAAATATTTTTTCCTATCATCCTAGTAACCTCTCTGAAAAATCTCATATTTTTTAGATTTTATTTGCTATTTCAAAAGAGCTAGTCAAACCAGTTTGAATTCTGGTCAAAACCCTAGACCAGAAGCTTGTGAATTTTCTGGAGAACAATGCAGTGCATAAAAATTTCTTAACAAATTACACAAGGTTGTTCTCTGATCCAGAAAGCTTCCATAAAAATTTCGGAATTTTTGGAGCTTCGGAGCTACCTCCAAAAATTCTCTATCTTCTCAGCCTTTTAAATCAAAATCTGAAATCACTGTTCATCAGGCTCGAACCAGACTCAGGTCTGACCCGAGCCGACTTGGCTCGACCAAGTCACCTAACGCGCATCGCATGCAGCCGTCCGATGGACAATCAACGATCACGATCGCGTACCCCTTCGGCCTGGGTTAAAAACCCTCGTGTGTTATCAACCGTTGGAGGGCCCGCCTCGGTCCCTTCCGCGCGATCTCGTGCTCGCGGCTATGTCGCTGACGCTGTGGCCCCACCGGTCAGGGCCGTCTCCTTCTCGCATGTTGGGGCGGGCACAAACCGGCGCATATCGCGCTGCGCATTGCCGACCATTAACGCAGCGGCACGCAGCACAACCCACCGCCCTCGTCAACCCATCTGGGTGCATCTCCATGTAACGCCGCCTCCGCTCCGTCTGCAAACTGGGGATAATACCCCCCCCCCGGTTGCCTCCATCTCTCCTCATCCTTCCTCTCGGGTTTGAGGGAGGAGGCGCTCGCCATTGCTCTCTTCTCTGGTAAGAGCCTCACCTCCATTTCCCCTGGCTAGCTCGTTGCATGTCGATCTCATCTAAGACAAATGCTACCTTTGATCTTGCTTGTAGATTCCAAACCGAGTTCGCACTCTCGGCGGCCTCAGTGCGTGCTCCGGAGGCCACCCTAGTGCGAGCTTGATCCCCGGTGAGTTCCCTTCTCGCTTAAGTGCGTCATCTTGTGCCCTTTGGTGTTAGTAACAAAACCCCTCATTTAATTTCTCGGATGCTTCACAGGAGCTCAAGGAATTTAGCTTTTCCCTATTTTTGGCCGCCGAAGCCCTATTCTTCTCCAACGACGGCACGGTGAGCCCCTATCAAATTCCACTCTCTTACACCATCTCGAGGCACCTCTGATGCATCCCCCATCACCCATTCACTCCCTCTGTCCTCAGGTTGAGCTCTCCTCGATGAAGCCACTCCGCCGCTGTTCTTCGTCGCCGGCCCAACTCCGGTAGCCTCTCCACCTCCGGGTCATCCCAGTGAGTTCACTGAGCTTTCCTTTTGCTCATGCGCACACTTAATCGGCTTGGGCGCCATCACTTTGCGCATTGCCATGTTCCTGTAGTAGCTCCTCCGCTCCTCGCCGCCGTCCACGCTGGCTTGACCACCATTGGTCTCTACCGGTGCCGTCGGGTCTTGTGAAGCGATGCGTTCCATTTGGCCATCCACTCGCGCTTGCCAGGCATTTGGTTTGCCGACGAGCACGACAAAACTCAAGCGGCCGCGGCTAGGCTCGGCGTGGCGCGTTCCGACCAAATTTCAGAGCGAATGATTAGGATTTTAATCGTTGTATTAAGCGCAGATCCCGGTGTAGATTTGGGTTCAAATGTGTTAATGTGTCGCTGGCAGGTGGGCCATAGGCCGGTTAAGTGGTAGTTAAAGTGGAGGTCTATGCTTTCCTTAAGGAAATCAGATTTATTACGCTCAGAGATAGGTACGCTTCCCGCTTTGGAAAGCGATTTCTATTTGGTGCAGGTCAAATTTGACCAGGTCAGACTTTGACCGTGACCCCACTGGTCAGTGAGTAGGGCTAAGTTAAGCTGGGTATAAAAAGTATTGTATGTTTATATAATTTCCGAAATACTTTATCTGTGAACTAAAAAATTGGTTAAACTTCAAAATTGCATAAGTAATTCATTTTAACTCCAAAATTGATGATTCAAATTTTGTTAGTTTCCTTTTTAAATGTACTTTAATATAAAAATGGGTTGAATCATGTTACTATTCCATAAATCACTTTTGGCAAAATTACTTTAGGTTTAGTATTATTGTTGCACTAAAATTGCTTTAACTTCAAAAATGCATAAGTATTTCTCTCAGAACTCCAAAAAGAGTAAACTCAATTTTATTAGAATCCTCTATTAGTGTAGTTTATGGTAAAATAGGTTGTGAGCATGATACTGTTACTGAAAATCTTATTTTACATGTAACTTGTGTACTACTTTCATAACTTTGAAAAATCATAGAAAATTCATCTTAGCTCCAAATAAGGTGAATTAGATTCCATTGTTCATCTCATGTGGTTCTCTTCCTACCATAAAAATTTCAAGTACACCACTACTCTAAAAATTTTCATCAAAATAATTAATTCGGATGAACAGTAACCGGTAGCAATTTAATTGGATTTTCAGGAAAACTGACATTCAAACTGTCATAACTTTTGCATAGGACATCCAAATAAATTGATTCTTATTGCTAAATTCACATAAAATCATGCTCTACCTTCTATGAATTTTTCATGATTTTTGGATGATTTTGAATTTTTGGGTCTTTTCGGTGTTATTCGTTCTTATTGTGCTTTCGACTTCTTTCGCTAGGTTCCAACAAAATTATTGATTGCACGAGTGACTCTCTGCAGCAAGAGAACTATCCCCAGCAAGGCAAGTAGTTTGACTGTAACATCCCAAATGTATAATTAGGGTTAATCAAGTATAATTATATGTGTAGAAATTAAAACTTTTTCTCACATCTTGAAAAACCCTAAAATCTCATGTGATTTTTGTCCAAGAGTTGTGTAATCCAAAAACACAAAGCTCTTGCTGACCAAAAATCAAACTCATTCTCCAATTATCTTAAATCTTGTGTCAAACATTTGGAATATATTTTTCTTGGTCCCAAAAACTGATATGGGACCCCTTCGAAAAAATATCATGAGTTATAACACTTGTTGATAATTTTGGAGGCAAAACAATCCTTTAAACAACCTTCATGAATTTCCTGAGAAAATGCATTGCATAATAACCTCTGGAAATTTTATGCAAGGTTGGTCTCATTGTCGACAAGCTCCAGTTAAAATTTCATCAAATTTGGAGTTCATTTGCTATCTCAAATAATTTCGCTAAGTTTCATTTGTTAAAAACTAAATTTTAAAGCCTACACTATTCCTTGGGCTAGCCATATTCAAAGTTGGTCCAGTTTAACCGTATGTCGCACCTCGCCAGACCTCATCTCCATTTGATCGGTCGCGGTGATGGATTGACATCCAATGACCACGACCTCCTCCATGATCAACACCGCGAGGACCTCCCACCTCATGAGGTCATTGCCGTTGGATCCGTGATCAACGGTCATGACCTCCCTGTGTTAAACCTCAAAGACCTCCTCGATTTGTTAAACCATCGTGAGCGAGGTCATCCCATTTGTTGAGGTCGAGCTGCTGGATCAAATCCAACGCCCACGACCTCCTCCTCAACATACTCGGTCCAGTCATCCCTGCTGCGAGGTCATAGCCCTTGGATCCAAGATCCATGGCCCCGACCTCCTCACTGTTAAACTAAACAAACCTTCCACCTAACCTAGGTCGAGCCATTGGATCAAATCCAACGACTCACGACCTCCCTGCTATCAAGCACTCACAACCTCCCCATCTTTTGTTGTGCATCGTTAGATTTAAAATCTACGGTCATGACCTCCTTTTTGTCTCATGCGCACTGATTCTCCCAACAAGACGTGAGATCGTAGCCCTTAGATCTAAATCTAAAGGCCATGACCTCCCTTGTGCGTTGCAAGCTCAGACCTCCACCTCCTTTGATCGAACCCTTAGATCTAAATCTAGCGGTCCGACCTCCCTTACTGCTGCGCATCATATCGACCTCCCGGTCATTGTGTGCCCTTGATTTAAATCCAAAGGCCATGACCTCCCTCATGTCTTTTGATCGCGTGCGTTAAGTCCTCACTGGAGGTCCGCACCGCTGGATGGAGATCCAACGCTTTGGACCTCTGTCCCTTTTTCTCGCGTGCGCTGCTGACATGAAATCGGAGGGCCACGACCTCCCATCCTTGATCGTGTGGTGGGACCTCCTCCCGGCCACTTAAAACATAACGGTTCAAAATGAGATCCGATGGTTAGGACCTCCTGTGTCTTATCCAACGGTCATGAGGACCTCCCTGTTCTTCTCCTTCCTCGGCGCGCATGCGTTTCGAGCGGTGGAGTTAATGTCCACTTGTCCATTGTGTCCTTTCAGCGGCTCTTTCTCGACCAAGATTTAATGCTGTGTCGACCTTCCGCCTCATGGGTCACCTCGGACACGCCACCATGTCCACTTTACGCCCCGTCCAATCTGCTCGACCATGCCATGGGCCAAGCTCACCAAGAGCTTAGCCCGTGGCCTAAAACCTCTTTGCCCTAAGTATAAGAACACCCCACTGCGTGCCTTTATCTTCCTTTACAAGCCTTTGTTCCTTGCTCGCTCTCCCTGCTTGTGAACTCTAAACCACCAAACCATCCTTGGCCGCCATTGTTGGAGTTTGAAGCTCCTTGGTGGGCAAGGGTCATTGGAGATTTCTTCTTCCTCTCCTTGCTTCCAATTGTGCCTTCCTCCGGGACCAAGACCTCACTGCTTTGGTTTGGACATTTACAGAGGTGGACAAAGTGGAATCTGAGTCGAGCTTTGGCCGTGGAGCACCTTTCTTCCCCAACTCAGTCATCACCTCCACGACCTCCCAAAGACCTTAGGACCTCCGGTACTCCTCGTTAGTCCTTTAGCGGCTGGGCACCCGCATGTATGTTGTTGCGGAGCTTTCTTGGGCACACGCTTGAATGGATGTCGCGAGCTTTTATTCGATTTTGAATTTTTGCCGTGTTGTGCCTTCGTGTTCCTCTCGGCTCATGGCGTTTAAGACCGCCGCCGTTGAAAGGAGGTCCACTGGTGCGCAAGGCTATTGCACACTCGGTGGTACCATTGATGTCGCCGGCGAGGCCTACATCGCCGGCGAGAACCATCTTTTCAAACTCGGTTTTGTCGGACGACACGGCGGCGCCATTGTCGTTTTAGGACAAAGATCCGCCGCGATTAATGCGCTCATCATTACTCAAATCATTGTAATCATTGATGTCTTAACCGCCTTAAATCCACCCTTTAATGCGTGCATTTAAGACCTCCTCCGCAAGACGGACCTCCTTGATGTCCAGCGCGATTTATTCATGTCAAGCGGCGTGCGCAAGTTAAAGCGGCTGGTCAGGACCTCCATGACCTCCTCCAAGGAGATCGGAGCGCCCAAGACCTCCCTTGCGCAATCGTGGCCGCCTGCACCTCCTCGAGGTGCAGTGGACGTTGAGGACCTCCCTTAGGACCTCCCTAGGTTATCTCACCTGCTCATGACCTCCCGGGTAGATCTTGACCGTCAAGGTCCTCCCTGACGATCGAACCATCGAGGACCTCCTTGGAACATCTCGACCGTGGCCCAGACCTCCCCTGTGAGGTCTTGACGATGTAGATCTTCCTTGGGGAGATCTTGATAGTTTGGACCTTCTTTGGAAGATCTCAACCGCTGAGGACCTCCCTTTAGATCGGGTCCGTTCAGGACCTCCTTCTGTGTTGTGGTCCGCTGATTTTCGCATCTCGGCCCCGACCTCCCTCATCTCGCGCAGTGCGTTGCTAGGAGGTCCAGACCTCTGGACCTCTGAGCGCAGTGCGTTGTTCACCTGGGAGGTCTGAGCCGTTGGATTTAAGATCTGTGGCTCACGTCCTCCCATACCCTTGTGAGTTTTAGGAATTCCAGTGAGGTCTTAGTTAAACTGAAATAAGGTATAGACTTTAGAATTTCATATCTCCTTCGTTTTGAATCCTTTTGAGGTCATTCAAATTGTGTTAGCCCTGTATTGAACTTGACTTTAATCCAAAAATGATTGTAAGTTGAGTTCAGCTCCAGAGCACAGTTTGCCATTAGATTTTAAAACCAACTTTAAAATGTGCACTTAAATCAATGCTTAACTTGTAAAATACATAACTAATGCTCCATAGACTATTTGTGGGTGAGACCAACTTTGTTGGTTTCCTCTCTTAGTGAACTCACTGTGGAAATTAGTTTGAGCATGTTGCTGTTAGGAAATTGAGAACTTGTGCATTATAATTTTGTTCAAGTTCTTGTTTTTGAAAAATTATAGAAAGTGCAATATAGCTCCAAATGAGATGAACTCAATTGTGTTATTCATCTCATGAGGTGCTGGTTTTACAGTAAAATTTTCAGCTTCGCTGCTGTTATAGAAAATGTTGCCTCATAATTAAATTAGTGAATAGTGCAGTTTGGTATTTTAATAGGCTGAGCAGAATTGATTTCATCATATCTTTTGCATTGAGAATCCAAATCAATTGGTTCTTGTTGCTAAATTCATGATAAATCATTGTCTTGCTGCTGTAAAATTTTCAGAGAATTTGGAGTTCGTTTGCTGTGCTATCTTTGTTGCCTTTCGTCGTTCTTATCGGTTCTTTATCGCTTTTCCGTTAGGATTCGACATTTGTGGTGATCCCGAGAGCGACCCTCTGCCACAATTTGACCACCAGCAACAAGGCAAGCAGTTTGATCATTTCCCACCATGTCCCATTACTTTAAAGCTTAATATATTGTTTTACTTCTATGTATGCATGCTACTTTGTGTTAAATGTCGCTAGCAAGCCTATAGTTGCATGATCTGTAGGAATTGTTTATCCTCTACTACCATGAGCCTAGGTTATTTGCTGTGGTGGGAGCTCGTTGGATGAGCTCTTATCGCTTAGTAGTTTCGATGTAAATTGCTTAGACATGCTTAGTTATCGGTAGAAATGGGCGATCATCGACTTAGTCGATGGTCTTGATCACTCAAAAATGATTATTACTCCTATATGTCCAGCACTTGTGCTTTGATTAATTTGTAAAATCAAAACTGAAAATAAAAGATTGATTTAGACTTGGGCATATTGGATGGATGGTGCGGTTTTTGGATGTGGTGGTATGCCCGGTCCCTAAGGACCGAGTACTTGGGTCACTAAGCCAGCGATTTGGCGTACTAACCACGCTGAGGGCATATGGAACCCTCTTGACTAAGTACTCTAGGAGGTGTTAATTATGAGCGAGCTCGGTTGGTGTGTTTTCAAAAACAAATGTATATGTATAGTGTGGGAGGGAGCATTAGCTTAGGGAAGGTTGTGATGTCTCTTTCTCCCGTGGGTTGTGCAGCTCGTAATTAGCATTCATCCTTTGGAAAGGTCTCAGAGGACTTAGCTGTGCAAACACACCGGAAGTGTGCGTAAAGGAAAGGCGGATCGACGTGTGGGTACAATGGTACACCTGCGCAGGATAAAACTATTCAATAGCCTCGCCCTAGGTTATGGACATGCTTGGTAAGGTCGTTCAAGACTAGACTACAACCTTTAATTAAAACTTGACATGGTTGGTATGAACGGGAGTTCATGCTATTGTTGTGGTGACTTGGGTTAGTCACTTCCGGTGTTGTTCTTGTTGTTGTTACTATGTTATTATCTCGTTGTTACTTCAACATTTAAAAATGCTTTGCCAAATTGCCTTCAATCTATTATGTTATTGCAAATGAAACTTGCTTTATGCTAAAATGAGTCCAAAGCCTCATCCACTTAAATAAAGCTTGCATGTAGCTATTTATAGTTCTGTTATCTCACACGTAAGTCTTATGGAGTACTTTATGTACTCATCGCCCGTGGTTGTGGCATTTTTTGTGGCTTTTGTTGCAGAGGAAGAAGGGGAGCTCCAAGAGCCTCTCTTTTGTGCTACGTGTTGCAGTTTCTTCGACGACTAGCTTGGCGGTCCGGTCAGATGCCTAGGGGTTAAGGCACACTGATTGGCTTTGTGTTATAGCCATCTTTATGGCACTTTTGCTTCATTGTTATCTTTTTGTATTTATTGCTTTTTGGCCTAAGGGCCTCTCTTTTGTAATATCTATTCCATATTAATGTTAACTTCGGTTTGTTGCTTATGTTCTATGTGTTGTATGGAATTGATACATTCTTTTGTTGTGAGGTATGTATCTTGCATTCAGGAAGTATACATCTCTCGAGACCGGGTTTATTTGGTTGATAATACTAGGGTCAATCGGATGACTAAGTATTATGAGCCTAATAAACGTCGGTCTCACAAAAGTTGGTATCGAGCCATCTCGACCGTAGTAACGCAAGCTTGGTCGTCCTTAGGATATTTTGAAAACCTATTTTCAAAGCATCAAATGAGTTTTGAAAGCTTAGGTAAATTCTCGGATTTTATTCCTTACCTATCTTAGCTTTTCTTCTCATCTCACTCTAATTTGAGTTTTAAAAGTTGTTTTCCTCTCTTCCTTCTACAAAATAGTTGTTATCGATTAACACTGGTTTTTGGGAGAACCAATGAGATTGGCAAATTGAAGTGTGAGCTGCCCACTACAAGGTTTTGAAGTTCGAGTCGGTGATTCGACAAGGAGCTTGGATCTAAACCCGGACAGCAAGCATCAAATTTCGGACAGCAGTCTCAAAGGTGTCTAATTAGGATAGATAATGAGAGGTTAATCAACTAAAACTTGTGGGAATAAAAGGGTAAGATGTGATACTAGTTAGCTAAGTATCTAACACTTATTTCGCTGCATTAACCTTGCTCTCTAATAGTTTTAGATCTCATCTTACAATCTGATTTTTGATCTTCTCGACCAATTACTCGTTCATTCAATACGGGTTAGTTGAGTTGAGAAGTTGAGCCTTGCTTTTGGTGCTTCTTGGCTGATTTTAGAGTCTTTTAGAAGCTTCTAAAGTTAATTTACTCATGGTTTTGGCTTTCGTTTAGGGTGATATTCCATTCCCTAGTCGATCGCTTTTGCTTTCTTTAAGGCTTTGTTTTTAGGGTTGCGTTGCTAACCCATCCCCTTGACTTTGGAGGTGCCTAACGTCGGAGTTGGGTAAACTTCTTGTCAACTCTCGTCCCGCTTCTACTTTATTCAAATCAGAGCTTCTCATTCTCTTGTATCTAAGTCTTTGGCTCCTTTGCTTGTCCGTTGCTCATTCGCTCTCCTGGTTCGGAGTTGAGAGTGGATTCGAGTGTCGGAATGTCCTCGTTGAAATCGAGAAAGTGGAATCCATGCCAAGAATTACATCTAAACCTGTGCAAACCATTGAAATGGATTGGTTGTCCCAACACATGGGGCAAATCGATTGCGCCAGGAAGCTCATCTCTATCTAGTCCTCCATGGCGAGGTTTCGCACCAAGTCGCTAGATCCAAGATCTCTTCGCGCTTGAAGCGAAGCCCGCTCTAGATATTAGCGAAGTCCCAACAGTTTGTGACTTTGTTGATGTCTTTCCCGTAGATCTTCCGGGAATGCCACCCGTTCGAGACCTCGAGTTTGTCATTGAGTTGGCTCCTGGTACCGCCCCTATCTCAAAGAGGCCTTATCGGATGCCACCGAACGAGTTGGTAGAATTGAAGAAGCGATTAAGTGAGCTGCAAGAGAAGGGTTTCATTCGCCTAGCTCATCTCCGTGGGGTTGTCCGGCTATCTTCGTAAAGAAGAAGGGCGGTATTTTTGCGATATGTCGTCGATTATCGCCCACTTAATGAAGTGACGGTAAATAACAAGTATCCATTGCCCGCATTGACGATCTCTTCGATCAATTAACCGGAGCTCGAGTTTTCTCCAAGATTGATTTGAGAGTGGGATATCATCGAGTTCGGATTCGCCCGAGGATATTCCAAAGACGGCGTTTCTACTCGCCACGGCTTGTACGAGTACACCGTCATGTCGTTCGCTTAACCAATGCTCTGCTTTGTTCATGAACCTCATGAATTCGGTATTCATGGAGTATTTGGATAAGTTTGTCGTGGTCTTCATCGATGATATCCTTATCTATTCCCGAACGATGAGGAACACGCCGAGCATCTGAAGCTTGTGTTAGGCAAGCTAC
The DNA here is from genome assembly GCA_036346405.1 of Phyllostachys edulis. Lineage (NCBI taxonomy): Eukaryota > Viridiplantae > Streptophyta > Magnoliopsida > Poales > Poaceae > Phyllostachys > Phyllostachys edulis. The sequence goes on from CM070567.1 coordinate 1,084,074, forward strand.
GTGAGCACCACCAGACGTCTGCTGAAGTTCAGCAAGTGTGCGTTCTCGTTGAAGGAAGTGGCTTTCTTAGGCCATATTCTTTCGGCGGAGGCGAGTATTGATCCTAGCAAGGTCACCGATGTTCATCATGGAGTCCGCCCACTTTGGCCACCGGCGCGGAGTTTTCTTGGTTTGGCGGGATATTATCGCCGCTTTATCGAGAACTTCTCCAAGATCGCGAAGCCGATGACGGAGTTGCTCAAGAAGGACAAGAAGTTCTTGTGGTCTGATGCTTGCATGGCAAGTTTCCATATACTCAAGAAGCGTTTGACCACCGCTCCCATCCTTGTTCTTCCTGATATCCATCGTAGCTTCGATATCTTTTGCGATGCTTCTCGTCGAGGCCTCGGTTGTGTCCTTATGCAAGAAGGCAAGGTAGTGGCCTATGCATCAAGGCAATTGAGACCTCATGAACTCAACTACCCTACTCATGATTTGGAGTTGGTTTGTGATTCATGCACTTAAGATTTGGCGACATTACCTAATCAGAATCGTTAGAAGTGTATTCGGATCACAAGAGCCTCAAGTACTTGTTCACCCAACCCGACCTGAACCTCGGGCAAAGGAGATGGTTGGAGTTGATCAAGGATTATGATATGGGTATTCACTACCATCCGGGCAAGGCTAATGTCGATTGCCGATGCGCTTAGTCAAAGCGCATTGTAATGCCTTAGTGCTCAAGGAGCATTCGCCCTCTCTTCTCGAGGCATTCCAGCGCCTCAACTTGGAGATAGTTGAGCATGGATCTCTCGCCGCCATGGTTGTGCAACCAACCTTGGTGGATCGGATCAAGTCCGCCCAGCGATCGGATGTTGGAGTGAGCCACATTAAGGCAAATGTCAAGAACGGAACGACCAAGTGCTTCTCGAGGATGAGCATGGCGTCGTGAGGTTCGGCGGCGCTTTGTGGTTCCAAAGGACATGGAGTTGCGGAATTTAATCCTCCATGAAGCCCATGATTCGCTTTTATCCATTCATCCCGGCCACAAAGATGTATCAAGATCTCCGCCAGATATTTTGGTGGACCCGAATGAAGAGGAGATCGCGGTTCGTTGCCTTAGAGCGACGTGTGTCGCCGTGTCAAGGCCGAGCATCGGCGTCGCCGGCTTGACTTTTGCCAATTCTCGAGTGGAAGTGGGATTCGATCGAATGGATTTCATCACGGTCTACCCACGCCCTCAAGAAGAATGATGCCATTTGGGTCGCCATCGATCGATTGACTAAGGTGGCACATTTCCTTCCCGCCAAGACCGAACTTCGGGTAGGTCTTTTAGCGGAACTCTATATCGCGCATCGTGAGTTTGCACGGTGTCAAGACGATCGTGTCGGATCGTGGATCCCTTTTCACGCCTCGTTTTGGCATAGCTTGCAAGAGGCCATGGGCACTCGTCTTGCTTTCAAAGACAAGCATATCACCCCCAAACCGATGGTCGACCGAGAGGTCAACCAAGTTTTGGAAGACATGCTTCGTGCTTGTGTCCTTTCATTTGGGAAGCATTGGGAGAAATGCTTGCCATTCGCCGAAGTTTTCTTATAACAACGACTTTCAGCCGGTCTCGGCATGGCACCATTTGAGGCCTTCTACGGAGAAAGTGTAGGACCCGTTGAACTGGTCGAGACCGGTGAGAGACCTCTCTTTGGCGGACTCAATCAATGAGGCCGAGCGCCAAGTCGGCTTTTATTCGTGGCGTTTGCGCCTAGCTCAATCCGAGCAAAAGAGCTATGCGGACCGCCGTCGACGTGAGTTACGTTTTGAGCCTAATGACTTTGTTTATCTCAAAGTCTCTCCTTTGAAGGCCCATCAACGTTTGGCGTCAAGGGCAAGTTGGCTCCTCGATATGTCGGTCCCTACTGCGTTATCGAGAAGAAGGAGCTGTTGCCTATAAGTTGGAGTTGCCACGGCACTTGAGGGGTACATGATGTTTTCCATGTGTTCCAGCTTAAGAAGTGCCTCCGTGTTCCAAGCGAGGAAGCTCCGTTGGAAACTCTCGATGTCTAGGAAGATTTGACCTATCGCGAGCACCTGCTGGCGACTCGATGAGTCGAACGAAGGACAAGGAATAAGACCATCAAGTTCCTTAAAGTTCAAGTGGTCAAACCATTCCGAGGATGAGGCTACTTGGGAAAGAGAAGATCGTCTGCGTGCGGACTATCCATCTTTCTTTATCGAGTGAGCCAAATCTCGGGGACGAGATTTCTGTAAGGGGAGAGATTTTGTAACATCCCAAATGTATAATTAGGGTTAATCAAGTATAATTATATGTGTAGAAATTAAAACTTTTTCTCACATCTTGAAAAACCCTAAAATCTCATGTGATTTTTGTCCAAGAGTTGTGTAATCCAAAACACAAAGCTCTTGTTGACCAAAAATCAAACTCATTCTCCAATTATCTTAAATCTTGTGTCAAACATTTGGAATATATTTTCCTTGGTCCCAAAAACTGATATGGGACCCCTTAAAAAATATCATGAGTTATAACACTTGTTGATAATTTTGGAGGCAAAACAATCCTTTAAACAACCTTCATGAATTTCCTGAGAAAAATGCATTGCATAATAACCTCTGGAAATTTTATGCAAGGTTGGTCTCATTGTCAGCAAGCTCCAGTTAAAATTTCATCAAATTTGGAGTTCATTTGCTATCTCAAATAATTCGCTAAGTTTCATTTGTTAAAAACTAAATTTTAAAGCCTACACTATTCCTTGGGCTAGCCATATTCAAAGTTGGTCCAGCCCAACCGTGTCTGCACCTCGCCAGACCTCATCTCCACCTTGATCGGTCGCACTGTTGGATTTACATCCAACACCACGACCTCCTCCTCATGATCAACACCGCGAGGACCTCCCCACCTCATGAGGTCATTGCCGTTGGATCCGTGATCACTGGTCATGACCTCCCCGTGTTAAACCTCAAAGACCTCCTCGATTTGTTAAACCATCGAGCGAGGTCATCCCCCTTGTTGAGGTCGAGCCGTTGGATCAAATCCAATGACCACGACCTCCTCCTCAACATACTCGGTCGGGTCATCCCACTGCATGAGGTCATAGCCCTTGGATCCAAGATCCATGGCCCCGACCTCCCTTCTTTGTTAAACTAAACAAACCTTCCACCTAACCTAGGTCGAGCCATTGGATCAAATCCAACGACTCACGACCTCCCTGCTATCAAGCACTCACAACCTTCCCCATCTTTTGTTGTGCATCGTTAGATTTAAAATCTATGGTCACGACCTCCTTTTTGTCTCATCTTTTGAGACCTCCCAACAAGACGTGAGATCGTAGCCTTAGATCTAAATCTAAAGGCCATGACCTCCCTTGTGCGTTGCGCAAGCTCAGACCTCCACCTCCTTTGATCGAACCCTTAGATCTAAATCTAGCGGTCTGACCTCCCTTGCTGCTTGCGCATCATATCAGACCTCCGGTCATTGTGTGCCCTTGATTTAAATCCAAAGGCCATGACCTCCCTCATGTCTTTTGATCGCGTATGTTAAGTCCTCACTGGAGGTCCGCACTGTTGGATGGAGATCCAACGCTTTGGACCTCTGCCCTTTTCCTCACGTGCGCGTTTTGCGATTATGAAATCGGAGGGCCACGACCTCCCATCCTTGATCGTGTGGTGGGACCTCCTCCGGCCACTTAAAACATAACGGTTCAAAATGAGATCCGATGGTTAGGACCTCCCTGTGTCTTATCCAACGGTCATGAGGACCTCCTGTTCTTCTCCTTCCTCTGGCGCGCATGCGTGCTCGAGTGGTGGAGTTAATGTCCAGCCTGTCCACTGTGTCCTTTCAACAGCTCTTTGCTGATCCGCATTTAATGCAGGTCAGCCTTCCGCCTCATGGGTCAGCTCAGACCTGCCACCATGTCCACTTTACGTCATGTCCAATCGCTCGACCATGCCATGGGCCAAGCTCACCAAGAGCTTAGCCGGTGGCCTAAAACCTCTTGCCCTAAGTATAAGAACACCCCCCGTGCCTTTATCTTCCTTTACAAGCCTTTGTTCCTTGCTCGCTCTCCTGTGCTTGTGAACTCTAAACCACCGAAACCATCCTTGGCCGCCATTGTTGGAGTTTGAAGCTCCTTGGTGGGCAAGGGTCGCTGGAGATTTCTTCTTCCTCTCCTTGCTTCCAATTGTGCCTTCCTCTGGGACCAAGACCTCACTCGTTTTGGTTTGGACATTTACAGAGGTGGACAAAGTGGAATCTGAGCTGGAGCTTTGGCCGTGGAGCACCTTTCTTCCCCAACTCCGGTCATCACCTCCACGACCTCCCAAAGACCTTAGGACCTCCGGTACTCCCCTGTTAGTCCTTTAGCTGGGCACCCGCATGTATGTTGTTATGAGCTTCTCTTGGGCACACGCTTGAATGGATGTCGCGGAGCTTTTATTCGTATTTTGAATTTTTGCCGTGTTGTGCCTTCGTGTTCCTCTCGGCCATGGCGTTTAAGACCGCCGCCGTTGAAAGGAGGTCCTTTGGGTGCGCAAGGCTATTGCACACTCGATGGTACCATTGGATGTCATGGCGAGGCCTACATCGCCGACGAGAACCATCTTTTCAAACTCGGGTTTTGTCGGACGTACACGGCGGCGCCATTGTCGTTTTTAGGACAAAGATCCGCCGCGATTAATGCGTTCATCATTACTCAAATCATTGTAATCATTGGATGTCTTAACTGCCTTAAATCCACCCTTTAATGCGTGCATTTAAGACCTCCCGCGCGCACGGACCTCCTTGATGTCGGTACAAGCATTTATTCATGTCCAAGCGGCGTGCAAGTTAAAGCTGGTGCAGGACCTCCATGACCTCCTCCAAGGAGATGCGAGCGCCCAAGACCTCCTTGCGCATCGTGGCCGGCCGAGACCTCCTGGAGGTGCTGTGGACGTTGAGACCTCCTTAGGACCTCCCTAGGTTATCTCGGCTGTTCATGACCTCCCGGGTAGATCTTGACCGTCAAGGTCCTCCTCGGACGATCTCGAACCATCGAGGACCTCCTTGGAACATCTGGACCGGCCGGGACCTCCCTGTGAGGTCTTGACGATGTAGATCTTCCTTGGGAGATCTTGATAGTTTGGACCTTCTTTTGGAAGATCTCAACCGTTGAGGACCTCCCTTTAGATCTGGTCCGTTCAGGACCTCCTTCTGTGTTGTGGTCCGTTGATTTTCGCATCTCACGGCCCCGACCTCCCTCATCTCATGCAGTGCGTTGCTAGGAGGTCCAGGACCTCTGGACCTCTGAGCTGCGTGTCGTTGTTCACTGGGAGGTCTGAGCCGTTGGATTTAAGATCGTGGCTCACGTCCTCCCATACCCTTGTGAGTTTTAGGAATTCGGTGAGGTCTTAGTTAAACTGAAATAAGGTATAGACTTTAGAATTTCATATCTCCTTCGTTTTGAATCCTTTTGAGGTCATTCAAATTGTGTTAGCCCTGTATTGAACTTGACTTTAATCCAAAAATGATTGTAAGTTGAGTTCAGCTCAGAGCACAGATTTGCCATTAGATTTTAAAACCAACTTTAAAATGTGCACTTAAATCAATGCTTAACTTGTAAAATACATAACTAATGCTCCATAGACTATTTGTGGGTGAGACCAACTTTGTTGGTTTCTCTCTTAGTGAACTCACTGTGGAAATTAGTTTGAGCATGTTGCTGTTAGGAAATTGAGAACTTGTGCATTATAATTTTGTTCAAGTTCTTGTTTTTGAAAAATTATAGAAAGTGCAATATAGCTCCAAATGAGATGAACTCAATTGTGTTATTCATCTCATGAGGTGCTGGTTTTACAGTAAAATTTCAGCTTCGCTGCTGTTATAGAAAATGTTCCTCATAATTAAATTAGTGAATAGTGTAGTTTGGTATTTTAATAGGCTGAGCAGAATTGATTTCATCATATCTTTTGCATTGAGAATCCAAATCAATTGGTTCTTGTTGCTAAATTCATGATAAATCATTGTCTTGCTGCTGTAAAATTTTCAGAGAATTTGGAGTTCGTTTGCTGTGCTATCTTTGTTGCCTTTAAATCGTTCTTATCGGTTCTTTATCGCTTTTCCGTTAGGATTCGACATTTGTGGTGATCCCGAGAGCGACCCTCTGCCACAATTTGACCACCAGCAACAAGGCAAGCAGTTTGATCATTTCCACCATGTCCTATTACTTTAAAGCTTAATATATTGTTTTACTTCTATGTATGCATGCTACTTTGTGTTAAATGTCGCTAGCAAGCCTATAGTTGCATGATCTGAGGAATTGTTTATCCTCTACTACCATGAGCCTAGGTTATTTGCTGTGGTGGGAGCTCGTTGGATGAGCTCTTATCACTTAGTAGTTTCGATGTAAATTGCTTAGACATGCTTAGTTATCGGTAGAAAGGCGATCATCGACTTAGTCGATGGTCTTGATCACTCAAAAATGATTATTACTCCTATATGTCCAGCACTTGTGCTTTGATTAATTTGTAAAATCAAAAACTGAAAATAAAAGATTGATTTAGACTTGGGCATATTGGATGGATGGTGCGGTTTTTGGATGTGGTGGTATGCCCTGGGTCCCTAAGGACCGAGTACTTGGGTCACTAAGCCAAGCGATTTGGCGTACTAACCACGCTTGAGGCATATGGAACCCCTCTTGACTAAGTACTCTAGGAGGTGTTAATTATGAGCGAGCTCGGTTGGTGTGTTTTCAAAACAAATGTATATGTATAGTGTGGGAGGGAGCATTAGCTTAGGAAGGTTGTGATGTCTCTTTCTCCCGTGGGTTGTGCAGCTCGTAATTAGCATTCATCCTTTGGAAAGGTCTCGTAGGACTTAGCCGTGCAGCACACCTTCTAAGTGTGCGTAAAGGAAAGCGCGGCGGCGTGTGGGGTGCAGTGGTACACCTGCAGGATAAAACTATTGAATAGCCTCGCCCTAGGTTATGGACATGCTTGGTAAGGTCGTTCAAGACTAGACTACAACCTTTAATTAAAACTTGACATGGTTGGTATGAGCGGGAGTTCATGCTATTGTTGTGGTGACTTGGGTTAGTCACTTCGAGTTGTTCTTGTTGTTGTTACTATGTTATTATCTCGTTGTTACTTCAACATTTAAAAATGCTTTGCCAAATTGCCTTCAATCTATTATGTTATTGCAAATGAAACTTGCTTTATGCTAAAATGAGTCCAAAGCCTCATCCACTTAAATAAAGCTTGCATGTAGCTATTTATAGTTCTGTTATCTCACACGTAAGTCTTGCGGAGTACTTTATGTACTCATCGCGCGTGGTTGTGGCATTTTTTGTGGCTTTTGTTGCAGAGGAAGAAGGAGAGCTCCAAGAGCCTCTCTTTTGTGCTACGTGTTGCGCTTTCTTGACGACTAGCTTGGCGGTCGGTCGAGATGCCTAGGGTTAAGGCACACTTGATTGGCTTTGTGTTATAGCCATCTTTATGGCACTTTTGCTTCATTGTTATCTTTTTGTATTTATTGCTTTTTGGCCTAAGGGCCTCTCTTTGTAATATCTATTCCATATTAATGTTAACTTCGGTTTGTTGCTTATGTTCTATGTGTTGTATGGAATTGATACATTCTTTTGTTGTGAGGTATGTATCTTGATTCAGGAAGTATACATCTCTCGAGACCGGGTTTATTTGGTTGATAATACTAGGGTCAATCGGATGACTAAGTATTATGAGCCTAATAAACGTCGGGGTCTCACATTGACCATAAATGTCCTATTACTTTCAAGTCTAATACTTTGTTTACAAATTGTATGTATGCATACTTTTGTGTCAAAGTAATTTTTCCGATTAGAGGTAGCTATTCCTATTGCATGGTTGCCCTTAAATTGTTATCCCCCCTTACAAAATATAAGTTATTAATATCATTTGGTGAATTAGAGCCGGTGATTTAATTATGCTCTTTTATTGTCTTTGCGGTATCATGCTTCGAAATGCTTAGCTACCGGTAGAATTGGGCGGTTATCGACTTAGCCGATAACCTTGATCACACAAAATTATTATTATCACTATGCTTAGCACTTTGTGCTTTGTTACTTTGTAAAGTCAAAAACAAACTGAAACTGAAAATGAAATGTTTTAGACTTGGGCATATGGTTGATGGTGTGATTATCTGGTGTGTGGTGGTATGCCTAAGTCAACAAGGACCGAACATCTTGTGTCACAGTATCTAGGCATTTTTGCTTGCAACCACATGAGAGGGATATGGGACCTCTCTTGACTTAGTACTTTGGAGTGTGTTAGCTCCGGGTCGCATGGTGGATGTGTGCGTTGTGTTGAAAAAGAAACTTGTGTGTGTTTGGGTGAGCAGTGGTGGAGGTTATCCACTGCAAGGAGCATTGTCCTTTATAAGGAGGTGAGCATCTTTGATGACTCCGCATCAACGTATGGGGCTTCCTCTCATATGGGCGACTCGTAGTTAATGCACAATATTGGAAATGTCTCGTAGGACTTAGCCGTGCCGGCATATCAAAGGAAGCGTGCTTAATCATGTGGGGAAAAGGCGGTCTAACATGTGGATAAAGTTGTACACCTCTGCAGGGTTCAATCTATTTGAATAGTCTCGTCCTAGGTTATGGACATGCTTGGTTAGGTTTTGCAAGAGTTAGACTATAATATTTAATTAAAACTTGATGTGGGTGGTATGAATAGGGAATTCATGCTATTATTGTGGTGGCTATTGGGTTAGCCACTTCCAGGATGTCTTGTTATTATTGTTACTTGGTATCTCGTTGTTTTTATCAAATAAAAACAGATTGTAAAATTGCTTTAAATCTATTACATTATTGCAAATGAAAACTTGCTTTATGCTGAAAATGAGTCTAGAGCCTCCTCCACTTAAATAAGCTTACATGTGGCTAAATATATAGGTGTGTTACTCTACACGTCAGTCTTGCGAGTACATTTTTGTACTCATTTGCTTTGCTTAATAAATTGTTGCAGAGGAGGAAGTTGAACCCCAAGGGTTCCACTTTCGCGAGATGTGCAGTGGTTTCGACGACTAGGTTGGTGGCCCGGTTTTTTGCCTGGTGGGTTAAAGGCACACTAATTGGCTTTTGTTTATCGCCATCTTATGGCACCTTGCTTCCGCTGTTATTTAAAACTCTTTAGTTGTTATTTGGCCGCTTGGCCCCTTTTGTAATAGCTCACTATATTGTATGTCTTTTGAATTGCTTAGTTGTACTTTGGATTCTGTGTGTTGAATGGAATTGATGCATAATTTTTGTATGGGGTATGTGTACTGCACTTCTGGGAAGTACATATACGCCGAGAGTCATGATATTTGATTTGTAATGCTTGAATCATCTTAATGGTTAAGTATTACAAGTTAAATACCCTGGGTTCTCACAAAAGTCGGTATCAGAGCCATACTAACCGTAGAAACCACTAGCTTGGTGTTTCTTAGGATATTTTGAAAAACTTGGTTTCAAAATGTCAAATGATTTAGGAAAACTTAAGTAAGTTCTCAGATTTTACTCCTTACCTATCTTAGATTGCTCATCTCACCTTGTTCTTGTTTAAGTTTTGAAAAGTTGTTTCCTCTCATCTTCTTTCAAAAGATAGTTGTTACCGTTTAAATTCGGTTTTGGGATTCAATGAGTGTTGTAAAATTGAAGTGTTGGCTGTCTTTTAGTGAAGATTAGAAGCATTTGGAGTTGGAAATTTCAGCTTGGAGTGTAGATACAAAATCTGGACAGCAAGTATAAGTTTTAGACAGCAAACACATAAACCGTCATTAGGGCTGAAAATGAGAGGATAATTCAACTAAAACTTGTGGGGTTTAAAAGGGTAAGATGTGATATTAGATAGCTAGTGTCTAACGCACCCTAGATGGTTTATACCATGTTCCTTAGATGCAATAAGACTTGAGTTGTGTTCTGAAATTTTCTTCTCAAACCGATTACTAGTTCACTCAATACGAGTTAGTCGTACCGAGAAGTTGAATCTTGTGTCTTATGAGCTTTGCATTGGATCTTATGCCTTTTTGCAAATGTTTGGAGTTCGTTTCTTGCTGGTTATATGGTTGTAATGGGGTTAGGATAATATATCATTTCCCTGGTCGATAGCTTCTCTTTTGCTACCTTTCGTCTCTAGTTTTCGGGTTTGTGTTGCTAACCCGCCTCAATGAAACAGGATGGCTAGATGAACACGCAGCAGCCAGGGTCAGCCAGCTGGTCAGGATGAGGAGCTCCGCAGGCAAGACTGTATAGGCAAAGCCACCGCGCAAGGCCTTTGGCCCTGGTGCACACCGATGCCCTCCGCAAGCACGAGTGTATAAATAAGGCCACTGCACATGGCCTTCGGCCCCCGGGGCGCACCAATAAAATCCACAGCTACAAGCAACAAAGCAAAGACGACGCGCAAGGCTAGCCCCGGCGCGAAGCGCCCACAAGAGCGAGCCGCGCTAGGGGGGGGACGGCGTCGATCTTCACAAAACCGCCTTCCCTCCAAAAGTTAGGGCTCCACGAGCCCTATCTAAAAAGTATGTGGGACGGCGCGAGGCTTCGCCCCCTGGCAAAAAGTTAGGGCTCCACAGAGCCCTATCTAAAACGTATGGGGGACGGCGCAAGGCTTCGCCCCCCTCGCAAAAAGTTAGGGCTCCACGACGCCCTATCTAAAAAGTATCGGGGACGGCGCGAGGCTTCGCCTCCCCCTCGCAAAAAGTTAGGGCTCCACCGAGCTCTGTCTAAAAAGTATGGGGGATGACGCGAAGTTTCGCCTCCCCCTCGCAAAAAGTTAGGGCTCCACGGAGCCCTATCTAAAAAGTATGAGGGACGGTGCGAGGCTTCGCCCCCTCACGCAAAAAGTTAGAGCTCCACGGCGCAAGGCTTCGCCTCCCCCTCACAAAAAGTTCGGGCTGCACGGAGCCCTACATAGCGGCACGACTCGGACAGGTCGTCTACAACATGCAAATCACACCATTTTTTATTAAGCTCAGCACATCATACACATCTTACTATGCCTCAACACGAACAACAAATGCGAAAAATAATAGGTACAAATTACACTTCTACCATGATACACCACATCAGTCACCGTGCACCTACGGGATGAAGTCCCACTCCTCCCTGTGCATCGCCCAACCAGCAGTTCATCATCTGACACTCCGGTAGCCACCAACTCCGCTTACTCCCTCTGCACGACCACATCCTCAGGCGTGTCGGATGAGCTCGTCGAAGCTTCCAACGATGCGGGGGGCAGCAGGGGTTCCTCGAATGCACCAGTAGCTCCCTTGCGCTCCCAGAAGGCCCGCATCTCCTCCCGCGCCCTCGCGGCCTCCCGTGCGCGGACATGGAAGAACGTTTTCATAGAACCAGTCGGGTTAGCCTTCTTCCATCGCTGCCATTTCACGCCATGACAGACGACGCCACGGTAACAAATCCTCAGAGGCCAGTTCAACAGAACATCGCGCTCATCCTTCAATGCCCGCGTTGCGACAGTAGTCTTGGACCTCCACCCCATAGACGGCCGAGCACCCCTCTACGCGGCACGTTTGAATAAGCATCGTTCCCCCTGTACAGACCACGAGTTACGACTTCAAATAGCGATTGAAGCGGGGCAAAACGCCCAGGCAAACCAAAAGCATTTCATTTAACACCAGGAGGTCATTACACAAAAAAGGGTTTTCCTCCTGGAGCCCCTAGCAGAGCAACAAAAAGTACGAAGCGAAGCCCTAGACTACTTTAAAAAGTTTGAGCCGCTTCTGGCTAGCGGAGGTTCACACCTTGTCTCCATGAGTGGACCCCCGCTTGCCCCTTCCGGGACTTTAGCCGAGGCCGCCGCCGGCGCCTTCCCTTTGGCCTGCTTCGCCTGTACTGCCCGGAAAGACTTGGTCGCATCTTCGTGGCCACGCTGTGCCTAGTAGTCCTCCAGCAGGACCTTGCTGGCCTTGCGGATTCGGCGTTCCAGATTCGCCGACTCCTCGGCAGTAGCTACGACGACCGTGCGGGTGGCGAGAGTGTCTATATGTGCACATCCCGCCTTGTCAAGCGAGGCTAAGGTCATGCACCAGGCCACCTTCGCACAATAATCTCCGTACATGCGCGTCGCCAGCACGCACACCTCCCCAACGTTTTTAAGCCGCTTGAAGGTGATATCCGTCTCCACAGGTCGGTGAGTCCTCGCAGGAGGCACCGCGCCGAGCTGCGTCATGGCATCCTCAAGAGTCACCAGAGCCTCAAAAGCAGCCAGCCCCATGGCGTTCAATAGCTCGCGCTCCGCCTCAACCTCCTCCTCAGCAAGCGCACGCGCTTTCTGCGAAGCGTCCAGGTTAGCCTGAAAGCCCGCCACCTGATCCTCCAGCCTCTTTACCCTCACCGTGAGGGAATTGCGCTCACCACTGAGGGCCTCGTTCTTCACGTACTCCTTGTCCAACTGGCTCTGGATCTCGCCGAAGCATCGGGAAATATCGCCATCCAGCGCCCGCGAAAGCATCATCGTCTGCGCAACAAAGACACCTCAGCAACGGAAGAATAGAACAAAGGAGGTGGTCGTAGGGCACCCACGAACCTTCATAGCATTCGCCTCCACGCTCCGGAGCATGTCCCTCAGTCCCATTTTCTTGAAAAACTCCGGGAGAAGAGGTGAATGATCGAAGTCTCCAACCACCCCGCACACCTTTGCGGTGCCAGGGCTGACCATGAAGTCCTTGTTGCACATGGGAAACACGTCCACGGGGCTCACAAAGAATCGCATCAGAAGTCGGCGCGGAACCCCGGACCCATAAAGCCACCGCGGCATTCTTGGGCAAACACCCCATCACATTTGGGCTCCCCGTTGCCTGCCCTCCTTGCATTGTCACACGCCTCTACACGGGTGAACAAGTATCAGACACACAAATAAAATCACACAGACGAAGTAACGTTCATACCTTGGGGCGACCACAGAGTAGGAGGGTCGTCCACGGCGATGTCAACACGCAATGGAGTAGGCAGGGTGCCCAGGACCTTGGCATCCACGCCATATACACGCGATGGAGTGTCTTTACCAGAGGACTCACCAATAACAACGTCTGTCAGGCCAATTGTGCTTGTCGCTTTGGCCACCTCCGTCGCGGGGCGCCCCGTGGCGTCTCCCGAAACACCCTCGTCAGCCGAATCAGCGTGCTCATCTGACGAAGAGCTGTTGGAACCGGAAGACTCCACTTGTTCCACGGCCCTCGCCAACTTCTTGGCTGGCCGGTCCGCATCCTCCGCAGCTTCGGCGGGGCTGCACACGTCACGACGTCCAACGGCGCGTAGCGGCACCACTGCAATTGGCTCTGGCCCACTGACCTCGGCGGCGCGGGCACGTTTCCTTTTCCCAGCGTCCGGGTCTGGATGCTCAGAAAGACGAATCGACGGAGCGTACGCCCGGTTAAGCCGACTCTCCCGCACAACTGTGACGTGCTTCGAATGCTCTTCACCCGTATATGGGCTCAGGAGCACCTCCACAGCGTGAGCCACCTCGGTGATGGATACAACTGCGGAGGCATCACCAACACAGCAGTTAGAGGTTGTACCAAAAAACAAAAAAAAGAAGAGGAGATGCCAGGATCCGCCCCCTCACGCCCCTTCACAGTGAGGATCGGACGTCCGGCCTCCGAAGCACCGATCTCCACGCTCCAATCTTGGGCCAAAGGCCAGATCCCGAAGGTGCAGAACTCTTCCACCAGGTCCCGGGTGGAGAGGCGCTTTGTCACATCCAATAAAAGCTGGAGGAGGGGCTCCTCCCTAGCACTAGGATCAATCTTGGGGCTGACGATAAGTCGTATTGACCCGCCCCGAGATCGCAAACCATCCTCCGGCAGCGACTTGTGGTAGAACCATCGTCGAGTCCAGTCCGTGTCCCAACGGTTCCGTGCCACCGGGATAGGTAGGTACATCTGGCACCGGGTCCTCGGTTGGAATTTTACGCTGCTGAAGTTCAGCATCTCGCCGGTGCTTTTCTTTTTCTTCGGCTGACAACGCCCGTCGTGAAGGTGGGCAAACAGACGCCCCATGTCGCTGGCTCCGGCCGCTCGCAGCATCCATTCAAAGACCCCCCGCTTCACGATGGAATTCGGCGTCAGTTGCGCCAACTCCACCCCGTACAGCCGGAGCACATCCTTAACTAGAGCGACGCATGGCAAGTGGAGGCCAGCGTCAAAGAAAGCGACAAAGACCACCGCCTCGTCCGGACGAGGGACCGGGGTGGTTTCTTTCCCGGGGGCGCGGACCTTCTCAAGGCTCTCTAACTTGCCCTCGTCGACAAGAGTGCCAAGGACAAGCTTGGTCACGGTGGACCTCGCCAACTCGCTCGTGTACATCGCCTCCCCAGCGTTCTCCTTAGCCCGCTTCGACATGCTTGAAGCAATAATGCGGACCCTTGCAAGGAAAGCGAAGCACCATAGCAGGAACAAAACGTAACGGAATGGAAACTGAGAAAGTGGAAGTGGACAGCAATAGGGGGACACCGCATATTTATAGGCTCGTGGAACCCGTGAGAAGGAAACGAGATGCCACGGGCCACTTCGCGCACGCCACGTGCACTCTTTCTACAGCAGAACCCCAACACACACAGCGGCGCCATTTATGGCGCACAACAACTCGTGCCGCACACCACCCAATGGTGCATGATAACCCGAGCCGCGACTCCTGTGAACCACCTTCACCCCATCAAGACCGCCGCCAAGCAGAGGGGCGGTGTGCTCGGACCCGCCGGGAGAACGGCGCGGTTTCAGCCATAGCGAAACAGGACCTCGACCGTGAGGGGCTTGTCGTAGGGGTGACCCACTAGCCCCACGGCACAGGCAATGCACTAAGGGGGCCCCGAAGAACCCAACGGCACTTCAGGGGGGCTCCGAAGGCGATCCCGGAGGTGCCCTCCGAAGGGGCCCTGAGGTCCCCGAAGATGCTTCTAGAGGCTCCGAAGGCAGTCCCGAAGACGATCTTTGGAGGGGCCCCGAAGGCTCCAAAGGAGTTCCCGAAGCCTCCGAAGGAGCCCTGAGGGCCCCAAAGGTGGTTCCAAAGGTGTCCTCCGAGGGGGCACCGCATGCCCCCCAAAGGAGGGCCCCCAGAAGGGCCTCACAACCATCAGCAAAGGCGCAATAAAGGTGGGCCAGGCTCACCACCCGGGTGGGCCAAGTCCAGGAGAGTCTATCATGCGTCGAGGGCTACACGTAGGCTAGGAAAAAATCCCTGCTATCTCTATGGTAGTTGTACCTTTGTAGGGGTGTGCGTGTAATTTCATGTACCCAGTTGGATAGGCTATAAATAGCCTCCTTCCCTCATCATGTAAGGCAGGATACAAAATTTCTGGCAATTAATACAAGCACACTCTTAGTCGGAACCTCTCCCCTGGGACCCTTCGGCCCCTCGCCCTAAAGCCAGGGGTCCCTCTTATTTACTGTCTGGTATTTTTACTACGACAGTCATCAATCAATACAATATGTTGGTCGATAGAGTCACTGGTGTTTCGACCATTGACATCTGACTAGGAATACATTTAGAAGTTAGAACGACATCATATAAGTTAAAAGAGTTTCACCAACAAGTCACATACTTGTTAATCTCCATAACCAATGATTCATTCAAGGAACAGGATAACATATTATCCAATATTATAAACATAATGAAATATAATCATCTCTATGACTGGCTCTAGGGCATATTTCCAATACATCCATGTTCGCAAGATCGATTTGTACGACCTCTAGTGGAACATCTATGTCCTCGGAATGCTCGACCACCGAGGGTGAATTGAGTTACTCGAGAAAAACTCCGAGCGGGATAGGTGACCTTGGGGAGGTCATCCGTACCAACTGGTTTGCCAGAAATTTTTTCTTTCTAGGAATGTGTTTGATCTGGAAAACCGAAGAAGTGCTTTTCGAGTTTCTGTGCTTCCGCCAGATAAGATGACATCTTGGTACTTGAGCATTGATACTCTTTCCCAACTTGATTCGCTACTAGTTGAGAATTATCTTTTACTAGTAATCTGTGAATCCCGAGCACTCTGGCTGCTCGGAGTCCTGTTAGTAAACCTTCGTATTCTGCCACATTGTTTGTTGCAAAAAAAAAAAAGTTTAGCTGAATGGCGTATTTGATGTGTTCTCCAGTAGGGGATATGAGAAAGACTCCAGCCCCTGAGCCTTTGAGCATCAAGGAACCGTCAAAGTACATTGTCCACTCGCGTGGTGTTCGTACTCGGACCCTTGGGTGGATTCAGGGTTTGTTTATTCGGCAATGAATTCTGTTATTGCCTAGGACTTGATTGCTGTTCGTGAGATGAAATGGAGGTCGAACGCCCCAAGCTCGATCGCCCATTTTGCTATTTGTCTTGATGATTCCCTATTTCCAAGAACTTGATCTAGGGGATATTCGGTTGGTACGACCACTTTGTGGGCCTGAAAGTAATGCCATAGTTTTCTTGAAGCCATAAGGAGACCATAGAGCAACTTTTGTATCTGTGGATATCGTTCCTTTAGTCCATGCAAGATTTTGTTTTCGTAATATACCGGTCGTTGAACGCTGTCACGTTCTATGATTAGTACACTACTGACTGTTTGTGGCATTGCAACCACGTAAATCAGCAATGTTTCTTCTGCTCTTGGAGATACTAGGATCGGGGTACTCTTAAGGTACTTTTTAAGCTCTTCTAATATGTTGTTTTCCTCTTTAGTCCACTTGAAACTTCCGTGTTTCCAAAGAAGTTTGAAGAAATGGAGTAATTTCTCACCTAACTGTGCTATGAAATGACTTAGCGTTTCCATACAAACGGTTAGTTTTTGGACTTTATTTTTTGTTGTCGGAGGGCGCATTTGATTAATGGCTGTAATTTTTGCTTGGTTTGCTTCAATCCCTATAGCCAAATCTATGAATCCAAGAAGCTTTCCCAAAAAAAACTCCATACACACACTTCTTTGGATTTAACTTAAGGTTTTGCCTTCTTAAGTAATTGAAAGTCTCGTGTTGGTTGAAAATATGGTCGCCAGCATTGATGCTTTTCATAACCAAGTTATCAACGCAGGCTTTTAGATTTTGACCTATCTAAGGATTAAAGGATTTTTTGCATCAACCTTTGGAAACTTGCACCAGCGTTTTTGAGACAAATTGTCATCTTAACATAGCAGTAAATGCCATATGGAGTGATGAAGGAAGTTTTCTCTTCATCATCTTTACTCATATTAATCTGGTGGTACCCTGAGTACGCATCTATAAAACTTAACAACTCACACCCGGAAGTAGAGTCTACAAGTTGATCAATGCGTGGAATGGGAAAGTCGTCCTTCGAACAAACTTTATTAAGATCTGTGAAGTCAATACACATTAGTCATTTTCCATTGCTTTTTCTAACCATTACAGGGTTGGCGAGCCACTCTTGGTGGTCGACTTTGCGAATAAATCTAGCCTTGAGGAGCTTGTCGATCTCCGACTGGATTGCCTCCTTCCGATCAGGTGCGAAACGTCTTAGCTTCTACTTGACCGGTTTTTTGTCTGGCTGGAGAGCTAGCCTATACTCGATCACCTCCTTGTGGACTCTGGGTATGTCAGACGTCTGCCAAGCGAATACGTCCTGGTTTGCTCGGAGGAAGGAGACGAACGACTCTTCCTATTTAGGATTGAGTCCTACCCTGACCAGTACTTTTTGAGTAGACGCATTAGCGTTTCTTGACCCAGAAGATGTGTTGGTGCTTTCCAAAGGAGCGCCTTTGCCGAGTGGTACCTACTTGGTCTGGTCAAAAGGTTTTTGCGCCATCTTTGGACTCGAGTGCTTGACCTACATGGCAGGCTAATTAGTTTCCCTGGTCAGAAGCTCATCGACTAGTTCTAAGGATTTTCGATCGCATGCATAGGCCATTTTTTGATCTCCTCAAACCGTGATAACTCCTTTCGGTCCTGGCATTTTTAAACTATGATAACTGTAATGCGTGGCTATCAGGAATTTTGCTAAAGCCAGACGACCAAGGATTCCATTGTATGTGGTTTCAAAATCCACCACATCAAATGGAACTTTTTCTGTTCAAAAGTTGTCGGGTCTTCCGAACGTAATCGGTAGGGACAGCTGTCCTATCGGTTTGGCAGTAGAATCAGGAACTATGCCGTGAAAGGCATATTTCATGGGTTTTATCTTAGCCTTGTGAATCTGTATGTCTTCCAATGCTCCTGTAAATAAAATGTTTAAAGAGCTAACTCCATCTATTAAGACTCGATTAACTTTACAATTGTTAATAGTAGGTTCAAGTACGATAGGAAACCTACCTGGTTGAGTCGACGAGATAGGGTAGTCTTCTTTGCTGAAGGAGATTACAGTTTTCGACCACCTGGACGGCTTGATGGTAATAGGAGACTCGGCAAGGTTCACCTCCCATTCCACGGCCTTCAAATAACATCTTGACTCGTACGAGGAGGATCCACCAAAAATTATATCGACTGTGTGTTATGGCTCCTGGTACTCCATCTCTTCATCGCCATCTTTGTCCTTCTTGGAGCTTGGTTCTCGAAGTTCTGTTACAGAGGGGAAGGGACCTTTACCCAAGTAGTAATCCTCCAGTTTCTTCTGCTAGACTTGGCAGGTGCGCAGATCATGCCCTACTGCCTAGTGAAGTGGATATCACTTCTTATTTTTCTTGTAATGATCGATCAGAGCTTTTGCCTTGTTCCGACCGGAAAAGTCTTTCTTGCCATTGGTAAATTTTTCTAGAATTGCAAGGACTTCTTTGTTGTCAGGCGTATGATTTTTCTTATTCTTGAGATACTTCTTGCTTTTCTTCTCTTGCTTCTCCAGACCTAACTGGGGATTTTTGTCTTTTCTATCAATTACTTCATACCATTCGACCGCTTCACTAGCGGCTGCATACTTGTCTGCCGAAAAGTTCGACGATCGTTCGTGGAGGATTTATTGCAATATCCTCTGTAAACAGGCGATTCCTCAGCCCTGCTTTAAAAGCTTGGATGACAGAAGACTCTGCAATCTCTGGGATAGAGTTTTGAACCTGACTGAATCTCTTGATGTATTGTCGAAGAGTTTCATTAGTTTTCTTCTTCATCTGATGAAGATCCTCCTCCTTCCCGGGACGGTCGTACGTCCTTTGAAAGTTGGAAATCAGAGTATCGCAGAGCTGCTCCCAAGTGTAGATAGATCCGACCGATAGGTTGAACAACTACGACTAGGCAGACCCTTCAAGGACCGTGGGCAAGTAATTTGCCATCACGTTGTCATTACCATTAGTAGCCTTGATGGCGGTAGATTTGAAGAAATTCTAATAGGTTCTGAGTCCCGTTAAACTTCTTTGTGTTGGTGGTGAAACACATTCGACCAAATCAAAACAGACTCTTGAAAATGCTCGATGACGTAATGGAGTCATAGCGCTTTCTCGAAAAAAGCGGATTATAGTCGGTTGGGGATTGGTTCATCAGATTTGCATACCTAGGATCCGGTGTCCTAATTTGGTCGTGGACATTATGGTAACTTCTTTGACCACCGGCTTGGTTCAGATGATGCTTGAGATCGCCTGAATCAAGTGGTCATTCCTCTTGACGATGAGGAGGAGTGGCTGTTGAGAAGAGCCGTCTTCCCTCGTGATTTCCTGGTCGGAACCTACGAGAGGGTCTTGGTGTCGATCGATCCTCCGCTCTACCATGTTATCCCCTACTGAGAGAGCAATGCTGGGACAAAGTAATCATGTTACTTTGCGAGTTCCTTTGCTCTCGGTATATTTCTGTACGCTGCATGGTTTGTTGGAGGATCTCGTGCCTGCTCGACGCATTCTTGTGCTCCGGTGGCGTGGGATGTTGCCAGCTTCATGTGGCCCGGTGGCTCGGGAGGTAGCCGTCATGTTCCCGCGCTCCGGTAGTGTGGAAAGTGGCCGGTCCCGCCACCTTTCGCATCGCGCCACCTGGTCCTGTGCCTGAGTGACATCCCACGGTGGGTTCTTGCTTCCTGCGCACCCCGACCGCACGATGTGCCATGTGTCACCGTCTGGTGCTTCCGCGCTCAACACGGGGCCAAATCCGGAAAAAAAAATCCAAACAACAGGGTTTGTTACTACACACGATACTATACCATGAGGGCTGAAGAATCTTGACCAGAATAATGCGTACCATCGAAGGCTGGAGTGAGCGATTGGGAAGCGAGAGGCTACCGTGCACGTCTCCTTGGTCCAATCAGGAATCAAAACTACGGCTTCTTGCTACAGTAAAAACGATACAGTGATGGGTTTCACTGTTGCTGCAACGCTTACTACTGTTCTACTCTTGAGTCCTATTGTTTACCGTAAAACGATACAGTGAGATTTTGAATCATGTGAAGGAAACATGAGTTATTAAGACTTTCAAAAATAATTACAGTGATCAAGAATTAAAATTATATAAATAATTTACTATAATCTATATATAATAGAGTTGTAAATGAACTTTGATAAAGTGAGACATAAATTATCAGCGAGACATGCGGATGAATATTGATGGATGGACGACAAGATGCATGGACAGATCCATCCTACCCTGGGAAGCAAAGCAAGCAGCATCGGGCAAGAGGTGAGATTAGATTGCGACCTGCAGATAAGACACAGTTCACGGGCGCATGCGTTCGTACCGAACGGCCAATCTTTCTTTCACTCTTTCTTTCTTTCTTCATAAAGGTAAGGGCCGAAAGGCTTGTGCAACTCTAGTCTAGTACACATTGCTTTCGGGTAAATAAGCAACTCGATCTAGTCACCCATGCGAGCATGCTGCATGCTTCGTCCACTGACCTGCCATCTATTTATCATCTCAATACAAGCTGAGATCGGCAATACCTAGCTTATTTCTTCTCGCTCTGTCCGTTCGTATCATCTGGTCGAATTCTCCGTGCAATTGTGTGATTGGATGCTACAATGCAATGCGAGTTCGGACAACCTTCATTAAAACTTTGAAAGCATGGTTCCATCGTCCAAAAGGATTGAGAGAAGAAAATCTATAGTGCTTGTCTGATTTTCTACTTAGTTACCCGCCGTAATCGACGGTGTCGATATTTCTGTTCTTTCTTCTATTAACATGGGAATTTCTAACAGCTGGGAGGTACGAGAGGATATTGTTTGTTGACAGTTACTGCCATTCGATGCATGAGCCAGGAATCATGGGAGGCGCATAGCATAGCGTAGCGTCGCGGACCAAACGAAAGCGAGCATTCTCAAGGAAAAAGAAATAACCTATGCATGGCTCTACATTTCAATTCAAACATTGACCACTCAATCAGCGCACGTACCAGCACCATTGCAATTTCCAAGCTCCCAATCGAACCAACACACGGCCGCCCAGCCATCTCCAACAATACATCCAAACAAACACAACCAAGCAATTCAAGCAGCTAACCATGGCGACCGCGACGGCCTTCGCGGCGCAGGTGCTGCGTGGGCGCTGGTTCATGGCGTACGGGTCATTCCTCGTCATGTCGGCGGCCGGCGCGACGTACATCTTCGCCATCTACTCCAAGGACATCAAGAGCACGCTGGGATACACGCAGGAGCAGCTCAACACCGTCGGCTTCTTCAAGGACGTCGGCGCCAACGTTGGCATCCACGCCGGCCTCGTCGCCGAGGTCGCCCCGCCCTGGCTCGTCCTCGCCATCGGCGCCGCCATGAACCTGGGGGGATACCTCATGGTCTACCTCTCCGTCACCGCTCGTGTCCGCTCCAGGCCGCCGCTCTGGCTCATCTGCCTCTACATCGCCGTCGGCGCCAACTCCCAGGCCTTCGCCAACACCGGCGCGCTCGTCACCTGCGTCAAGAACTTCCCGGAGAGCCGCGGCGTCATGCTCGGCTTGCTCAAGGGCTTCGTCGGCCTCAGCGGCGCCATCTTCACCCAGCTCTACCTAGCCTTCTACGGCAGCGGCGGCGGCGGAGACACCAGGCCGCTCATCCTGCTAGTCGGCTGGCTTCCGGCCGCCATCTCCGTGGCCTTCCTCGGCACAATACGGATCATACGCGCGCCGCGCTCGGCAACGGCGGCGCGGCGCGAGTACCGCGCGTTCTGCGGCTTCCTGTACGTCTCGCTCGCGCTCGCCGCGTACCTCATGGTCGCCATCATCCTCCAGAAGCGGTTCAGGTTCACCCGCGCCGAGTACGGCGTCAGCGCCGGCATCGTGTTCGCCATGCTCCTCCTCCCCTTCGCCGTCGTCCTGCGCGAGGAGGCCGCCCTGTTCAAGAAGCAGCCCGAAGCGCAAGCTGACGCTCCAGCGCCACTGTCCGTGGAGACCGTGACCGCGAAGCCAACGACAGAGCCTTCGCCTGTCACCGACAAGGCATCGACGTTGATGGAGAGGGTGGTGCGCGCGCTGAGACCGCCTCCGCGCGGCGATGACTACACGATCCTGCAAGCGCTGGTGAGCGTGGACATGCTGCTGCTGTTCACGACGACGGTGTTCGGTGTGGGCGGGACGCTGACGGCCATCGACAACATGGGACAGATCGGCGAGTCGCTGGGGTACCCGCAGCGCAGCATCGCCACTTTCGTGTCGCTCATAAGCATCTGGAACTACCTCGGCCGCGTCGTCGCCGGCTTCGCCTCCGAGGCGCTCCTCTCCCGCCACCGCCTCCCGCGCCCGCTCATCCTGGCCGTTGTCCTCCTCCTCACCGTCCCCGGCCACCTGCTCATCGCCTTCGGCGTGCCCGGATCGCTGTACGTCGCGTCGGTGATCATCGGATTTTGCTTCGGCGCCGTGCAGCCCCTCATCCTCGCGAGTGTCTCGGAGCTGTTTGGGCTCAGGTACTACTCGACTCTGTACAACTTCTGCGGCACCGCGAGCCCCGTGGGATCGTACATCCTGAACGTCCGCGTGGCCGGGCGCATGTACGACCGCGAGGCCGCGAGGCAGGGCGCCGTGGCCGCGGCGGCGGGGAAGGCGGTGACTTGCATTGGCGTGCGGTGCTACAAGGAGTCGTTCTTGGTGATAATGGCGCTGACGGTGGCCGCGGCTGTGGTGACGCTGGCGCTGGCGTGGAGGACTCGGGAGTTCTACGCGGGGGATATATACGCGCGGTTTAAGGCGGGAAGGGAAGAGAGGAAGGAGGTGGTGGGAGCGAGCAGTAATGGCGTCGGAGATGACAAGGATGAAGCAAAAACGTAGGCTACAATCGAAGTTTGAAGCAAAAACGTAGGCTACAATCGAAGTTTTTTCCCTTCTTTTTTTGGTTACGTACACAAATCGTGAATTTGAAGTGGATAGTGGATATTGAACATGCAGTCGATCCATACATGTCATCCTATCTTATTTTCGTGAAGCTAAGAAACATGAAATTAATCTTAGCTTTTTTTCCTCCTGGCTTGTCTATTAGGTCATGTACAATGAATTTACATCAGCTGTTTATAACCTCTGTCACGTAGAATTTAAGCTGATGTGGATAAAAGAGAATAAATAGAGAGAAATATGTTGTCTACAATCCTGTAGTCGACTGTAACACCAGAACAAAAAAAACATTAAAAGATTGTGTGTTGTCTACAATCCTGTAACCGACTGTATTACTACAACCCATTGTATGAGCTGTCTTTAGTGTTGTCTACAGATGACATAGAGAGTTTTTATATATCGACGATCGAATCGCCAATCTTACGAAAATATAGAGGAAAATGACATATATCTCTTGGGAGAGAATGAGGCTGCTCTTTATAGGTATGAACTAGATGTTTACAAAGGGTGTCTACGACCCGGTTGGGGATTATTTCTAATTACACTAAATATGATTTTTGCTATGCTAATTGATCAAACTTAAAGTATGAGTTTAAAGCTGATTATATTGCTCTAATGTGATGCGGGATGATCCGATCTCTCCTCTTCTCGTCTTCGCTCCATCCTTAAATAACTTCTGAAGATGTGGCGGTTACTCCTGGAGAAGACGTTCTTTGCGAAGCGTTGCGACTGGTCGGAGTGAGATGACGGTTGATAAAGTATCAACTGCTCTGCGGTTAAGTAACTGTGAGATACTCAATCGCACAATGGTTGTTGTCAGTGTCTTAGGATTATGTAACGTCGCGTGGTATGGAATATACAGCACGTGTTCCATTCATCACACGGTAAAGAATATATCCGGAATTAAATCCAGATACCAGTTCATAACTTTTCCAAACAGCTACCTGGTCAGAGAGTAGGCACAGGATCTTGTCCGACCAGGGTACCCATTATGTAACCTCTGAAATCCTCACGACCAGTAAGGTCGTTAGCCTTAAGGGTTACGACCATGAAGACGTATGATCTTTTATTATGTATTAAAGTAATACATAGAGGTTTTAATCCTCGTCAACTAGCCTCCGAACTTTAAATGAATAGGTCATGTGAACACTTTATCCCGACGAAGTCGTATCGGGCAGACCCTCATTTAATGCCGTGATATACGAAATGGTATGTATTCACTTTAAAATTGAGAACCTGCCTTGGGGACCAAAGAGTTTTACTGTCCGTTGGACTAAAAGGCTTTGTCCGTTGGACTTTAAGCAACTCCCGATTCAGTTTAAAGATCAGAAGCTATAAAATCTCCATTGTTGGGCTTTAGAGCTTTTACGCTTCCAGATCTTCCTTTAATCCCCTTCAGTTCTTGCCAAGAAACCTTTCCGACCTCTGCTTTCTTTTCCGCCCAAAGCACCCTCCGACCACCTATTCATCTCTTTGAGAGCTTTCATCATACGGGATCAAATCACAAAGTGGGTGCCTTTAGATCTGAGTGAGAAGAAGCTTGAGGCGCTAGAGAAAATCGGAATGCTCCCGGACATGAATCTGATCAAATGAAGATCAGCGACTGGAGAGCACTATCCAAGCCGTGAAGATGGGGGAAATCCCAATTTTCCTCGCTTACATCGAGTGCGGGTTGAGGGTGCCGGTGCACAAATTCTTCCCCTGCGTGCTAGAGTACTACAGGGTGGAGTTGGTGAAACCAAGATTTGTTAGTCAGGTGGTCCATACTCGCCGGCGACGAGACGATTAGCTCCTGAGCTACGAATTGCCTATCACCGTCGGGTTCATAGGATCGTGGAGGATCAAAAGTCAAAACCCTCCCTTGAGATTCCAGTAGATATGAGCCCATGCAGATGATGTTTAGGGATGAAAGTGGATGCGGGTTGTCCGCAAGCCCGCTTAACCCACCCAACAAAAAAGACTAAACAGGTGTTCGTGAGTCAATTGCTAATTCTAAGTGACTAATGTGGACAGCCAGTATAGTCCACGAAGTTTGCGACAGCCTGCTAGGACTGCCCTCCATGGCCATCGAAGGAGGATGCAGCACATGAACAAGTGCTTTTAGTGTGCTCGAGAGGCGATCGATGCACGGAGTGTTCGTGAGACGGCAGCCGGTGCCGGCACGCTGGCTAGACGCGGATGAGCGCGGGGCAGCGGCGGCGCTGGTGCTCCACGGCCTGGCGTTGCTCGGACTCCTGCCTCTCCAGGCGCAGGTGCTCGTGGTGCCTCCGGATGAGGCTCTCGGCGTGACGCAGGAGTTCGTCGTGCGCCATCACCATCACGTC
Source organism: Phyllostachys edulis (assembly GCA_036346405.1). Classification (NCBI taxonomy): domain Eukaryota; kingdom Viridiplantae; phylum Streptophyta; class Magnoliopsida; order Poales; family Poaceae; genus Phyllostachys; species Phyllostachys edulis. The sequence continues at coordinate 1,109,546 of CM070567.1, forward strand.
CCCCGGTGCGGCACCCATGCTTGGCCGCCGTCGGGGCCACCGCTGCCGGATGTGGCAGCGAGGGTGAGACCATCGTGGCCGACTTCCGCATCTCCCTCCATGCGATGGCCTTCTCGGCCGCGAGTGCCAAACGAGGCAACTCGTCGCTGCTCCTTGCTGGTTTTCTTCCTGTCGGGGTTGGTCTCGTCGACGACGGTTCTTGCCTTCTCCTCCTCACCGAGTTCCTTCGATGTACCGCTAGGAAGAATAGTGCCCGATTGATTGATCCTTTCTAGCTCCCGGCCTGCACCAACGAACAAGCCATGAAGAACATTGGATCGATGGATAAGAACATATATGATGTAACCTGGAAACCAATTAAAATGGGACCTGCATGTTCTTTTGGAGTTAATCCTTATATTAAGTTTTTCAATTCTTGCTTGAGTCTTAGAAGTTTTAGTTTTAGTTTCAGAGTTGAGTTAGTTTTCGAGTTGAAGTCAATTTCAGAAACCTGAACCATTTCGTAGTCTTTCGGTGTTTCAGATGTAAAGTACCGCTTCAATTTCGTATCAGAGATGGTTACGGTAATAGTCCTTCATATTTAGGTTTTAAATGGAGTATAAATATAGATGAAATCTGAGAAAAGGGTGCTTGGTTTTTAGCACAAAAAATCCCTCTGTTTTTTGGAGTTTTGATTCAGTAACTATTCTTCGTTCGACAACGTCTGAACTTCAGACAAACGCGACTTCAGACAACAGGCGATTTGCTAGCTTCAGTTTGCACGTTCTCCCTTTAATTTCTTCTTTACGAGTGCATCAAGGAAGGATCTTCCGTGTAGTTGTAGGCTAGTGACCGTCGCTTATGCCCACGTAACACCAGACGACATATACGGGCAACCGAACTTGCCCCACTTACACCCTGAATCAGTTGTTCCCGTAGACTGACGACCAATACTGACCATCTAGATGGAACAGAAGAGCGTTGACGTTGAGCCTCGATCGAACAAGCAACAGAAGCTCCTCCGAGCACACAGCTGAGCAGGGAATCCCACAGCAGTCAGCAGGTGACAAGGTCGCTCGCCTACAAGATCTGGATTTTTCTCCCCGTCAAGCAAGGATACGTTCGCAGGTCTGGCCTGCCTTCCCGCCTCGTAATGCGGCCTCGCGACGCCACGCATAGCCCGACATCCTTTGATAAAACAAATCACGTAAGATTATGCAGTAAGTCGGCAATCGACATTCAACAATCTAAAACTAGTGTCAGACAATTTTTTTTAAAAAAAGCATCAATTCCAATTTTCAGAAGACTCGTTCTGATGGGACCGACCGACGTATCTCCGACTCCGGAACTTTTTTATTTTATTTTGACTCCCTGATGCCACTCAATTATAAATCTAGACTTTCTCCTGTTTTATTTGCAAATTTAAACCCCCTGCTTTACCTTCTGCGATCGGGGAGTGGAGAAGAACACTTTCCCCACTGGATTGGCCACTTGTCGTGGTGCGTGAGCGTGAAAAGGCTCTTTCTACGGTGGCAGAGCGCGAAAACCCCTCGATTCTGTGGTCGCCGTCTATTCCTGCGGAGATTCGTGCTGAACACCCACGTTCCGCGCTCACCAACCACGGTAAGAATAGGAGGGAGGATAGATTTGTACATAAAACTGCACGGAGGCTATTTTTGCAATTAAGTGGCCAACATCAAAAAAAAAAATTCCCAACTCCGTCGAACGTGCAGTGCAGTCCGGAAACAGCAACTACTGAGCTAGCTACTCGGTGCCATCGGCGCCCTTCTCTTCTCCGGCGCCGCCATCATTGCTACTACGCGCTCCCACCACCTCCCCCGCACTTGTACTTGTTCCCTCCTTAAACCGCGCGTAGATGTCCCCCGCGTAGAACCCCCGGGTCCTCCACGCCAGCGCCGCCGTCACCACCGCCGCGCCCACCGTCACCGCCGTTATCACCAAGAACGCCTCCTTGTAGCACCGGACCCCGACGCACGTCACACCCTTCCCCGCCGCCGCCACGGCCCCCTGCCGCGCGGCCTCGCGGTCGTACATCCGCCCGGCCACGCGGACGTTGAGGATGTACGATCCCACGGGGCTCGCCACGTTGCCGACGTTGTACAGCGTCGAGTAGTACTTGAGCCCGAACAGCTCCGAGATGATGGCCAGGATCATCGGGTACGCCGCGCCGAAGCAGAACCCGATCAGCACCGACGCCGCGTACAGCGACCCCGGCACGCCGAACGTGATCAGTAGGTGGCCCAGGACGGTGAGGAGGAGCACAGCGGCCACCAGGAGCAGGCGCGACAGGCGGTACCGGGTCAGGAGCGCCTCCGAGGTGAAGTCGACGGCGACGCAGCCGAAGTAGTTCCAGATGCTGATGAGGGACACGAAGGTGGCGATGCTGCGCTGCGGGTACCCCAGCGATTCGCCGATCTGACCCATGTTGTCGATCGCCGTGAGGGTGCCGCCCACGCCGAACACCGTCGCCGTGAACAGAAGCAGCATGTCCGCGCTCACCAGCGCCTGAAGGATCGTGTAGTCCTCGCCGCGCGGCGGCGGCCTCAGCGCGCGGAGCAATCTTGCACTTGCTTTCTCTGGCTTCTCGGCCGCGGGCGCTGGTGGCGGCGTCGGCTTCGCGTTCACGGTCACCACGGACAGCGCCGGCCCGTCCCCTAACGCTTCTGGGGTCCTCTTGAACAGGGCGTCCTCCTCGCGCAGGACGACGGCGAAGGGAACGAGGAGCATCGCGAACACGACGGCGGCGCTGACGCCGTACTCGGCGCGGGTGAACCGGAACCGCTTCTCGAGGATGATGACGACCATGAGGTACGCGGCGAGCGCGAGCGAGACGTACAGGAAGCCGCAGAACGCGCGGAACTCGCGGCGCGCCGCTGCTGGCGAGCGCGGCGCGCGTATGATCCGGATGGTCCCCAGGAAGGCCACGGAGACGGCGGCCGGAAGCCAGCCGACTAGCAGGATGAGCGGCCTGGTGTCGCCGCCGCCGCCGCCGTAGAAGGCTAGGTAGAGCTGGGTGAAGATGGCGCCGCTGAGGCCGACGAAGCCCTTGAGCAAGCCGAGCATGACGCCGCGGCTCTCCGGGAAGTTCTTGACGCAGGTGACGAGCGCGCCGGTGTTGGCGAAGGCCTGGGAGTTGGCGCCGACGGCGATGTAGAGGCAGATGAGCCAGAGCGGCGGCCTGGAGCGGACACGAGCGGTGACGGAGAGGTAGACCATGAGGTATCCCCCCAGGTTCATGGCGGCGCCGATGGCGAGGACGAGCCAGGGCGGGGCGACCTCGGCGACGAGGCCGGCGTGGATGCCGATGTTGGCGCCGACGTCCTTGAAGAAGCCGACGGTGTTGAGCTGCTCCTGCGAGTATCCCAGCGTGGTCTTGATGTCCTTGGAGTAGATGGCGAAGATGTACGTCGCGCCCGCCGCCGACATGACGAGGAAGGACCCGTACGCCATGAACCACCGCCCCCGCAGCACCTGCGCCGCGAAGGCCGCAGCCGCCGTCGCCATTACTCCCTCCCTTGGTTTCTTGGGGGTCGTAGCGTCAGTGTGGGAGTGTTAAGGTTGGCGAGGTAGCATCGAGAATTCGAGATGTTGATGTCAAATGGTGATGACACTGACTCCCCTATATATCTATCGAGTCTTAATGTCGTCTCGTGGAGATACATCATACAATTTATTTTCATCATACAAGCGGAGCGCCACGAGAAATCCGATCCAGATCCCCAAACTGGAATGTAGCATAAGGATAAGCATCATCTCCGTTCCGGCCTTGAGATACATGAGAAATTTTCTTTAATTTTGGCATGCCTGTATGTATTGTGCTTGTGCCGGGGGAAAGAATTTGGCACTGCTAGCTTGCTACCGATAGCATAGCAGAGTAAATCAGTTATCCCAGTTGGTTTAGCTAGTAAAAAGTAGATTGAAACCACGATAATAATATCGGGTCGGGGGTCACTGCAAAAGAGTAGCTTTCTATTCTAATTCTATCGATGAATTGGGTGGGTCTAGCTAGTACTTGAGTGTAGTCACCACGGACCAGATGGCAGCCACTGTCAACGATAACCAAATTGGTCACCATTTGGGTTAGGCTGCCCCCCCAATTGCTCTGCAAGACGAGAATGACACTACATGCCTCTCATGTTGGATATCTATCACTATAAGTAGCAACTTGTTGTCTACGTGTATGTGTATGTACTCTTATGTTTATACTGTATGTATGAGGGAATCATGTTGGATATCTATCACTATAAGTAGCAACATGTTGTCTACGTGTATGTGTATGTACTCTTATATTTATACTCTATGAGGGAAAGAGGGAATTTTTGGCAGATACGACGCGTTTTCATCTCGTATTTGCGGACCTGATCATAGCTACCATGTATTTGCAAAAATATCATCGCTGGCGCACGTCCACGATCCGACCACAGCTACCACGTATTTGCAAAAATGTCATCGCTGGCCGTGCGCCAGCACCGGAAATCACGACACGTGGCGTTAGCGCACGGCGACCGTGCGCCAACACCCGCGTGCCCACAGCCGCCGCCACCTCACTCGACCCGCGCCACCTTAGCTGCTGGCGCATGGTGGCCATGCGCCAGCCCCCTTGGCCATGGCCACCATGCACACACACAGTAGCTTAATTAATTAGGGTAGGTTAATTAGTTAATTAGTGAATAGGTTAGTTAGTTTTAGGCTGAAATTTGGAGGAATTTTAAAATATAGAAAATGAGTCCAAAAAATTATGAAATTTTTTGTGGAGTCTCTCGACACCGTGTACTTGCTTGTGTAAATTTTTCATAATTTTATTCGTTCAGAATTGTTATCGCTATTTTATATAAGTGTCATGTTCGTATGAATCAATAAATGTAGAAAATGAGCTCAAAAAATTATGAATTTTATTTTGAAGGGTCCTCACACAGTAGACTTGATTGTGTAATGTTTCAGCAATTTTATATGTGTTCTGGTATTGTCTCAAAAATTTATGATTTAGGTCGCGAAAATTTCGATTTTAGGTTTCAAAAATTATGGTGTCATGATTTCATGTGACTTGGAATGTAGAAAAAAAGAGGCTACATTGCAACTCCATTGGAGATGTCGATATACAACATGGCGCTAGAGTACACACGTAATAACCAAAATACCGTACAAATATAGCAAAACAAAATATGAATACAAATATACCTAAATATAATCGCATAACACGGGATATACTAAAGTCTAAATAAGCTTGCGCATGAACCGGGATGAAGGAGGAGGGGTATTATCACATATAACTCAATCAAATATGATACTCTTTGTTTATTTATCGGTTTAATGTGGATGATGTTCTTTAATACTGTATTGTACGACATGCTAAATAAGGTTGTGCATGAACCAACTGAGGAAAATACGTGGCATGCAAATCATATAACGATGTACCGTAACTTACGACTCGTGTGCGTTTCAAAGGCTACGGTACATCGTTATATGATCTGCACGCCACACATTTCCTTCTGTTGGTTCATGCACAATCTTATGTAGTATGTGGTACAATATAGATTATCCACGGCAAACTGATAATTTGACAAAGAGTGTCCTATTTAACGATATGTGCGACTAGTCTCCGCGGCGCCATAGCGAGTGCCCCTTGTCTCGGGGCTGCCCACGGTGGCGGTGAGTGTAGAAGTTGTCTATGTCCTACGATTTCATGATGTAAGTGGATTGTACAGTAAGAAATGTAACAAGGATGCAAATTGTATATAACTTACGTCTTCGTGACAAACTCCCTCCGGATGCAGCTTCGCAACTCGTGAATATTCATCGTGTAGAGCCCCTCCGCCCGAACCACCTTGTACCAGCATCTCGACAGGTCCAACCCATCGGGTCCGGCCCGTACAAGACCATCGCCGTAAAACACAAACAAGTCTTGCATGTTCAAAAATATCTAAAGCCACAACAACCACTAAATAATTATGAATGAGTTATGCCTAACTAATTCCTACTTAACTAATTACGATTGATTAATTACCACTACATAAATTACTGGTAGCTCATTTCCACTAATCATTTCTGCAAACAACTGATTACGACTTATTAATTACCACTAAAAAAATTACCAGTACTTCATTTCCACTTATTCAATATGTCGTAACGATGACTACTAAACTAATTACAACTAATTAATTACCACTAAACTAATTCATTACTAGTGAACTAACTAATTACGACTAATTAATTACCTCTAAACTAACTAATTAATTACCTCTAAACTAACTAATTACGATTGATTAATTACCACTAAAAAAATTACTAGTACTTCATTTTCACTTACTTAATATGCCGTAATGATGGCTACTAAACTAATTACCACTAATTAATTACCACAAAACTAACTCATTACTACTGAACTAACTAATTACGACTAATTAATTGCCCCTAAACTATCTAATTACGACTACCTGACTAAGACTGACTAATTATGACTACGGTAATAACGGCAAAAGCATCCAACAACTTACCTGCCCTTCGGGGGAAAGTAATCAATCAAGGCCAAGTGCCGAGTGATGAGAAGCAAGAAAACAGTTAACCTCCTAATAAAAGTAACTATGTTACATTCTCTGAGTTCTCAGCGATGAGTGCAAGAACGAGAATTGAAACGTAAATTAGATGAGCGAAGAGCGAGTGCCAGAGTTCGGTATTTATAGCCGAGCGGAGGAGTCACGGCATTGGCACCGAGAATTCCGTAAGCGTTGACACCGAAATTTCTGGATGAGGCAAGAGATGTGTGGAGGAGGGAGGAGGGATGGTGGGAAAGATGGCCACTGTGAGGTTTTTTAATTCTCCGCAGAATAGTCCGGGTGCGTGCCAGGTGTTGCGGGCAGGAGGGAGGGCCAGAGGGGGCACGAGTCGGGAAGGTGTTGCGAGAACAATCCTGAACGAATAAAATTATGAAAAATTTATACAAGCAAGTACACGGTGTCGGAAGGCTCCACAAAAAAATTCCAAGTCACATGAAATCATGAAACCCTAATTTCCGAAACCTAAAATCGAAATTTTCGCGACCTAAATCATAAATTTTTGAGACAATACCAGAACACATATAAAATTACCAAAACATTACACAATCAAGTCCACTGCATGAGGACCCTTCAAAATAAATTTTATAATTTTTTGAGCTCATTTTCTACATTTATTGATTCATACGAACATGACACTTATACAAAATAGCGATACCAATTCTGAACGAATAAAATTATAGAAAATTTACAAAAGCAAATACACAGTGTCGAGAGGCTCTACAAAAAATTTCATAATTGTTTGGACTAAATTGCTATATTTAAAATTTTCTCCAAATTTCAACCTAAAACTAACTAACCTATTCACTAATTAACCTACACTAACTAATTAAGCTACTGTGTGTGTGTGCATGGTGGCCATGTGCCACTTGGTTTGTATAGCCACCATGTGCCGAGAGGGGTGGCGCATGGCCATGTGAGGTGAGTGTGGTCGGTGAGGTGGCGGTGGGCTGTCATGGGTACATATGTCATTTGCGTGACATTGGTGTATGATCGTGTGCACCAACGCCACGTGCCATGATTTCCGACATTGGCGTACGGCCACCGTGCGCCAGCTTTGCAAATATGTGGTAGCCGTGGTCAGATCCGCAGATACAAGATGAAAACGCGTCGTATCTGCCAAAAATTCAAGAAAGAGGAGGATAGATGGAGATTTTTCCATGAAACCAACTCCTACCGACTTCATGGTATCATAGCACGGGCGATGCGCAAGGTGACTATCGTAGTAAAAAGGCCAGGCAGTATAAGAAAGGGAACCTGGTTACTGCGAGGGGAATTTGGAGATCCTCGGAAAAGGGAAACGACGCCAAGAGGAATAAATGTGTATTAATTGTCTTGAAAATAGTCCTCTTTTATTACATGGGGAGGCGGCTATTTATAACCTTCCGACCAGGGTACACAAGATAATAGTTCTACCCTAAAAAGATCCTATGCCTATTGGGGTCGCAGAGGTTTTTCCTCTCCATACACGTAGCCTTTGGTCTATAGTGGACCCTCCTGGACTTGGTCTATCTAGCCGGTATACGCGGTCCACTGGTACTTCTCGTCCTTTGCACCGTGCTGGGTGCTCCTGGGCTGGGGGGGGCCCGTATGCCCTTCGGCACTCTTGGGGTGTCCCCAAGTAGGGATCCCAGGGGCCTCCTCGCTCCTGAACCCGAGGTGTTCGACAGCCTTTCCGCACCTTTCGGTCTTCCCGAGGGTACCTGCGGTACCCTTTGAGGGAGGGGGAGAAAGTGTGCCTTTTGTCTATGGTCCTCGCGTCTCCTTCGGAGCCACCTCGAATGTATGTTTGGTGGCCTTCGAGGCCCCTAGTCACACCTCTAGCCTCGGCCCTCGGGGGTCTCCTTGTGGTCTTCGCCTGGTCGATGGGGTCAGTGGACCGCCCTTACGATAGCGACCGGTGAAATACTAGCTGGTTTTAGGCGAGACACCGACTGCTCTTGGCGGTGGTGAAGGTAGAGGAGTTCGACTGACCGACAAGAGAGCTTGATTTGGTGGGGGAGCTGCTTGATCTGGCAGAGAGGAGTAGGTGCGCCAGTGGAGACAAAGTCGAGGAGGAGAGAGGCGGCACCAGTGGTGGAATAGAGGTGGACGGCCGTGTCCCAGCGAGCAGACAGCGTTGGTGGCGAATCGAGCAGGCAGCGTCCGTGTGCTGCTGCGTTACCACTTACTACCAGGGTTTTGGATTTCGTTTCGGCTAAAAATTCGAACCCAACCGAAATTGGCGAAATTGCCAAAATTTCAAATTTTTCGGTTTTAATTCGTCCAAAATGGTGAAATCAGAATTTGAAATTTGGTCAAAATTTGACCGAAATTTGGCCAAAATTTCAAAATTTAATGAAAAAAAAATGAAATTTTAGCGACAACGAGAGTCAAAGAAGACTGACACACAATGACATAGCGACATCCGGCGACAAAGCAACTGTAATGACACTACTTGACATCCGGCGGCGGCAATAGCACAATGACATCCGACAGCGGCAACAACACAGCAACAGCACACAATAGCACAGCAGCACAACATTACAAATCAACTAACAGGTTCTAGGTTCTGAATTATAGCAAATAAAATAGCAACAGTGCATCACACATGGCAAATTGGCAATCCAAAATGGCAGCATCTCCATCTCCATTGCTCCATTCCTCCAAAATACATGACATCTCCATTCCTCCAAAATGACGACACCTCCATCTCCATTGCTCCATTCCTCCAAAAAATGACAAATCTTTGCGATACAAAGCAAAAGTACTTGGAAATGTTTAGGAAGAAAACACATGATAATTAATTTCGAAATTCAATGTTGCTTTGTGGAAATGCAGAGGAGTCTATACTGTACAAGCACATTGATGGATGTAATAAATCAAAGAAAATACTTTTTTTAAGAGAAAGTTAAAGTATAAAAGCAGAATTTCAGAAGAAACGTTTACAAATAAAGGAAAAGCCAAAATGCAATGGAAAATCTTTAGGTACCTCTCTATCATGTATGTGCACTTGTGTATGTGTGATTGCCTGGCGATCAATGGTTCTAAGCTATTTGTTCATGGCATTTGTTTTTTAGGAAGCTTGGGAGGAATCTTGAAGTAACCTATGATTGTAAATTCAACGACAAGGATAAATCGGTTGATAATTACGCATCTTTGTTTTATGTGATTTTTTAACAGGTATCATCAACTAATGGTTAAAACTGTTCTAATAACCACCAAGCAATTTTCTAAATGATAAATTAGCTTAGTGCTTTAATCTAGCTTTACGTAAAAGTACTTGTTAGCATCAAAGTACACTAAATAATTGTCCATTGTTTACATAGTGTTTACCAAATAGATAAATAATGTAATAGAATTGCACATAGAATCGTTTGGTGGTAATGCTAGTCAAGCATTGATACCTTGATGAATCAAGCTTTGAGAAAGATGTCAAAAGTATAGGCTATTGACGTCCTTCTTCTTTGTCTTATCTCGCTTTGTCCGTTGAGAACGTAAAGGTTGATCCTGTCTCCCTTCTTCGGCCTCTTTTGCTCTCTCCCTCTCTTCTTCGACCTCATTTGCTAATCTTTCCGGTGAGTACCTCCAGATATTCATCTTCTTCTTCATCATCATAATCATTGTCGGCATCCTTGGATGAGGTCTCGTCATATTTGTTCTCTTCATCATCGTCGCTATCCACAAATTCTTCATCTTCATCCAATAATGACATCTTTCATTTCTTCACCTTCTCCTTTCTTGCAAGAGAAAGCTTCCACTTCTCTCAATGTATTTCATCACGAACAACCTGAGATGGTCGACCTCTCTCATCTAGAAGTGGGGCCGATCGACTCATCGACTTATTCAACCATTCATGGATTGGGTTTGCTTCATCAAACATTGTGGCATCCATGACTATCGCAAATGGATTAAGGTCCTTCTCTTCTTGCTCAATCTCATTTTGTTGGAGGCATAGTTTCAGATTGTAATGAACATATACTAACTTGTGCAACTTCTCATAACCTAGCCGGTTTCTCACCTTAGTATGGACCAAAGCAAAAGTACTCCAATTACGCTCACAGCCGCTGGATGACACACACTGTGACACAATTCGGATGGTGTATTTTTGCAATTCTTTCACTTCTCCTCCATATTGCAACCACCATGCAGCTGCGAAAATGAATACACATCATTGAAGGAAAGTGAATTTACATTTCAATGTTAAAAAATGCCATTGTGTTCACTTACTTGGGTTAACTGTGGATGCTGCAAGACGTGCCATCGTTCCATCAAACTTCCCTTTATTAGCACAAAATAGCATAAATTCTTTCATTGCCAGCACTGCATTATCGAGCGAGTCCACCATCCTCCCTATTACATCTTGAAGTACATCAATATAGTCGGCATTGGAGCTAAAGTTCAACTTGTAGTGTGCTTCAGGATCAAGAGCAGCAGCTACATGCGAAAGACTACATTAGAATGCATAAAACTAACTAATTCTTAAATTCACACAATTAACTTCTCATTACCTGCAAACATCATTGTATTCTCCTCAAGATAACGAACCCTAGCAGACACCTTACTCATGTATTTCTCAAACTCCTCTGTTCCCGACCCAAGATGAGATTCCATTGAGTGTATAGAAGCCATCATCCTTGGTTTGAAACAAGAAATGGTTCCAACCTTTTGTTGATCAACATACCGTAGCATGGTATATAATGGCCCGACTGTATCTAGAATCGACCTGAGTGAAGACCACCAAATAGGACTAGTCAATTTTTCCTCTACAAAATCATAGTCAGGATCTCTTCTCCAATCATAATTCTTCCACTGTTCTGACACCATCCATCGACGAAATTTGTCTTTCCTATCCCAGAAACTCTGAAGAAATATGAACTGAGTTCCAAAGCGGGTGGCATTGGATCGGATCAACTCCCCACCGATCATATTCTTCATCTCATCGTGCAACCTATTATGGTTATATAAGAATCTGCAAATCCGCTTGGCACTCTTGACAACTCCAGCAACCTCTGAAAATTCACCAATGTCCTTCATCATGAGATTGATAGTGTGAGCGGCACATGGCTGCCAAAAGATATGAGGGTACTCGATCGTGAGCTTGGAACATGCTTTTTTGTAGTTCAATCCATTGTCTGTTACAATTTGCATAACCCGTTTGTGGCCAATTTCATCGACAACCACCTTCTTAATCTCTGAGAATAGAAAATCTGCATGGCAAAGAAAGATAGCATAATTAGCAGTGCATGAAAAAGAAAGAGAACATAAATAAATATCTTTCTTATTACCTGCATTCTGGATTTGCCTAGTTGCATTAATAGACTTATGGAAGAACATACGCTCATCGCAGTACACCATGAAATTAATGATGCTCATGGAGGTAGGTCTTATCCATGAGTCACACATGACAGTCACACCAAATTGATCCCAATCTTTTTTGAATTTCTCAACATACAACTCCATCTCCATATAGTTGCCCTCCAAGTATACCCCATCAATGTCAGTCCCTTTAGGGAGGCTCTCCACTGGACCTAACTCTTGAGACAACCTCAATGCTGCTCGAAAGTAAGGGCAGTTGGCTTTCCGCCCTGGAATATCATTGGCATGAAACCATTTTGCCCAAGCTGTGCCCTGCTTTTCTTTAGACCACTTGGTAAAGGTAACATCAATCCTCGGCTGGTAGGAGTCTTTGCTAGGTGCTATTTCTGAAGCAACTGAGCCACTAGCACTTCTATGACTAGAAGTGGCCCTTGCATTGCGAAACATTTCGCCAATCCTTCCACTGGAACAACTACCAGCACAACCACCACCACCACTGCCACTCCCAAAGCCAAGCTCGAATGTGCCACCCAACCTCCCCACCGCATGCCGAATATGAGCATCTCTACGTGATTTTGCCAATACCATCTTTAGCTGTTCATCCTCATCACTAGGGACATCCACATCAATTACTTCATTTTCCTCCAACATATCCATAAGTTCATGTTCTAATCTGAAATTACGCTTCCGCCGGGCACTTTTATTTTCTTGACCAATAATCCTACCCTTCCTCATTGCTCCCTGCACATCTCTTGGCACACTTAAGCATTTTACCACATCGGTTCCTAGCTCACCCAAATGCTCCCTTAGCCGGGTTGCACCTCCACCTTTCTTCAACAAATTGCAATAACGACAAATGAAACCTTGCGAACCAACACGCGTGCCATGCGTCCATGGATCATTAATGTTTCCATCATTCACACGTTCTGCGTTTCCATGAAAAAAAGAATTGAGTTCTACTGATTTTACTACTTCAAGGCTTAAGCTACACTGAGCATATAAAATAGAAATCGAACATAATGACATGCAAGCGCAGACCGAAGATTTTACCTTCTCGGCGGCAGATGAGGTAAAGAATCATTGTCACTCCTGTCCAGTCGGCCACCCCGCCGCCGCCGGCCTGCTTGCTGCCGCTTCACCACACGCGCTTCACCATGGCCCTTCACCGGTTACTAGTCTTCTTCTTCTTGCTTGAAGTGCGCTCTTCGCCGGGTTGAAGGCTCGAAATCTTCCGCTACCACACCGGCTCGAAGCATTGTTCTTGCCGCCGCCTAAATACTCCCGCCGTCGCGCCGCCACTGGAGCTCCCACTCCCGCTTGCCGCCTGGTGCTCCTCTCCTTGGCCAAGGCCCACTGGTGCTCCCACTCCCGCCGTCCTGCTGAGATTGCAAGCCTCTGACCAGCGCCGCCGCCCAGTTCTCCTCTCTCCTTGCCGCCTTCTGGTTCTCCTTGGCCGCCGCCGCCTCGTTCTCCCGCCAGAGGATTTGGGGATTTTGGAGGTAGCTAGGGCAAACCGGCAGCATGGGAGGGAGTAGTAAGGGCCAGGTGATGGAGGGCTTTTGGGCCGGTGGGGAGAAGCTGTAGCAGGCCGACGCAAATTCAAATGGACTCGAATTATTTTGACCGAAAGCCCAAAAATTCGGATCAGAGCGAAATGCGCGAAATTTCAACAAAATTTGGAACCTGCTTACCACTTTACCAGGCGCGGCGCCCGGCTGGGTAGCAGTAATTGGCGAGATCCCATTGATCGTAAAATGGTATATCCGTGGAGTCTGGCACGTAATGCGACCCGGCCCAACCAGGATATTTGTTACTCGGCGTCTGGCCCAACAAAAACAAAAAGAAGAGAATCTTGTCACTTGCTTCCAGTCTCACGCTTGCTAATTTTCAGGATTTTTATTCGTGTCCATTCGGGTCAGAAGGAATGGATCAGATTCAAGCAGCAGTCGATCGACTCCCTTTTCAACAAAGATTGCATTACATTAACCCGAGATTGGGTGGGCCTCCACGTATCTTTCTCCTCGCTCGCTCTCGTAGGAAATGTGAGATTTATAGTTACGGAAAAGTCAAATTATACATAAAACATTACAAAACATTCCATTTGTACTGAGATACTAAATTCAGTGGATCCGTTAGAGCCATATATGTCAGCACAAGCAATAATGTGATGGCTCGGTTAGTTCAACATTTATGATAGAGAGACCAATGCCAAAAGATCTGACAAGGCTCAAAATTTTACAACACTTTAAAATACGTCACAACTCACAAAGCCATTGCGATGCAAGTTTGTTTTTTTGACGTGGTCAATGCAATTCTATTTGTGCAAGCATGCCTCAACAGATTAACACTGACTTTTTAATAATAGTAGTTTAAATTAAAATGTCATTGTATTTAATGATTATTAAACTGTTGAGTATCGAAAGAAATACACACAGAAAAAGAAAAGAGAAGAGTATAAACAAGGGAGCATTTGAACCAACATACAATTGGATGCACAAAATTGATGGATTTTTATGCATAAATTCAAGTTATGCATGACTTGACCGATTAGTTGTCGGGATCTAAAAATGCAATTCTGGACTATCTGTGTATACTGCACTAGTCCAGGATCAAGCTAGTGCACATAGTGACAACATCGATAAAATATCATTTCCACATACAAAGATGACGAATAAATATGCAAATAACAATAATTATCAGAGTAACGACCTTAAGGTCAAAGCTTATAATTAATGCCTCAGAAGGCGAATAGTTCCATTAAACTTCAGCGGAAGGTAACGGAATAACTTCAGTGAAGCTCATCCATATGCCCACAGGCAATCGGTTGGGGTAACGCGACCTAATTCTCCACGATTCTTGAAGTAGACATTGTTGACTGACAATTCCTCTACTTTATCTAAATAATTATAGCAACATTGAGTACACAGTCGGACTCAACAAGCTGCACCACAGAATGCAAATATAGATGATGGCTTATTCCAAAGGAAATGACTTCTATGGTTATTTTGCAATAAAGCTGTATTTGCAATTGAATACAAATAATAGATTGAAAGCGTAATTCAAAACAAATAAACAATAGTAATTTAACAATAAACAATAGTAATTTAACAAAGCATAAAGCTAAGGTTATATTTGCACCGTCTTGAGGATGTGGCGGCACTGACCTTGCGGAGGTGGCGGTGGCACGACCGGCAAATCTGGTGGGGCGGCGAGGTCGACTCTGAGTCGCATCTGGGGCCGACGGCGTGTGTGCCCGTCTTGAGGCGGGGCAAGCGGTGGTCGGGAGGTCGCGTGCAAGCGGGCGGCAAGCATGGCTGGCGCACGGCGGCAGCTGCCTTGATGCCGCGTCTTGACCTTGCGGCGGCGCAACATCCGAGCGGCGTGGCTTTGGCAAAGAAGTCGCGGCGGCGACGCGGCCGCGTCTTGGCGGGCGGTAATGGCGGCTTCAGCGCCGCCCGACCGGTGGTGTCGCGTAAGCGGCGGACGGGAAGACGCGTCAGCCGAGGGATCGCAGGCGGCCTGTAGGGCGGTATGCGGGCGGCGCGCTTGCAGTTGTGCCGCGCCACCCTCTCAGAGCGCCTGGGGTAGGCGCTGTGCGAAATTTGGCGAAGGTCTTGTTGCTCCGTGGCGTCTGACAACAGCGCGACACGGAGGCTAGTATGAGCGCGGTGGCGCGATAATTTTTTTCTTTGTGCATCAATGAACAATGCGATCAACAGTCTCTCTTTTCAACCAATCATCCGATCGGCATTGTGCCGGCGACTACAAGTTGGCTCGCGGAGATTTAAGAAAATTTGTAATCTACTATCCAAAGTGCAATCGACATCTACTTCTTCATGCAACCTACCAATCGATATTGTGCCGACGACTTCAAATCGGCTCGCGGTAGATTAGAGCGGATTTGCACCGTAGGAAATAATCTAGAAAACCAAATTTGTGGAATTTAAAGCAATCTTGAAAAGCGATTCAATCTACGAGCGTCGTGTTTCGACGGTTACCTTTTTGATCCGAGTAAAGTAGGCCGGAGTCGATCGTGTTAATAACGTGTTGAAGAACCGTCGCTAGCGAGTCTAGTCCGATCGATCACCTTGTAGACAAGCGTAGAATCGCACAGAACAATGCAAGAACAAATAGTAGATTGAACACAGAGATATAGGAAGCTTCTTTCTTCTCTTCATTTCTCTTCTCATGATCAGGCTTTTACAATGGCTAGCATCAACCTATTTATAAGCTAGAGACCCTACTAGAGTTTTGGATGAGGCGCCCACCCATGAACAAACTCTTGGGCCAAACCTATAGTTCCCAACACTCTATATATATATATATATATATATATATATATATATATATATATATATATATATATATATATATATATATATATATATATATATATATATATATATATATATATATATATATATATATATATATATATATATATATATATAAGACAAAACAGAGCACCTCATGCATATGTCCAATTAGCTAAGCTAGGCTCACTGCTTTCAATCTGGTCCCATGCAGCATCCGTCCTGAGCATCTTTCTTTACTTTATAAACCCATTTCAGATCAATGGGGCGATGTCCCTGCGGCAAATTCACCAACTCCCATGTTCCATTCTCTTCAATAGCCTGCATTTCTTTCTTCATTGCGTTCTGCCAGCACTCATATTTCTGTGCCTCCTCATGAGTTACAGGTTCCTCCGCAGCCATCAAACAAAGACCACTATACTCTAGTTGAATTGGAGATGTGCCATCATAGAGTTCTGATAGAGGTCGATACCTGTGCAGACCTTCAGAGGAAGACGCTGAGGAGGAACTTGTTTCTCCCATTGCCGCTGGTGTCGGCGCTGGAGCAGAGGCTATTGGTGGCGATGCAAAGTCTCCCACGGACGCCGCCACCGGTGAACACAGCCGGCTCGTGCTCGATTTCAAGACCCGGCTGCTCATCGCCTTCGGCATCCACACCTACAGCAGGATATGTTGTGTATTCCACAGTGAACACCTCACGTGCATTGGTCTCTGCTGTTCTGTGTATCGATGACCAACCCCACTGTCGGCAGCATATCAGGTGCACAAGCATCATTTAGTGTATATATAGAAAAAAATTTTGTTTGAGTATCAAATTAGCATAAAAAATTCTGAAAAAAATTCTAGATGTAATTTATGGTGTTTTGTTCCGCCCTTTAAAATTTGAAGTTCAAACTCAAAGTATGTTAGAAGATACAAAAAAGAGAAATTTCTGACATATGATAGATCAAATGGTGCTGGAAAAAAAACAGGCAAATGTTACTATTCACAGTAAACTTCTCTTTTTTGTATCTTCTAACATACTTTGAGTTTGAACTTCAAATTTTAAAGGGTGGAACAAAACACCATAAATTACATTTAGAATTTTTTTCAGAATTTTTTATGCTAATTTGATACCCAAACAAAAAGTTTTTCTATATGTGCACCAAATGAGTTTTATGCACCTGATATGCAGCCCCTACTGTCTATCTTCCTCAAAGACAACATCACGGGTAACATGTAGTTTACCCGTCTCTGGATTATAGACTCGATATGCCTTGGAGGTAGGCTCGTAGCCTTTGAAAACCGTGGGAACGCTCCTGTTATCCAGTTTTTTTATGTGGGGGCTTCACCACTATCACATGTGCGACACATCCAAATGTCCTGAGGTGATGAACATTTGGTTTCTTCCTGGACCAAGCTTCATAAGGAGTCATCCCACTGACACTGCGAGTTGGGGCGCGGTTCAACAATCCTCCTCTCTCTACAACCCTGTTTTGGGAGTATGGTACAGTCAGGAAATGCTTGATGCCTGAATCGTCACAGAATTCCTCGAACTCAGACGATGTGAATTCACCTCGTTGGTCAGTGCGGATTGCTCTTAGCTTCACATTTGCTTCCAGCTCAGCTCCATTATTCACTTTCTTAGCTTCGCATGATGAGGTAGTTTGGACGACGATGGCAGCAGTTCCCAGTTCCGTTGGGACAGTTGGTCTCAATCATGACACGCTTATAAGTGTGTTGTTTGTATGCGTTGTACAATTTTTTTCGTGACTTACTAACTAACCTGAACTCTTTATATACACTCCAAGAAGGGTGCAGACATACCAACTGAGGGGAAGCGCATGGCTCCTTGGATTATGTAGTGGGAGGAGGTCTTGGAGGACGTAGTTGAGGAGGATACTCCCTACGCCACAACATCGTACCAGGAGTACCTGCAGTGGTACACGTCACTCACATGGGTTTGTTTGGTTCATGTTGTCAATCCGTTGCAGGTTGAGCAGGCTCGGGACGACGAAGTATACCCTAGACAGGCTGGTGTTTCTCTACACTTGGTGGTATGTGTCCTGTTATGTACATCGTCATGTAAATTACATTTTTCATTTTACTAACTTTGACGTTGCATTTCGTAGAATGACCTCGAGATGGTGAGTTGGGGAGATACGCACTCCATGTGGGGACCACATCCAGAGGGCGTGAAGGTCACACGGGAGGAGATCAAATTGTTCGCAAGCCGTGTATGCTAGCGGTCTTGACGCATCGTCAGTGACGAGGATCTAATAATCCTCAATTAATTAAATTATTTATCTATAATTGTTATTATAGATAGCAATATCTCCATGTTATTCATAAGGATACCCCTTATCATTAATAAGGGAGAAACTTAGTTGAGTAGTCATAAACCATTCTATGACAACCCTACATATTCGTAAGTACTTCTAGAACTACATAGTGGTCGTAAGATTTTCTACGACCACCTTATGATCGTAAGTCTTACTGTGGTCATTTTATGGTTGTAAGCTTTACTACGACCAAGTTAACTACAGCCACCCTATAGTCAACAAAGCCTACAGACATGTTGGCTCAATCGACTAGGGGCGCTTTTGCGCTGTGTTTAATACACACAATATTTAATATGTGTTGTTATTCTCTGGGATAAATGCACGTATTAAGTCTCTGTCTCTGACATAACTGCAAGGCGACGTGGGATGGTTAGTCTTTGACAATAACCGTCATAGAACGTGTGTATTTCATTAAACGGTGAGACGCCTCTTGGTATGGGATAACTGTCACCCCTTTACGCACTATATAAGGAGAGAGGCAAGCACAAGAACAACGACAACAAAGACACGATCAATAGACAGAAGTCATTAAGCCCTAGTTCTAGTGATTTCTTCCCTATTGTAAAGCATAGTCAATACAGCAACACAGGAGTAGGGTTATTATTCTCTTAGGAGAAGGCCTGAATCTATATAAAATCCCTGTGTCTTTTTCTGTGTGGTTTAACTTAAGAAAAGTCGCCAGTGTTCATTCGTAAGATCGATACTAAACCATCGATAGTCAGCTTGACCTCCTGTAGGCAGCTACCAGACGTTGCGGGGCCATCCTCAAGCGTCCCGCTCAGCAGCCTCCCAGTCATAACACGTCCACCGCGACACCCAGAAGCTCCCCACCAGACCAAGCAGGTAGCTCGGCATGGCAACAGGTGTCCTCGCCATACCATTTCCCCACATGAGGTAATGCAGTAAACATAGTGTATATTTGTCGTAGCTAAAAGGCTAGACAGTGGGTATGGAGGGTACCCTACACCCTTTGTCTTGGGAGAAGGACTAGAGAAGAGAAGCCAAAGACAAGCATGTATGTATGTATTGCTTTATGAGTGAATGAGGATCCCCTTTACATATACCCTTGGGGCCTTATTTATAGGAGGGCAAGAAGGGCTATTTACCTTCTTGCCCTCATAGGCAAGAGAGAAAAAGAGGGTAATTTAGGTATATTTGCTTAAATACACTATACAGACTAGGTTTACATATGTACGGCATCCCTGACGGCACACCGGTATCCCCGACGATCCTAGGGTGCGGGGCACCCCTAGGTGCCTTGCTACGACAAGTCCCTCATCTGTGTGGTCCGAGGTCGCGAGGACAGGTCCCGCGGTCCCGAGGGGCGAGCGAATGCAATCTTGCCGCCCCTGGCCCATCGGGAGTCGGGATACCCGGAGACTGGTGAACCAATGGAGGGTCCTGGGCCGGCGAAGGAGAGCCGAGGTGCTCGGCGGTGGTGGCGGGGCGCCGAGGGCGTGGGAGGAGATCCATGTCGAGGCCGCCGCCGAGGCGATAGAAGTCGACGATGGAGCCGCCATGTCGAGGCATGGCCTCGAGGCGGGCGCGTCGGGCCGCCCGCCGAGGTGATAGCCTCGAGGCGAGGCGACTCGGCGGTGGTGGCGGCAATGAGCCATGCGGGCGAAGTCGACGCTGAGTCGCCACGCCGAGGCATGGCCCTCGAGGTCGGCGTGTGCGGTGAGAGCCAGCGGGGGTGAAGTCGACGCGAGCCACCACGCCGAGGCATGGCCCTCAAAGCGGGCGGCGACGGGGCCGCTCGCTCCGCCGAGGCAATAGCCTCGAGGTGGGTGGTGCGGCGACGAGAGCTGCGGGGCGAAGTCGACGCAGAGCCGCCCACCGAGGCATGACCGTCGAGGCGACGGTCGTCGGCCGCTTCGCCGAGGCGATAACCTCGAGGCGGGCGCGGCGGCGACGAAGGTCGGGGGGCGGTTGACGCAGAGCCGCCACACCGAGGCATGACCCTCGAGGCGGTGACGTCGGGGCGCGCCGCCGAGGCAATAGCCTCGAGGCGGGCGAATGGCGGCGAGCCGTGGGGGGAAGTCGACGCGAGCTACCACGCCAAGGCATGGCTTCGGCGGGCGGCGTGTCGGGGCCGCCCGCCGAGGCGATAGCCTCGAGGCGAGCGACGACGGAGATCGTAAGGGCGAAGTCGACGTGGAGCCGCCACACTGAGGCATGGCCCTCGAGGCGGGCGGCTCGTCGGGGCCGCCCCGTCGAGGCAATAGCATCGAGGTGGGTAGTGAGTGGTGGCGGAGCCCGTGGGGGCGAAGTCGACGTGGAGCCGCCACACCGAGGCATGGCCCTCGAGGTCGGCGGTGCGTCGGGGCCGCCCCGCCGAGGCGATAGCCTCGAGGCGGGCGGTGAGCAGCGGTGGAGCTCATGAGGACGAAGTCGACGCGGAGCTGCCACGCCGAGGCATGGCCCTTGAGGCAGCAGACGCGTTGGGGCCGCCTGCCGAGGCGATAGCCTCGAGACGGGCGGTGAGCAGCGGCGGAGCCCATGGTGGCGAAGTTGACGCAGAGCCGCCACGCCGAGGCATGGCCCTCGAGGCAAGTGGTGAGCAGCGGCGGAACCCGTGGGGGCGAAGTCGACACGGAGCCGCCACGCCGAGGCATAGCCCTCGAGGCAGGCGGCACGTCGGGGCTGCTCACCGAGGCGATAGCCTCAAGGCGGGTGGTGAGGTAAGCGGAGCCGTGGGGCGAACTCGACGCTGGTTACCACGCCGAGGCATAGCCCTCGAGGCAGGCGGCACGTCGGGGCTGCTCACCGAGGCGATAGCCTCAAGGCGGGTGGTGAGGAGTAGCGGAGCCCGTGGGGGCGAACTCGACGCAGAGCCGCCACGCCGAGGCATGGCCCTCGAGGTGGCGGCAGAGTCGGGCCGCCCGCCGAGGCGATAGCCTTGAGGTGGGCGAAGGCGGTGGAGCCCGGGAGGGAAGTCGACGCGAGCCGCCACACCGAGGCATGGCCCGAGGCGGGCGGCGCGCGGGGCCGCCCGCCAAGGCGATAGCCTCGAGTCGGGCGCGAAAGGCGTGGCGGAGCCGTGGGGGCGAAGTCGACGCGGAGCTGTCACGTAGAGGCAAGGCCTTCGAGGTGGGCGGCGCGTCGGGGCCGCCCTGCCAAGGAGATAGCCTCGAGGCGGGTGATGAGCAGCGGCGGAGCCCGTGGGTGTGAATTCGACATGGCGCCTTGTGGGGTCCCGGCATCGGATCTGTTTTAAGCCCAGTGATTGCGCAACACTTGGCATGCCCACTCCCTGTCCTTGAGCTTGACATGCTGACCAGTGGCCGCCCATAGATGATTCCAGCAAAGAAACAAGTTCAGAAAATGAAAGAGAAAAGCTTAGCATAATAGCTACTACTTCATGTCATATGTAACTTTGTAGCATAACAGCTAACATGGCAAATATTGGCATTTAAACTGTCCAAGTATACTACTTGTATCAATTCAGAAAAGGAAAGGATGATTGAGTGATAGTTGTAGTATTTGGGCAAAAAGGTACTAGTAATACTCGTCGACCACTAAATGATTACTGCAAATCCTAATCTTGGCAGGAGGGCCTTTTGAGATTGCGCAAGAACAAGGCTATAGAATGTCGAAAACCAAAGCTACCATCTAGTGGTATATGATCTCAATCATGTTCGGCAAAACTAGAGAAAAAAAGCGGAGCTATATCGATGAGAAAGTGAGGTCTTTATACCATGCCCTTGGACCTTGGCACAACTCGTGATCTCCTTTTGTTCCATCTAATGAGTAATAATTAACAAATTCTTATATCGAACACTCAAAACCTACTTTCAGAAACTAAAATGCTTTGAAGACTGTCGGTCTACACACTGTTCCTGAACAGCAACACCTGCACTGCACTTGTTTTTCCTCTCCTTTTTCTTGGTATAATCTGCTGACACATTAATTCAAAACATCGCAATCTTTCGTCGTCGTCTAATCGCAATCGCCCATTCCGTTGTTGCTATTGCTAATCTTGGTCAAACTGCCCCGCCTTTTGCTCTGCGCGTCCACACGACGGCGAAGCAATATTCTTCTTCCCAAGAAGCCGAAACAAAACTAGTTTCAGAGTCAACTTCCAAGTCCTTAATCAAATAGTTAAGTTTTGCACGCTAACCTCCAAGCCTGATCCGCATCTCCAAAGTCAATTAACCCACGCGTTGTTTAGCCTGAACTCTAGGCACAATCCAAGGATATTCCCTACGTCAATGCTGCTTAGTCAATAGTGGAGTTATAAAAAAGTTCCACAAACTGAAGTATCTTCTCAGCAACAAATCAATGCTGCTTAGTCAATAGTACACCATCGTTAGTGCTATGAAAGTGCATTTTAATAAAAACAGAAAAAATGCTCTTATATGGTAAAAGGCTTTTAAGTATCAAGTAAGTAGAGTTCCATCTTACCGGTATGTCCAAACCAAATTTTCTTAGACATACGCTCATTGCCTTGCAGTTGCAGAAGTTCTTACATGCTGCTATTCGTTAGTTAGAATGATTTAAGAAATATATATATCGCATCGCAGAAAGCTTTAACATGTACATCCAACCTCTTCAAACCATATTGTACTGTAAGGTTAATAATATGACAAGCGCATCGCTGATGTTGCAAGAAGGATTCGACGTATGTACTCAACAATAGAGTGAGAATATCCATTGCCCTAGAGTTTGCGGCGATATTATCTAAAGTTATTGATAATATTTTGTTTGTAAAACCAAAATCTTCTACGACTTTGATCTATTTATAAGCTGGGAGGGGGAGAAGGTGAAGTTACATAAATGACTATACTTTTAAGGTAACCTAGGGGTAGCTCCGCCTTTTCCGATTCTAGTGGAGTTGCTCATTATCTAAAGTTATCCATTGCCCTAGAGCTTGTTCGACGATATGTCTATGACCTCGAGATTCCCGGTGTTGCCTATCGACGACGGTATCGCACCGGAGTGTGGGCTAATAACCAGAGAGATCAGGATCACAACTGGGAGATGACGATCAACAAAGAGAACACAGAGTTTGTGATGCTGCAAACTGTTAGCGTCGTTTCCTGTTTTCGCGGTATTGACTCGCTCAAGCATCTCACAAACTAACAAACTACACAAATAGACATGCTATGGTGTGGCAAGTGCCTAACGCCCTGATCCACTATTGGCGACGTGCATACCAACTGAATCCTGCATGCAACTACACACGCACACGGTCAATCAGTTTGCTCCACGCCTCCTGATATCTCGTCACTAAACACTACCATGCAGCTGCATGCAAAAACTAAAAACAACGCTAACGTGCACACATATGTGTGTACGGTCTCAACATACTAATGACTCAACATAGACACGTGCAACAAGATTAACTCAACACGGAGAACCGGTTCCCGGCCAGGAGGAGATGGGTCAGCGAACGGGCGTTTCTGATGCCGTCACCGATGCGGCCGGTGAACTGGTTCGCCGAAAGGTCAATCATGTTGACGTTGGGAAGCTCCCACAACCCCTCGGGCACCTCGCCGGAGAGCGAGTTTTTGCTGACCCTGAACCTCTGCAGCGTCGCGCAGCTCGCGTAGGTCGCCGGAATCGGGCCGGAGAAGTTGTTCTCCAGCATCAGCAACTTGACCATGGTGCCGCGCTTGCACATGTCCGGCGGGATCGGCCCTGACAGCGCGTTCGTCGACACGTCGATGAAGTAGAACTCCGACCATCTTCCCAGATTCTGCGGCAACACGCCGGTGAGGTTGTTATTATACAGGGACAGGTTCACGAGCACCTTGAAGTCGCCGAACTCTGGGGGCACCTCGCCGGACAAGCCGTTGAGAAACAGCTGCAGCGACACGAGCTGCGTGAGGGACCGGAGCTCGGAGAGGCTGCCGTTGAGACTGTTCATGGAAGCGTCGAAGTACTGCAGCTTTGTCAGATTGCCGAACCCCGGTGGGAGCGCGCCGTGGAGGGAGTTGTTGTACAGCTCCAGCTGCTGGAGATTGGTGAGCTTGGTAATCGCCGGCGGTATCTCGCCGGTGAGTTTGTTGTCTGAGAGCTCGAGATCGACAAGCTTGACGAGGTTTCCGATGCCCGGCGGGATGACGCCGCCGATGTTGGCCGCGGAGAGGTAGAGCACGGTGAGGTTGGTGAGCGCGGTGATCTCCTCAGGGAAGGAGTCGGTCTGCGCGAAGTACGGGTTGTCGCCGACGGCGAGCACGGTGAGGTCGGGCATGGCGCGCAGCGAAGCCCATGGGAACGCGCCGGCGAAGCTGTTCTGGGAGACGTTGAGCGTGCGGAGCTTGGTCAGCCGCGAGAGGTCCGGCACGGCGCCGGAGAAGCTGTTGAATGCGAGGGTGAGCTCCTCGAGCTCGGTGCACCCGCCGACCCCGTCGATGCTCCCCGCGAGCGCGTTCGACGGCAGGGAGAGCGTGGTGAGAGAAGCCAGCGAGCTGCAGAGGACGTCGTACGGGACGGACGCGGCGGCGACGCCCTTCTCTTGTACGGAGATGCCGGTGACGGAGCGACGGGAATTGCACGTGACGCCGGTGAACTTGCAGGGGGAGGCGGCGGCGGCGTCCCACGTGTCGAAGAAACCGGCGGCGGCGGGCGGGATGGTGAGTGATTTCTTGAAGGCCAGGAGGGCGTCCACCTCGGAAACCGTACCGCCGGCCGCGGCGGCGGCACGGTGACCTACGAGGAGGACCGTGAGGAGGAGGGGAGAGGTGGGCGGGTGGCATGGTTGGGAAGGAGGGAAGGATGGTTCGTCCTACTCGGTGTCAGTGTTGGTTTTAAGGTATTACTCTACTCCGGTTGTTGCTAGCTTATAACTTCTTTGGAGAATTTTTTAAAATAATATTAATTTAAAAGATAATTATATAAATAAATAGTACACATTTTTATTACAAAACTAGACGTGTGTCGTCTGTCGTCATTCTAATTGGCGATAGGGGCCTAGCCACTGGCAACAGGGAGCTCAACAGTACCTGAGCTCCCTGTCGTCGGTTGAATTGGCGACAGGTCCCTGTCGTCAATTCAAAAGGCGATAGAGATCCTTAATTTTTTTAATTTTACAATTTGAAAAACCGTCATTTTAAATAGCGATAGGGATCTCGTAAGTCCATGTCGTCATTCCAAATAACGACACAATCTCCCCTATAAAAGACCATTAAAACCCAAAAATTCGGGGAAAATTCACTTTTATTCAGAAAAAAAAAGAAAGAGGGGAGGGAAGGGAGAGGAGTAGATGGGAGGAGAAAAGCTAGCAAAGCGCTGTCCGTCCGGTCGCTCACCTTTCAGGTAATTTTTTTAACCGAATGGATTACATAGTTTTGTATATGTAGGATTGTATAGCACAATCAGAGGGGGTGAATGATTGTACCGATTTCTTGCTCACAAATTCAACCTTTCTCCCGTGCGCTGACCTTCTCACGACCTCCTCGAGAACCTCTTCGAGGGACCTCTTCGAAGACCTCTCCGAGGACCTCTTCAGGACTTCTCAAAGACCTCTTCTGAGAAGACCTTTTACGCACAGTTTGAACAAAAACAATCCTGAGACAATGTCGAATAGATCTGATCTCTTATTTCTCAATACTGTTTTGTGTCTACAAAGTGCTCTACAAGCACCCCTCAAAGCTTTCAACCGAAAGACCTTTTTAGCTCTACCGTAAAAGCTATGTAACAAAAGCCCCCGTAACAGCCACTAGAAAACACTTCCCCTCTGCCTTCTTTTATAGGCAGAGACCAATCCGTGTCCTCAACGATACGGACACAACAACTATCTCATTCGAGAATCAAGGGACCCGAAACCCTTCCAAACACGGGTTTTCCTATCTCTCCAAACCTTCCAGATATGGAACTCTTTCTGATGAGGACATCAACCATCTGGATACGACCGCTACTCCACATACCAAGCAAGAGTTCAAGCTGGACACGTTCTTGAATCTAATTCAGCCTCCAAAGATAGCAGGACCACCCGGAGGCAAGCTGGACACGTTCTGGAATCCAATTCGGCCTCCAAAGATAGCAGGACCACCCGGAGGTCTTCCAGAACCTCCTCGGGACCTCCCCAAGACCTCCTCCAAGACACGTGGTGCTCCAGGGCCTCCTCCAGGACCTCCCTCCAGGACCTCCTCCAGGACACGTGGCGCTCTAGGACCTCCTCCCGGACCTCCCGGTACACGACACGCGGCAGGTCCGTGCCGCGCTCCAGGACCCCCTCCAGGACCTCACGCGACACGTGGCGATCCAAGACCTCCTCCAGGACCTTCCTCTGGGACTTCCCTCCAAGACCTCCTCAGGATCTCCCACGACCTCCTCCAGGACCTCCCTCGGAGACCTCCTCAGGAGCACTCACATGGACTCATCAAGACCTCCTCAGGAGAACCCATATGGACTCATCAGGACCACTCATGACCTCCTCAAGAGCACCCACGTGGATTCATCAGGACCACTCAGGACCTCCCTACAGGACCTTCCCGCCAGGACCTCCCCCAAGGCTTCCTCAAGACCACCCCAGGACCAGTCCCACGACCAGGTCTTCGACCAGTCTGGTCGTAGATAAGTTATAGAATATATCTTTTGGATGGAGTCTGTTGTAATCTTTCCATAACTGTATTAGGAAAGAATCCTTGTGTGATACGGGAGTTAAGAGATAGAATCGACATTAGGTCGTACATGAGGCGGCCACCAACCTGGCCTTCCCCTTTATATAGTGTCCACCACCCTTAGGGCTTTGGTGGGTTTTGTTAGATTAAAGTTTAGCTTTGCTACTTTATACATCGTTTGCTTGTGCGGCTAGTACAACCAGACCTTGTCTTCGAAACCCCAAATTGTTCAATAGATCTATTGTTGTTCCTCAATTCCTATTCAGCAAGTTCGTTGCTTCATCTATTTTTCTTGCTTGATTCTTGATTGCATGCAGGAAAAGACCTTCATAGTCAGGTCGATCTCGCTACCGGCAAGGTCGAAAACGAATGTGAAGTTGGTTCAGCGATTGCGGGTGTAACGGTCGTCGCACGGTTGTATCCTGGATCATGAGATTTAGCTTCCATCAAATCAAGTGTATCATCCTCATCAAAAGATCAGGTCAACGTTCCCATTACTTTCCGTATCTCTTCACACGTCGTAAGCCTTCAGGACTGCACCTCCCAAAGCTTCTCCGTGCATCAGCATCCACCTTTGATCTCCACGTGCTCCAGCACAAGCCCAACCACCTCATGACATCCTAGACCTCTTGAACCTCAGATTTCCCCATCCTAGTCCCAGTCCTCCATGTCATCGACTATGGTCGTCTTCACGCTCAACCTGCACATGTAAAGACCAAAGAACATATTCCCAGCATAAATTCTCCAACTTGACCAATATCAGTTCACACACGCATAACACACTTTCAACCAGGTCCGCGACCAGTTCAGTAGGTATACGACCACCTCCAAGACGTCTACGATCACTTCACCAAGTCTATGACCACTCACCTGCATCGTAGCACTCGAAGCATACAGTAATTGGAATGAATATGGTGGTCTTGTGAAGACCTCCGGGTGGTCCTGCAAGACCTCATAAAAAACCTCCTGGGAGGTCCTGTGAAGACCTCCTTTTTAGCAAAGACCACCCTCTTGGCACGTCTTAGCCTTTTTGCAAAGATCACCCCGCTGCAGTACCTAGAAGACCTCCTTGCTACAGTACCTCGATGAACAATACTTGAAGCTCTGATGATTGAAGACCACCTTGCTCAAAGACCTTGATGAACAAGACTCGAGTGCGATGCTTGAAAGACCTCTTCACACGGGGAGGTCCTGAACGGTCCAGATAGATCCACGTTGGTTCTCATGGGGAGGTCCTGAGTGGTCCAGATTGATCCACGTTGATGCTCATGGGGAGGTCTTGAGTGGTCCAGATTGATCTACATTGATGCTCCTGAGGAAGGATCTGGATGGATCAGATTGATTATGGGGAGGCCCTAGATGGTCGCGATTGATGCGCGTTAGTGCTCCTTGGGGAAAGACCTGGATGGATCAGATTGATCTTGGGGAGGTCCTGGATGGTCGCGATTGATGCGCGTTAGTGCTCCTTGGGGAAGGTCCTGGATGGACGCGATTTATCCACGTTGCTGCTCCTGGGGAGGTCCTGGATGGTCCAAATTGATGCGAGCTGGTTCTCCTGGGTGAGGACCTGGACGGTCCAGATTGATGCGCATTGGTTCTCTTGCGGAATGTCCTAGATGGACTAGATTGATGCTAGGGGAGGTCCTGAATGGCCCGGATGAGTCCACGCGAGTCCTCCCGAGGAGGACCTCGAAGACCTCCTGTGATGGTCGCGGAGAAGCTCTGGGGTGGTCGTGAAGACCTCCGGGGATGTCTTGGAAGACATTAAACCTACCACCCAAAAAGGAACAACCGAAACTTCCACAACCGCAAATTCCAAGCAACCCAAAAGACAATTTATTC
Source organism: Phyllostachys edulis (assembly GCA_036346405.1). Taxonomy (NCBI): domain Eukaryota; kingdom Viridiplantae; phylum Streptophyta; class Magnoliopsida; order Poales; family Poaceae; genus Phyllostachys; species Phyllostachys edulis. Next base: position 1,138,438 of record CM070567.1, read on the forward strand.
AAATCAATTATTCAGCAGCAAAACCGTGACAAGGCTGCATGGTCTAACAGTATATACAGTTACATAGTGTGTATTATTGTGCGTATTATCGCAACTAACCAAACTTGCATCTCACACCACAGGTCCACCAACGTCTCAGTGGGCACCTCACACGTGCATCCCCGCGACATTCTCGTCATGGGTCCTTCCCATGATGATGCCCATGTCAGGTACTTGCCACCATCGCTTTTGGTTTTGCCATTATTGAAAACTACCAAGCTTGCATCGAGTGTTAAACAATTTACTACTTTTGCAAACTAGGTACGCATCAGTCATCGCCCCCATGTGTGCATCCCGCGATAAAGTGGTTTGGAGGAGTACCGTACCTTGTCGACGAACCCGACGTGCTTACAAGCTCACAGTTGTTCGACGCGTCGCACGAGACCTAACCCACGCAATTCATGTAGATAGGGTCGTCCGAGTACCCGAGCGTTAGACCCCGTAGGACCTAGGCAGCAACCAGTAGTGGCTCACCTGCTCAAGCGGGACTGACAACAGGGACAGGGACATGGTCAATGGTGTGGACAAGGAGAGGGAGAGGGGGATGAATAGGTAGATAATTAGTACCATGTGTGGTATGTCTTTTATTTTGTACCTTAGTATCGATGTAGATGATGTAATTGTTGTACTACTGCATGCTTTAAAATTTGGCATGTTAAGTCATTTTTTGTTGTGCTTGGGCCTCGGTTCTACCTCTTCCAGTCAGAACCGCGATAGAGGGGGCATGCTACTAATTTCCAGCTCCCTCCTAGTCAGCACCATGACATTTCGGGCATGCTACTAAATTCCAACTCCTTCCCCCCTAGTCATCACTGCGAAGGGGTTTGCCACATGAATCTCACTAATACTAGTAGACATCCTCCCCTACTCATTGAGAATTGACAACAGCATGCCGCCTTCGTTTCAAAGCTTCTAATTACCAATAAACTAACTAATTCATAACTAATTAAAAACCGGTACACTAACTAATTATGGTAATAACGACAAAAGCATCCGACAAATTACCTGGCCTTCGGGGTAAGCTATAAAAAAACGAGCGCCAAGCGACGAGCAACAAGCAAATATTTGATCTCCAAAAAAATTAATTATGTTAAGTTCTCTGAATTCTCAGCGATGAGCGCCAAAACGAGAAGCGAAACACAATTGGGATGAGCGAAGAGCGACTGCAACATCTCTGTATTTATATCCGAGCGAAGGAGCCGCTACGTTGACGCCGGGAATTTCGGATGTGTTGTTCACGCTAAAGATCTTGAACAAGTGGGGACCATGGCGAGTCGACAGATGTGCAGAGAAGGGAGGATGGACGGTTCAAAATATGGCCACCAGAGGGAGGCCGTGTGGGAGGGGAGAGCAGGGCTGACGGGAGGAGGGCCATGCGTGTGGGAAGGGGATAGGGTAACACGTGGTGGGATAAAATGAGTACACTTAAATGGAATTGCGGGGTAAAATCAGAACGAGGAAAATTCTGAAAAAAAAATTACACAAGAAAGTACACCGTGTAGAAGCATTCACGTAAAATTTCATAATTTTTTGAACTAATTTGCTATATTTTAAAAATGCTACGAAACCTGCGGATTATCGACCGAAACGCTAACCCTAATCCCTAATCGCAGGCCATATGGCGGGCCACCGCAAGGCGGCCGTGCGGCAGCGCCATCGCACGGCGGCTTCTCCTCATGGCGGCTGTGCGGACGCAATGTTATTTTTGTCAAAAAAAATTCGACCACCGCCATTTCTATACATACGATGCCAAAAATACTAATACTGCCAAAAAAAACGTGTCCTAATCATATTCCTAAAATGATAGGTACAAGTGAAATTGGATTTATAAATCTATAGGGGAGATATATACTGTTATAAATTGGTTTCTGCATGATTGACGGTGTAAATCTTTCTCTTTTTCTACCAATGAATTTTGTAATTTCTAGGAATTAAGAGCAAACATGATAGTTTCGTTTTCTCTAATATTATAACAGATAGATCAGATAGAAATTACTAATATTTGAAAGTAAAAAAACAGTCGGGCAGATTAGAAAGGCGCCGTGATAGCTGGAGTTGTCGGTATTAGGTATCTTGGACCGTCCAAAAGTTGATGTGACTGGACTGTCCTGGGAAAACACGTTACCAACACTCACCAATGAGTCTAAATAGCTCGTCAATAAACATCATAAACCACTAACCCACTACTCGAATACAGACACCAATACACGCCAACAAGATCTGGATTTTTCTCCCCGTCAAGCAAGGATACGTTCACAGGTCTGGCCTGCCTTCCTTCCCGTGTGGTCAGGTCTGGCCTGGTGTTGCTGTCGCCGCCGCCGTAGAAGGCGAGGTAGAGCTGGGTGAAGATGTCGCCGCTGAGGCCGACGAAGCCCTTGAACAAGCCGAGCATGACGCCGCGGCTCTCCGGGGAGTTCTTGACGCAGGTGACGAGCGCGCCGGTGTTAGCGAAGGCCTGGGAGTTGGCACCGACGGCGATGTAGAGGCAGATGAGCCACGAGGCGGCTGGAGCGGACGCGCCGGCGGATTTGAGAGGTAGACCATGAGGTATCCCCTGAGTTCATAGCGGCGCCGATGGCGAGGACGAGCCAGCATGGGCGACCTCGGCGGCGAGGCGGCGTGGATGCCGATGTTGGCGCCGACGTCCTTGAAGAAGCCGACGGTGTTGAGCTGCTCCTGCGAGTATCCCAGCGTGGTCTTGATTGTGACAACCCGAAAAATCAGATTAATCTAAAACAGTGCTAATCATCATTAAGCAGTAAATTAAACTTTCAAATCACAAACAAATCATAATTGTCATGTTAATATTAATCGTTTTGCCAACTAAAGTTCCTATTAAATAATATCATTCAGAGTTTGTCAACAAAATTTTTAATATAAATTCTTCCCGCAAGAATAAATCATTCTTTCGATCTCAAAGTCCTTTACAAGAATCTTCTACTCCAGCAAGCCAAACAGTAAAAATTAAACCTAAAACTGAATTGCGGTAATTCTTTACATCGGATCAACATACAAGAATTATTTACAAAACAAAGATGATATGTTATAAACTCGACATTTATTACAAGATGCATTTACAACGAATCAAAGTATAACTTGCGACACTTAATTAAATTGTAATCCAAATTCTCGCATGCATATCGATAAAGCCCTCCTTGCCATCTGTCCATATATCGCCAAACTATCGAACCACTCTTCCATTCTCATGTGCATCGTTCGTCAACAACACAAGAAGCAATTAGCAAACCTAAGGCAGTAAATATGATTTAGATTAAGAAAGGTTGCCATCAGATTTCACGAAGTGCAGCCGGATTCCCAAACTAACCCAAATCAACCGGCACCATGATCATCAGGGTTCCCAAACCCACCTTAGTCAGTTGGCATCCTGATCATCATAATACCAGGTCGACTTAGGTTAGTTAGCACCGTATCACTTCTGGGGGTCTCATCATTTGGCATCATTAAAGCCAACACCTACTTTATTTTATTTGCCTCAACAGTATTATAATCCATCAGTGCATTGTCCCTTTTATTTCCACCCTCTGTTCAAAACATCATCGGACATACCGAATCCAGCACCCACAGTATATCCACTTATTCCGACCACCGGAAAACCCATAGTGGTAGCCAAATTAACCATTTCATCAATAGTTTTAGCTCATATAAGTTCACAGTGAAGGGCAGCCATGAATAAAATGGTAATAGGATTAGGGTAAATAGGACCAAGATAAATAGGAATAGGGACATGGTAAAAATAAAATTACCCAGATAGGATAAGATCAAACAAGCCTTCAGCTTTAAGTCTCCAACCCAACCAAAGCCAGTGCACCTCCCCTCACATGCCCCTTTCAACACCAAAGAAGGCAAGCAAACCACTGCCTCCCCCCAAGCAAAGCAAGAACACAAGCCAAGAGCAAGCAGAGGCAAGCAGGGCATCAAGGCAACGGGGAAGAAGAGGGGAGCACCAACACAAGGTCGGCACTGCTACCCTCTTCCCCTACCCCGAATCACAACCTGAGGTAAACCATGGCAGCACCTTAGTAGGAATCCACCCACTTACACATTATTCACATACCACCAGGCCTCAGTGACAGTATCTAGTAGCTCTCAGTCATCATTTGTGCATCGCAGAGCAAGGGGGAGGGTTTGAGTTAGAGAGGAAGGGGGGTTGATACCTTAGAGCAGATCATAGTAGCATAGGCAATAACCAACCTCCTGTAGCCACCTCCATCTCCAGTTGATCACCATGACATGCATGCAAAAAAAATCAACTAACATCAGGATGCAACCACAATACTAAAATCAATTTAGTTGAAGATCAAAAGATAAGTTAGAGAGGAGTTAGGCGGCGGCCGTAGGCCAAGCCGCAGGGGGAGAAGAGGCAGGCCAAGGCGGCGCTGGCCTTCGGCCGTGCCGAGGGGAGGAGCAGTATGAGGGCGAGCCGGGCCTCGCGGCAGCAGCAGGGCGGCGTATGCGGCGGCAGCGGAGATGAGGGGCGCGCTGGGGCAGGGGGCATCGGGAGGAGGCCGTTGGCGTCGGCGACGGTCGGGCTTGGAGGAGCCGGCGAAGGGGTCAAGCCGGAGTGGAGCCGGAGGTGGCGAGGCCGAAGGCGAACCGGCGACGGCAGTGAGTAGCGGATCGGGCCACCCAGGGCCGAGCAGTGGCACCAAGGAGGCGCAGAGGCGGCGCAGTAGCGGCGGCGGCGCTATGCGTCGGGCTGGAGCCGAGGGGCGGCGGAGGACTAAGCCAGAGGAGGCGAGTCGAGGGCGGCGCGGGCCGGACCGAGCCGTAGGCGGCAGGGCTGGGGAGCGGCGTGCGGGTTGATGGTGCCAGGAGGGGAGGAGAAGGTGGCGTCGGGAGCCGGTGGCCGGGGGGCAGGAGCCGAACCGGAGGGAGCCGTGGGGGAGCGGCGGCGCCTAGGAGCAAGAAGAAGGAGTTGGGGAGAGGAAAAAGAAATGGAGGTTGGGCTGTGGGTTGTGTCGGCCATGGGTTGGGGAAGAGAGAGAGAGAGAGAGAGAGAGAGAGAGAGAGAGGTAGGTAAAGAAATAGAAGGGATTTGGGGAAATTAGGATTAGGGTTAAAGGGTTAAGTAAATGAAGGAAAGAAAATTGGAGAAAATGTGTCAATTCTGATAAAATTTAATAAGTGAAATATGTATCAGTAAAAGTAACAATAAGATTTGTAATTAGGCGTTGTGTATTCTGTTAGCCAAAAGAAATTAATTAAGTCACGTAGGGCTTAGCGGTCATAAGTCAGACCGGTGCATAATAAATTTAAATTCGATCAAATACCATAAAATGTTGTTATTAAAAGGTTAGTTTGCGGCGTATCACAACTTATAAGTATTAGGCTAACAATCTGACTCATTAACAACCATCTATTCATATTAGAATAATTAAATTAATCAACCTTAAGTTTATTTAGGGAATTAAAAGACCCAAGTACGCAGTTAAATAAGCTCAATTAAGCGTATTCACGCGAATAAGATTGATAGACTAAAATAAATAGCGATTTTCGTTTGAGTCACTAGTAAGGTAGGCTATCTAAATTACGTTAGAATATTTGGCAGTTAATCGATCGATAGGGAATAATCGCGGAAAATGTATATAATTAGTTGAAGCGCATATCCGAGTTAGTAGTCGGTAGAATTCCCGAAATTAAGTACATAAGTAATTTGGGGCGATAGAGATAATTTATTCAGGTAGGTTCATTTATTTGGCTCTTGCATCAAATCAAGTTAATCGTTAATTGCCTGCGTAAATTTGATAAACTTAGTTAGCGCGATCTAAATTTGATAGACTTAATAAGATACAATCGCGTATAATATATTCTCCTCGTACGATAGAACGTGAGTATCAGCCGTTCTGACCCAAGAATAGGTATACTAGAACGACCACACTGGGAGAGTGCTAACTTAACGGGGGTTCGAAAAGTGTTATAAAATTTAAAATCCTTTAAAAAAAGAAGAAGAATCATCTAACTAGTATGCACTACACCTAGTTGCACATAATTGCTGCTAAGTATTTATTTATTTATTTATTATTCGCACTGTCATATAAATTGCAGCAGACGAACCAACAAGACTAGTTGATCTCGAGTTAATCACCACCGCTCGTTTCTTCTTCTACGAAGGCAAGCTATTATCTTTATCATAAATATAGTTATATTAAATGTAAACTGTATATTGTTGTATCATATATGTATTGCATCAAAACTATTTTTCCAAAAATCAAGTCGAATTAAGATGAGAATAAAATGAAGATGATAAATGAGACATGAGAAATGAGTTAAGAAGAGAGTTAATATTGTGGCTAGTAAAGGGGGCCCGGGGCAGGGGAGGAGATGAGAAAAAGATGATGCTGTGGTAAGAGGCGGGACCCTTTACATATGGTTAGTATATAAGGACCAACAAAACTCTCACTCGGATCAGATGCCGTATTTAAGTGCCAACTATTTTCCCGTTTTGGCGGGCAGAAAATGCTACCTTGTTACGTGATTTATTCTCTCCACATCAGGTAAGTAATATTGCATGGGTTGAGTAGGGATGAGGATCTCGGGGCGGTAGGAAAAGTCCGAATCGAGGAGTCCAAGCGTTATAGTAAGCGCAACAGGTGGAGTGTTGGGGCATAGGAGAGATGGACGCCCCAACCAACGTTATTGGAACTCGGTGGAGGACTGGGTGCGCTCAGGACACCGACGGAAAATAATGGGTGGAGACTTAATCACGTAACCTGGAAAACGTTCTGTATTCTGAACTCGAAACCACATCAACGGAAATGTGGGGGGGGCTAGCTCAGATAGAGTTCAGAATAGCTATGGGTAAAGTGGTACAAAGCCTGCGCAGTGCTAAACAAAATCATGAATTCATGCCAGTCTCCTGGATTGGAGTCTACGGGAACCGCTAGGGGGTCTATCCTCTTTTCGAGTTACTAGTAGTCTTTTCTAAATTAAAATTTGCAACATAAGTCTTGATGTGTATTTTCAGAACAAGAGAAGAGGTAAGAATATGATAAGGAGAAGAGGAAATCATCATGTGCATTTTAGCTATTAATGCTTGCTGAGTACACTAGTACTCACCCTTGCTATCTCTCCCCTTGCTTAGATCCACATCCGGCCGGGAGTTGTCCCGAGCGGGATGAGGAGTTTGCAGGTACCAGTACAACCGTAGAAGATGAAGGCGTTGGTTTTGATGACCAGGGCGAGATGGGTGCCATCTTTAACTCGTGGGACGAATAAGCGACCATTCCATCAGGACAAGCGAGAGAAGCATAGAAATTCCCTTTTGTACTTGTGTAATATTTGTAATAAGAACTATAGTCTTGTGTGGCTATTTCTGTAATAAAGATGTACAGTTTCTATCTTATTGTTCTGCTGCGCAACTCTGATAAATGGTTTACTATTCGTTGGAGCAGTGTTCTACTGGGCAAACGAATAGTAATCCGTGTGCCTAAGTGTGATTACCGTCGCATTGATGTCCTTGGAGTAGATGGCGAAGATGTACGTCGCGCCCGCCGCCGACATGACGAGGAAGGACCAGACGCCATGAACCACCGCAAGAAGACTGCAAGGCCATGAAGGTCAGCCATGCCGTCGCCATTACTCCCTCCCTTGGTTTCTTGGGGGTCGTAGCGTCAGTGTGGAAGTCTTAAGGTTGGCGAGGTAGCATTTGCAGTGTTGAGGTGAGTGCTTGCTAGCAAAGGATCGTGAATTCGAGATGTTGATGTCAAATGGTGTCTTAATGCCATCTCGTGGAGATACATCATACAAGAAGCGCCATGAGAAAACCGATCCAAATCCCCAGACTGGAATGTAGTATAAGAGCATGTACAATGGGTTTATGTTAGCCGTCTATAGTTATTGTCACTTACGATTTTTGCTGATATGGATGGAAGAGAATGAAGAGAGAGAAAGATGTCGTCTACAATTCTGTAACCGACTATAGCACAAGAAACAAGAAAATCATTAAAAGATTGTGTGTTCTATAAAAACAACTAAAAAGACAGCAGCCGTTTATACTATTGTATGAGCTGTTTACAGACAACATAAAGAATTGCTATAGATAACAACTATCTATACCATTATATATGCCCTAAGAATAAGCATCATCTCCGTTCCGACCTTGAGATATATGAGTCAGTCCGCATTCCAAGTCTTACCAGTTATATTATATAGCAGTCATACCGCATCTAATTTTCGCATACGTTTATTGTGTCGTGAGAAATTTTCTTTAATTTTGGCATGTTTGTATTGTGCCGGGGGAAAAAATTTGGTCTTACCAGTTATGTTATATAGCAGTCACTGCTATCTTGCTACCGATAGCAGAGTAAATCAGTTATCCCAATTGGTTTAGCTAGTAAAAAGAAGATTGAAACCACGATAATAATATCGGGGGGGTCTTTTTTTGGTTGGGGCTTATAAAAATTAAAGATTAGTTTTTTCGTTTTAGTTCATTCCAGGTTAAGAACGAAATGCAATCTAGGTTTTAGGAAGATGTTTGGGTGAGAAATTCTACGTTGCAAAGGTAATTTCCAATGCTTTACAATGTGGTTAGGAGAAAGGACGATTTAGTAGCTAATGTTTTGAGTTCGAATCCATTTAATATTTCGTTTCGATGACCTCTTGTTGGGACTAAATTACAGGCTTGGAATAAGCTTCTAGTGAAAATTTCTAATGTCCAATTAGGCTTGCATAAGGATGTTTTCAAATGGTATTTGAATAAGTCAAGTCTTTTTTCAGTGCAGTCTTTATATGCGGCGCTTATTGGCACCGTTCAAGCCCCCATTAGGAATTGGTTTTGCATCATTAAAATTCCATTAAAAGTAAAAAAATTTCATGTGGTATTTCAAAAGCAGGATTGTATTAACTAAAGACAACTTGCTTAAAAGAAATCGGAAAGGAAGTACAAAGTGTTGTTTCCATATTAAAGAGGAAATAATTCAGCATCTTTTCTTTGAGTGCCCCTTTGCACGTATGGCATGGTGGGTTATGAAATGTGCGTTTAATTTAGATCCTCAAGTGAACATGGCTAACATGTTCGGGAATTGGTTAGATGAAATTCCTAAAATGCTTAAGTCACAACTCCTGGTGGGAGTTAGTGCCTTATGTTGGTCTATTTGGTTATGTCGAAATGATGTTGTTGTTAAACAAGAATTTAACTAATCCGTTGCAGGTTATCTTATTAAGTGGATCTGGCTAAGCGATAAGCGATTCAGTAAATCGACTGAATGAGGTCATGTTGGAGGGAAGTTAAATGTTGGAATTTGTGACGAAGCAAATCCTCAATTTTCGTGGGTGGAGACTTAGTCATAGGATTTGTAATGATTGAGATTGTGTTTCAATTATTTTTCGGTTGTAAGGCTGCTAGCCACTATTTTATCTTGGGTTGTTTGATTGTTACTTTAAACGCTTAAATAAATTGGACTGTATGCATTGTTGATAGAAGCCGGAAAGGATTTCTCTCATCTATTATCAAAAAAGAAAAAGAAATACCACCGGAAAGAGTAGCTTTCTATTCTATCGATGAATTGGGTGGGTCTAGTACTCCAGTGGTGGGTCTAGTACTTGAGTGTAGTCACCACGGACCAGATGGTAGCCACTGTCAACGACAACCAAATTGGTCACCATTTGGGTTGCCCCCACCCACCCACACACACAATTGCTCTGCAAGACGAAAATGACATTACATGCTTCTCATGTTGGATATCTAGATTTTTTTTTAAATTTGGTCCTATGCTACCACCTTAAAAACAAAAATAGCTCTATTACCATCATAGCCCCCCGCCGAGCGCGAAAGGACTGGAGTGCAACACGTGGCACATTCCGCGACTAGGGGGGCGCGGAACGATGGTGATATACGCGGAAAATGGATCAGCGCGAAACGGTTGTGCGGCGGAATGTTATCGTTCGCTTTGGCATACGCGCCACCGTGAGCTTGTAGCTTCGCCGAAGCGCGGAGGATGCGAAATTTCTTTCTTCTCCCCCGTTGCATGCATGCATCATTAATGCATGAATTTTTTTAATGCTAATGCCTTGCCGCGCTCCGCTGCATGCATGAAATTTTTTAATGCCCTTGCCATGCTCGGGTACCACGGAAGGCAGCACCTGCTCCCCCCTCCCCCCCAAGTCGCGGAATGTGCCACGTGTCGGGTTCCGATCCTTTCGCGCTCGGCGGGGGGCTATATTTGCAATTACGATGGCAATAGGGCTATTTTTGCATTTAAGGTGACAGCAGAGGGCCAAATTTTTTTTTATAAAAAATCGGATATCTATTACTATAACTAGCAACATGTTGTGTATGTGTATGTACTCTTATATTTATACTGTATGAGGGAAAGAGGAGGATAGACGGAGATTTTTCCACGAAACCAACTCCTACCGACTTTGTGGTATTAGAGCATAGGCGATACGCAAGACGACTGTCGTAGCAAAAAGACTAGACAATATAAGAAAGGGAACTCGGTTGTTGCGAGGGGAACCTGGGGATCCTCGGAAAAGGGAAATGATGTCAACAGGAATAAATGTGTATTAATTGTCTTGAAAAAGAGTCCACTTTTATTACATGGGGAGACGACTATTTATAACCTTCCGACCAGAATACACGAGATAACAGTTCTACCCTAAAAAGACCCTATGCCTATTGGGGTTGCAGAGGTTTTTCCCTCTCTCTACACATAGCCTTCGGCCTATAGTGGTCCCTCATGAGCTTGATCCATCCAGCTGGTATACGCGGTCCACTAGTACTTCTCTTCCTTTGCACCGTGCTAAGTGCTCCTGTAGGGGCCACACGCCCTCGGTGCTCCCGGGTGTCCCAGTAGGGATCGAGGCCTCCTCGCTCTTGAACCCGAGGTGTTCGGCAGCCTTTCGGGGGGAGGAGAGGTGAAATGTGCCTTTTGTCTATGGCCCTCGCGTCTCCTTCGGAGCCACCCCGAAGGTATGTTTGGTGGCCTTCGAGGGACCCTAGTCACGCCTCCAGCCTCGACCCTCGGGGGGTCTCTTTGTGGTCTTCACCCGGTCGCTGGGTCAATAGGCCGCCCCTACAACAGCTATCGGTGAAATCCTAGCTGGTTTCCAACTAGACGTCGACTGCTGCTGGTGGTGGTGAAGGCGGAGGAGTTCGACTGACCGACAAGAGAGCTTGATTTGGTGGGGGGGCTGCTGGGTCCGGCTGGGGAGTAGGTGCGCCGGTGGAGACAAGGTCGAGGAGGAGAGAGGCGGCATCAGTGGTGGAGTAGAGGTGGCCGGCCGTGTCCCAGCGAGCAGGCGGCGTCCGTGTGCCGCTGCGTTATCACTTACGACTACCAGGCGCGGCGCCCGGCTGGGTAGCAATAAAATGACATATCCGTGGAGTCTGGCCCATTAATGAAACCCACGTAATGCGGCCCGGCCCGGCCCAACCAGGATATTTGTTACTCGGCGTCTGGCCCCGCAAAAACAAAACGAAGAGAATCTTGTTAGTTGCTTCCAGTCTCACGCTTGCTAATTTTCAGGATTTTTATTTATGTATGGGTCAGAAGGAATGGATCAGATTCAAGCAGCAGTCGGTCGATACCCTTTTCAACAAAGATTGCATTACATTCACCCGAGATTGAGTGGGCCTCCACGTATCTTTCTCCTCGCTCGCTCTCAAGCTTCTGTCACATCATACAACTAGTTAAATGTGATCCGTTAGAGCCACAAATGCCAGCATAAGTAATAATGTGATGGCTCGATTAGTTCAACATTTATCATAGAGAGACCAATGCAAAAAGATCTGACAAGGCTCAAAATTTTACAACACTTTAAAATACGTCACAACTCACAAAGCCATTGCGATGCAAGTTTGTTTTTTTTTACGCGGTCAATGCAATTCTATTGGTGCAAGCATGCCTCAACAGATTAACACTGACTTTTTAAGAACAGTGGTTTAAATTAAAATGTCATTGTATTTAATGATTATTAAACTGTTGAGTATCGAAAGCAATACACACAGAAAAAGAAAAAAGAGAAGAGTATAAACAAGGGAGCATCTGAACTAACATACAATTGGATGCGCATAATTGATGGAATTTTATGCATAAATCCAAGTTATGCATGACTTGACCGATTAGAATACATTCTAATAAGAATAAACTTTTGCAAAAGCAATATTTCAATAAGAAAAATATCAATCTGAATGAATTCAAGATACCTGCCAAAGAAAAATCATGTCTTCTTACAAACCATGACACCTCCTATATATGATTTGCAATTTCACTACTATAAAAGGCTAATCTTTCGACGCTCATCACGCACGGTGACCAAAACGCTCAGTATATATGCAATCACAGATGATTCATATTGATAACCGCTCGTGTTACCGCCACGCTAAAAATAAATCGTGAAGAGATAATATCATAAACGGTTCATATTGAAAACCGCTCGTGAGTATCATAAACGATTCTATACACGCAACCGCTGTGATAATTGTAGACTTCACGAGCGGTTTTAATTATAACCGCTCGTGATAATATCGCCCGGCTCCTCGGCGATGAGTTTCTTAGTCGCCCGTTGAGTTTCTCCGTCACCGATGCGTCTCTTCATCGCATCAATGCCGCTTCAGCTCCCCGATGCGTCTCTTCATCTCACGCGCCGAATTTATTCCTTGTTTTATAAAATGGATCATCTGCTATCGAAGATGATCGTCCCCACATATAACTCCAAAGCAGAAATAGCTCTCTCTTCTGTTTCCTTGTCGCTGGCATTAATAGCCTACCTGGTCATACTGTACGAGCATCTCTTCGGCTGTACGTTGGTGAATGTTGTGGAAGGACACTATTTTAATAGTGTCTTCACTCCTCTGTCCGAGGATTTGCCGGAGCAGGTGACGGCCACCTTCCGCCGTCTTGACATCCTCCTCCGGCGTGTCTTCTGGGTGATCTTCCACTTCCGGCGAGTTTACCGTGTCATCGATGAGGTCCTCCATAACGACGTTGCACGTCTCCAGGAGGCTTGCCGTCACTTGAACTGCTTAATCGAGGCGGCGGGATTAGGAAATCCGAGTCCGACATCATCACTGTGACGTAAGGGGCTTGCCACATGAATCTCGCTAATACTAGTAGACATCCTCCCCTACTCATTGAGAATCGACAACACCATGTCGCCTTCGTTTCACAGCTTCTAAGACCAAAGTGACAACACTCTGTCATCTGCTTTTCAGACTGAAATGACTAGACCCTGGTTCAAACTTTCAACCTTAGTTGACAACACACACACCATCTTTTCCATGTGAATTGACAACTCACTGAGCTATCCTGCACTCGAATATTCCTTCTGGCGGACACGAGTAACTTCCATTCACCAAAATTTACTCTCTCAACACTACACCCTAACCGCCTATAAAATCATGGCATACTCCATCACTACAGGGAGAAGAGGGGTAGAGGAAAAGAGAGGTACATGAGGTCACTCCCTCCGGTTTGGGGATGGAGGACTATGGGTCAATGCTTCAGAAGCGGAAATGAGCTGCCAAGAAGGCACGAACGTACCCTGATTGTTCTTGCAAGGAAGCTCCTGTACCACCAGAGTTTTCACGCCCGTAGTGTGACTACGGTAACCTCGCATGGATCATTCAATCTACACGTCCTAGTACCACCGTAGGGGCTTACCACATGTGCGGGGATTGCCGTATAAGTCAATGTCATACATCGATATTTCACATTGCGTGTGTGCATTTTAAATATTGCTGACTTTATTCGTGCATGGCAGCTGTCAGAGTGTTGCTACTTCTTCCAATGAATCGATGTTCTAGACAAGTACGGCAAGACATTCATTCAACAGAAATACATGTTGAACTACGCAGTTGACCTCGAGGTGTTTACCCATTGGAGACCTTCCTCAACTAGGAGCGGAAAAAGACAAGAGAAAGGCGTCGATGGTCCTTAATACCCCTGTTGCACTGAAGATTATTCTGGATAAGGACAGGCCCGACAAAGACCTTATAGCCGACTAGTGGGAGGCACGCACAAAGGCCCGCGCCCGCAAGGGGTAGTAGGACGTATGTTCGCAATGGTTGCAGCTCATGACAATTACACCCAGACATTTGGATTGAGAAGACTGGATCGAAGAGGTAGAGAAGCAAGTCCTACCGTGCCAAGGACGCACGCATGTAGTTACTCCAACTTCAAAAGCAGTCGCCCTCGATGCTCGACAAAGAAGCCGCTCCAAGTCGTGGCTTGAGTGTGTCGTCATAGGAACCCTTCAATGAGAATTCCTTGAGGCTTCTCGGATGCTTTACACCTAAAACCACAATGACAACCCGTTGCGGAATAACCTTCAAGACTCGAGATTTGTCTTCGCGAATATTTCAAACATACGTGCAACCTGCTTGTTCTTCAATGAATTGATAAAAGGAAAAGATGCGATGGTTAATACCATAGCAACAAACCATCACCGTCTCACAAGGACGCCTGAAGCATCCCTAGTCGGAAAAAGAAACTAAGCGCCGAAAGTGTCTTCTATCTCCTTTTTTGACCGAGTTCTTGATCTCGATCGCTTTTCTTGCGATGATTAGAAATGCTTTAAATTAAGCACACATGGGGTTCCAGATTTCAGAGTATGCATTTACGACAAGGTCTAGGATTGAAGCTCGCTGTAATGCCACGCTCGAGAGTACAAGACAAAATATAATGCATTTTAAAGAATATATCACTTTGCTTTAATTTGTAACACACCGGTTCAGAGCCTTTATACTTCTCCGCAAGACACACAAAGAAACACATTTTAGAAACAAGAAACAAATATTTCTTCAAGTAAATATATATTTGGCTATCTCATTTGTCAAATGTGAAAGGGTATGTTCACTTGTTTTAAGTGAAAATAGTGCTTCTAAAAGCGTGAGGTACAAGTTATTCTTATGGGACAACCATGATATTTATCATGGAAGTGATAACTAGCTAATGATTTACAAATTTTACTGATTTAAAATTCACTACCGAATATGACAAGAGATTAATGTGAAAGGAAAAGGACTCGCATATTTTGCAAGCATCATTCTCAAAAAGACCGATCGGACATGTAAGCTTCTCCTCGAACATAAAAGCTTGACCTCAATTTTTCTTGGATGTAGC
Source organism: Phyllostachys edulis (assembly GCA_036346405.1). NCBI lineage: Eukaryota > Viridiplantae > Streptophyta > Magnoliopsida > Poales > Poaceae > Phyllostachys > Phyllostachys edulis. The sequence continues at coordinate 1,153,560 of CM070567.1, forward strand.
ATTCATAAAATCTTGAAAGATTCATCAATGCAGGATTCTTGTAACATCCCAAATTTCTTGAGTTTTTGAAAAACTTTAAAAAGTAACCATTTGGTTTTATTAATTCGCTAAAACTTAAATTGTAGTTTAGAATTTTAAAATAAGTTTAATTTGAATTAATTAAAAACTTGAACTAATTGAAATTGGTTTAGTTGAGTTTTGTTGGATTTTAAAATTGGTTTTTCCTTTTGCCCTAAGTTAAAAATAATTAATTGTGAAAATTAAAAGCAATAGTTAAGCTGAAAATATTTTTATTAAGTTCTAAATAATTCAAGGGACTTCTGTGAATTTTCCAAGAATTTTTGGACGTCTTACGCTATTTTCTAAAAATGCTTTCGCTTTTCTGGTATTTTCTAAAATAAAAAACCTTAGAAAATTCCTCCCTTAACTTTGGGCAATTTCCTTCGCCCGCCTCTGTCTCTCCACGCTGCCCGCTCGGCCCGCCTCCTTTCTATGATCTAAGACCGTCCGATCAAAATCGAACGGCCGCTTCGCTCGACGACGTCTTGAACTCGCTTTGTCACCCGCCGGTCGCCTCCTACCTCCCGCCAGCGCCGGATCCTCCTTGCCGTGATTCCCACCAAGATCAAGGCCTCTCCTCATTGCGCCCTAGCCCTACCTCGTCCCCCTTATCACGCCCGTCCCCGCCTCCGCATGCGCCCGGCGCCCTTTTTCTCCCCTTCTCCGCAGATCTTGCCATTTCACGACCGCCATTAAAGCTGGCACAGCAAGCCTCCCCTCCTCCTCCTTCGGGGCCCCCCGTCGCCTATAAAAGAGAGCCTGGACGCCCAGACTCCTCTCTCTTCCCTCTCTCCCTTCTCTCTCATTTCTCTTTCGGCGCGATTGAGTTTTCGCCGCCGCCACCGAAGCTCCACTCCACAAGACTGCCGCTGCCGCCGAGCCCCTCCGGCCTCCGTCGACCTCCCCCAGACCGCCAAGACGAGGGCCACCCGTGCGCGCTCTCCGCCCCCCGAGCTCCCGGAACCCGCCGTCTGCCGCCGAGCCGCCGCCTCCGCTCTTCATTGCCGACCTCCTGTGCCGCCCGCGTCCTCGCCGCCACATGCATCAAGATCCCGTGAGCTCCTCTTCGCGTTGGTGCCTCGGCCTCAGATTCACGGCGACTTGGGCCGAGCGCCGCCAGTCCAGTCCGCGTGGCAAGCCACGCCACCGTGGCGCCAGTCGTGGCCACGTCCCCCTTTTGTCGACATGGCTGCCTCGCCAATACGCCGTGGCATTTCCCAATTTTCCTTTTGAAAATAATTCCAAAATCAAGAAAATCCCTTTTTCTTGATTTTATGCAATTTCCTATCTTCTTTTGGCCATAACTTCTTCATGCGAACTCTGATTCGAGTGATTCAAATTTCTAAATTCATCTAAATTCCTTGTCTTCCTATTAGCATTTATTTGAATTTCATTTGGAGTTGTTTTATTTATTTAGCTTTGTTCGCACGTATAGATTCCAAATTGTTTTAAGATTTCTCGGAATTCGACTAATCGGAAGCACCTCTACTCTTCAACGAAGGCAAGTCGAGACCTTGATCATATTGAACCCATCTTTATAAAAGTATATTGTTTGATATAAACATGCATTGCTAATTTTATAATAAATGGTTTCGGGATTAGTTAATTACCTAATTGCCTTTATGCCGCCTTGATAAGTTGTGAACGACATGTATCCTTGAATGACATAAATCCTTGAACACCCTAGGATGGATTATTTTAGTTGGACATTATTGTACTACCAACATGGGTACCGTATTATGCTTAGCCAATGCGTTAGTTATGCGATAGACTCTCGATCACTTACTCAAAGAATGATTGAACTTGACTTAATAAGATATGGAATTATGGTGCGATACCACTGTTGTGCAACTATGGTGCGAGATCACAGTTGTGTCAATTGGGGTGCGATACCGTTGTGATTAAAATTTTTCGTACCATGACTAGGGTGGTCATTTGGCCGGGTTGAACGAAATTGATTTATGCTTGGACGAGTGGGCGGTGGTAATGGTGGGTGCGGGAAGCACATTTGGAATGCGGAAATGTCTCGTCTGCGCAGCCAACTAAGGACTTAACCTTGAACCATTGATCTGGGTCATTATCGTACGACCACATGTCTATTATGGAGTAAACCTGGCCAACTAATTAGTAATGTTTGGAGTCGGTTCTGTTTTGGTTGATTAAGGCGCAAGAGGGGGCCTAGAATGGCGAAACCTTAGCGGGCAGAACCGAGTCAAAAACATAACTTTGTAATGGCCTTGTCACGTGCGTTTCTAGAGGCGCTTACCTCTGAGAGTGAGCGGTGGTATCGACGGATGCCAAACCAACTAGAGACGCCGTGTCTTGTGGGTAAAGCTGTACAACCTCTGCAGAGTGTAAAACTATTTGAATAGCCGTGTCCCCGGTTATGGACATGCCTGGAGATTTCACGCAAGGGGTAGATTTTCTTGAAATGTTGGAATGGGTTGGATGGATCTGAGTAGTTGATGTTGGTTGATGGTTGGGAAGTGAACAGGGTGTTCACTAGTTGTTTCAAAGAAAATTGATTACTTATGTATTAATCTTTTAAATTGTGCCTTACAATCTACTTACTGTATTTAAATGTCAAATATTGCTTTTCTGCAAAATAGCCATAAAGCTATCCTTGTCAAGCCTTGCATGAATACTATTTGCATACATTTCTCTGCGACTTGCTGAGTACATTCAAAGTACTCACGGCTTTGCGCCCTCTGTTTAAATCAGCAGAGGGGGGTGAACCAGTGAACTCAGAGCTCTTTGGAGAAGAATACTTTGAAGACTATGCGAATTAGGTCGTGTCCTTCACTCGATTGCCTATGGGCATATTGGGTGACCTCCACCGGATGTTTGGTTTCCGCTGCAAGCTCTCTTTTATTGCTTAGCCCTGCATGGCAAAGTTTGTAAGACTTGACCATAAGGTCCTTTTGCTATTAAATATTAATTTGTCTACTTCATCTATAGTTTAGGTGTACGGTTTTGATTACACCAATGTTGCAACTGTGTGCACTAGCTATTGATCCAGGGAATAGTGCGGTTTTACACAAAGGGTCCTGGATCCGGAGATCCGGGGTCCCTACAATTCTATAGGGACAAATTGATTACGTCGTATACCCATATTCAATAGGAAATTATTCATAAAGACGGGTTCAGCTATGTAGAATATGCAGTTTTAGTGAGGTCATGATGTCATTTTTTATGTCGAAGTTTCCATGGCAAGGACCAAACTGAGTAGTAGGTACTTATATGCAACTAGAGGCGGTGGCACCAGACACAACAACATGTGATTCACATATCACAAGAATGAACATAATTGTCTCATTTATCTTGGCCAAAATTAACAGATAGTTATTCGGGCAACAAAGATTGCGGTGAAAAGGTACATACAAGAAAAGGTTAGCTAAAAATGGAGGTTCGAAATTAATTAATGTAACATCATAACATTATCATCTGTGCTCACTAACTATTGATTCAAAAGAATAGATTAACTCACAAATTATTGAATTTTGAATTGACTATGCATAACAATGTAACTTTAACCACACTATAAATAAGACCCAAGTGAGAAATGGCCAAAAACCACACTGTAAGGGTCAGTTTGTTCTTCTGCAAAACAAGAAAGTAACCAAATGTACTGGGTCATGGCTGGTTCCTGAGTTGAAATGCTGTAGAGATCATCAGAAAACCAACGTTATATACCAGGAAGTTTCTAATCAATCAAAATTTTACAATGTCTGATCAGTCTACCTGGCTGATTGAACTGACTGAATTGAAAGATTAAAACATAAAACCAATGCAAAGTGTATCCTACAAGAGCAGGAAAATGGTGCCACATTGCCGGTGTTGGAGGCTACAGAGACTCATCTGGGAGGCGGCATGGATCGATGAAGGGCAGCGCCGAGGTCTTGGGAGGAGACAGCGGGCAGCGTGCAGGCGGCAGCGTTGGGAGGCGGCTTTGGGGAGGAGCGGCATTGATTGGGGGAGGGAGGAGGCGGTGTTGGGTAGAGAGAGGCGGAGGGGCGGGCAAGGGCGCAGGGGAGGCGGCGGAGGGAGGGGAGGCGGCGGCACTGGGGAGGGGAGGAGGCGGCGTGGGTGGGAGGAGGCGGCTACTTTGGGGAGGAAGATGGCGTTGGGGAGGGAGGAGGCGGCTTTGGGGGGAGATCTGGCGTTGGGGAGGGAGGGAGGCGGCGGCGTTGGGATAGGGGAGTGGCGGCGGGGGGGGTGGGCGGGGGGGGGAGAAGGGGTGGCGGCGACGTGGGTGGAGTGGAGCGGAGGGGAGCGGCGTGGGCGGCAGAAGGGAATCGGAGAAGAGGACGCGCGTATGAAACAGAAAAAACAAACAATCGGGGGAAGGATTTGTATTACAATGGTATTTTTTTAGATAATTTCAGTGCCAAACAATTATTTCATTCCGCAAAATTTTCAGCAAAAAGAAAAATAAAAACTAGGCATTTTAAATGTTTGCAACGCATAAGCTTGTAAATAAGATGTTATCTCAGAGCCATCAACATGATTTACTGATTTAATAGGTTTTGCAACACATATTATGCGTAGCCATAGTATTACTTCGCAACGCATGCATAGAGCATTGTAACGTATGCGTTGGCAAAGGGGTGTTCATGTTGTAGTGTGAATCGACGTTCTAGACAAGTACGGCAAGGCATTCATTCAATAGAAATACATGTTGAACTACGCAATTGACCTCGAGGTGTTTACCCATTGGAGACCTTCCTCAACTAGGAGCGGAAAAAGACAAGAGAAATTAAGGCGTCGATGGTCCTTGATACCCCTATTGCACTGAAGATTATTCTGGATAAGGGCAGGCCCAACAAAGACCTTATAGCCGAGTAGTGGGAGGCACGCGCGAAGGCCCGCGCCCGCAAGGGGTAGTAGGACGTATGTCTGCAAGCCTGAGTTGATTTCCATCTGTTAAGTATTTTTCTTTCCAAACGGTGTGTTTGTATCGTAGTTGTAGTTTGAGTCGAAGGTTTGTGCATGTAGTCATTTGTACCATAGGAATATCCAGGCAAATATATGCACCTAACCAGACCCTATGCGCCATGCAATTCAGACCTTCATGGTCAAGTGTTATGTCCGGTTTGCAATCTCATTTTCGTTGCTCCATTCCCGTCTCGCTCGAACCAAAACTTACAAAATATTTCGCTAAAATTTGAGTTCTTTGTGTAAAAAACTTAAAAGGGTTCATCCACGTAAACCGATTAACACATGATTTATTTACAAACAATTGCTGTCAGCAAACTCCAGTTTTTTACCACTAACAATTATTCACAAACAACTCTTTAAATCATTTAATTTTGTAAAATTAAAGCTAAGTTTATCTACATTATTTTTAAAAAAACAGTCTTCTGTTGGCGGTTGGGAACACGTTTGTGCTTGATCACCGGCTTGATCTAGGACTGCTCACAGTTGCATTATGGACCGGCGACTATGCTCGGCACGGGCCGCAGTCGCGCCACCAGCTTGCGACTGAGACACGTGGCAGACCAAGGCCTCAGTCGCGGTTTCATCGCGTGGCTGGACCTTCCACATCAACTAGTTGCTGGCCCACCACGCGACTGAGTCTAGTCGCTTGGTGGTCGGCGACCGAGGGTTATTTTTTGTAAAATAAAAAATAAAACATAGAGTTATTTTTGTAAACGATTAAAAAATATTTTATTTAGAAGAAAAAAATTTAATCAGCTTCGCTGTCCGGTGTAGTCAAAACGGCTGGTCAAACTTAGACCAAAATGAATGAATCAATGGGATTATTGAGGCCTAGTTGTGAGGTCACTTTTCTCCTCCCACGCAGTTCATGGAGATAGTGTCGTCCGAGCACCCGAGCGGTAGACCCCTGTAGGACCTAGGCAGCAACCAGTAGCGGCTCGTCGGCTCAAGCGGGACTGACAACAAGGACAGGGACATGGTCAATGGTGTGGACAGGGAGAGGGAGAGGGGGATGAACAGGTAGATAATTTGTCCCATGTGTGGTATGTCTTTTATTCTGCACCTTAGTATCGATGTAGATGATGTAATTGTTGTACTACTGCATGCTTTAAAATTTGGCATGTCAAGTCGTTTTTTGTTGTGCTTAGGCCTCGGTTCTACCTCCTCCAGTCAAAACCGCGATAGAGGGGCATGCTACTAATTTCCAGCTCCCTCCTAGTCAGCATTTTGGGCATGCTACTAAATTCCAACTCCCCCTAGTCATCACCGCGAAGGGCTTGCCACATGAATCTCGCTAATACTAGTAGACATCCTCCCCCACTAATTGAGAATTGACAATAGCATGCCACCTTCGTTTCACAGCTTTTAAGACCGAAGTGACAACACTCTATCATCTGCTTTTTAGACTAAAATGACTAGTCCCTGGTTCAAACTTTCAGCCTTAGTTGACAACACACACAATCTTTTCCATGTGAATTGAGAACTCGCTGAGTTATCCTGCACTCAAATATTCCTTCTGGTGGACACGAGTGACTTTCATTCACCAAAATTTACTCTCTCAACGCTACACCATAACCGCCTATAAAATCATGGCATACTCCACCACTACAGGGAGAAGAGAGGTAGAGGAAAAGAGGGGTAAATGAGGTCACTCCCTCTGGTTTGGGGATGGAGGACTATGGGTTGATGCTCCGGAAGCGGAAATGAGCTGCCAAGAAGGCACGAACATACCCTGATTTGCAAGGAAGCTTCTGTACCACTAGAGTTTCCACGCCCGTAGTGTGACTATGGTAACCTCGCATGGATCATTCAATCTACACGTCCTTGTACCACCGCAGGGGCTTACTACATGTGCAGGGATTGCCGTGTAAGTCAATGTCATACATCGATATTTCACATTGCGTGTGTGCATTTTAAATATTACTGGCTTTATCCGTGCATGGCAGCCGTCGGAGCGTTACTACTTCTTCAAATGAATCGACGTTCTGGATAAGTACGACAAGACATTCATTCAGCAGAAATACATGCTGAACTACACAATTGACCTCGAGGTGTTTACCCATTGAAGACCTTCCTCAACTAGGAGCGGAAAAAGACAAGAGAAAGGCGCTGATGGTCCCTGATACCCCTGTTGCACCGAAGATTATTTTGGATAAGAACAGGCCCGACAAAGACCTTATAGTCGAGTAGTGGGAGGCACGCGCAAAGGCCCGCGCCCACAAGGGGTAGTAGGACGTATGTCTGCAAGCCTGAGTTGATTTCCATCTGTTAAGTATTTTTCTTTCCAAACAACGTATTTGTATCGTAGTTATAGTTTGGGTCGAAGGTTTGTGCATGTAGTCATTTGTACCATAGGAATAGCCAGGCAAATATATGCACCTAACCAGACCCTGCGTGCCATGTAATTCAGACATTCATGGTCAAGTGTTATGTCGAGTTTGCAATCTCATCTTCGTTGCTCCATTCTCGTCTCGCTCGAACCAAAGCTTACAAAATATTTCGCCAAAATGTGAGTTCTTTGTGTAAAAAACTTAAAAGGGTTCGCCACCGGCTCAGACTGAGCCACATGGTAGACTAAGGCCTTAGTCACGGTTTCGTCGTGCGGCTAGGCCTCCCACGTCAACAAGTTGCTTAATGCTGACCCACCGTGTGACTGGGTCTAGTCGCTTGGTGGCCGACGACCGAGGGTTATTTTTTGTAAAATAAAAAATAAAAAATAGTTATTTTTGTTAAACGATTAAAAATAGTTTATTTAGAAAAAAAATTTAATATGCTTCGCTGTCCGGTGTAGTCAAAACGGCTGGTCGGACTTTGGACCAAAATGAATGAATCAATGGGATTATTGAGGCCTAGTTGTGAGGTCACTTTTCTCTCTCTCTTTTTCTTTTTTTTTTCTTTTCTTTTTTTGAAATGCACGCATCATGTGAAAGCCATGATACCCAGTCAAGCAGGACAGAAACTTAAGTAGTACCAAGCTCTGAATTCCTCGGGTCAAATATTGCCGTCTGTTTATTTATGACTCCCTGTCCTTGAGCTTGACATGCTGGCCAGTGGCCGCCCATAGATGATTACAGCAAAGAAATAAGTAAGAGCATGCATAATAAGCTTACGTCTGCTATCTATAGTTATTGTCACGTAAAATTTTTACTGACGTGGACGAAAGAGAATAAAGAGATAGAAAGATGATGTCTATAATCATATAGTCGACTATAGCACAAGAAACAATAAAAGCATTAAAGACTGTGTGTTCTATAAAGACAACTAAAGAGACGAGGCGTCTGCATTGAATTATACGAAATTTATCTTTAAGATCTTGTCTACGGTGACGTTGAAGAGTTGGTATAGATAGCAGTTGTCTATACCATTGTACATGCCCTAATAGTTCATATCATATGTAACTTTGTAGCATAACAGCTAACATGGCAAATATTGTCATTTTAACTGTCCAAGTATACTACTTGTATCAATTCAGAAAAGGAAAGGATGATTGAGTGACAGTAGTAGTATTTGGGCTAAAAGGTACTAGTAATACTAGTCAACCACTAAATGATTACTGCAAATCCTAATCTTGGCAGGAGGGCCTTTTGAGATTGCGCAAGAACAAGGCTATAGAATGTCGAAAACCAAAGCTACCATCTAGTTGTATATGATCTCAGTCATTTTCGGCCAAACTAGAGAAAAAAGCGGAGCTAAATCGATGAGAAAGTGAGGTTTTAATGCCATGCCCTTGGGCCTTGGCACAACTTGTGATCTCCTTTTGTTCCATCAAGATCTAGCGGCGGCACCGGGAGTAGAGCCTGAGCTAAGAGGGTAATCTAATGGGGAATAAGTAACAAATTCTTATATCAAACACTCAAAACCTACTTTCAGAAACTAAAATGCTTTGAACACTGTCGGTCTACACACTGTTCCTGAACAGGAACACCTGCCCTGCACTTGTTTTTCTTCTCCTTTTTCTTGGTATCATCTGCTGACACATCAATTCAAAACATCGCAATCTTTCGTCGTCGTCTAATCGCCATCGCCCATTCCGTTGTTGCTATTGCTAATCTTGGTCAAACTGCCCCGCCTTTTGCTCTGCGCGCCCACACGACGGCGATGCGCTTGTCGCGCCCCAGTGAGAACCTGCCAGAGACGCAATATTCTTCTTCCCAAGAAGCCGAAACAAAACTAGTTTCAGAGTCTACTTCCAACTTCCAAGTCCTTAACCTCCAAGCCTGATCCGCATCTCCAAACTCAATTAACTCACGCGTTGTTTAGCCTGAACTCTAAGCACAATCCAAGGATATTCCCCACGAATCATGCAGACCTATTAGAGTCTAATTAGAACACCTTTTTTAATGTGTCCGAACTCACAAGGGCTCTACTTAAACACCCAACTCAAGAGATGTCCACTGTCTTAATGAGAGAGTTGTAACCTGCCAGGGTGTGCTTGCTTGTTTATCTCTCTTTTCATAAAGCTAATAAACGATCTTACAAAACACAAAGAGTCGCAAAGTTGGGATACCAACTATCCAGACAGAAAAGGTCAAAAGAGAAAGCTGCTATAACCAGCTACCCAGCAGCAGAATTACAGCAAAACAACCAACGCCCAGCACGGGTATAGTCCCTTTGGACAGATTACGCCCAGCAAAGAGAGCAGAGAAAGCAACAAAAAAAACTGAACCTTAATCTGATTTACTAAGAACTATAAGACGATGCAGCCATTCTTCAATCTTCTTCATCACATTATCGATCTTCCGGCACTTAGTTCATTTGGACAGATTGCGCCAATGCTGCAAACAGTACAGGAATTTGAACAAGACTTCAATAGGTTGATTAGGATAAATCTTCTCAATAGCTCCCTTATTGCGAATTTTCCATAGAGTCCATGCCAGCGCTGCAAAGCTAAATAAACCAAGATTGTAATTATTAGCAACCCTATCAACTAGCCAACCATCAAACAAATCTTCTACAGAATCAGGGGTTCTGTCCCACTGGAACATTTCTCTCAAACTACACCAAGCAAAATTGACCATAACATATCTAAAAAAGATATGATTGACATCCTCAGCCACCCCACAAAGCCTGCAATTAATACCCCCCTTCCAACCCCTCAAACTAAGCTGAACAGCAGTAGGGATTTTGTTCAGATACAATTGCCACAGAAAAATCTTGATCTTCAAAGGAATCTTAATGTTCCAGATTTTATGTAGTCTCCAGTTTACCACACCACCAAAAGCAAGATGACTATATAGAGATTTTACCGAAAACTGGCCATGCTTGTCTAGACACCAAGTCATGCTGTCATTACTATCAGTAAGAGACACCCCTTTCAAAATGGATTTCAGCTCTTCCCACTGATCTCTTTCCTTAGACCCAAAGCTTCTGATAAAATCTATCTTCCAGATCCCATTAACTAAGCATTCGTCCACTCTGACAAAAGGATTGCCACAGATTCTGAACAAGTTATCAAACCGGATTTTAAAAGGACACTGATCAATCCAGACATCTAACCAGAAGTTAATGGACTTGCCATTGCCAATAATATGATTCACACCACACAGAAAAAGATGCTTGACCTTATTGATACCTCTCCAGAATTGGGAACCAGTATGGAGGTTAGCATCTCTTAAATCTCTCACCTGGAAGTACTTGGCTTTCAGAATTCTGAACCATAAATCATCAGGTCTCTGATTCAAAATCCATAACCACTTACAAAGTAGACAGTCATTAAAAAGCTTGGTATTAATTACACCCAGGCCACCATAATCCTTAGGCCTACAGACTGTCTTCCAATTCACCATATGGTACTTGAATCTGTCGTTGACACCCCTCCAGAAGAATTTCGAACGAATCTTATCCATTTTGTCATGCACCTTCCCATTGAGTCTATAAAACCCCATAGTGTAGGTAGGAATGCTGTTCAAATAACTGTTAACCAGAGTTAATCTTCCTCCAGAAGAAAGAAGATTACTTTTCCAATTATCCAATCTATTCTCTAGCTTGCTTATGATATTACCAGCAGCCTTCTCTCTAATCATTCTATCACCAATAACAATCCCCAAGTAGGTAAGGGGGAACTGTCCTAATTTGCAATTCATCATCTTAGCCACCCTCTGAGCTTCGGAAATATCCACCCCAACAACAAAAACTTCGCTTTTGTGGTAATTAATCTTAAGGCCTGACATCCATTCAAAACAATACAGTAAAAACTTGATATTCAAGATATATTCCTCATTGTATTCAACCATAAGAATAGTGTCATCAGCATACTGGAGCAGAGGTACCCCATCAGCAATGAAATTCGAGACCACCCCTTTAATCAACTGATTTTTTTGGGCTTTAGCAACCAAAGAGGCTAGAGCATCTGCTACCAGGTTAAACATGAGGGGAGAAAGGGGGTCTCCTTGCCTTAGACCTCTTTGAGCAGTGAAATATTTACCTACAGTCCCATTGACATTGATGCTCACTTTACCACCCCTAATAGAGCTCATCACCCACTTGATCCAAGTTTGATCAAAACCCCTTCCAGTCATCACCTCTTCCAGAAAGTCCCAACTAATTTTATCGCAGGCTTTCTCAAAATCCAGCTTCAAAATAATTCCCTTTGCTTTGGAAATTCTCATCTCATGTAAAATTTCATGAAGAGACACCACCCTATCAAGGATATTACGACCTTAAATAAAAGCCGTCTGACTTTTGCTGATAATCTTATCCGCAATCTTACCTAACCTGACAGCCAACAATTTAGTTATGATCTTAAAACTTACATTCAGCAAGCAAATAGGTCTAAATTGGCGAATAGTGTTGGCATCTTTAATCTTAGGAATCAGAGTAATAACCCCATAGTTCAATCTTTTAAGATCTAAATTCCCTTCAAAGAAGTCTCTGACCATTCTCATGAAATAAGGTTTGATGCTACCCCAAAAGGATTTATAAAAACAGACAGGGAAACCGTCAGGACCAGGGGCAGTATCAACATTGAAACTATTAATCACATTCCAAACCTCCTCCTCTGAAAAGTCAACCAGCAACCTATCATTCAGATCAGTAGAAATTTTATCATTCTCCTGCCAGTGACTATAAGCAATCTTCACACAAATGTTATTATCTTTTCCAAAAAGGGTGTTATAAAACTGATAGATGTGATTGGAGATATCTTTTTCATCTGTCAAAGTACTTCCTTCAGCTTCTAAACTAGAGATGAAGTTCTTCCTTTTTCTGCCATTGGCATAGCTATGAAAATACCTGGTATTAGAATCCCCTTGAGCAGTCCACTTTGCATTACTTCGTTGCTGCCAATATTTCTCCTCAATCGCAAATAACTTTTCCATCTCAGATTCAGCTTTATATCTGATGAACCATTCTTCCTTACATAAACCTTTCTCTTCAGACTTTAGATCTAAGGTACGAATAAGATCCAGAAAGTATCTCTTATCTTTACTGAACTGACCTTTCGAATTGGCACCCCAACCTCTAAGAAACTGTCTGAGAGAAGCTAAACCCCCATTCCAACAGTCAACAGAGTACATGTGACCTGTCATCTTGTAAGTATAACTCTGCCATCTCTCAATCACATCAGAACGAAAATTCTCTTGATCCAACCAATTTTTGTCAAAGAAGAATCTCCCTGTCTTCCTAGCAACAGTCTCCCCTGAGTCTAAAATAATAGGACAATGATCAGATCCAATTCTTGTTAAACTATTAGCCTTGCATAAAGGAAAGCGAGCCTCCCAGCTAATAGAAACAAGAATTATGTCAAGCTCAACCATAACAGGATTAGTTTGTTTATTAGTCCAGGAGAAACGAATGCCCCCTCTTTTGATCTCCATTAATTGATTATAATTAATAAAGCCATTGAAGCTATCAATCAACCCCTGGTTAACATTATCTGAATTCTTCTCCTCTGCACCCCTAATCAAATTGAAATCTCCCCCTATAATTAAAGGAAACATCACCCCTGACAATAGTCATGCAACTCCATCAGAAAATCTTGACTTAAGCAATGATTAGCAGGCCCATATACCATCATAACTTCCCATCTGTAATTACTGAGCTTATGTCTCAGAATCAAACTTAGGAAAAATCTGCCCTGATGCCTGTCTTCCACATCACAAAGGTCTTTTCTCACCCCCACCAAAATACCTCCCGAATGACCACTAGCAGCAGTCCAGCACCAGTGGTAATCCTTATTACCACCAAGAGTTTTAAGCTCCCTGTCCGTAAAATCCTTCTTGATAGTTTCAATGATCCCAACCATATCACACCCCTCTTTAGTGATAATCTCTTTTAATTGTCTCCTCCGAGCTGGTTTCCTCATACCTCTAATATTCCAAAATAGAAACTTCATAGATTACTTTTTCTTCAAGGACCCACTATCCTTCTTCAATCTGCAGCTCAGTCTAGAAGACATGTTAAACCCCTTAACACCCTTTGAAGCACCAGCCATCTGACCATCTAGGTGTACAACACCCCTCTTGGATTCATTCACAACCTCCTCCTTTTGTAAATTAGCTTCACTCTCTTTTGATAACTTAGCTTGAGCAATAGCATATCTAGCCATTTCTTGGGCTTGCATGGCAGAAATAACCTCATTGGAGGTAATAGAAGACGCACCCAAAGAGATATCACAAGCACTAGCTATGGATTCAAGATAAAAAGCAGAAGCATTATTTAAAATATTAAAGGGGTTATGAGAAGTACCTTGAGCTTCCAGATTCTGAATAGATTTCAATTTGGCAGCTTTCTCTTGCACAGGAATGCCTTGATCTTGAATGCGACTACTTTTCCTAGTAGCCATTTGAGGTTCTTTAACTTTGCTTCTACCCCCTTTCTTTTTAGCCAGCGACCAGTCCTCTGCAGGATTCTCATCATCAGGAATTAACACCTGTTCTATACCCCTTCTACTAGTTAAGGACTCATCAACAGCCAATTGACTATCAGACACCTCACCAACAAAAAAAAATTTCCCATCAGGACTGACCCCTTCAAACCCCTTGGTCTGCTCTATTAACTCAAGACTAGGCTCAACATTCCTTTCTTCTTGACAACTACCAGAATTGCTTTTCTTGGATGATAACTGAAGGCAAGGCCACAGAGTTGATGATATCAAGGTGGGACCCAGATTAGTATGAACCACAATATCTTTGGATGTCCCTTGAGACATAGTCTGACCATCTTTAGATTTCTCCTGTTCAGAAAGATCTGACCAATCCACTCCCCCAGTACTCTTATCATCCTGTTGGCCTACCATCTTATGTTATGATCCTCACATGGAGGGAGACTAAAGGCAATAGGTAAGACATGGATAATCTGACTATCAAAATTGACTTTTGCAAGTTTTTTTCCCTGAACAGTCCCTTCATGGTCTTGACACCCCTAATATTTGGATTTATGTTTATAATTATCTCCCCCTTCCTTATGATCAGAAGTTTGTTGGGAGTCTCCCCCAAACCTTGCAGCAAGTTTTTTCCAGCCAGAATTGTGAGAGCTACCGCTAGACTCCTCCTTGTCCTTATCTTCCTCATCGTCTTTCTTTTTATCCTGGTGTTTAGGCTCTATAACTTTCTCAGTGCCCTTTCTTTTTTTCCTCCAGTCCCTTCAGCTTCAAATCGAATTTCATAACCCATAGCATTAAAAAATATCTCAACAAAGCAATTAATACTGTCAGGGTCTCTGCAATTCACTTTCACTCTAACAGGATCCACCCCCATAAGACTAACCTCATCCACCTCAATAGGATCTCCAATAGTACAAGCTAGATCTTTAACAATTTCTGAGAACTTGGCCACACTAGGAATACCAGACACTTTCACCCATGTTGGAATCAAAATAGAAGAAGCATCAGGATCTAGTTTAGATTTCTCAACAGTAGCTTTAATAGAATGAAGAGCTAGTTCCACTCCCTGAACCTTAGACCATGTGTCAAGAATAGCTTTGGAAGGAAAGACTACTGCATATTCTGAATTTAAAAATTTCCTAACCTTCCGATCCCAATCATGTTGAATAAGATGTTTGAGTTCTGCTTCAATTTTCTGAATAGTAGCCACCCCTTCTTTAATATGAATAATACCAGTGGCAGCTTGTTGCTCCTCCAATTGCATCCCAGGTACCAGCACACTATAAAACCCCTAACCAGGTATCCCATAGCCATACAATTTCAGACCATGTTGCTTTTTGTCATCTGGACAACTTGAAGTCCAATGCCCTTTCTTCTTACATTTGTAACACACCGGCGGGTTGTTACACCTGGCTTGATGATGTCCGGGTTGAAGACATCTGTAGCATGTGCCTTTATCCTCAGCATGTAGCACCCCCGTATTAGGACCAATATCACCCCAAGCTTTATGTGGATCTTCACCTTTACTAGTATTCACCGCATCTTCCCATTTAGATCTATCTACATCAGAATGACTCACCCCTCCTCTACCTCCAAAAGCACCTCTGGAATCACCCCTGAAATAAGCCCCTCTAGAACCACACCCATCATTGCGTTGTTCTTTGTTATCATAGAAACCATCTTGCCGACTTTTACTATGTTCAAAGTGATCCCGATCTGAAACCCCTGAATGCCAGGAAACCCCTCTAGATCTATTATCCACATTAGAAGCAGGAAACTTACCAGATCTGCCAGGAGCCCCTTGAGCAGTTTCCTAGAACCTTCTCGAATGCTCAAGATCTCTTCTCAACTTAGCGCGAAGCTCTTCCTCGGCAAGCAGGTCATCGTCCTCCATCCAAGTCTCAGGGTCATTCCGTTTACCCCCGCTCCAGGGACGGGAACCACCCCCTCCATAGTGACGTGAATACCTACCACGCCCTCTCTCCATCACCCCTTCCTTCACAACCGCCACGAAAGAGCGTTGAAATGGCGGCGGATCTCGAATCCTTCTCACCGTCCGCGCACTCGACCCCAATCGCTGGACCTCACTCTCGCGCGCGGCGAAACCTAGATCACCGACACCAACGGATTTGGATATCCACTGCCATGACGAAATGGGGATCGGGCGATACAAGTGATCAAAAAGATCTGAAAATTGAGTACCAAAGCGATGACTCCGGCAGAGCTTCCCAAGGCAAGGATCGCCAGATGTCGCCGATCCAAACCCACAAGGAAGATCCAAAGCGTCACGACCCGCCACGAACGTCGCGCTTCAAGAAGAATCCTCGCGAGCGACGGCGGAATTGACGCCGTTGGCGTCGGTAACCGTGCACGTCACAAGAGGCAACGGCACCAAATCACCTTGACGCCGCTTCTCGAAGCATCTCGTGGGCTGGGCCGAGGAGGGCTCCCCCTGGTTGTGGATTTCGACGAGACTCGGCCTATGCGCTTCATCGAGCGTCCTGCTGCGCGACCCGACGCCGGGACGGGCGCGGCGAGCGACGCGACGCAGCTGACCCCGAGCGCGGGCTCCCTATCTTCAGAACACATTCTACCAGGATAGCTTTGGGACCATCTTGTTTAACTCTCTACGAGTCGTCTCTTTCTTGACTTGTTGGAAACAGGGGAGGGAGCCAAGGAAACAGAGTGCAGTGCACCATGTTGGGGGCTCGCCGGCGCCTGAGCCTTCTTGCGGTCTCCGTGCTCCTCGCCGCGGCGACGTGCGCCGATGCCGGGGTCACCAGCGAGTACCGGCGGAAGCTGGAGGCCACCGTCGACATGCCGCTCGACGCCGACGTCTTTCGCGTGCCGCCGGGGTACAATGCTCCGCAGCAGGTCAGTGAAGGGATTCACCCGCCGTGTTCGTGTGATCTTTAGCTTGATCATGTGAAATCTCCCGTCTTTTTGGTACTTTAGGTGCACATCACGCTGGGTGACCAGACGGGCACGGCGATGTTGGTGTCGTGGGTGACGGCGAACGAGCTGGGCAACAGCACGGTGATGTACGGCTACGCGCCGGACAAGCTGGAGCTCCGGGCTGAGGCCACGCACACGCGCTACGACTACTTCAACTACACCTCCGGCTTCATCCACCATTGCACACTCAAGAACCTCAAGGTACGTAACGGTGACGATCAGACTTGAGAGCTCAGAGCAGTGTCTTCCATGGCGCCTATACTGAAACAGATGCCGGCGTTGCCTTGGGCTTTGCAGCATGGCACCAAGTACCACTACGCCATGGGGTTCGGCCACACCGTGAGGACCTTCTGGTTCACGACTCCTCCCAAGCCCGGCCCTGATGTGCCCTTCAAGTTTGGACTCATAGGTAAGAGATCCCTGCAATGCTTATAATTCCGTTCATGGTTGAGTAGTTCGGTTCTAGAGTTGAGAGAAAAAGGAAGCAATTATTGAATTCAGCACCGTATTTATTCATGTTTAAGCTGGGCAATATTATCCATGCACGTAACTAAATGATCATCTATTAGTGCTTGAAAAGGAAGGAGGACGATGTGTAGAGGGCTAGAATTAATGATGGCCTGTGAGTACTAAATGATCATCTATTAGCAGTGGTACTAATTTGTACTGATAATTAATTAAGCTCGGCGTAGTACTGAACAGTTAATGTGTACTTCAGGCGACCTGGGCCAGACGTTCGACTCGAACAGCACGCTGTCGCACTACGAGGCTAACGGCGGCGACGCCGTGCTCTTCATGGGCGACCTCTCCTACGCCGACCACTACCCGCTGCATGACAACAACCGCTGGGACACGTGGGCCCGCTTCGCCGAGCGCAGCGTCGCCTACCAGCCGTGGATCTGGGTCGCCGGCAACCACGAGCTCGACTTAAAGCCGGACATCGTACGGCAACACTCGCCTGCTGTCAATCAGCTCTGGGAGGCTTAGCCATTGCTGACATGATGTGATTGGATGCAGGGCGAGACGACGCCGTTCAAGCCGTTCACGCACAGGTACCCGACGCCGTTCAGGACGGCCGGTAGCACGGAGCCGTTCTGGTACTCGGTGAAGATGGCGTCGGCGCACATCGTCGTGCTGGCCTCCTACTCCGCCTACGGCAAGTACACGCCGCAGTGGATGTGGCTGCAGGAGGAGCTGGCGACGCGGGTGGACAGGAAGGAGACGCCGTGGCTCATCGTGCTCATGCACTCGCCCTGGTACAACAGCAACAACTACCACTACATGGAGGGCGAGACCATGCGCGTCCAGTTCGAGAAGTGGCTCGTCGACGCCAAGGTCGACCTCGTTCTTGCAGGCCATGTCCACTCCTACGAGCGCAGCGTACGTCGATTAATTCCTACTGATCTGTCACAAAAATCTCTCTAGATGAGCCAACACTCGTATGTTCCTGATGCCTTGCTTGATCTCTTCGTTCTCCTTGTATACATGCAGCGCCGGTTCTCGAACGTCGAGTATAATATTGTCAATGGCAAATCGACGCCTACTCATAACATGGATGCGCCCATCTACGTCAACATCGGCGATGGTGGCAACATCGCAGGCATCGCTAGCAAGTACGTACCATCCATCTCGCGCTAAACTCTGAATTCAACGGTTCCCAACAAGTGGAGTAAATTTAGTTTTTTTTTTTGCGAACTCTGAAACATTCTACATTTGAATGTAGAATTTCTGAATTCTGAGGAAAGATGCAGGCAGTAGTGTAGTCCTTAGCACAAAAACTCATGCTCAACTATGACACAATACATACTACTCTGACATTTTCTGAGAAAAATGTTGGTACGTGTATACTTGTAGAGCTAGTCGTCCTGAACTACGAGGTTCTCGCAATAATGTGATAAAGAAGCAAAGAAAAAAACAAAACACTTACACCTCTTTTTTTTTAAAAAAATAAACGGCAAGAGAGCTGCCTGTTATATTAATAGAGGAGAAGCGGAGCAGAGTCATGCGGAACCAAAGTTAATAACAAGGCCTAATTACTGAGAAATAAAA
This sequence comes from Phyllostachys edulis, assembly GCA_036346405.1. Taxonomy (NCBI): domain Eukaryota; kingdom Viridiplantae; phylum Streptophyta; class Magnoliopsida; order Poales; family Poaceae; genus Phyllostachys; species Phyllostachys edulis. Next base: position 1,172,383 of record CM070567.1, read on the forward strand.
AACTCCAAAGATTTGACCCCCGCAAGGTGCCAAGCTCTACCATCCTCCTTGATCTTAGCGAGAAGATCTAGAGACGCAGTAGCTCTATTGTTGAAAATTTTCGCGTTTCGTTCCTTCCAGAGCTCCCAAGCGATTAAGATCATGATCGTCGTCTGGTCTTCCTAAGGGAGCTCGACGCTTTGCCACGTTGGACCACCAATCAAGAATGTTCGAGCAAGGGGCTGGGAGGAGGGTTGAAAACTATCATTCTCGCCCAAATCCGTCATGAGCTTCCAAATACGTCCAGAGAAGCGACAGTGTGCAAGAAGGTGTAAGACTGATTCCGGGGTGTGTCTGCAAAGGGGGCAGAAATGGTGGTTTGGCCACCCCCTTGCCTCAAGTCTGTCTGAGGTCCACAACTTGTTTTGAATTGCTAACCAAAAGAAAAACTTTCCCTTTGAAGGGGCCTGGGTCTGCCAGATTAAAGGTTTGAAGTTAATCGCTATGGAGCCCTTGAAGTGCAAGGCGTAGGCTGATCTAGCAAGGTAGGTTCCGTTTTGATTCTGCTTCTAGGAAATCTCGTCCAGGGTGCCTTGAATCAGTTGGATTTGGTCGATTTTGGTCCACAGACGAACGAATTGTTGAAAGTGGTGGACCGAAAATCCTGGGGAGAGGTTGATATCCTGCACCCACCGCCCGTGCTGCAAGGCCGAGAACACGGTCTGATTTTTGCGCTTTGAAGAAGCAAAGATCAAAGGGGCTACGTCTTTGGGGGCCTGCCCAAAAGCCACGCCGAAAACCGAAATTTGACGCCTTCCCATCCCCGAGGAGATCCTTGTTCTTCGCCAAAAGATATTTCGTCGAAGCATCACAAGGGATTTCCGTTCCGACCCAGGGTTTAGTTGGGTTCTTCCATTCTTGCCAAAGCCAGCGCAATCTGATTGCCGAGGAGAAATGCGGTAGACTAAAGATGCCTAAGCCGCCAAGATGGGTTGGGCGACACACTCTTTCCTAGTTGATTTTGCACTTTGCACCCGAGAAGTTGTCGTCACCAGCCCAAAGGAAACACCGCCTTAACTTGTCTATGGACTGGATGATCATTTTGGGTATTTTGAAAGCTGTGAGGAAATAAATTGGGATCGAGGTGAGAACTGATTTTACGAGGGTGACCCGCCCTGCTGGGGAAAGGAGACGCCCCTGCCAACCTACCGGCCACCTTGTCAAGAAGTGGTTGGAAATCCACTTTGCGGAGCCATCTATAGGTGAGTGGGAGTCCCAGGTACTTGATCGGGAAGGTTGAACGGATTGCCGGGCAGTCTTGAAGAACGGAGGTGAGGTCTAAATGGTCACAACCGATCGGGACCATGTGCTTTTTTGAATTGGTGTGAAGGCGGTGGCCTTCCGGTTGAGAAGGATTTGGGGGGTAAGGAAGATTTCACTTGGGCTGGGGTTGATGAAGATAGCCGCATCGTCCGCATAAATGGAGGTTCGAAGTCTGGTAAGACGATCACGCAGGGGGGCGAGAAAACCCAAGTCCGTTGCCACTTCAAAGAGACTTTGGATGGGGTCGATGGCCAAAATGAAGAGGAAGGGTGAGAGGGGGTCTCCTTGCCGCAGCCCCCGCCCATGAGTGATCGCGTTACCGGGGATGCCGTTGAGTAGGACTCTCGACGAGGCAGACCTTAAAAGGGCTGCCACCCAGTTTGTCCAGCGAAGGGGGAAGCCTCTTTTGTGTAGCAGCTCCAGAAGGTAATCCCAGCGGACCGAATCGAAGGCCTTGGCTATGTCTAGCTTGAAGAAGAGCGAGGGGGTTTTGGATTGGTGGAGTCTTCTAATCAGGTTGCGGACGTAAAGAAAGTTGTCGTGAATGCTTCTAGTCTTGATGAAGGCACTCTGAGCTCGTGAGTGGAAGCTATAGAAAACTACCATGATTTCTGCTTTAATGATTGTCCAGCAAGATTTTTAGAAATTTGCAGAGAAACCTTCCGGCCCCGGAGCTTTGTCTCCCGGAAGTTGATCAAGGGCGAGGCGCACTTCAGGTTCCGTGAACGCAACTCGCAGCTATGCGAGATCTTGCGCCCGATGAGGCAAGGTCTCCCGCTTGAGATCGATGTCAAGCAGGGTCGGCCTCGCCAAGATATCTTGGAAGTACTTTTGAGTTATGTCCTATTTCTCAGAGTGCGAGATTGCCCAGCCCCGACCATTTTGGAGTCTTTGGATGTGGTTTTTCCTTTTGCGACCGTTTGCTTTTATGTGGAAGAACTTTGTGTTTGCGTCGTTTTCTCTAAGGTTGGTGATCCGGGAGCTCTGGCGTTTCCGGGATCGCTCGATCACTGCCAGGCCCAGGACTCGCTTCTTTAGGTTGGATCTCAAGGTCAATTCAGAAGAAGACAGGGCCCTGCGCTCTTGAACCACATCAAACCTGAGAATGAGCTCGAAGGCCATGTGGAGAGAGAGCCTAGGCCGAGGGAAAAGGGAGGAGCTCCACAATTTTAGAGCGGTTGCCGTGGAAGCTAGCTTGTGGTGCAGCCTATGCATGGGTTCAGTGTGCGGGCAGGGTGCTAGCCAGGCAGATTTGACCGTCTCGAAAAAACCTGGCATCTTGATCTAGAAATTTTCGAACTGGAAAGTTTTTGGGCGAGCGGGTCCGGAAATGTTGGAAAGAAGTAGAGGACAATGATCGGAGATCGAAGAGGACAGAGCCTGGAGGACGTGATTATCGAAGAGGGTGTCCCAGCCTTCATTGGAAAAAAACTCTGTCCAGCTTGACTAGAGTGGGTCTCTGCCGTTCACTGCTCCAAGTGAACTTTCTATTTTGAAGGTGAATTTCTTTAAGCTCGCAGGCGTTGAGCGTGTTGCAGAATTGCGCCATGCGACGCGGGTTGAAGTTGGAATTGTTTTTATCTTGGGCTCGGTAGATGAGGTTGAAGTAACCTAAGACCAGCCAGTTGGTGCCGGTGGTAGGTTTTAAGGAGTCGATTTCTTGGAGGAAGGCCGACTTGTCTCTGCTGTTGGAAGGCCCGTAAACTATCGTGAGACGAAAAGACGAGTTATAATCTTTTAGGAGTATCGTCGCCGACAGACTGAAGACCGAGTTGAGGACGTCTTGCACCGCGATGGCCTCGTTATTCCAGAGGAAGAGAATTCCTCCCCTCGTGCCTTCCGCCGGGTTAAAGGCGAAGTTTCGCAGGTTGTAGCCCCTAAGGGAGTACGCTAGGTTTTGGTCCACAGTGGCAAGCTTAGTTTCCTACAAGCAGGCTAGATGGCATGTTGTGGAGGTAAGGGTCTCATGAACAAGCGACTGCCTGGCCTGGTTGTTGAGGCCCCACACGTTCCAGCAAAGAATGTTGATGCTAGGGCTTGTCATGCTAGGAGACGGCAATTGGGAGGATTGGCCTACTACCCCTGGTCTGCATGTGGCGATCCCTCAAACTTCTCGCCGGCCGCCGCCAAAACGGAAGAGCTGGCATTGCCAATAATCCGGTATCCTCCGGAAAGCAAGGGCGAAACGCAAGAACTGTCAGGCAACGGTAGGTGGCTCGTTCACAAAGATAGAATACCTTGCACCCCAGGGAGTAGAAGCGGAAGGAGTCGAAAGCAGCCATGGCCAAGACACCATGTGAGTGACGGCGCGCTTTGTTCCCGGCTGCGCGCAGCTGCTGCCTCGTTGAGGAACACGATCTTGGCGCTGTTGATCACGTATGTCTGCATGCACGAGACGTCGATGAGCCTGGACACCTCGGATAGTAAAAGGAGGCAGTAGTGGAACCAAGTTGGCTCAGCAATAAACGGTGAGAGGCCAAGGAACTGGCCGGGCTGCAGCCCAGACCACCGAGGAGACTAGGGGTTGGAGCTTGCAGACTAATCGATCGTGGCAGACATCGAGGTAAAGACAGAAAGAGACAATGCATCCAAACAGAACTGAGCTTCAACAGAGCACTGAAGTAAAACAGTAGGGGTCTTGGCATCCTCAGAAGAAATAAGTACTACATACAACTGACAGGAAAGACCAGGTAACTTGAGCTCCCAGGTGGACAAAGCATCAACACAACACAGAGAGGAGACAGCATGCTCTTAAACAACGACAATGAAGCAAAAGGGGCAGGAATCGCAGTAGGGTCGACCCAAGCAGAGGGTGTGGTCTGCATGATCCTGAAATTGTCTTGTCTTCGCATGGATTGGAGCATCAACTTCTAGGCCGCCATCGCTTGAGCGCCCTGTGCGACTGAGGGGCTTGATGGGGGCCTTGTCCTAGCAGCAAGCGGCATGAATGGAGCCGCAGTCTCCTGACTAGTTGACAGGGAAAGGCCTCCAAGCTCGGCGAGGGTGTCATCTGCTAGCTGAGTAAGCCCACAGTCCACCTTGAAGAGTTGCGCCAAAGCTGAAATAGTGGCTTCTAGAAGGGGGGCTTCAAAAGTTGCAAGATACTCTTTGAGCGCTATCTCCGTGAGAGGGCGGGCCCTGGGCAAGGTACCCATCTTGTGAGCAAGGGCTTCCTGGGCTCGTTGGAGCATTGAGCCTGGTCTTCTCTTAGCGGCCAGGCGAACACTACGTCGGAGGTTGATCCGTCCAGTTGTGCACCTTTTTTGTGGGGAGACCGGAGGGGCGATGATCGAGGGAGTCAGACTGGAGAACAAGGCCGTCTGGACAGCTTGCCACTGTGCAGTCACTCGCTCCTCATCTTGTGCGGTGTCCTGGTGTGTAGACGGGTCCCAAAGAACCGGTTGTTGAGGGCGGGATCGAGCCTGGAGGGCTGCAGATGGCGCCTGGCCGGGTCCTCCGTCGGCTCTGTGGGTGACCAGTCGGCACCAGGTGTCCTCCCCACTAGGGCCGTGGGAGGCCACCTGCGGAGCTCGACGAGCCGAGCGGCGACCTCCTGGAGGGCTGCGGACGGCACCTGGGCTGGGGTCCCTCCGATCGGCTCCAGGGGTGACCTAGTCAGCACCAAGGCGTGTCCTCCCCCACTAGGGCCGTGGGAGGAGGCCAGCTCCAGGGGGGAGAACTGACGGAACTGAGTTGCCTCTTGTCCCTCATCTGGGGCAACCTGGACCGGTTGGTAGGGAGGACTGAGGATGGCAGCCTCCCGGAGAGCTAAACAGGCCTCGCTAGACTTGAGCTGCAAAGGGGCCGGGGGAGAAAGATCATCACCGAAAGGGAAAGGGGAGGTAACAAAAGGAACCTGGAGGGCGACGGACAGGGCCAAGGAAGAGGGTCCGCCGGTCTTCTCCTGTGGGGTTGCTCCAGTAGGGGCGTTGTCGACACCAGGGCGAGGCTTCCCGAGTGAGGCCCTGACCCCGAGGGGGAGGACGGCCCATCCTGGGATGGCCCCAGGAGCTCGCTGGTGGCCGAAACAAACTTCAGTTCTTGTTGCTGGTCCACCCATGGGCAAGCTGATGTCGGTGTAGGAAGGAGGCCCTCGTGGTACTGCAGGTGTATGGTTGTTGTCTCATCAGGATGTAAGCAGGAGGGAACAGCCATCGTGCGGGGGGCTTTACTGCCGACCATCAGATCGGCCCCTGGTGAGCATGTTCTTGGTCACAAGATCTACCCCTTGCAGTACCTCCTCATTTGCCCCCGCGCTAGAGGCCAGGGGTGGGCTTGGCTGTGAGCCGCGCTGGCCCGAGGCGGGTCGCCTCCCGCCTAGTCGCCGACAGAGTGGTAGGGTGTGTGCTTCTGGTCAGGTCCAGCTATCGGAGACGCTGGGGTTGTGAGTTTGCCCGCTGCTTGGAGGAAGGACGCCCAGGTTGGCCTGGGTGTCGAGGAAGACGCCGGCCCTGGTGCAATGCCAAGATGCACTGCCGCCGCTGAGGTAGCCCTTATGTACTCCTCCACCTTGTGAAGCCAGTCGTTTCGAACCTCCTCGGAAAGGGGAAGCTGAGAATGGTTCCGAGGGAGGCCAGAGCCGAAGACCTCATGAAGGGTTGCACGCAGGGACTTGGCGTAGGAGGTGAAGAGGTCTTGTAAGGCTTGATCAGTGGTTGCTTTGGCTTGCTTCGTTGACGGCGTGGGTTGGGCGGAACAGGCTGATTGGGGGGTTTGATCCACACAGGCCCTAGGTTGGCGCCGGCCATCCCTGGTGTCCCCGGGATAGTGACCACGGCGACGGGGGGAGCGATCACGCTCACGGCCCGAGCCGAGGCGCAGCTTGACCGACGTGTTTGAGCCTCTGGAGCCTTGATGGTTGGTGTAGTGGTGACGTCCTTCGTCCTCGTCGCTGTCTTCATTCTTCTTGTGCCTCCAGTTTAGGTTGGAGGGGTGGTCATCGTGGCCCGAGTGACGTGGGGGTCGACGATGGCCGCAGGAGGGGAGCTGGCCTTCAGTTGGGAGGCTTTGCTGCGCCTCCTTCTCAAACAGCAGGCTGTGGGGGATGAGGTTCGGTCCCCTTGATTGAGCGTGGCCCACCGCCCCCAGATTCCAGGGTAGCCGGGTTGAGATCGGCTCGTAAGGGACGGTGTCCGCCATGGATAGAAAATCATCAAGTGGTGCAGCGGTGTGGTCCTCCACGTAGTCCAGGTGAATGATCACCCGGTGGGTGAGCCCGCCCACTTGTCCAGGCGCGGAGCTCGTGGTTCCGCCGAGATGAGACCTTCCGTGATGCGTGAAGGTGAGCCAGGCCACCTTTGGGATCAAACTTGGGTTGGACGTCCAGGCCCAAAGGTTGAGGGTCCTTGTGTCCTCCCGGCTCGCCGAAACCCCTTCGATGGAGTGCAGCGAACATTTCCTTCCAACAATGTGCTCCACCACCTCCGGTGTCCAGGCGTACACCGGGACTCCTTCCAGGCAAAGCCTCACCCAGAAGAACATGGCAGCGCCGAAAGCATGGCTCACCGACCTCCAAGGTCGCACATGGATCTCCAGGGCTTCATGGTGAAACTTCTTCACCTTGCGAACTCTGTCTCTGAGTTGTTTACTGCTGAACTTGAGGAGGAAGGCCTCCGGGTGGTGGAGGGAGACGGCCACGTCCTCATGGCGCAGTCGGTTGTCATGGGACAGCCTCCAAGAACCGCCTGTCGTCGGCCGACGTCGCCCCGCAAAGACCAGGCCAAGTGCAAGAGCCTCCCAATCCTGGCAGTCACGAACGAGTGAAAAGGAGCCATTGACGATGCAGTAATCCTCTTCCAGACGGGTGTCAGGGGCACCAAGGAAGGCCATGGCCGGTGGATGCAGGGTGGCTGCAGGGGGGCTAGCGAAGGCTCGCAGCTTTGAGGGAGGTGGTGAGCGAGGAGGCTTGTGGGGCTTCTTTGAAAAGGTGGAGGCGAGGCGCGGTTGTCTCCGCCGGCAGTCCCTTGCCCGGTGCCCAGAGGAAAAGCAGAGGAAACACTGAACAGGGACCCGGCAGCTAGAGATTTTGTGGCTACTTGAGAGGCATCGGAAGCACTTCCCTTTGATTTTGGCCAGGAAAGAGGTTGAAGGAGCCGAGTGAATGCCCGGGGTGGCGCGTCGGCCACCAGCGCGCCACTAATGCGGTCTCTTCACTTCCTGCCAACCCTCGTCTCCGCGCCGAACGGCTTTGGGGTGGAGTGAAGGCAGGCCTGCTCTGACGGGGGGGATGTGCGGCATGCTCGAGGAGACTGCGATGGGACATCGGAGAGGGGGAGCGCCGAGGTAAGGCCTTAGCCCAGGGGAAGGACGAAAGGCCTTGAGATGATTGCTATCGGAGGGGCGCGGAGGGGTGACCAGGCAGAGTAAATGCGGAGCCTCGTCGAGGGGCATGGCTTTTGCAGGATCTGCGCAAAAGATTTGGTCTTCAATGAGGTCTTCAATGGCGCAGCCCCTATACCGGCCGAAGGGGGCACTGACCCGAGGGGCCGCAACTCCGCGTGGGGGGAGAGCCGCCAAAGCGAGGGGAGGTCATCAAGGAGGAGTCGGAGGGAACAGGCCGAGCTCCACTGACGACTGGGGGCGGATCATATCTGGATCTGGCCCGGCAATGAACAGGGGAGAGGAGGAGGCCGGCCCTGGGAGAGAGGAGGCGGAGAGAAGGCTAATGGAGGGACGGGGGGAGGGTTGCCACGACGACGGGCGAGAAGGGGAAGGGGGGCGGAGGAGGGGGAGGGCGACCCTCAAGCTCATGCCGGGCGGGAGAGGGCTAGGCGGCGCAAGGGGTGTGCTGTCGAGCCGGAGTGGCGCCGCGGGGGCTGGGGGAGGCGGCGGCGGGGCGCCTAGGGGAACGCCAGAGCCATACACTTACACCTCTTAGTGCACTGTTGCATCACTGACAAAAAAAAAACATAACATACAGTAGTTAGAAAGAAACTACTAGTACGAACTGAGCGCTGCTTAGTTGGCAGGGCACGGCGTCGATCACCCGCTCACCTAGGCTTAAACCCGGATGCCCACTCCTCCTTACAGTGGGTGAATGCTACCAGTATAGTTATTTACTAAGCAAGCAATAGTGACTACTGACTAGCTAGTGTTTCTGAAGTGTGGATATATTTGCAAATGCAGCTTCACGCAGCCACAGCCGAGCTACTCTGCGTTCAGGGAGGCGAGCTTCGGGCACGCGACACTGGAGATAAAGAACCGGACGCACGCCTACTATGCGTGGCACCGCAACCACGACGGCGCCAAGGCCGTCGCTGACTCCTTGTGGCTCACCAACAGATATTGGATGCCCACCGACGACTCCAACTGATGATCCATGGATCCCAAGGTGTCGGATGATTAGCCGTGAAACTGCGGAGGCAGATCGGCTAGTACCCGATGATCCGAGTGCTCCCATTGTCGATGTGGAAAAGTGGAACGCGCGTGTATGATTTCTTCGTTCAGCAACATGCATGGCATTCTTGGGAATTACATATCAATCAATCAATCAAGATAATAACGTAATACAGACTTGGTCCAATCCAAGTGGTGTAGTATGTTAGATTAATCTTGTTTTTGGTTAGTTTAGTTTCCTTGTTGGAGACTTAACGTGGCCGAGTCCGTTTCGTAGTTGAGTCTGTCAACTAGTCGGTTGAGTTTCAGACTATATAATCAAGTGGTGTAGTATGCTCAGATCAGATCAGATGAGATGCACTTAGGGTCCTTTTGGTTGGCCTTATCATGTTGAACTGGATGGTCCGATTCGAGAAATAAGTGTGTTCAAATGTTTGGTTGGTTGGATGGTATCCAACCATCCTGAATGAGATGGTTCAAGAAATAAGAATATTCTCTTTTTATGCTGTATCATTTCATTTGATAAAATCTGCTGAACCACGCCGTTCACTCTCCCATACAATCAACTAAACACATTCGTGTATCATCCCATACAACCAACCAAATAGACTGACTATACCATTCCATACAGGACGATCACATCCTACCTGTACCATCTCACCTCATCCCATCAACCAAACGCACCCTTAGTTCGGAATGTAACTCTCGATCCAAGTGGTGTAGACCTCCAAAAAGCGGATAACTAGGTCGTGTCGTGTCCTCTGGAGCTTTCTGAAACTGGCAGGAGAGCTGCCTTTTAGATTAATAGAGCAGATCGAGAAACAAGTCCTCTAGAGCTTTCGGCATTGTGGGAGTCTGTTGAAATTCGTTGAGATTATAGTGGGCACCTTGCCAGCATATTCCATCTCCGGGTAGTAGCAATCAACTGTATATATCATCGAACAACGCCATCTAGTATCTAGTAATGCAAATCAGGGGAGGAGATCTAGTCTAGATAATGCAAATCAGGTGCTCTTCGCCCTCGCGACATGCTCGTACGTGTTGAGGAACCGTCGCTAGCGAGTCCAATCCGAGCGATTACCTCGTAGACAAACTCACAATCGTAAGAACAATGCATGAGCACAAGAACATAATAGTAGATTGAACATAGAGATATGATGGGACTTCTGGCTTCTCTTTATTGCTCTTCTGTAAACGGTAGTACAATGGTTGGGGTCCTTCTTCTTTTATATAGGCTACTGGATGGATGCGGAGCCCATCGTGGGCCAGGACTACCAACCTAGACCCGGTTTCTTAACACTCCCCCTTGAGCACTCATCTGACATGTTCATGTCTCATCAAAACTCCATACAAACCCAGTGGGAAAATTTTGGAGAAAGAGTACAGAAAACACGTTCTACTGTGCTGCACGAATTGCCTCTAAAAACCTTAGCCGAGAAATTTCAGGAAAACTCGTCAAGGGAAAAAGAGTACAATCCACCCAATTTCATTTAATCTCCAGGATTTATTCTTTGGGTACTCGATCTTCGTGATCAAGCTTCAATAATGAGTTCGTGAAGATTCTCCCCCTGAATTTTGCACTTCTCTAAGTCTCATCATTCCAATTCCACGTATACACCTTGCAAAGCTAGACGCTGGAAGTGACTTAGTGAATAAATCTGCAAGATTTTCGCATGACTTAGTATGCAATTCATGAGTATAGAAAAATTTGGGGTTGATATGCTTTGTGAGTTCACTCTTCACATAACCCATCTACACCTGTACAACACAAGCTGCATTATCTTCATAGATAATAGTGGGAGTCTGTGCGGTATTCAATCCACATGACGGTTGGATAAGGTGAATCATCTGCCGAAGCCAAACACATTCTCGTGAGGCCTCGTACATTGCTATTATTTCCGAGTGGTTCGTTGAAGTTGATACAAGACTTTTGACGAGGATATAATAATCCTCATTTAATTATTTATCTGTAATTCATATTATGGATAATAATGACGTCATATGGTTCGTAAGTATACCCCTTAATATTCATAAGGGAGAAGCTGGAGGTCGTAAGTTCTTCTACGATCACCTCATAGTCGTAAGGCCAAAATGTGAGTTCTTTGTGTAAAAAACTTAAAAGGGTTCGCCACCAGCTCACGACTGAGCCACGTGGCAGACTAAGGCCTCAGTCACGGTTCTGTCGTGCAGCTAGGCCTCCCACGTCAACAAGTTGCTGAATGCTGACCCACCGTGCGACTATGTCTAGTCGCTTGGTGGCTGGCGACCAAGGGTTATTTTTTGTAAAATAAAAAATAAAACATAGTTATTTTTGTTAAACGATTAAAAATAGTTTATTTAGAAAAAAAAAATATGCTTCGCTGTCCGGTGTAGTCAAAACGGCTGGTCGGACTAGACCAAAATGAATCAATCAATGGAATTCTTTGGCCTAGTTGTGAGGTTACTTTGCTCCCTTTTTTGTTGTTGTTTTTGATAGGCACGCATCATGTGAAAGCCTTGATGCCCAGTCAAGCAGGACAGAAACTTTAGTAGTACCAAGCTCTGAATTCCTCGGGTCAAATTTTGCCATCTGTTTAATTATGACTCCCTGTCCTTGAGCTTGACATGCTGACCAGTGGCCGCCCATAGATGATTCCAGCGAAGAAACAAGTTCAGAAAATGAAAGAGAAAAGCTTAGCATAATAGCTACTACTTCATGTCATATGTAACTTTGTAGCATAACAGCTAACATGGCAAATATTGTCATTTTAACTGTCCAAGTATACTACTTGTATCAATTCAGAAAAGGAAAGGATGATTGAGTGATAGTAGTAGTATTTGGGCTAAAAGGTACTAGTAATACTAGTCAACCACTAAATGATTACTGCAAATCCTAATCTTGGCAGGAGGGCCTTTTGAGATTGCGCAAGAACAAGGCTATAGAATCTCGAAAACCAAAGCTACCATCTAGTTGTATGTGATCTCAATCATTTTCGGCAAAACTAGAGAAAAAAGCGGAGCTAAATCGATGAGAAAGTGAGGTTTTTATGCGATGCCCTTGGGCCTTGGCACAACCTGTGATCTCCTTTTGCTCCATCAAGATCTAGCGGCGGCACCGGGAGTATAGCCTAAGCTAAGAGGGTAATCTAATGGGGAATAAGTAACAAATTCTTATATCAAACACTCAAAACCTACTTTCAGAAACTAAAATGCTTTGAACACTGTCGGTCTACACACTGTTCCTGAACAGGAACACCTGCCCTGCACTTGTTTTTCTTCTCCTTTTTCTTGGTATCATCTGCTGACACATCAATTCAAAACATCGCAATCTTTCGTCGTCGTCGAATCGCCATCGCCCATTCCGTTGTTGCTATTGCTAATCTTGGTCAAACTGCCCCGCCTTTTGCTCTGCGCGCCCACACGACGGCGATGCGCTTGTCGCGCCCCAGTGAGAACCTGCCAGAGACGCAATATTCTTCTTCCCAAGAAGCCGAAACAAAACTAGTTTCAGAGTCAACTTCCAAGTCCTTAATCAAATAGTTTTGCACGCTAACTAACCTCCAAGCCTGATCCGCATCTCCAAAGTCAAATAACTCACGCGTTGTTTAGCCTGAACTCTAAGAACAATCCAAGGATATTCCCCACGAATCATGCAGACCTATTAGAGTCTAATTAGAACACTTTTTTTTAATGTGTCCGAACTCGCAAGGGCTCTACTTAAACACCCAACTCAAGAGATGTCCACTGTCTTAATGAGAGAATTGTAACCTGCCAGTGTGTGCTTGGTTGTTTATCTCTCTACGAGTCGTCTCCATTGCTGGCTCTGCTCTTTCTTCCTCTCTTTCTTGACTAGTTGGAAACAGGGGAGGGAGCCAAGGAAACAGAGTGCAGTGCACCATGTTGGGGCCTCGCCGGCGCCTGAGCCTTCTTGCGATCTCCGTGCTCCTCGCCGCGGCGACGTGCGCCGATGCCGGGGTCACCAGCGAGTACCGGCGGAAGCTGGAGGCCACCGTCGACATGCCGCTTGACGCCGACGTCTTCCGCGTGCCGCCGGGGTACAATGCTCCGCAGCAGGTCAGTGAAGGGATTCACCCGCCGTGTTCGTGTGATCTTTAGCTTGATCATGTGAAATCTCCCGTCTTTTTTGGTACTTTAGGTGCACATCACGCTGGGTGATCAGACGGGCACGGCGATGTTGGTGTCGTGGGTGACGGCGAACGAGCTGGGCAACAGCACGGTGATGTACGGCTACGCGCCGGACAAGCTGGAGCTCCGGGCTGAGGCCACGCACACGCGCTACGACTACTTCAACTACACCTCCGGCTTCATCCACCATTGCACACTCGAGAACCTCAAGGTACGTAACGGTGACGATCAGACTTGAGAGCTCAGAGCAGTGTCTTCCATGGCGCCGATACTGAAACAGATGCCGGCGTTGCCTTGTGCTTTGCAGCATGGCACCAAGTACCACTACGCCATGGGGTTCGGCCACACCGTCAGGACCTTCTGGTTCACGACTCCTCCCAAGCCCGGCCCTGATGTGCCCTTCAAGTTTGGACTCATAGGTAAGAGATCCCTGCACTGCTTATAATTCCGTTCATGGTTGAGTAGTTCGGTTCTGGAGTTGAGAGAAAAAGGAAACAATTATTGAATTCAGCACCGTATTTATTCATGTTTAAGCTGGGCAATATAATCCATGCACGTACCTTTCAGTCTTCATTAGCATATAGCTGTACAAAGTACAAACAAACGGTTCGTGGGGATCTAGGACAAGAGCATTGTCATTGTAATCGTAGTATCCAATGCCGCATAATGTTTTTAGATTTTGGAGATAATAACGTCACACAAGATTTTTACCTGCAAAATAAAGCCAGCATCCTAGTAGTAGTTGCTGACTAGTATGCAGACTGTTTCCATCTGCACGTCACTTTTGGAGATACCAAAGTCTGAATTTCCTCAAGCGTTGCCGTGTTGACTAGAAAACAATGTACAGTAGGTAGGAGTACTGGGTAGCCGGGTAGTAAGTAAAGTAGTATTGGTGCTTGAAAAGGAAGGAGGACGATGTGTAGAGGGCTAGAATTAATTTGTACTAAATGATCATCTATTAGCAGTGGTACTAATTTGTACTGATAATTAATTAAGCTCGGCGTAGTACTGAACAGTTAACGTGTACCGTGTACGTCAGGCGACCTGGGCCAGACGTTCGACTCGAACAGCACGCTGTCGCACTACGAGGCTAACGGCGGCGACGCCGTGCTCTTCATGGGCGACCTCTCCTACGCCGACCACTACCCGCTGAATGACAACAACCGCTGGGACACGTGGGCCCGCTTCGCCGAGCGCAGCGTTGCCTACCAGCCGTGGATCTGGGTCGCCGGCAACCACGAGCTCGACTTCTCGCCGGAGATCGTACGTCAACACTCGCCTGCTGTCAATCAGCTCTGGGAAGCTTAGCCATTGCTGACATGATGTGATTGGATGCAGGGCGAGACGACGCCGTTCAAGCCGTTCACGCACAGGTACCCGACGCCGTTCAGGGCGGCCGGTAGCACGGAGCCGTTCTGGTACTCGGTGAAGATGGCGTCGGCGCACATCGTCGTGCTGGCCTCCTACTCCGCCTACGGCAAGTACACGCCGCAGTGGATGTGGCTGCAGGAGGAGCTGGCGACGCGGGTGGACAGGAAGGAGACGCCGTGGCTCATCGTGCTCATGCACTCGCCCTGGTACAACAGCAACAACTACCACTACATGGAGGGCGAGACCATGCGCGTCCAGTTCGAGAAGTGGCTCGTCGACGCCAAGGTCGACCTCGTTCTTGCAGGCCATGTCCACTCCTACGAGCGCAGCGTACGTCGATTAATTCCTACTGATCTGTCACAAAAATCTCTCTAGATGAGCCAACACTCGCATGTTCCTGATGCCTTGCTTGATCTCTTCGTTCTTCTTGTATTTGTATATATGCAGCGCCGGTTCTCGAACGTCGAGTACAATATTGTCAATGGCAAATCGACGCCTACTCACAACATGGATGCGCCCATCTACGTCAACATCGGCGATGGTGGCAACATCGAAGGCATCGCTAGCAAGTACGTACCATCCATCTCGCGCTTAGTATTTCAGTAAAAATTTTTTGTAAACTCTGAAACATTCTACAATTGAATGTAGAATTTCTGAATTCTGAGGAAAGATGCAGGCAGTAGTGTAGTCCTTCATAGCACTGAAAGCACAAAAACTTATGCTCAACTATGACACAATACATACTACTCTGACATTTTCTGAAAAAAAATGTTGGCACGTGTATACTTGTAGAGCTAGTCGTCCTGAACTACGAGGTTCTCGCAATAATGTGATAAAGAAGCAAAGAAAAAAAAAACAAAACACTTACACCTCTTAATGCACTGTTGCATCACTGACAAAAAAAAACATAACATACAGTAGTAAGTAAGAAGCTACTAGGCTCAAACCCCGATGCCCACTCCTCCTTACGTTGAGTGAATGCTAGAACTCCTGGCCAATTAAAAAAAGAAACTACCAGTATAGTTATTTACTAAGCAAGCGATAGTGACTACTGACTAGCTAGTGTTTCTGAAGTGTGGATATATTTGCAAATGCAGCTTCACGCAGCCACAGCCGAGCTACTCTGCGTTCAGGGAGGCGAGCTTCGGGCACGCGACACTGGAGATAATGAACCGGACGCACGCCTACTATGCGTGGCACCGCAACCACGACGGCGCCAAGGCCGTCGCTGACTCCTTGTGGCTCACCAACAGATATTGGATGCCCACCGACGACTCCAACTGATGATCCATGGATCCCAAGGTGTCGGATGATTAGCCGTGAAACTGCGGAGGCAGATCGGTTACTACCCGATGATCCGAGTGCTCCCATTGTCGATGTGGAAAAGTGGAACGCGCGTGTATGATTCCTTTGTTCAGCAACATGCATGGCATTCTTGGGACTTACATATCAATCAATCAATAAAGATAATAACGTAATACAGACTTGGTCCAATCCTAAGTGGTGTAGTATGCTCAGATCAGATGAGATGAGATGAGATGCACTTAGGGTCCTTTTGGTTGGCCCTATCATGTTGAACTGGATGGTTCGATTCGAGAAATAAGTGTGTTCAGATGTTTGTTTGGTTGGATGGTATCCAACCATCCTGAATGAGATGGTTCAAAAAATAAGAATATTCTCTTTTTATGCTGCATCATTTCATTTGATAAAATTTGTTGAACCACGCCGTTCACTCTCCCATACAATCAACTAAACACATTCGTGTATCATCTCATACAACCAACCAAATAAACTGACTATACTATTCCATACAGGACGATCACATCCTACCTGTACCATCTCACCTTATCCCACCAACCAAACGCACCCTTAGTTCGGAACATAACTCTCGATCCAAGTGGTGTAGACCTCCAAAAAGCGGATAACTAGGTCGTGTCGTGTCCTCTGGAGCTTTCTGAAACTGGCAGGAGAGCTGCCTTTTAGATTAATAGAGCAGATCGAGAAACAAGTCCTCTAGAGCTTTCGGCATTGTGGGAGTCTGTTGAAATTCGTTGAGATTATAGTGGGCACCTTGCCAGCATATTCCATCTCCGGGTAGTAGTACTACTACAGAAAAGGCTTTCACAGACGGTTCAAAAACGTCATCACAGATGGTTTCGTGAGCCGCCTCGAGTTTATGGGTCGATGATGACATGAGGTCATCATGAGATGGTTTTGAACCGCTGATGTATACTTTCCTGAGCACGGTTTGTGGTTCAAACCGCTCGTGATAATCTTTATATCACGAGCGATTTCACCACAAACCGTCTCGTGATAAGCACATATCACGAGCGGTTTCAGCCACAAACCGTGCGTGATAAGCTATATCGCGAGCGGTTTGTGCATTTGGAACCGTCTGTGATGATTTTTTCTATAAAGGCCAAGCGGTTGCTTGTACCATTAAATCGGCATCATATATATATTACATATATATTGTTACGTGATCTCTCGGCCACTTTGGGGATCATCCACATGACATGAGAAGGATGAGGCGGTAGCCACGAGCAACCTCATTGAGCCCTTGCAAGTATAAAAAGTATGGATGCAAGGAGGCGTTTGGACATCAATTACTGGATTGGACGTCGCTATGTTGAGAAAGTGTCGTTGATCTTGTGAAGTACTCCATGGGAAGTGGCATCATGTATTAGCAACTATCCATTCTTGAGTATGTAATCGTTTTAAACCCAACAAGAACACTAAGCAACCATTCTCATATTTCAAAAGAATTCTCAACTTGTTGCTTGGTATTCTTGTTGGCTTTAAAGACAATTACATGCTCAAGAATTGTTGGTTGCTAATACATGATGCCACTTCCAACGGAGTAGTTAAGATCAACGCCACTTCTTTCAACATAGCGACGCCCAATCCTGTAATTGATGTCCGACCGCTTCTTTGCATCCATACTTTTTAAACTTACAAGGGCTCAATGAGATTGCCCATGGATACTGCCTCATTCTTCTCATGTCATGGACTAATTTCCAAAGTGGTCGAGGATCATTTAATAATATATATATAATATATATATGATGTCGGTTTTAATGGCACAAGCAGCCACCGCTGGAGACTTTATAGAGAAGAGATTATGAATGGAATGGTAGGACGACTGCACGCAAGAGGTAGGAGAACTTGACCGCATGAACAAGGGACTATTAATATGAACTAATTATCAATTCAATTTCAGCATACATCACAGAGCAAGGGACTATTAATATGAACTAATTATCAATTCAATTTCAGCATAAGACTATTGATATCATTACATCACACAAGAAGAGGACTATTAATATGAACTAATTATCAATTCAATTTCAGCATAGGACTATTTACATCATTACATCACGAGCAAGGGACTATTAATATGAACTAATTATCCATTCAATTTCAGATAAGACTATTGACATCATTACATCACACAAAGAAGAGGACTATTAATATGAACTAATTATCAATTCAATTTCAGATAAGACTATTTACATCATTACATCACAGAGCAAGAGGACTATTAATATGAACTAATTATCAATTCAATTTCAGCATAAGACTATTAACATCATTGAGCGGTTCATCGACAAGAGAACAAGACCAAGGGTGTCCAAACCCACCACACAAGTAGTAGCCCTCGGCATCCATCGCAGAGCACTAGCTAGCCATTTTCATCACAGAGCAAGGGGGTAGAGAGAGAGAGGGACCTTAGTACAACAAGAACCACTTGGTGGCGAATTCCACCACCAAAGACAACCCTCATCCATTTCCTTTACCTTGCATAAATCACACAAACATCGGGACACAACTTAAGGTTCATGCATAAAAATCAAACTCAACAAAAGACATTAAGCTAACAGATCTAGAGGAGAATAGAGGAGGATGGGGAAAGCAAAGCGGCGGAGCCCTAGCAGGTATAACGGGTTTCGGGCGGCGTCGGCGACAGGTCGAGCAGCGTCGAGGTGGGAGGAACGGAGTTAGGCGGGCGCAAACCCCAGCAGAATGGTGACTTTTGCAAAGGTCACCAGTATGCCAACCGTCGGCGACGGAAGAATGGTGGCGCCAAGGCAGCGACGAGAGGAACGGACGAGAGTAAGGCGGCCGAGGAGTGACGAGTTAGAGCGCAAACCCTAGCGGCAAGTCGGGCTAGCTCCTACTTATAAAGAGATTTATCGAGACGGTTCTATTATGGAACCGCGGTGATATTATCATGATTTGTTCCATAATAGAACCGCTCGTGATATGGGACATATCACAGACGGTTCCATAATAGAGCCGTCAGGATATGGGATATATCACAAACGGTTCCATTATGGAACCGTCTGTGATATAAACTTCTATATCACGCATTTGTTCCATAATGGAACCGTCGTGAAATGGTTTTCTCAAGTATATATATACAATTACATGACATGAAGAAATTACATGTTTATATTAAAAAAGCGAAACCTATAATTAAACAAGGTTTTTCTAGTGGCGAAGGTAGGTCGCTAGCTCCATCTGCAATATTTCATAAGCGACGGTGTCAGATCGGACGATTCTCGATCATCGTGAACGAAGCTCAAATGCGCCCACCCGCTGACGCGCTGCTCGAAAGTGTCTCCCAAGACCTCGATCGTTGAACTAAGAAGAATTGAGCCCATAGGCTCTCTTCCTTGCTTGAGGGGTCTCTACCGTCGACTTCGCCGCCGCCGCCCGATTTCATTCCAAGTGACGGAAGCCTCCCCGAGACGATGCAACGCCGCTTTGGAGGACTATGTCGATGACGCTGTAAACTCGCCGAAGTGGGAGATCACCCGAAGACACGGCGGAGGAGGATGTCAAGACGGCGGAAGGTGGCCGCCACGCGCTCGCAAATTTCTGCTGGGCAGAGGAGTGAAGACATCATTGATCAAGCAGTGTTCTTCCGCAAAGACGGCTCAACGTGACACCGAGAGGCGCTCAGATAGTACGGCCAGAAGGCCATCGGTGCGGCGACAAGGAAGAGGCAACCATTTCTTTTTTATAAGTATGTGGGGATGATCATCTTGATGGCGATGATCCTTTTATAACACAAGGAATAAATTCGAGCGTGAGATTTAAGAGACGATCGGGAGCCGGGCGGATCGATGCGATGAAGAGACGATCGGGAGCCGGGCGGATTGGCGATTTAACGAGACGACGGCGATGAAGAAACTCACGCCGAGCGATATTATCACAGACGGTTATTGTTAAGAACCGCTCAGGATATTAATTAATATCACGACGGTTCTTGTTCGTAACCGCTCGGATACTTCACAAACGGTTGTGTTTTAAAACCGCTCGTGATATCGATTAATATCACGAGCGGTTACGAACAAGAACCGCCTCGTGATACTTCACGACGGTTCAACATGAACCGCTCGTGATATTGCCTCTTCACATACGGTTTTTAGCGCAGCTAAAGAGTACGCACGCCTCTAAACCAAAACCGCTCGTGATTGAATGTAATACCGATGGTTTCAGTCAACCGTCTGTGATGAGGCGTCCAGTATTAGCCTTTTTGTAGTAGTGTAGCAATCAAATGTATATATCATCAAACAACGCCATCTAGTTTCTAGTAATGCAAATCAGGGGAGAAGATCTAGTCTAGATAATGCAAATCAGGTGCTCATCGCCCTCGCGACATGCTCGTACGTGTTGAGGAACCGTCGCTGGCGAGTCCAATCCGAGCGATTACCTCGTAGACAAACTCACAATCGTAAGAACAATGCATGAACACAAGAACATAATAGTAGATTGAACATAGAGATATGATGGGACTTCTGGCTTCTCTTTATTGCTCTTCTGTAAACGGTAGTACAATGGTTGGGGTCCTTCTTCCTTTATATGGGCTACTGAATGGATGCGGAGCCCATCGTGGGCCAAGACTACCAACCTAGACCCGGTTTCTTAACACTCCCCCTTGGGCACTCATCTGACATGTTCATATCTCATCAAAACTCTATACAAACCCAGTAGGAAAAATTTGGAGAAAGAGTACAGAAAACACGTTCTACTGTGCTGCACGAATTGCCTCTAAAAACCTTAGCCGAGGAACTTCAGGAAAACTCGTCAAGGGAAAAAGAGTACAATCCACCCAATTTTATTTAATCTCCAGGATTTATTCTTTGGGTACTCGATCTTCGTGATCAAGCTTCAATAATGAGTTCGTGAAGATTCTCCCCCTGAATTTTGCACTTCTCTAAGTCTCATCATTCCAATTCCACGTATACACCTTGCAAAGCTAGACGCTGGAAGTGACTTAGTGAATAAATCTGCAAGATTTTCGCATGACTTAGTATGTAGTACTTTAATTTCGTTCATCTTTTGCAATTCATGAGCATAGAAGAACTTAGGGTTGATATGCTTTGTGAGTTCACTCTTCACATAACCCATCTACACTTGTGCAACACAAGCTGCATTATCTTCATAGATAATAGTGGGAGTCTGTGCGGTATTCAATCCACATGACTGCTGGATAAGGTGAATCATCCGCCGAAGCCAAACACATTCTCGTGAGGCCTCGTACAGTGCTATTATTTCTGAGTGGTTCATTGAAGTTGATACAAGACTTTTGACGAGGATATAACAATCCTCATTTAATTATTTATCTGTAATTCATATTATGGATAATAATGATGTCATATGGTTCTTGAGTATACCCCTTAATATTCATAAGGGAGAAGCTAAAGGTCGTAAGTTCTTCTACGACCACCCCATAGTCGTAAGTCCTTCTACGACTACCCCATAGTCGTAAGCCTTTCTACAACTATACATTGACCGTAAGCCCTCATATGATCAGTATATAGTTGTAAGCTCTTCTAACACCACCACCTGGTCGTAAACTCTTCTACGATCAGTCCATAGTAGATGGGGTTGACAGACATGTGGGCCTAGTCGACCAGGGACTCTTCCGCACCATAATTAAAGATATGGGCAGTAAACTATGTTGTTATTCTCTGGAATAATGGCACGATTCAACTCCCTGTCATGGTGATAACTACCTCAGGACGTGGGAACGTTACTACTCCCACAATAATCTTCAGTAACGGCTTCATTATCTGAAGCATTACGGCGCCCTTTGGACTAGAGGAATAGCAGTACACTCCGAGTATTGTATAAAAGGAAGAATCATCAGGAGGAATGAGGAACACAAGATGCATCATTCTAGTATTTCTCTTGATCTTGTAATCCAGCATACTCAATACATACACACAGGAGTAAGGTTGTTATTCTCCCCGAAGAAGACTCGAACCTGTATAAAAATCCCTGTGTAACCTCTCTCTGCGTGATTTGAGTCTTGGAGACCCCCGAATCAAACAATCTTTACGAAAGGTCAGTTCTAAAACACTGACAGTTGGCACCGACCGTGGGGATCTTCGAGTCACCAGCTTTCTTTGCTCTTTTCCAACTCTAATGCTCTCATGGCAGGAGAGTGGAACAAGGAGAACTGGTTCGACTTGGCCGATTACATAGATATCGACATGGATATCGGTCTCGACTACGAGCCGAGTATTGCATCATCCGATGGTGATGTCGCCTCCGGAGATCATTCTCTAGGAGACCATACCACCGATGGAGTTGGGGAGGGACCCTTATCCCCCGCAACATTACGTCCGGATGAGAAACCAGCTTCCTCAGAGGGCAGGGGTCAATCCGACCACAATCAGGACTGTACCAAGATAGGCTCAGAGCATGGCGAGGGTTCCCCCTCCAAGTGTTCAAGTCCGTCTAAGACAGTCCAACCTGGCACGACAAATCCTAGAGGCAATCATTCCGGAGCTTCATCAGCACCTGGTGGTCGTCTCTCTCAGGTTAGCCCCACAAAGGATGGGGTCGAACATGCTTTTCCTACGAATTCGACCATCCCATCGCAGAGCTCACATGCGGACAGAGACAGTTATAACCCGAAATTCCCCTTCCTAGAGGGGTTTACTCCAAGTCGTTAGACGGTGTCTCTCGGCTACTCATCAAGCGAGGAGGCCTCAAGCGCAGGTGGAGATCATCAACGGGAGGTCTTCGTCCTTCCTTCAGGTGACGATCGCTCTCCTAGAGACAGGATTGAGGATGCTCCCCAATGATCACACGCTGCGATCCCTCGTGGCAATGACGATGACACCTCCGGCGATTAACAGAATCAACACTCTGATGAGTGTGAAGGAGATTCGCAGCTCAAAAAAATCCGTCTGGGCGCATTCACTATCAGTCAGAAGAAACTCAAGAACTCCAGTGCATCAATGACTTTCTCGAGAACCCATCTCAAGAACTTACTCGAACACCTGGCTACAACCTCTTTGCTGAAGAGATCGCGCAAAGGCTTCGAAGCACGATGGCCAAGCTTGAGCACCCTCGCCGACATCAACCTAGAAGTCATGGCGGTACGACCTCATTCGCTTCGAATGCTCAAAAACTCATCAAGATAGAGATCGTCGTGATGACCGATCACGACGCTCTCCTGATCTTCACCCCAGACGAAGGAGAGTTCCTCGAACGCCTAAAGACTAGCAAATTCCCAGGAGAGGTGATCGTTCACCACTCCAACCCAGAAATCTGCGATAGCAGACAGAATACGAGGAGTATTTCCCTCGTAGGGTTGAGACCCACCACAGGTTGGATCCACCAATGACCGGGTATCATCGTGTACGATCACTTAGTGATGTCAATCCTTCTTTTCTGAAGAAGTCATTACCGGATGTCGGGCTTTCTCACCCGACCTCCGAGCAGTTCGCTGGCCGCCTTGGTTTTGACCAGTGAACATGGAGAAGTTTGATGGATCCCAAAACCCCATTGAATTTCTTCAGATCTACACAACTGCTGTCCGAGCTGCAGCAGGAGGAGAGCATGTGAAATGTAAAGAGAATCTTCTCAATCTTCTGCTTATCTGTGATTGCCTTATCACAGAGATGAATACTGGTGCAATTTTTGTACAAATTCTACCCATGCTGAGGCTAGTTTTTCGAACTCCCGGTTCGTGATGCCAGTCATGTACATATTTATTCACAAAGTTCATAAGATTACTGCTGGTAATTTGCATAAAATGGTTGTAAAATTCTCATAATGCTCTTCAAACTCCCGGTTCGTGATCCTGTATTTTTCTATGTATTGTTCATGATTTACTGCTATTTTCAGTGATTAAAAGCAATATAAACAATCACAGATAATAAAAAACAGTAAAAACAATACATAAATTGCATAGAAATAATAATAACAAAACTAAACATGTTTCAAATGCTGAAAAAGATTCAAAATTTGAATTCCTGATGCCCTTTTCTGCTAGAATATGAATTTTCGGTGAATTCTGTAATTTCTAGGGGGCTTAACCGCTAAATTTCAATTCTGAGGAAATTTTTCGCACAATTTTCAGAGAGTCTAAGGGCCTTCTTGCAAAA
Organism: Phyllostachys edulis; assembly: GCA_036346405.1. Lineage (NCBI taxonomy): Eukaryota > Viridiplantae > Streptophyta > Magnoliopsida > Poales > Poaceae > Phyllostachys > Phyllostachys edulis. Next base: position 1,195,926 of record CM070567.1, read on the forward strand.
TTTTCTTATTCGCGTAAGGATCCCCGAAATTATCAGAAACCCAAAGGACCTTTTTGCAAAATCTCCTTTATTTTAGTTTTCTCCTATTTTTTCCAAAAACATTTGGACCGGTCGATTCTCATGGGCTCCCATTTTTTCTTTCCGAAAACGTTCGGACTGACCGATTCTCACAGGCTCCCGGTCCGCTTGGCCTTTTCTTGGCCCATTCGACCAGCGTGGCCCACTTAAAAGGGAGTTGGATGGGCAGGGCTGGGCTTTCCCTAACCCTATTCCTCCTGGGTGGCGGCGGCTTCATGCCGCTGGGAGGTGGCACTACAGGCGGCCTGCGACAGGCCGCGGTTCGAGGCGACGCTGTGAGGCGTGGGCGCTGCTTCGAGGCAATGGCGTGGGGCATTCGGCGGTGCCTTGCGTGAGCAGCGGCGGCGCTTCAAGTCAGCGTCGTGTTCGTGCGCGTGGGTGGCTCGAGTTAGTGTCGCGGCGGCGGCGGAGAGGGCGCCGCGGCGCGAGCGACGATCGCGCTTCAAGTCGGCGCTGGGCGGGTAGCCGGCGCGCTGGGCTCCGGATCGCTGCGGCAAAGTATAGAGGCGTACGATGTTTGGGCGAGGCAATGACAAAGCGGCGGCACCGTCAGGCGGAGGCAAGCGATGGGCGGCCAGCACGCATTAGCCGGCGGCACGCGGTGAAGGCAAGGCGCCGGGCGGCCGGCGAGTGGTGGCGGAGGCCGATGTCGTGGCAGGCGGGCGGCTCTAGGCAGTGGAGGTCGGCTGGTGGAGATGCGGCTCTACATCGGTGATGGCCTTGGCGGGAGCCCCGGTAGGCGGCGCCGATCGGCGGTGACTCCCTGTGTCGCACGGGCCGTCGGCAAAATCTTCCTTTTTTCGTTAATGTTCATGTGATAAGATGTAGAATTTACTGTGCAATCGACATCTGTTCTTTCATGCAACCACTGATCGGCTTGGCCGGCGACTTCAAGTCGGCTTGTGGTAGGTTAGAACGGATTTACAATTTCCAATCTACGGTACAATCGACATTCACTATTCCATGCAATCTACCGATCGGTATTGTGCCGGCGACTTCAAGTCGGCTCGCGTTAGATTAGAGCGGATTTACACCATAGAATACAATCTAGAAAGCCAAATTCACAGAATTGAAAGCAATCTAGAAAAAACGATTCGATCTACGAGTGTCGTGCTATGACGGTTACCTTTCGATCCGAGGAGAGTCGATCGTGCTGATAACGTGTTGAGGAACCGTCGCTGGCGAGTCCAGTCCCAGCGATTACCTCGTAGACAAACTCAGAATCGCAAGAACAATGCGAGAACACGATAACAGAATAGTAGATTGAACACAGAGATATGAGAGGACTTATTGCTTCTCTTTATTGCTCTTCTGTAAATGATAGTACAATAGTTGAGATCCCCCTTCTTTTATATATGCTACTGAATGGATGAGAAGCCTATCGTGGACTAGGACTGTCGGCCTGAGCCCGGTCTCTTAACAGTTTACAAGACAAGCATGCTCCTTTACATGCCGCTCAACGCTGACATGTTTCAAGGACCGGGATAGACACTTTTTATTCAAAAAAAATTATATATATAAATATCTTTTTTCTTTCTGATTCTATTATTATAATTAATCTAATCAATTTTTTTGTTTTCGTATCATAAGTTCACAGTGCACTAACTGCTCGAAAAGTTCGTGGCTATTACAACTCTTACATTTGAGGAAGAGTGATACTTTGTTGTAACACATGAAATTGTTAGATATAAGTTTCTATTCTCGATCCCTTGGCACTACCAAAGGTCCTAAGGCTACCTACGACACTTCATTGAACTTTTCGTATAACTAAGGTAGCTTTACTGCTTTAGGGCAACTCGGAGTCGAGAGATGAGACTTGGCGTCTATGATGCACACACGTTTGGGAGGCAGAAGCTTGGTTGATACTTTATACCAAGACCAAAATAGGAGATAGAAGCCGATCAAACAAAAGACCCAAGTGGCCATATCGAACTAGGAGAGGAACTCCAGATCCGTGTAAACTTTAGAGGCGGAGTTAACGTAAGACTATATATTGCATGAGTATCGAAGCGTCGAAGCCAAGACATGCTCGATCGGCAAATTTAACGTATGCTTTAGGTTTTCAATACATTGTAAAATCATAACATATTATAGAAGTGTACGATTAATTTTTTTTGGAGACTCGTGTACAATTAATTTTTAGAGATGAATGCAACACGCTGAATGCAAAACGAGGTCCATATACAATTCAGCGAATGTACGATGGAAACAACGGTGTTACTTAGAGGATCATGTACAATGGTGCCACGTCAACTATTGTAAATTTGATATGTAGGACATGAGATGATACGAAGAAGAGAGAGACAGCATAGAGAATTGGATTATCTCTCATACAGTAGTCGATTGTAACACGAGAAACAAAACACATTGTACATAGAGGAGCTGTCTATAGAGATATGTAAAAAAGACAATCAGTTATATAAATTGTCTCTAGTGATGTCTATAGATAACATAAAAAGATACTATAGACAACAGTTGTCTATACCATACCATTATACATATTCTTAGTTGAAGTTTGTAGCACGACTGCTATTATGATAATTCTAGCATTAAATATTCGAGTTGGAGAGGTAGTCAATGAACACATTAGCCCTTAACGCGTGAGAGTAGAAAACTAGACGTATGCATTTGGTTGTCCAATCAGTTGGGACAAAAGATGTAAAAACTAGAGACCTGACAAATCTAGAGAAACATTACAAACTCAGAGAGAGCAAGACAACCCAATATACTGGCAGATAGAGTAAGATTTGATTTTTTTTTTTTGGGGATATCTTTGAAGTAGTAGTTACTCTCATGATTAGTATGAGGCTTATAGTTATACATTTTGTTTATTTATTGAGTTTTAGTAATGCCAACTCTCATTTAAATTCACATCACTTATTTCAATATGCAAATATTTTTTGGTAGAGGGTCGAAATAAAATAAATTAAGAAACAGACTCTAACCATCAATTAGAAAATACTAACAAATTAACCGCGCAATTGCACGAGCCACTCCGTTAGTTTGTATTAACATTAACTTTAGGGAAAATGTTTTTTATGTGGTGCTAATGATAGTCATTGCTCTTGATATTGCAAACAATCCCGTGCAACACGACCAAACCAAGCGCATTGAGATTTATCATCATTTCATCGAGGATAAATTGCATACCTTACGAACTTAAGTGGTCTTTTGATCTCAAATTTTGTTAATATGTTTTGCTAAAGACATATTTTATGTTAATTTTAGCTATATGTATTTTAAGTTGTTAATCGGTTAGGGTAGCATTTAGTGAAAATATTATTCGGCTAAAACAAGCTTTCAAAATTTCTATATATATTTGGGTTTTGTGAATATTTGTTTTTTCTCCCATAAATCCCATAATTTATGTGTTAGTAGAAACCGAATTTTTTATCCTGGTTTTATCCTTGGGGCACCTTTTTCTTCAGGCAGTTTGTGTTTTTCTCTCTCTCAAAGCGTTGTTTTTCTATAAACGTTTCTGCCCTTGCCCCCTTTACTTGAACTCTTTTCCACTTTAATTGATGGGCATAGCTCTTGCCATTTCCTTAAAAAAGAATACACTGTTGTTATTTATCAAGTGCCAAAAGCTATTGTCCGCTAGGCTATGCTATGGTTGGCATCGGTCCCAGTAAAGAGAAGTTGGAAATGGGAATCAGTTACTTGCCTCTGATAAAACTTCCGACGGCACATTCCGCTCGCTCTACGTTGATCGAGCTAGCTGTTGAAACAGAACAGAACGGGCAGGTTTATTGAGGGGGCTCTCCTTGACACGGCGGTGGGCGGGCACCTAGTAGAGGAGGCTCCTACGCCACGGACGGTGCATGGGATAGAGAGGGGGAAGGAGGTGAAAGAGGCGGCGGTAGCGGAGACGAAGGCCATGACTAACACGAGGTGAGGCGCGAGGAGAAATGAGGAGGGGATAAGGCAAGGAGGAGAAGGGGTTTGGGCTTGGGCGTGGGCACGAGAGGAGGAGAGGGATAAGGCAAGTAGGATAGAA